>CM038045.1:59966830-60566830 GCA_021397845.1 Areca catechu
CAATACTCACGTGAGGCCAAAGACCTTCCGCCCAGACAACTTGGTGCTGCGCCAAGCTGAAGCCTCCCAACCCCGGGAGTGGGGCGAGCTCTTATCGAATTGGGAGGGCCCCTATGAGGTGGTCGAGGCTCTTCCCCATGGGGCCTACTATCTTGCGGAGCTGGGTGGTGCCAGATTCCCGCGAACTTGGAATGCTGACAATCTGAGAATGTATTATCAATAATGTAAGGCCTTCCTCCATTAATGATAAAGATCCTTTTTGTTCAAATCACCTTTGGCTTGCAGGAATGTCGCTGCCCGACCCCAGGTCTGGCAAACCAAGCCAAGCCCGGAAACTCCTGAAGTCCGGTACTCTCAAGCCCGAAAATTCCTGAAGCCCGACACTCTCAAGCCCGGAAACTCCTGAAGCCCGGCACTATCAAGCCCGGAAACTCCTGAAGCCCGGCACTCTAAAGCCCAGAAACTCCTGAAGCCCAGCACTCTAAAGCCCGGAAACTCCTGAAGCCCGGCACCTCATAGTCATCCGGTGGTCCGACCAAGCAAGCACAGCATCCGAGCTCGTTCGCACCGTGCTCACTTGGGGGTGATTCCATCCGAGGTCGAATACACTTCTTCCAAAGCAGTGCTCGGAAGCCCAACGCCACTTCGCCCGCATGGTGGGAACAGCTCAGCAAGTCAAAAGACTTCCTTTCTAACTACCTCGCGAACCCGGAGCCCGGTAGGAAAAAGCCGGGGGACTTAGAGCCATAGGGCGAGAAGCCTCGGCCAAAACATGTACATGAGTAATTGAGAAGCAAAGGGAGGAAGATTGACAAAATGTAAAGAATGCAAAAGTACATAAGTAAAGAAGGTAAAGAGAAATTTCATTAATGAAGTTTGAAGTTTTTACATCATCTCTGGGCCCCGACAGGCCAGGCAGCCCAGGCAGAAATAATAAAAATGAAGAAGGTACAAAAGCCCCTATGCTACTCGACCGGCTCCTTCCCGGGGCTGCGCACAGGCGGGGCATCATCCTCCACGACCTCAGGCGGTGGAGCTGCATCGGAAGCAGCCGCTAGTTCCTCCGCTTCGGCCAAGTCTGGTGTTTGGCTCTCGCACGAAGCAGCCGGAAAGGCGAGCCTATCCAGGTTCTTGTCTAGGACAAGCCCCTCCACCTTGGACCGGCAATACATAAACCTCTTGAAGGAGTCCGTGGCCAGCTCGTGGAACTCGGCATCGAACTCCTCCAAGGCCTTGTACTTTGAGACTGCCTCAGAGGCCTCCTTCGTAGCCCTACTCGATCGATCGCCGCCGTGGCCTTCTCTTTGGTGGTAGCAACTTTTTCTTCTACCGTCGTGGCTTTCTTTTCGGCGGCAGCAGCCCGCTCCTTCGTCGCCTCCAGCTAGGCTTGAAGGGATTGGGCCCGTTCCTTCTCCTGGGCCGTCTCGGCCCTGAGCTCCTCTACTTTAGCCTCCTTGACCCTGAGCTCCTCAACCCAGCTCTTGGACCGACTCCTTTCCCAATCCAAGGATTCCTCCAACTCCTTGATGCGCCTCTCAGCGCTCGCCACCTCGCCCCCTTAGCTCCTTATTCTTCAACTCAAACTCCCAGGCGGCATTCGACTTCAGCTTGACCTCGACCATCAGGGACTCGAGCTGTGCAGCCCGCTGTTGGTCCCTCTTTGCCCAGTGTCTACAGTAGTCCTGGATGAGCAAGAGATCAGCCCCGAGCTGCATCGAGGAAGACATCAGCCACAAAAATAAAGAGAAAGAACAAAGGAAAGGGGCGAGAGGAAACGAAAGGAATACTCACCGAGAAGAGCTGAGGAAATGTGCCACGAATGGCATCGCCCAGGAATTTCCCCGCCTTCTCCCGCCGATCGCGCGACTGGACGGTGAAGTCCATCGTGCGCTCGGCGAGGTCTTGATCCCAGACCAGTGAAGCATTCGATGCCACCTCGAAGGGCAACCTGCAGGGATCCTTCTCCCTCTTCTTCATCGCTGGCGCGACATCGCCCCCTCCTCCAGTTGAGGAAGTCTCGGAAGCGCGATGGGGGCTCGGCGCCACTTCGGACGCCGCCGCCAATGGCAGCTCCACTCTCTCCTGCTCTCCTTCCACCTTGACGATCTCAGGAGATGGACGCACCGTAGCAGTGGCAGCAGCAGCGAACCTGGCCCGGGCGACCACGTCAGTCTCTCGCACCGAGGGCAAGTCCCGCTGTCCTGGTGGCTCGATAGCAGGCTTTGCTCTCCTCCTACTTTGCGCAGAGGCAGACTATGCTCTCCTCCTACTCGGCTCAGGAGTAGGTTCAGTCATCCTACTCTGCTCAGGAGCAGGTTCTACTCTTCTGCTGTTCAGCTCTTCTGGCACGGCAGGGACAGCCCTCGCACTGTCCTCTTCCCCTCTTCCTGGAGAGCGCAAGGAGGTCATCCATAGAATACTTCATGCCTGCACAAAGAAAAATAAGGTCAGTTCGAGCTAGATTATGCAAACAGAAAGCAGGAAGGAACAAAGCTTAAGCCGAACTCATCCAACTCCCGCATTGGGCTGACCCCGACTTCAAACAGGTTTTGCTTTGACAGCAGAACCTTGAGAGAGGGGATATGCTCAGCACGGAGCTGTTCGTAACTTTCTCGATCAGCGCTTCGATAATAGAATTCCAGTTCGGGGTCCGATCTGGCTCGCTCCAAACCCAATCAATCCCCTCGACCAAAGCAAAGAAATATTTGCTCTTCCATCTCTTGATGGAAGAGGGGAGCTCAAACTTAATGCCCTTCAGGTGAGAAGAAAAAGACCACCACCCCTCCTCGGTCAGGTGGCGCTTCAGGATAAAGAAGACCCTGAACAAAGAAAAATGGAATACGACCCCATAGAAGTGACAAAGGACAATCAAGCAGAAGATTGTCCTAATGGCGTTTGGAACTAGCTGAGCCGGGACAAGACGGTAGTGGCTCGACACGGAAAAGAAGAAGGGATGAAAAGGAAATCGAAGGCCTCCTGCGAGGGTTTCCTCGTAGAGAGCAATCAAGCACGGGCCACTGGAGGTGACCCATTCCCCTAGTCATGGGATTGAGAGTCGGATAGAGTATGGGAAACCATAAGTCTCCCAGATGATCGAGAGCTCCTTGTCGGTTATTGCCGAAGCAACACCGCCGGGACCAGTCGATCGAGAGGGTTCAACCGAAGGTTTTGGTGGAGGAGAAGGCGAGGGACGGACCCTAGGTTCCCCTATGACAATCTCTGTGGGGCAAGGCCTTCTACTAATCTTGAAGCGCACCTCTTCCTCCTCATCGAAAGAAGGTGTCCTCGGCCGAGAAGGCTCAGCCTCATTGGGGTTGGTCGAAGGATGAAAGTTGGGACCCCAGCGAGACATCTCGAAGAGGAAGACGAAGGACAGAGAAAGAGGAGACATACGAAGTTTGAGAGGATCCTAACCCCAAAGACAATCCCTACCCAACCAAAAGGAGAAGGGGACGAACCTGGCTAAACCTTGGAGGAAAAGGACGGTCGGGGGTGAAGAAAGAGCTCTGGTTCGATGGCCAGAAGATATGTTTTTGAAAAAAATTGCCTTCCCTTTTGAAGTGACCAGGCCCAAAATCGTACCATTATAAAACTACTGCCATTGGATCTATGCCACATGTCAACGATCGACGGAGGGTGATGCTTCGTTTCGACCACGACCGCTTTGAATTCTGTGCCAGCAATTAAGTCTCCTCGGATGGATCCATGTGTCACCCCCTCATTAGTGTGGAGGATCGCCCCACGAAGCACCGGTGATCGTGGCAATTATGGTACCAGATTCTTCTTACCTTTCCATATCAGCACCGCATTTACTCCCTTCGTCTCGAGCACCTGCACTAACGGGACTTGAGAGTGGGAGGCAAATGATGTGACGGGATCACTGATGTGGAATCCATGTCAGACCTAGTTGGATGCCACGTTGGAGGAAGTGCCATGTCGGACATCTCTGCCTGGACTCCTTCGCCAGGTGGCTCCCTCGAGATTAAGATGCCATGGCTGAAGTCGAGCTTCACCTCTCCAGACTCCTTCGCCAGGCGGCTCCCTCGAGGTCGAGACGCCGTGGCCTAAGTCGAGCTCCGCCTCCTTTCGGACTCCTTCGCCAGGTGGCTCCGTCGAGGTCGAGACGCCGTGGCCGAAATCGAGCTCCGCCTCCTTTCGGACTCCTTCGCCAGGCGACTCCCTCGAGGTCGAGACGCCATGGCCGAAGTCGAGCTCTGCCTCCTTTCGGACTCCTTCACCAGGCGGCTCCCTCGAGGTCGAGATGCCATGGCCGAAGTCGAGCTTTGCCTCCTTTTGAACCCTTTGCCAGGTGGCTCCCTCGAGATCGAGACATCATGGCCGAAGCCAAGCTTCGCCTCCTTTCGGACTCCTTCGCCAGGCGGCTCCCTCGAGGTCAAGATATCGTGGCCGAAGCCAAGCTCCGCCTCCTTTCGGACTCCTTCGCCAGGCGGCTCCCTCGAGGTCAAGATATCGTGGCCGAAGCCGAGCTCTGCCTCCTTTCGGACTCCTTCGCCAGGCGGCTCCCTCGAGGTCAAGACATCGTGGCCGAAGTCGAGCTCCGCCTCCCTGAGCTCATCCCACCTCAGACGAAGGGACTAGTAGCTGAAGGACGTCACCACCTTTCTTGAATGACGGTGAACCACCTAAGGACCATGGAGGGGCACCCGCCAGGCCGCAATAACTGCCCCAGCTACCACTTACACCGAAATAGAAGGGGTCCCTCGATCGAGGCGCAGCGCTCTCGATTGACCATCTGTGCCACCCGGAAGAGGAAGTCAACCCAGAAGATTCGAATCCAGGGGGCGACTGCCTCCCAATCGAGGCTTTGCCATGTTTCCCGAAATGGAGCGACCAGAAGGAAGGTGAGAATGCACAGTGCTGTTCCCTACCACGAATGGGGAAAGGCACCTCGCGCATAGCACGAGATGTCACCGCACGCACCTGCAAGCGAGGGGAGGATCCCGAGGTAGGCGGCGTGTAGTCACCCTAGCTTAAAAGAGTTTTCCAAGGTTCAAACAAGAAGGTAAGCTAACAAACGGGGAAGGGGCGGCATACAGGAGAGGAACCAAGAGGTCTAGGCTACCGGAGACTCGACGGACATAGCCATATAGCATGAGCTCTCCTCAGCAGCTACTTCCCTCGCTTCACTCTCAACCCATTTACACTATCCTAATTCATAAGTTTCTCTCCTCCAAGCGTGGAATCCATTTACGGGGCTCGACTGGAAGGATTTGTTCCCCTGCATCGCCACTGACTTGAGCGTCGGAGTGCCCCTACCAGGATCACTGGCCCGGGTCTCCTCTATTTTACAGGTCCGGGCGTACATGTAGCTACCCGAGTGATGAGGGCACGGTCCGAGGTCGACTGAAGCTACAGGCCACGGCAGTCTTGATGGCAACACCTTGATTCTAGTATCATTGGTCATCATTGAATGCTGGATCGAAGACCTTGGGCTGCACCACCACGGCCCGCAACCTTGACCATCTCTTTTATAAGGAATGCCAGGGGTTTGGAGAAGAAGGGGACTCAAAAGAGTCCCCTGTTTTGGCTAAACAGAGGAAGAAGAAGAAAAGAAGAGAAGAAAAAAGAAAAAGAAAAAAGGAAAAGAAAATATTTTTTCTTCTTTTCTCACTCTTTCCTCTCTAGTTTCTCTCTCTAAAATTCTCTCTTTAAAAATCTCTCTTAGGAATTAGGGAGGTTGTGAAGTTGGGACCGAGATTAGTGAGTGGATCCTTGATAAACCTTAATAGAAGGTGATTCTAGTTCGATAATTATTATACCATGAAATTATTTATTAATATTAAGATTGATTATGTAGGAAAATATTTTTCGAGCTGAAGAATGTCAAACAAGCTTCCTAATACCTGGTTCGTGAACCGGGGCATAGATTAGTATTTGGTATATTAAATCTATCTCTAGTAAAAGTAAGGATTTTTGGACACGATCATTAGTTTATAAATATATTTTACACAACATGATTTTGATTCTTGAATGAGTATTGGCATGCATGATTGTTTATGTATTATATATTTTAATTTTTCATGATGGATATTTGTGATTACCAGTATTACTATTTATATTTTTCGTATAATATGTTCCTATCAAACATTATTATTTTTGGATAATTTAGATTATGATACCGGTTATTATAAATCTTGAAAAGAACATGATTTGATAATAATATTTGAGATTTAATAAAATGATAATCAAGAAGAATGAATGTTTGGACTAGCCACGCCATGGATAGGATCGTAGTTACTAAGATTGCCAATCACAGGCTAAAGCGTGATGCCAAGATTACCAATCATATGCTGAAGTGTAATAATGAGATTGCCAGTCACATGCTAAAGTGTGACACTAAGATTATTAGTCATGGACTAAAGTATGACTATAATCAGTCCAAAACCCTAAAATAGATCAGCGATTAATCTGGAACATAAAATGAGATATAATTTTATCATATGTGGTGGTTAAGTTATTTTGATTGCATGACATGATATTTTATAATTCCTTGATCATCATTGTTTCCTTATTCTTTCAAATAATATTATTATTAGTGTGAGTATATGAAATCTTTATTGGATTGTAAAGGTCACACCTCCTAGTTTCCTTTCTTAAAGTTGTACAGGATATTCAAGCTTAGTGGTGGATTGAATTTATACCGAAATGATAAATATATAAAGAGTCACTAATACTAATTAGATAATTGAAGAATGACTGAATTTGTAAATATATAAATTGTATTATTTTCTGTACATTAGGTATTCTATTATGAGTTGTAATTGATAGTATTTTTGAAAATTAAAGTTGTAATAAATTTTTTAAGGCCTTACATGATTTCTATGGCATATTCTAGGATTTATACAGCTGGTCACGTGACTGACACTAGTGCTGAGTTTTAAGGTGTGACATTTAGGATCTCATCCAAAAGAGCTAGCTAGAAGGTATGATTTGGGTTTCTTGGCCCTACAAAATATCAAGAACTTTTTAACAAATAACTAATATAGAACTAAATACACACTTGCAAAGATCTTAACATACTTTTCCTGTTTAAGTCATGTCGTTCTCGTCAGGTTAAAGATTAAAATCCATGCATTCATTCATAAACCACCATGATCATCCTGTGATCAGTCCATTGAACCAATGCTATAGTATCTCCTAGTCTACATAGGTTGTGGACTAGATCGACTCTGATACTATTTGTAAAAATCTAGGATTTCATCTAAAAAGACTAGCCAGAAGGTATTATTTAGATTCATGGCTGATAAGTATCCAAGATCTTCATAGCGAATAATCTTTCATTTCTCGAATCTAGTACTTGGATCAGCCATGAAATATTATCGCATGAATCCTAGAATAATATCCTGGAGATCATGGAAGGTCTTAAAATCTATTATAACTTTAATTTTCATGAATACTATTGATCACAATTTATAATAAAATATTTAATATAAAAAATAATATAACTTATATAATTATAAATTCAGTCATCCTTCAATTATTCGGCTAGTATCATTAACATTCTATCTATCCATCTTTTCATCCACGAACCTAATCCATAGCCAAGCATGAATATCTTATAACTCTCAGAAGGAAAGAAAGTAGGAGGTGACTTTATAGCCCAATAAAAATCCGATGCACTCATACTAATATAATATAATTTAATTTAAAAATAATAAATAGCTAGTATAAAAGAGAACATAGATCATAAAATCTCATGTCAAGTAACCAATATAACTCAACATCGATATATGAAAAAAAATATGCATTAATTACCATCAAACATCCATCTTATATAAAAATAATATACTATATATGTCATTAAAAAAATCTTCTTTTTACTTAATTATAGTTTCACGTCTTATCATCTATCTCATTAATATGATCCGAATCAATCAACCATTATCTTTTAGAGTTTTAGACTAATCGTGGTAGTACTCTAGCCTATGATTAGTAAACTCAAGTACCACATCTTACTTGTGGCGGGGTTATTCTCGGTACCATGTTTATATCCATGGTGGGCTATTTACAATACCATGTTCCTTCCCATGGTGAGCTATCTTGGTACCACATTTCTGCTCGTGATGAGGCTATTCTTAGTGACATGTGAGCTATCTTGGTGCTACGTTTTTACCTGTGACAAGGCTATTTTCAATGCCATATTCTGGCCTATGATGGGCTCTCTCGGTATAATGTGACTAATTCAAATACCCCTTGTTATCAACTTAACGAATCTCAATAATGCTAGGACAATATTGTATCTTATTATGTTCTTTTCAAAATATTCAATAGCTAGTAACATAATCCAAACTATTTAAAAATAATCATATTTGATAAAAATATATGGTACAGAAAATATAAATATTATATCAGTAATTATAAAATAAATATCCATTATGAGAAATCAAAGTTATATGGTATATAAATAATCATATATACCAATGATCATGTCTAATGATCAAAACCATGCAGTGTAATATATATATATATATATATATATATATATATATATATATATATATATATATATATATATATATAATAGGTGATTGCATCAAAGAGCCCTTATTTTTATTGATGACAACCTCGATCATAATGTCTACTAGGCTATGCCTAGCAATCTAATCAATCTATATAATTCCAACACGTCCTCGATCAATCGTCAATACAAGAAATAGTAAATTATTATTAGATTTATGTTTTTTAAATTCTAATATCCAAACTAGTTTTACTTCTAAATTTCTTGGGCTTAATTATATAAGATATGACTAATTAATAAATAAGATTTAGGATTTTATCTTGATTTAGGAATCTGAGTTTAAATCCCCTTGCTCAGTATCGAACATAGATGATATCTCCCATTCATAATCAAAACCAATAATCAAAAAGAGCCATAAAGTAGTTATCATCAATGGTGAAAATTTTATAGGAAGAACTCGATCGATTGAATAACGACATCCGACAATCTAAGTCAATGAGGCAATATAATCAAATCTTTCAAAATAATAAATAGGTGTCCAATCAAGATTTGAGTAACAAGCTATAGATATTAACAATGTTAGATCCATAGCTAACAAAAGACAGAATGGAGGCTAACAAGATGGGTGGTCTTCTTCGATATTGCCCAGCACCCTTATAGGACTAAACTTAATTATTAGAAAGAACTTATCTTATGGATTTAGCAATCTAGACTACCTACTTATATTCACCCAAAGTCCTGGAAAAGAAATCTAGGACCCACTTCTAAGATTTGAGTCAACTCGAATATCCAAGTTGATGTCCTAGGAAAAGATAGAGAGCCATGCTTTCAGGCATATATAGGACTCGAGTCAACTCAATATAGTCCGAGTCGACTAACAGACAATTCGAGTTGACTCAATTTCATCTGACAGCTCTAACAGCTAGTTTAACGGCTATTTTTTAGTTTTCAACGGTCATAAATAGCTATTATGGCTTTTAAGTATTTTAAATGTTAACCAAACTCATTAAAGAAGCAAGATAAAACTAAGAGAAACTAAGAAAAAGAAAGAGACAAGAAAACAGAGAAAAAGTGAAAAGCATTTGGAAATATGTATTCACTTCCCAACCATCAAAGAATTCAGATTTTTGGTGGCTTTGAAGCTAAAAGGAAAAGCTCTCAAACTCCAAAGTGTTCGCAACAAATTTCTAAGCTCTTCATCAGCATTTATTTTCTCTTTAAGGAGCTTTTTGTATTGGTTATTTTGTATCTCATATACTTTATGTTTCATCTAAGCTTGAAATTAGATTATAAAGTTTAGGATTAGGTTAGCGGAAGGCTTTGGTTGGTAATCCGGTGCAAAACCAACTAAATTTTAGATTATGAGCTCGTAAAAAATCTGGCTATGATCTCGAAGGATTATAGTAAAATTTTTAAAAAAATACTTGAAGAGTGAATGTACGTGCTAGGTTTGGCATTGAACCACTATAAAATTTTAGTATATGATTGTAGTTTGCTTGCTTTCTTATTTGCTCTTCATTTGTATTCTATTTATTTAAGTTTGGCATGTAAATTTTTTTGGATCTTCATTTTGCTTGTTTCAAAATCTATACATATTTGATTTTATTTTTAAAAAACCTAATTCACCCTCCCTCCTCTCTTAGATTGTTTCACTAGGCAACAATAGGAACATAGCACCAAGGATAGCACCACCACGAGCAAGAATAAAAAACTTGAATTTACTAGTCATAAGCTAAAGTGTGACCATGATTAGTTCAAAATCCTAAAGATAACAGTAGATTAATCTAGACCATATAAATGATACATAGATAATAAAATATGAAATCATAATTAAGTAAAAGGGATTTTACTAAATGCATGATATATGTGTGGGATATCACTTCTGAAAAAGATTAATATTTAATGGTATATGATACATTTTTTTTATGTATATATCAATATTGAGTTATACTAGATGCTTGATATGAGTTCCATGGTCTATATTTTTTCTTTAATATTATTTATCTATTATTTTTAAATTATATTTTTATATTAGTGTGAATGTGTGGAGACGGTTTTTGAGCTGGAAAGCACATTCCCTCCATTTCTCTTTTTCTCCTCATAGTTTTAGGTTGCTTATGCTTGGCTATGGTTTGGATTCATGGATGAAATGATGAATTGATAGTATGCATTAATATCTAGTCAAATAGTTGAAGGATGATTGAATTTGTAATTATACAAGTTGTGATTGTTATTATTTATGGATATTGAGATTGCAATAGATTTTAAGGTCTTGCATATTTCCTAGGATCTTGCCTTAGGAAGCATACAACCATGTTGCATAGCTGATTTAGGTACTGGGTTTAGAGCATGACATGCAAGGATGGCAATTTTTACCGATCGGTGGATACCTGACCTGACCCGATCCTAATGGAATAGGTAAAACCCGACTCGCTTAATTTATAAATGGATATGGGTTATATAAAAAAACTCGACTCGGGTTTGGGTCGGGTACGAGTAGTAGTACGTCCTGACACAAACCTGACCCGTTTATATATAAAAAAGTTATGTTTATAAAATATTTAAGTAAATTAAATATGGGACGGATATATCCAATCCGATCCAACTCAACTCGATCCATTTAGGTTTTAAGTAAATTAGATTTTATGAGACCGGGTATACCCGACCTGACTTGATCCAAAAATGATTTTTTTTATACCCGACCCGAGACGGATATGGGACGGAGAATTTTTTTAAGAGGCAGGTATGGGTTTTGGATAATCCGATCCAAATCCGACCCGTTGTCATCCCTAATGACATGACCTATCCTCTCCCTTGGGCAAGGGCAGTCCTCCAGGATTTGTCTAATCTTGTCATTTGTACAGCTGGCAACTCCATTCTTGAGCCAGATCTTGGCTTCAGGATAGATACTCTTTTGTTGATCAATCTAGACATGACATGGGCAAAGCCCATTCTTTCTAGCTTATGTGCATCATCAAGGTAGAGGAGTATGCCAGTAATAAACACTATCTTTTTTCTCATCCCCTTGTCCCAAAGCTCATGGTGTAGGTGCAAAAGTTTAAGCTAAATGGAAGCATATCAGATATGACCTACCTGGCAAAAACTTTGGCCTCCAGTTTTTTTTTTTTTTTTGATAAAATAAAAAGAGGGGAGGAGTTAGACCCCGGGCGTGGCCACCCCCACATGGTCCCCCAACCCCAGCCAGGGAATCCAGGGAATGTTCGATACACGACGCATATTAATTTTTCCGCAGCCATCACTACAAGAAAACACAGTTTTAGCAACTGATTTTTCGATTGCTAATAATTGAAAATCGGTTGCAAATTTAATTTACAACCGATTTTGCAACCGAAATCAGTCGGTTGCAAAAATTCAGGTTGTAAAATTTTGTGACCGATTTTTTTTTTGTTGCAAAAATTTAGCAACCAATTTTGGTGTATTTATGAAATTTTATTTTTTTATTAAATAAAAAAATTGGTTACAAATTTGGATGGTAAGAAATAAATTTATTTTTAAATATTTTAAAATTTTGAAAAAAAAAAATCGGTTGCAAAAAATAAAATTCTGAAAAAATAAAATAAAAATCGGTTGCAAAATCGGTTGCAAATAAATGAAATTCTGAAGAAAAAAAATCGGTTGCAAAATCGATTGCAAAAAAATAAAATTCTGAAAGAAAAAGTTGCAAAATCGATTGCAAATAAATGAAATTCTGAAAATAAAATAAAAAATCGATTGCAAAATCGGTTGCAAAAAATAAATTTTGAAAAAAAATTAAAAATCGATTGCAAGTTAATAAAAATCTGAAAAAAAAAATTAAAATTCAGTTGCAAAATCGGTTGCAAATTAATAAAAATTAAAAAAATTAAAATTCGGTTGCAAAATCGGTTGCTAAAATAGAATAATTTTTTAAAAAATTAAAATACTAATTTTTTCCTTTGGGAGGATGGATGTGGCGACTTTTTGTTCTGGCCTGCCCATAAAAAACCAGTGTAGTTAAAGAGATGAATGACTCTTAATAGAAAAACATAATATTCTATTTTTTTCTGACACAAGATGAAAAATGTCTCACAGAAGATCACAGGCAATGAACCTTAATATTTTTATTGATATGATTAAAGCCTGTTCTACTTATCAGCCTTTTCAGAAAGATCTCTATTAGCAATTTAAAAAGAGAGATGCAGAAAAAACCAACTTGTTATCAATTTTACAGAGTGATTAAGTGCCATTTTTTTGTTTTTTTTTTGCAGGAATGGCCAGGTTATGATGTTTTCAGATGCTTCTGCTCCTGCCTCATAGATATATCGCATCCAGCACTCAGCAAATATGTGCATTCCATATAACAAATAAGTTCATTCACTGTAAAAAAGAAAATGCGCATTCAATTCCACCAAAACATATGATGTATCTGTTTGGACCACGCATGCAAAAGCATCTAAAAATTTTAAAGTTGGGCGATTCTTGCAAAAAAAAAGGCATAAATCTGCAAAATAGTAAATTTGCAAAATTCCCTTTACAAATGTGACAATTGAAGAAATCCCAAATACAAATAATCCAAGTTCAACAAGTCCAAATGCACAAACACTTTATGATCAACCATAAAGCTGCGCTTGCTAATCATATATATGCATATGTTATCCTTGTCCATTCTTAATCTCAAACAGCCCCTAGAATTGGTCAATCTAACCAGTCCTAACTCAAACTAATCTAGACAACAATGCTTAGAGATCAGGGTCGTAGCATAATATACAGTCAAGCACCTCACATTAATGCTAGTTACTTGAATGAAAGAGAAGCTTAATTTCAGCATTTATAGTGATCATAACCAACAAGCCTTAATATCCTTCTTGCATTCGAGTATCTAAAATCAACAGGTATAAGATAACAAAGAAATTATTAATGGGCAAATAAACAGCAAACCTTTTTCTGGATCTTTCTATCTGTTACGTCAGCATCAACATAATATCCAGCTCGATGAATCTGGTCACGTACCTAATAACAGCAAACAATTTTGATAAGTAATAAGAAGGTCCATATAATGTTAAAGATAAATTAAACAGATATATATATATATATATATATATATATATATATATATATATATATATATTGGTTACCAGTAAGACGAAAAGACAAAGAAAGAGGGATAAAAGTGAAGTGAATTATTCAACAAACTCAAAATTCTCTCCTAACAAGTTGGCCAGGAAAAGGATAAAAGTGGGAAGCTTTTTCAATAACACTAGTCATCATAATCAGCAGTTTGTCATATTACAGAATTTCTTGTTTAACGTGATGCAAAACTATAATATAGTTTAAACTATTAAAATCAATTTGAAAGCAGCCAAATATGGTGAAAAGACATTGGTACAACTTCCAATCTTCAATGCAAAAAAGCTGGTTTGATTTTTGTGCTACACAGAAGAATATAAGATTAAAATGAAAAACAAACTAGAAAGGAAAAGCTACAGATGCCAAGGCAGTCCTCAACTAGCTATGTTCAAAGAAATTCTCAAACGGCGATAATGATGTCAATTATGATGATAATAGCAGTAATGACAAATTACAGCAAGGATGCATCCCACCAATCTTCAAAATACCAAATATAAGTTTCTAGTACAACCTGCTGGCATCAAATAGAGGTGTTTACAGGAATGAGCATTTATGCTATTGTTTTTACCTGTTTTGCATAATCTTCATATTTTTCGTTTACATTACAAACAATCGCTTGGCGAGGGCTAAGCCAGAAGGGCCATTTTCCTTTATAATGTTCCAAAAGAATAGCAAACATCCGTTCAACAGAACCTAGGATGGCCCTATGTATCATCACAGGTCTTTCCATTTTCTTTTCATCTTCTGCTGAATATGATAATTTGAAACGAAGAGGAAGCTGGAAGTCCAACTGCAATAAGACATCCATTAGTTAGGCAAGCAAAACAAAATTTTGTCATAAACCATAATATGTGATTTGTGATGCGCCCTATGATTTAGTACCTGTAGAGTGGCACATTGAAATTTTCTCTCTAGGGCATCAAAAACACCAATATCAATTTTTGGTCCATAAAACGCACCATCTCCTTCATTGATCTGCACGCAAATGATATAACTAAGCAGGTACAGAAATTGTGCCACTTGGGGCCTAATATCTGATCATAACTGTGGAGTTACAATAGGGTGTGTGCAATGAAAATGGAAGTTGTTATGAGATGATGTATATTCAATATAAAGAATAACAACATATGACTACTGTTAAGATCTCCTATTTCAACAAGAATCATGAGTTTTATTTTAATTTTTTTTCCTAGTCATAAGTCCAAAGACAAATACAACAAATGAGAATGAGAGTAGACAAGCTACAGGACTAGTAAGATGAACAAAGTAGTGAAACACAGATGGCCATACAAATACAGGAACCTGTAATGACTTCAGGTAATGTTTGACATTATTATTACATGATCCTCTATCCTTGTGGTAGTTTGAACTTCCATTATCTCTTACTATGCCTATGTATTTTAGTAAAAAATATAATAAATCAAAATTGCTACAAAAAGGACTGGATCAGGAGGAAACAAAAATTCTCAGATAAATAAAGACATTGAATATATAGAAAGTGAATCCGAACAGCTGACCTAGATACAACCTGAGCACAAATTATTTATTAGTTCCAAGTTTGAAAGCAAAGTCAAAGAGTACTTGCAAATAGAGGATTTTTAGTGACTAGACTGGTAATGCATATAGAGTGCCTGGCAGCAAGTTCAAACTAACTAGATACTGAATAGCAAGCATCCCTCAAATGATGGACTCAAAATTTAGCAGCAATAAGAAGAGCCATATGGCAGTAAGATATGCCAGTATTCCAAAAGCTGTACATTAGCAACTTAAAAATTTAATACTCTAAACAGATAGAAAGTGCATATCTAGCAAACATGCACAGTTGTTCAGATGGAATATCAAAACAGCATGGCGCAGTATGAAAAATAGAACTAGGTAAAATTAATGAAAGCATTGACAATTCACAGTGCCCGGTGATTTAAAAAGGAGATAGGTACTTACCACAACTTATTTGACATTCATCCCCTCCAGATACACATATGGTGTTAAACTATGGCATTTTGTATCTGTATGAGGTGAGGTCCAAACTGTGATTGGACAAATTTGACAAGACATGTACGTCATCAGGTAGTTCCTTGATATGTTATTTGGCAAAAGGATACCATTGTCAGAAGAAATGACTTTTCATGCAAAGAAATAAAGATAGCTGAAGATTTGAGTGGACAATATGCTGGAACTACAAGAATTCTTTAGGAGAACAAGGAGAGCTTCTATAGGTGACAGGAAAAATATGCTGCCAATGAAACTAAAATTAAAAAGAATATGGTTTGAGTCACATTGAAGGAGATGAAAAATAACAGTTTCCTTTTCCATGAAGGGCTTGTGGAGTGCTATATAACATGTTTTGATGCCTTTACTGCGAGCACATCTATTGCAAGTATATCGAACAGGTTCCTGGTAAAGCTTGCATGGAGGGTAACTGAATAAATACATGCCAGAAAATAGAATTAAAAAAATGCTTAACAAAATTATAGTTCTTCATCATTAACACACAAACATTGAATATTTAGAAAAAGAAAATCCATTCAGTTTTCAACTTCTAGTGAAATGCAACATATTCCAAATTAGGTATGAGATACCGAAATCACCCCTTACAACTACAATATAGAAAAGAATGAAAAAAAAGAGAATGTTTTGGATTTTGGATTTTGGATTTTTCTTAACGGAAACATAGAAGATTTCATAATTTAAAAAAGACAAACTTATAACAGTTTAATATAAGTACCTGCCATGCCATTCCAAATTCATTGAGAGCATCAGCGAGAGCAGCCTCAGCTTTATCCCATGTTTCTATGTCCCCCAGGTATTTCTCCGGCCTCTACATTTTAGAAAGACAACATAAATAAATAATATCACCAATATGCTTCTTTCATGGAAAGGGAAAATCTACGGCAGTAATTGCACTATGAGCATACAATGAAATCCGAGAAAACAGATAGCCATTCCCAAGAATAACATTCCTATGCTGAACTTTGAAATTTTATTTAGAGAAATCCAATAAAAAAACACAACTTTAAGATTAAAAAACCTGTTTTCCTCCAACCCATAACATCTAGTGGATCCATTCCCTGGCACTTCATACTATCATCCAGCTCCTCCCACAGCTGCTTGCTTCTCATCGCGAGCTCCCATGTATCACTTTCGAAGTCTTGTTTGCCAACCAAATATACCCTTGCCCTGATGCCATCAAGAACAATCAGACTACAAACATTCCAATATAAAAAAAAAGACCAAGAAAGCTAAGGTTCTTCAAATAAGCCAAAAACCTAGCTCACCAGCACCCGTGGCGCCGGAGCACGGCACGCCGGTGTCCACCACGGCGACGGAGAAGCTCGAGGAGAGAAGCAGCTGCCGGCAGAGAAGCGGGAAGAATTCCAAGGTGGCCGCCTCCAGCTTAGCCTAGGGCGGCGGCGACGGCGGCAGTGAGGAAGAGGACGACTGAGAGGAGGAGCTCCGGAACCGGCTGAAGGATCTGGAGGAGATGAAGGAGCTGGAAAAAAGGGTCGAGGAATTGCAGAGGTCCGAGGCCGGGGAAGGGACCGGGGACGAGGAGACGGAGGAGGAGGAGGTGTCGGCCGTGGAGCGCTCGGCCGTCGAGGGAGGCGTCGGCCGTGGACGTGGAGGCGGAGCGCTGGAGCGGATTGGGGATTCGTTGGGCGGCTGGAAGGGAGAAACTGAGAAAGGGGCTAGGGCACGGAAGCTCTCTGCGAGAGCTTAAATAAATTGTTGCAACCGATTTTTCGGTTGCAACAAATAAAAACATTAATATATACCTTGAAATTAAATTCGTAATCAGAATTTTTCGAAAAAAATTATTTTTTTAATCGAATTTTTTGTTATAATTCTTTTAAAAAATTAAAATTTATTTTAAATTAAATTTTGCAACCGAAGATTTGGTTGCAAATTTTTAAAAAAAAATTAAATTTTTTTTTAATTATCATTTTTTTGTAACCGAATTTTTGGTTGCAAAATTCAAAAAAAAATTAAAAAAATTTAATTATCACTTTTTTGCAACCAATTTTTCAATTGTAAAATTATGAAAAAATTATAATTAATTTTAAAAAAATTTTGTAATTCAAAATTTGGCTGCAAAGTTTTTAAAAAAAAAATTAAAAAATTTAATTATCATTTTTTTTCAACCGAATTTTTGGTTACAAAATTCTAAAAGAATTATAATTAATTTTAAATAAAATTTTGTAACTGATAATTGGTTGCAAAATTAAAAAAAAAACTTTAATTTTTTTTTAATTATTACTTTTTTGCAACCGATTTTTTGATTGCAAAATTCTAAAAAAGTTATAATTAATTTTAAATAAAATTTTGCAACCGAAAATTTGGTTGCAAAATTAAAAAAAACTTTATTTTTTTTAATTATCATTTTTTTGCAACTGAATTTTCGGTTGCAAAATTCAAAAAATATTAAAATTAATTTTAAATTAAACTTTGCAACCAAATTTAGGTTGCAAAATTTTTTTAAAAAAATAAAAAATTTAATTATCATTTTTTTTGCAACCGTTTTTTCGGTTGCAAAATTTTATTTAAAATTAATTTTAATTTGTTTATAATTTTGCAACTGAAAATTCGGTTACAAAATTTAAAAAATATATATTTTTAAATGAATTTCGGTTTCGATTGCAAAATTGGTTATAAAATGGAAATCTTGCAACTGAATTTTCAACCAATTTAAATATGTTGCTAAATTATTCAGAAAATAAATCAGTTGGAAAATCGGTCACAAATATAACCAAAAAAATCGATTGCAAAATTGATTGCTAAAACTGTATTTTCTTATAGTGCATTCCCCATCCAAAGGTGAGTACGTCAACCTGACTACCAACCTGACTACCACTGGTGTCAGCCGAGTGAACGAGATTTATCATATATATCCCTAACTTTTTCACTACCACCGGCCAACAGAGACTCTAGAATTATTTTATTAATTTTTTTCTTTTTTTAATTTAGTTTTGAACTAATTTTTTATTTTATTTTATCCTAAATCAAGATTCAAACCCCTACTAGTGGGTTGTGAGAAAAGTCTCACAACCAACTATACCACTCATCAGGGTGGCCTCCAGCTTTCAAAGCTAAAAGTTGCTTGGCAAGAGTCAAAGGTCCTTTTGATAGAACCGTAGATTTGATCTCCTCTGACGATAGAAGGAATTAGAGGGTAAAACCATCAAAGAGAGGTAGTACTTGAAATTTCCCTTTTAACATTGACATGCATCTCCTTGAACAAAGACGAGGGAAAGAGGCTTGCCGAGGAACTTACCTATGAGAACCGGCTTCCATTTCTTTGACATCTGATCAATCTTCTCATCGATAAAGGCAACAACTCGTCAAATCAAGCTGTTGGCGTGGAGTCTCTGGATTGACTGGTCGGAGTTGCTGCGTTGCAGGATCGCTCCCTGGTTTACCTACAAAACAGGTCCCTTGTCAGAGTTATTCCGACGGGGGACACTCCGATGTCTAAGTCAGTGGTGGATCCCAGCCACAGAATGGAAAAAGTGTGGAGAGTGGAAGAGAAAAAGGCTCTTGAAATTGTAAGCGTATGTGAGCGAGGATTTTCGCGTACCTCTCCAGCAATCCTTCTTACTCTTATTTAAAAGAAGGCCTCCAGCCTGCGGCCCGCTCTTTTTCCGGTGATCATGGGGAGCCAATCTTTTCCATGATTGGCGATCGTGGGTTGTCATTGAGCAGTTCCGACCATATCGAAGGCGTGGCGGCAGGAGTTACGCGCCATGATCATGATATGATGAGTGTCGATTGTAACTATTTGTCACAGTTGCCTTTCTGGGCCAGATCGTGGTCTAAGCTTCGGATTTTCCCTTGCATGGACCGAAGACTTGATATTTTCTCGGAGTCGGAGATCATGTCTACAGCGGGGATCGAAGTACGTGCTTCGGAAGTCGATGAGTAGTTTGATCTTTGGCCGGTGCCGAAGACGTTACCCGGAGGGCTGGCCTCCGGATGTTGTGATCCGGCATGAAGTCTTGGATTGCCTGCAGTTGGCCCGTCCCTTGCTTGGTCCGAAGTCCGTAGTCCGGAGAAATGGACTTCGACCAGTCAAAAGAAAATTTGGTTTATAGCTGAACCGGGATATCCCGACACAAGCCTTTAGAGCTTCAATATGGTCCACCATCACACGTGCGGTCTCCTAGCAAAAATACGGGCACCTTAAACCACCTAGGGCCAAGATCTCATTGCTTCTGGTTGCTTCATCCTATTATAGTTTGGTGAGCTCCGAGGACAAGAATTGTTTTTCCCATTTGTCAGACAATAGGTCTTTTCTTACCCTAAGATGAACGAGCCTTGGTCGAATGGACTGGATCTAGCTCCAATTTGGCTATCCCGGGCCCTCCCTCCCTTCTTATGAAGGAAATGGCGAAATCCTAACCACTCACTTTTCTTTTACCTTTTTTTTAGTTACCATCACTGTATCATAATTTTTTAAAGATTTTTAAATAAGTATATGAAAGAAAACAAAAATACTTTATCATAAAATAATAATTAGATAAATTTTTTAAATATAATATATATATTTTTAAATCTTGTCAAATATTTATTTATGACCCTTAAATTGCAGGCCCATCCGTCGGAGACCCTTATCTCGCTCTTTATGGGCATGTACATTTTCCTTGGGTGCGGCTTACTTGTTTTAGCTCAGATGGAGAGAAAACCTGGCTGTATAGTTGGAAGGCGCTCATTAGCTGGTAATTACGGATTTCCACTATCCTAGGAGAAAAGAATATTTAGGCTAAATGGCGCAATTATGCCCGACGAAAGTAAAATAATAAGAAGAAAAAAAAGGAAAAGACTTTTGATTAGCATTAAATAGGATATATATATATAGATGATGAAAAAAGACCGTACAAATGTCAGGCAAAGGCTCTTCCAACCCAGATGTTAGACTAGATGCCGTCGGGGGTCTCGGTGGATCCTTCTGTCACACTCGTTTACACTTGTCAGATATTAGAGCTCTCTTGCCGGCCCCAACCATTATGTTTGGAAAATTTTGTGCCGTTCGTCGTGACGGCATATGATTTTTTTTTTTTTTTTTTGATTAAAGCGACAAATAATAAGGCTCGGTAATTGGTAAGCTGGTTTTATAAAAAGTCATAACCGTGTTTGCGAGGGCTAACAAACAGGTCTGATTTTTAAAACTATTTACAAGTTTTTTTTAAAAAAATTAAATAGATTAAAACCATTTGCAAATAAATATGTTCATAGCCATCTAAAAAATAAAATATCTAACTAAGTTAGTAAAAATATCCATAATAGCTCACCATAACACAGCCCATAGGTACTTAGCAAGGCTGGAACTGGGCCGGCCCAAATTCATTGTCTGAAATGGGCTGGGCAGCTCAATAAATTTCGGATCGGCGAAATCGATTCGGATTTCGAATTAAGTATATCGGACTAAACTTCGGGCTGTAAAATAGAGTTAATTTAATTTTTGGATCAAAGGGATATCCGGATTCGGTTCGAAAATTCTTAAAGTATGATCCAAAACCTGATCCAATTTTGGATTGGACCGGCCCAATGAACTTTGGACCGGCCTAGTTTCAGCCCTACTAATTAGCAACACGTGATTTCATCCAGTTTGCTATTAGCTTTTTTATAAACATATGTATCATCCCGAAAGACTGAAGCGGGGTTTCTATTCTCCAACTATATATTTTGTCTCACAAGATGTATATTGATATTAGTAGTCAAGCTAGAAAACCACATGACTACCTTCAGAAGAGTTCCCTTCCACGTTAACGTGAGAAGCCTTCAAAATTTTCATTACAAATTGACTTCCTATCTCACTAGACCCGTTCAAAGTCAGGCAGCATTTTACAATTTCTTTTCTTTTTTCTTTTTTTTTTTTTCCGTGTCTATAGACTAGTCATTGTGAAACCTCTAGGTTAACGCAACTGCAACGACTTTAAAGTCCGCTGGCAAGAATTAAATGTCAACATCTACCATTTATGTCCAAAAAACTAGCCCAGATTCTAATTCATTCATCGCTTCACTGCACTTGCCCCAAAAATCGACTGCCCGTTTACATAAGAAAACAATGGAATACAATTTTTTAAGTTAACATGAAAAATACGTATTAATTCGAAGAGTAAGTTTATATTTAACTAGTAGTATTATGTTTTTAAGATTATAGAAACGGATTTTTGACTCTCATCCAAATCATTGAGATGGCACATTTTAAAGTGGCACGTCTGGATCTCGAATCCAGGTTACCAGAAACATATCAAGTCAAATTATATAGAGATGTTTAGAATTTATCCATTCAATAACGATTAAGTGTCAATTCATAAGAACCAGCAAATCTATGTATCAGATATGGATACGTAAATTGTTTCCGTTATGTGTCGAAGGTGCTTGCCCGTGCCTTTGTTATAAGACAAGATACGCTGAAATTCTGATTGATGTAATAGGTGATGGGTAGCATGATTTGCTTATTGATAGATATTGTCATCTAGATCATCGTGGCCTGTAGTTTCAATGTGATGCGGATGTGTGGACTTCCTGTTTGGAGATCTTCAACAGCGACCGATCCTGCAAAAAAGAAAAGACCTGAGCCGAGATCCCGGCGGGGGCACTTCGATGATCAAATCAGTGAATGATCAATGAAAACAAATATCCTCCTTAGCTGAGCATAAAGCGGTCTCCACATTTAGAGGATGTGAAAAGATGAAGAGAGAGTAGAAGCTAGAGTAATGGAGTCCTAGGGGGAGTTTTCGGAAGATCCTCCTGCCCTCATCTAAGCTCCTCTTTGTTTGCTCATACATGTGCTTGTGCTTTTGCTTACCTTCGCCGGAGGCCCCTTCAAGCTTCTTATAGAAGTGTGTTTCATCCCATGGGGCTTAGAGCCCTGGACTGATGCTTTCTAGGCACAGCTCCTGTGGGTGGAGCGCAGGTTGGTCCTTGCCTCTCACGTAGGAGGAGGAGGGGGACCAGATCCGAGATCTTCGGGGGAAGCTTTTGTCATGTAGGTAGGGTACTGTGAAGTGGTGTTCTCACCACGATGAGTGCAAGTGGCATGCCACAGGACCTGACTCCCCAATAAGGCACTTCACTTATAGATGTCGAGCTGCCATGGCTGAGGGCATGGCGGAGACCTTTCTTGGCAGGAGATGCTGTAGGATCTAAGACTCCTGGTAAAATATTCCTCTTCCGGGTAGTGCAGGTAGTAGGTTGCAGGGAGCGGTGCTCTAGGCGGAGTGCCTTTCCAAAGAAGGTGTCGACAGTGCACTTGCAGGGCCCGCACCCCGACGGAGCGTTTCTCCGTAGGGGAGCAGGCAACGTGCCTGAGAGGAACACCTCTCCATAGCGGGTGCAGGCAGTATGCCCTAGCAGAGTGTCATTCCACAGGAGGTGTAGGCGGCGTGCCCTGATGGTGGTCCCTCTGCAGGAGGTGCAGGCGGTGTGCCCTGGTGGAACGCTCCTCCACAGGGGGTGCATCCTTTTCGAGCAATGTGAGGGTTCTGGTGGGGATGGCGACACCACCTACTGGGGTCGCTATCTCAGTTGCTCTAATAGTGGCCTAAAAGGGGGATGGACCCACCTGTCACTATTCAGGTTTGACTTTGGTTGGGGAGCTTGACTTTGACTAGGAGCTCAACCTCGGATGGGAGCTCGACCTTGGCTGGGAGCTTGTTACCCAGGTGGCTTCCCAAAAGGGGATGAATTGGGATTATAAAAACTTTAGCAAGTATGTGCACTTTAAAATTCTTTTAGTGTTGGGGTGTTGTGATAAGTTATGCAATGCGGAAGCAAGTAAGTAAACACAATCAAGCAATCACAAACACAATAGGTTTAGAGTGGTTCGGAGCAACCGGCTCCTATGTCCACTACCCAAGCTCCACTTGGGATTTTCACTATATCCCCCAACCGGAATACAGTCAGATTGTTTTGACAGGCTCACAATCCAAACCTCTACACTTTGGTTTTAATACGAGATCACCAAAGAAACCCAACACTTGGTTTTAACACAAGCTAACCAAGAACCTAACTCCCTTTGGTTTTTAGAACCGGGCTCACCAAAGAAATCCAACACTTGATTTTAACACAGGCTAACCAAGAACCTAACTCCCTTGATTTTTAGAATCGGGCTCACCAAAGAAACCCAAACTTAGATTTTAATAGGCTCACCTAAAAACCTTTCAACACTCTTAAGACACAGTCCCTTACTGTTCTTAGAGAGAACACAAGATATATCAAATGGAAATAGCAACTTTTACAACAAACCCAATTTGTTCGGTAGTTGTCGATGAAGATCAAATTGAAGCCTAGCTTTAAATACTCTTGAATACTCTTTAAGCTGCTTCTTAACTTCTTTGAAAGGTTGGATCCAAGAATGAAGATCAGTTGGTGAAGCTTTGAATCATTTCTTGAATGCTCACTTGAAGTAGGTTGGTGAAAGACTTGAAATCAACTTGAATGCTCCTTAACTTTTAAAGAATAATCAATGAATAATCTCAAGAATTATTTAATCCATCATAAATACTCCTTTTATAGTTTTCAAGAAAAACTAGCCGTTGTAGGGCATAGGGAACCGGAAAATAGCCGTTGGAGCCACTTTAGAATTCAAAAAATTGCTTCAGCAACTAGCCGTTACAAGCCAGAACCCAATACTCGAGTCAGCTCGACGAGTCAGCTCGAAGTCTCAGACAATGGAAAAACAAACTCTGGATGAGTCGGCTCTTCAAGGCTTAGTCGGCTCGAAGTCTCAGTCACCAAAAACACAAACTCTGGATGAGTCGGCTCTTCATGGGTCGAGTCGGCTCGAAGTCCTGAATTTCTGAAACTTGAAATTTACAATATTTCCACGAGTTGACTCTTCATGCTCGAGCTTCTGAAACTTTGAAATTCAACGTGCCATGCCAGAACAAGAGTCAGCTCTTGGCTTAAGAGTCGGCTTAAACAAAAATACTTCAAATACCTTCAAACTTCTCCAAACTTCTTCAAATCAAGATTCCAACAAGTGCAAGGCTTTCAAACAACTCAAGGAGCTTACCATAATTATCTAACCTATTTATACTTCCTTTTTTCCAATTTATAGCCCTTTTTACAAGATTACAAGAATAAAAAATTAGGGCTTTACAACTTGAAATGTACATGAGTTCATACAATACTTGGAATACATTTCAACTGAATAGAAAATCAAATGATACAGAGATAGATACTTCCTGCAAAACTTTTTAAGTAATTGAAAGAATTAGTAATACATACATGCTCCAATGCTTTGTAATAATCAAAATCATTCCAGGAGTCAACAGAGCTCGACCTCGGCAGGGAGCTCGACCTCGATCGGAAGCTCAACCTCAGATGGGAGCTCGACCTCAACAGGAAGCTCGACCTTGACCGGGAGCTCGACCTCAGATGGGAGCTCGACCTCGGACAGGAGCTTGACATGAGCTGGGAGCTCGACCTTGGACAGGAGCTCAACCTCGGCATGGAGCTCGATCTCGGACGGGAGCTCGACCTCGGACGGGAGGTCGACCTTGGCAAGGAGCTCGACCTTGATCGGGAGTTCGACCTCAGATGTGAGCTCGACCTCCGATGGGAACTCAACCTCGGATGAGAGCTCGATCTCAGATGGGAGCTCGACCTCGATCGTTATCTGGTAGTAGCATCCAGGTGGCACATTCTGCCAGCCTATCTGCTAGCTGGATCCGATGCGGGCTCCATGTCAGCAGTCATGCCATATCAAATGTCCCCCACTCTTGAGTCCAGAGCATGATGCGGAGCTCGGGACAAAGGGAGTTATGGTGATGCTGATGTGAAAGGACATTTAGCATGCACCATTTAATACCTCGGTCATTGATGACTCATAGATCATGCCCCAGTGCCAATAAGGGAGCGCCGCATCAGCCGGCTCTGGAGGGGCATGATGATTGTGCTCAGTCCAAAGTAATTTTATGCATACCGAAGCACCATTCTCAGCAGATTCTGACATGTGGTAAGCATCCAATGGTCAGAGAGATGAAATGATGCACGTTTTGACTGGTACAATGCGACGGAGTGCTGTCAGTCTTTTGAAAAGTGGTCATTTTGCCTTAGCCATCTCTTAAGATCCTTCAAGCGAGGGAGCAGGGGGAGAGCTAGCGCTTTTCATCCCAGTTTCGACTCCCTAACTCGAGGCACTCTACAGGTCAGTCCTCCTGTTCTTCCTTCTTCCTTCTCCTCCTTTGGCTTGCATTGAAGGGGATTAGCTAGGATTTTAGGTATTTCTTCTCCTCCATCCTTTTCTTTCCCTCCAACATGAGTCCTTCCGATAGGAGGCACCGTCGCCCAGACTATTTCGACGAGGCAAGGGCCATCCCAGTTGAGGCCTCCTTCCTCAGATAGCGAGGAGAAGTATGTCCCCCTTAGAATCTATAGGGGCCCCCAACAAATGGGGATAGTTATAGGACCCCCTACTATTCCTCCCCCTTCTCCTCCTCCCGTTCGGGATTCGGCCAGTCCTTCTAGCATTGCTTCAGTGATGGCCCCGAGAGGACACCCTTCGTCTTCGGAGCACCTATGGGATTCCTAACTTCATCTAACTCTCGGCTCCGGGGCCGGAGGAGTGGGTCACTTCCAGCGGCTCAGGCCAGATCATCCCATATGAGAACTTCTTCCTCAGGGGCCTTCGCCTTCTTCTTCATCCTTTCTTTCTCTCTTTCCTTAGTAACTACCACCTGGTCCGGGTCCAACTTATCCCAAATGCCGTTAGGACCATCTTCTGTTTCATTATCCTTTGTCATTTCCATGGGACTAGTACCCATTTCTCCTTGTTTAAGGCCTTTTTTATCCTAAAATGTCACCCGGTCGATAACGGGTGGTGGTTCGTGGCCCCTCGCCCAGGAGCCATTAAATTTGACCTGCCCACTTCCATCAAGGGATGGAAGAACATATTTCTCTTCTCCTCAATTGAGGGAGTCGATTGAGTCTGTAGTGACCCCGACAGCACACCCAACCGGAATGCCCTGATGGAGCTTGCCGATAGGAAGGTGTACGACCAGCTCGTCACCTTCGAGGTTCCTCTACTTCAGGACCTGTTGACCAAACGTAACCTGTTCAACATCGGGATCAACCTAGTCCAGTCTTTGGGTAAGACCCTGAATTTGGAATTCTTCTTGGTGAGAATTTCTCTATTTTATGTCTAACCAGAGTTTTCTTCTCTCTTTTTTTTTACATAGTAGAAATGTGAACCATATGGTGGCCAAGTGTAAGGAGTCCAAGGTCCCGGCCACCTTTGCCAGGTTTGAAAATTGACGGATGGCCACGGGGACTTTGGAAATTCTTTGGCTCCCTTTGCTGGACTTAAGATCATGCAAATAGGAGAACGAGACTTCTGGAGTTTCTTGGCTTACTTCGCCTAGCTGGGAGTCCAACGGATGGAGTGCGAGGCTTCTAGAGTTTTTTGGCTTGCATCGCCGACTTGAAATCTGATGGATAGAGTGTGGGACTTCTGGAGTTTCCCGGCATGCTTCATTGAACTTGAAGTCCGACGGATAGAGTGTAGGGCTTCTAAAATTTTACGGCTTGCATCGCCAAATTTGGAGTCCAATGGATTGAGTGCGGGGCTTCTGAATTTTTCGGCTTGCATAACTGAACTTGGAGTTCGACGGATTGAGTGCAGGACTTTTGGAGTTTACTGGCTTGTTTCGCCAAACTTGGAGTCCGATGGATAAAGTACAGGGCTTCTGGAGTTTTCCTGCTTGCATTGCCAAACTTGGAGTCCGATGGATTGAGTACGGGGTTTCTAAAGTTTCCTAACTTGCTTCGCCGAACTTAGAGTCTGATGGATAGAGTGTGGGGCTTCTAAAGTTTCTCGACTTTCTTCGCCAAACTTGGAATCCGATGGATAGAATTCCTCCATGGATGGATGACAGTGCTGCACCATAAAAGAAACTTTTATTATTGAAAGTGTCTTACAATATTGATAGTATATCCTTAGGTTGCTGACATTCCAAGTTCGGGGGAGCTATGCATCGTCGAGTCCAGCAAGATGGTAGACTCCATGCAACAGGGCCTCGATCATCTTGTAGGGGCCTTCCCAGTTTAGAGAGAGTTTGCCACATTCCCCAAGCTGGGAGAGTTTGGCTCGTCGCAGGACTAGGTCACCCAGGTGAAAGACCTTCATCCTCATGCGAGAGTTATAGTACTGGGCCACCTGTTGCCTATAGGCTGCCATACGGAGCCGAGCTTTGTCACTTGTCTCTTCCAGCATGTTCAGGTTAAGGAAAAGGTAGGCCGAATTCTCAGCCTTGTTATACTGCTCCACCTGTAATGTGGGTAGACCCACTTTCACCGGAATCATGGCCTCAGAACCGAAGACGAGATTGAATGGTGTCTCACCCGTTGCCATCCGAGGCGTGGTGTGGTAGGCACATAGCACACTGGGGAGCTCCTCAGCCCATCGACCCTTGGCCTCGTCCAGTCTAGTACAGAGCCCTTAGAGGATGGTCTGGTTAGTCACCTCGACCTCTTCGTTGGTCTGAGGGCGAGCCATTGAGATGAAGCGGTGGCAGATGTTAAGATCGGTGCAGAACTTCTCAAATGCGATTGTCAAACTGCCATCTGTTGTCTATAATGATCGAATGCGGGGGACTGAAATGATAGATGACTAACTTCCAGAGAAAAGATCTGGCCTTGGCTTCAGTAATCTGTACCAGTGGCTCAGCCTCTACCCACTTAGTAAAATAGTGGATGGCCATAATCAAGTACCTCCATTGGCCGGATGCGGAGGGAAAGGGACCTAAGATGTCCATCCTCCACTAGGCAAATAGCCACGGGGCAGAGAGTTGGGACAGCGGCGAAGCCGGCTGACATTGTATGTGAGCATGCCATTGATAGTTGTCACACTTCCTTACGAAGTCAGCTACGTCTTCTCACATGGTCTTCTAATAGTACCCCTACTGGAGGGCCTTATATGCCAGCATCCTGCTCCCCACACGGTTTCCACAGATGCCCTCATGTATATCTTGGAGCACGTAGGCAGCCTCTAAGGGTCTCAGACACTTTAGCAGGGGATAGGAGTGGGACCTTCGGTAGAGCTGCCTGTTCATCAGTACGAAGCACACAGCCTTCTTCTTGAGGAAACCAGCCTTAATGCAGTTCTCGGACAGAGTGCCATCGGTGATGTACTTGATGTAGGGATCCATCCAGCTCGCCTCAGGGGCAACCTATTGGACCTCATTGGATACCTCGTAACTGGGGGCCTCCACGTATTCGATGTAGGCACGTCCCAGTGATGAGTCCGATAAGCTCGCCAACTTGGAGAGGGTATCGATGCGAGCATTTTCTCCACGAGGGATGTGAAAAATATTGAAATGCTGGAAGCTTGATGCGCTCGAATGCACCCATTCCAGGTATTTCACCATCTGAGGATCTCGGATCTCATATTCTCTCGAGACTTGACCTGCAATCAATTATGAGTTAGTGAAGACCCTCAGGCTCGACACACCTAGCTTAAGGGATACTTTTAACCTTGTGAGGTGTGCCTCATACTCGACCTGGTTATTTATAGCTTTGAAAAGAAAGTGCAGCGCATATTCTGCCACGGCCCCGTCAGAGTTGGCGAGGATAAGGCTGGCTCTACTTTCTCCTGCATTGGATGCACCTTCCACATGGAGGATCCAGACCGTCTCTCCAGTCGGTGGTTCCGTCAGGCACTCGGGGGAGGCCTATTCTAGCTCTTCACTCATCTAGACGCATTCCACCAGGAAGTTAGCCAGTACCTGAGCTTTTTAAGATGGCCTCGAGCGATAGGTGATATCGAATTCACTGAGCTTCACCACCCACTTAGCTAGACATCCGGACATGTCCGGATGGCTAAGTATAGTTTTCAGAGGTTGGTCGGAGAAGACTGCAATCAGGTGCACTTAAAAGTATGGCATGAGACGTTAGGCAGACATAATGGATGCAAAAATTATTTTTTCAAAGCGGGTATACCTGGTCTTCGCATCTCGGAGTAGCTTGCTGGTATAGTAGACTAGTCTCTGAACTTCGTCTTTGTCTGTGCGAACAAGCACTGAGCTGATGGCCCCCGGGAAACTGCCAATACAAGAGGAGTTCCTCCTCGACCTCTAGCCTGGAGAGCAGTGGTGGAGATGCGAGAAACCTCTTCAGCTCCTCGAAGATTTCTCGACACTTCTCTGTCCAGGTGAATTCATGTGTCTTGCATGGCACCTTGAAAAAGGATAGGCAATGCTTAACGGAGCACGAGATGAATCAACTTAGAGCCATAACCCGACCGACAGGTGTGCTAGACCTGCTTCTTCGAGGTAGGGTACTCCATGTCGACAATCACATGAACCTTCTAGGGGTTGGCCTCGATCCCTCTTTAGGTGACCATGAACCCTAGGAACTTTCCATCGGCAATGCCGAATGCATACTTGACTGGGTTCAGCTTCATCTGGTGGAGACGGAGGTTTTGGAAGGCCTCTATAAGTTTCGTGACGTAGTCCGCCTCTTGGCCACTCATCACAAGCATGTCATCCATGTAGACCTACATGTTATGATCGATCTGGTCTTTGAAGACCTTGTTGACCAGGTGCTGGTATGTGGCCCTAGCATTATTCAGATCGAATGGCATAATCTTGTAGTAGTAGGTCTTTCTGTCTGTAATGAAGGCCGTGTGCTCCTCATCTTTTGGATGCATCCGGATCTGATTATACCTAGACAATGCATCCATGAAATTGAGCAAGCGGTGTCCCGAGGTGGCGTCCACCAGCTGGTCAATCTTGGAAAAGGGGGAAGCTTCCTTTGGGCATGCCCGGTTGAGATCAGTGTAGTCCACACAGATCCTCCACTTCCTATTGGCCTTCTTGACCATGACCACATTCTTTAGCCAGCTGGGATACTGGACTTCTCGGATGAAGCCCGTAGTGAAGAGCTTTTTCACCTCTTCATTGATTGCCTTATATCTCTCCGAGGCAAAACTTCTCTTCTTTTGTCGGACTGGGCGGCATTTCGGGTCGATATTCAACCTGTGGGTGATGACATAGAATGAAATCCCGGGCATGTCCACCATAGACCAGGCAAAAATATCAACATTTGCCCAGAGGAAACTTAGGAGACGAGCCCTTTCATCCTAATGCAGTTGGGCTCCCACTTGCACTATCTTCAAGGAGTCCGCCCTGAGGGGAATGGTAGCAGGCGCTCGACTGGCCCACCTTTAGTCTCTTGTATCCTTGGATCCAGCTGGTCAACGGTCGGATCCTCCTCGACACTCTTGGCCCCAGGGATAGCTTGCAGGCAGTGCTGGACTGGCTACGGGGCCCCCCTCATCTCACCAACTCTGTAAGGGGTTAGGAACTGAACCAGGAGTTGCTTTGTAGATTTGATCGCGTCGAACAAGTTATGCCCTAGGCGACCGAGAATCATGTTATAGGCTGAAGGGAGCCTGACAACCGTGAAAGTTATCATGATAGTGCTTTATCGAGGAGGCATCCTAGTGGTGACTGGGATGGTAAGATCTCCCTCCACCTCCATGGAGTCTCCATTAAAGCCGACCAGAGGGGTGTATACTTGCCTCAACAGGATAGGAGATAGATTCATCTTGGAAAAAGTATCGTAAAAAAGGATGTCAGTCGAACTTCCACTATCGACCATAATCCATCTTACAAGATACTTTGCTATCATCATCTCAATGATAATGGCATCATTATTTACATTTTCTATCCCAACTCTCCTTTTTCCTACTAAGGGAAGTACATTATCAGTCCCTTCTCTCGCCCGGGTCCTCTTCGGTCCTCGCTCTGCTCCTAGGAGATCATCCCCATTGGCCTCTCTGTGGGCTGGTTGTCGATAAAGGGAGAACTGCAATCGCTTGGAGTTCGGACAGGGTCTGGCCCTCCATGAACTTTCCAAGGAATCCCTTCTGATGAGATCTTCGATCTCCCTCTCGAGATGATGACATTTCTCGATATCATGGCATAGTCATATTAGAATTGTCAGTACTTCATCTTGCCATGACTGCCTGATGGCCTTAGCAGAGGAGGGCAATGCAAGTAACGCTCACTTTCAATCTCCATGAGAATCTTAGACCTTAGAATGAGAAGAGGGGTATACTTCTCTTCCTGGATTGGAGCTTCCTTCGGCTTCGGGCCCGACCAGAGGTTTGGGGTCACCCTGGACCCGTGCATCCTGGAGGGTTGCCCCTGGGGTTGCTTCTTCAGGGGCCTCCTGTCCAGCTCCCTCTTGGTATGGTCTGCCTCTTCCTTATGAATGTACTTGTGGACATAGATGAGGAGCTCGGAGTAGGTCTTTGACGGCTTCTTGTTAGGAAGTAGGCGAAACGGGAGGTCCTGAGCCCCCTTTTCAATGCCAACATGGCAACGGCTCGTCCAAGTTGTAAATCTTTAAGGTGGCAACTTTAAAGCGGGACACGTAGTCCCGCAATAACTCATGATCCTGCTGGCGGATGGAGAAGAGATTGTCAACTTTGCATGGTACCTTCCGGCAAGCATCAAAGTGCACCACGAACATCTTCTCTAATTGCTCGAAGGAGTCAATGCTCCTAGGCTCAAGATGGATGTACTAGACTCGAGCGGCCTTCCGAAGAGTAGCTGGGAGGTGACACAGAGGAGAGCATCGATAGCCCCCTGGACCCTCATGAGGGCCTTATAGATCTCGAGATGGTTCAGGGGGTTGGTGGTCTTGCCATAGGGATCAATCTGAGGCATGCGGAACCGGTTGGGAATCAGTTTCTCCTGGATTCTGTCGAAGAATGGTGGGTGAGCGTCATAGCCCATGGGCTCGCATGAGGAGCCCTACAGATTGGCAAAGTGGTGGGATAGCTTAGCTAGCTTGCGCTCTTGTTCCTCTAGGAACCTCTCAGCCCATCGCCTAATAGCCTTATCGGTAAACCTTCTATCAGGCTATCGGAGGAGAGGAGATGAGGGCCAAAGGAGATCACGCCGGAGGGCCTTATCATGGTAGCGCTTGTGGCTCCATGAGGTGTCGTGCTCCAAGACCGGCGCTGACTCTCTCGGCCAGCCAAACCACTCCACTACTTCTTCCTTGGGGTTCGAAGGCTCCCCCGGGGGTAGGATGTAGCCCGCAAATGCAACGGCCTTCCTTGGAAGGATCACAAGATGGCGCGGGATCCGGTGGCTTGAGCCATAGGGTCCCTGGCTGCTGCTGGGTCGCCAGAGACCGGTGTTGATGATGCAACTGGTACACTGCCACAGCCAGGGTCTGGACCTGCTGGGCGAGCGGTAAGCTGTGGATCCACCAGAGGCAGCAACAGTGGAGCAGCGAGCTCCGTCTCCGAACTATGCAGGTCACCTCGGTGGGGAGGGTCTCCCATGTGGCTGATGGAGGCTTCCCGCACGTGCGTCACCACCATATTGTCGTAAACCTCCACCAATGTTCTTCTAGCAGTAGGGTACTGGTCTAAACTAGCTTTTGCCCCTACCTGGGGTGCCAATATGTTACCACCTAGATCACCATGGCCTGTAGCTCCGACGTGACACGAATGTGCGGACTTCCCGTCTAGAAATCTTCAACAGCAATCGGTCCTGCAAAAAAGAGAAGACCCGGGCCGGGAATCTCGGCTGGGGCAATCCGATAATCAAGTCAGTAGATGATCAAGGGGAACATATATCCTCCTTAGTAGAGCCCAAAGCGGTCTCCATGTTCAGAGGACGTGAAAAGATGAAGAGAGAGTAGAAGCTAGAGCAATGGAGTCCTGCGGGGAGTCTTTGGATGATCCTCCTGCCCTCATCTAAGCTCCTCTTTATTTGCTCGTACTTGTGCTTGTGCTTCTGCTTACCTTCGTCGGAGGCCTCTTCGGGCTTCTTATAGAAGTATGTTTTATCCCGTGGGGCTTAGAGCCCTGGACTGATGCTTTCTATGCGTGGCTCTTGTGGGCGGAACACAGGTTGGTCCCTACCTCATGTAGGAGGAGGACCAAATTCGAGATCTTTGGAGAAAGCTTCTGCTGTGCAGGTAGGGTACTGTGAAGTACGCGTCCTCACCATGGTGAGTGCGAGTGGCGTGCCACGGGACCTGACACCCCGACAGGGCACTTCCACTTATGGACGTCGACCTACCATGGCTGAGGGCATGGCAGAGCCCTGTCTTGATGGGAGATGCTATAGGATCCGAGACTCTTAGTAAAATATTCTTCTTCTGGGTGGTGCACGTAATAGCTAGGTCGTAGGGCTCGTTGCCCCGGGCGGAGTGCCTTTCTAAAGAAGGTATCGATAGTGCACTTGTAAGGCTCAGTACCCCGATGGAGCGCCTCTCCGTAGGGGGTGCAGGCGGCGTGCCTGACAGGAATGCCTCTCCACAGCGGGTGCAAGGGCGTGACATTCCGCAGGAGGTGCAGGCGGCATGCCCTGGTGGAATGCTCCTCCGCAGAAGGTGCATCTTCTCCGAGCAACGTGAGGGCTCCGACGGGGATGGAGACACCACCTGCTGGGGTCGGTATTTCAGCCGCTCCGGCAATGGCCCGAAAGGGAGCTGGAACCACCTATCACTGTTCAAATTTGATCTCGGTTGGGTGCTCAACCTTGGTAGGAAGCTCGACCTCAACTGGGAACTCGACCTCGGACGAGAGTTCGACCTCGATCGTTATATGGTGATAGCATTCAGGTAGCACCTTCTGCCAACCCATCTGCCAGCTAGGTCCAACGCGGGCTCCATGTCAGTAGTCATGCCATATCAATAAGCATAAAGAATTATGGATTTATTTGTCCCGGTGTCTCTGTTACAAGACAAGATACATTGAAATTCTGATTAAGGTAATAGGTGATGGGTAGCATGATTTGCTTATTGATAGGCATAAAGAATTATGGATTTATTTGTCCCGGTCTCCTTCGATGCACCAAGACAAATCTCATGATAATATAACATTTTTTTAAAAAAAAATTCTAATGTAAGAGTCAAGGGTAAGCCTAACTCAAAATTTTATTGCTTGTTTATCATTACATGGAGAAGGTTTATGGTTACATATATATACAAAAAGAGAAAGTAACCATCCTAGACGTATTTCTGGAATCTGTCCATTTCGTCCGAGATGTCTGTGTTGTAAGATAGAGTCGAGGTCACCATATCTGGCTGCTGCCTGAGCAGGGAGTGGTAGGCTGACTTTTGTTCCTCGGTTGTCCTCATTCATGAATTTTGGCAATTGACATGTTCGGGTTCCTGGCCGCAGTGAAGAGTCTCTTTTCCAGAGGTTTGTTGTTGAGCCATGCATCCTTTTAGAAGGTGATTGGTTCCCCGTTTCCAAGGCTCGAGTTTGTTAGTTCTCAAAGTGTTATGATAGTAGTCGGTTGATAGTAACCTTATTTCATGATCATGATTTATATATAATGATTCGATTAAATTTAGAAACTATTTTTTAAGATCCGTGATGGATTGGATTGGATTAGAGATTAGATTCTTCATTTTTATCTTCATTCTATTAGCTGGCATCTTAATGATGTCAATTAACATACTCATCTATAGATAAAAAAAGATTGTAAAAATTTAAAAATTTTGTTTCGAATTTCATCTGACGGGATGGAATTATACGGGGATAGCTGTATGTGATTTAACCCCCTATCTTTTTTGTTTGGGGAAAAAAAATTATACACTCTCGCAAACTTTGTTAAGTCGGTCAACTAAATTATAGCTGAGAACTAAGAGAAATGGCTGGTTGATAAGATGGAAATGGGAATGGGAACGGGGCCTTGGGGAACTACAAGTCATGCAGCGATGATCTCCCAAAGTCTCGTCCACAAGTATGTGAGGACGAGATTTATCAAAAAAAAAGTCCGGTCCACAAGATTGGTCACGGCCATGATGGGACATTGTATTGGAATTTTTTAAAATAATATTTTTTATTAAATATTTATTAAAAAGGTGCTGTCTAAAATATATTTATAAAAATAGGTATTTTTTTAATACATGGGATATACGAAAATAAAAAAAAGGGGAATACCTGGAGAAATCATAAGTTATACATGTAATTTTTTTTAAAAAAATTACATGTACAATATACAATTTCTCAATTAAAATGGAATAATTATTTAAAAAATAATTAATAATAATAAATAAAATAATTTAAAATAATAAATAATAAATATATTATAATAATATTTATATATATTTTATATTATAATAAATATTTTATATTTTAAAATATATTATAATATAGTATATTTGTTGTTGCGTGTCTACTGGTTGTGGTGGCGGTAGTGTTGCCCTAAGTATCATCTGCGCAGCACGACGGGATGGGATGTTCATTGAACGATGAGGCCAAAGGCAACAGGACACGCGGGCGGCAGTATTCGTACGAGCCTGAGAACTCACCAACCCATGCCATCCAAGACCTGATCGTGCGGAACGATGGGTTCGGTCGCTAGCACGGTGCATAACTCCACCGCATGCAGCATCCATCGATACGACAAGACTGACATAGACTACTAGGACAGCAACTACGCCCGGTGATATCCAGCTTTACGGACGTGCAACTACCTGGTCGTACCATAAGGGCATTCTCGATGGTCGTGCCGTATAATGGATCCAGTCACCATGAAGGTACGCGGCTCCACTACACGTGATGCCTTTTCGATCAGCGTGCATCAACAAATATACTATATTATAATATATAATATATAATTTATAATTTAATAAATTATAATATATTTATTATATTTAGAATATAAAATATTTCTTATAATATAAAATATATAAAATATATTATTATGATATCAGGTTATTATATTTCTTATTTTTAAAATTTTTAAATTTATTAATTTTTATAGATTTCTATTAATTTTTATTTATTAATTTATTTTATTTTATTTTTATTAATTTTTAGTGATTTTTGAATACATGGAAAGGAAGGGGATTTACGTCTTGAAGTGAAAAATTGCATGTTATACTTGTGATTTTTTCACGTAAATCTCCCTCATTTCCACATATTCAAAAATCTATAAAAATTAATAAAATAAATAATAAATAAATAAATATCTTTTTCAAAAAAATTAATAAATAAAAATTTGTAAAAATTAATAAAATTCTAAAATTTTAAAATAAGAAATATATTAACCTGATATCATAATAATATATTTTTATATTTTTATATTATAATAAATATTTTTATATTTTAAAATATAATAAATATGTTATAATAATTAAATTATATATTATATATTAATAATATAGTATTGTTGCCGCCTACACAGCCGTGGCCTGCAGCTCGGGGATGGCACCGGACACCAACCTCGTCATCTGGAATCCAGCTCGTGCGCCCGGATCTGCAAAAAAAGAAGAAACTCGGGTCGGGGATCCCGGTGGGGCACTCCGACGATCAAGTCAGCGGACGATCTAGGTCAACAGATCCTTCCCGATGGGCCCCTGGCGTGACTCCATGCTAGGAGGAGGTTTTGCTTTCAAATGAGAGAGTAGGGTGAGAACGGCAGCGGTGGAGGAGAGCTTGAGCTATGGTAGCTTTGTCCATCGAGACTCTTCCGACGAGTTATCTGGTATCCTCAGAGCGCTCTCTCTCTTGCTGACTCTCCTCTCGCTTGCCTTTACTTGCTTACATTATTCGAAGGCCCTTGGAACCTCCTTTTAGGCCATGGATCCCTTTAGCTACCCACCTTGGGTTCCTCCTTCTCTGTAGGTGCTCGAAGGTCAACGACTAGCACTGTGCCATGAGGTGCTTCCCAGTGCCTTCCTCCCTTCATGATAGGGAGTTATGTCATAGGTTCTGACTTCCCGGTTGGTCGCTACACTTTGAAAATTTTGGCAGGACCTTGATCTGGGGGCAGCCGCCCCCTGATTTGATCTCATGGTATGGATTTCTTCTTTTGGGTGGTCCAAACGGTCGGCTGGGAAGTGTAGTACCTTGGTTGGGGTGCCTTTAACTATCTGGTGTAAATAATGGCAGGAGAGATCATGGCACCCTGGGGGGTGCCTCTCCATAGTCTTTGGGCGGCGTGCTGCCACCCAAGGGAGGTGGTGATGTCCCTCTCTCTGCTTCAGGATTTCTTGAGGCACTGTGGACTTTGGCTATAGGGACGGCCTTTGGCTATCGGACCTCTCCATCGAAGAGCACTTGGCTCGAAGAGAGGGAGCTCGACTTCGGCAGGGGTGGGCTCGACCTCAAGGGAGCCGACCGACGAAGGAGCTCAAAGAGTGGAAGCTCGACTTCGGTTGAGGCGGGCTCGACCTCAAGGGAGCTGCCCGGTGAAGGAGCTTGAGGAGCGGGAGCTCGACTTTGACCGAGGCGGGCTCGACCTCGAGAGAGCCGCCCGGTGATGGAGCTAGAGGAGCGGGAGCTCGACTTCGGCCGAGGCCGGCTCGACCTCGAGGGAGCCGCTCGGTGAAGGAGCTAGAGGAGCGGGAGCTCGACTTCGGCCGAGACGGGCTCGACCTCGAGAGAGTCGCCTGGTGAAGGAGCTAGAAGAGCGGGAGCTCGACTTTGGCCGAGGCGGGCTTGACCTCGAGGGAGCCACCCGGTGAAGGAGCTCGGGGAGCGGGAGCTCAGCTTCTGCCGAGGCGGGCTCGACCTCGTGGGAGCCACCCGGTGAAGGAGCTTGAAGAGCGGGAGCTCGACTTCGGCCGGGGTGGGCTCGATCTCGAGGGAGTCGCCCAGTGAAGGAGCTCAAAGAGAGGGTCTAACGTGGCAGTATCTACTAGCATAACATCCAACTGGATCCGAAAGGGACTCCACGTCAGCGATCTTGCCATGTCAGCGATCTTGCCACATCATTTGCCCCACACTCCCAAGTCTCGATGGCGTGCTGCGTTCAGGGCAAAGGGAGTAAATACGGAGCTGACATGGAAAGGTAAAAACCGGTGCCATTAATACCACGATCGCCGCCGCCTCACGAAACGAGTCTTGAGACCAATGCAAGGATGCCACGTTAGTGAGTCCGAGGAAACATAATGACCGATGCAGGACCCGAGGCGGTTTCTGGTAAACCGAAGCATCATTTCTGGCTGATCTCAACACGTGATGCTAATTCGATGGAGGGAGTCCTGAGACGGTGTACGATTGCTGTCTGGCTACTTCAAAAAGAAAGAAAGCTTTCCTGAAAAATCACTTCTTTCAAATCTTCGTGCCCGCCGATGGACCAAAGCCTTCTTCCTCCTCTCCTCCGGCTATCTTTTATCTTCAAGGCCATCAGGTTCGTCTTCTTTAATCCTTTTTTCCTTCTTGGCTAGGTCGAGTCCGTCTTCAGGGCCTCCCTAGATGCCATTTCTCTTCCTTCTCTCTTTTCTTCCTCTTTTGTTCTGTTCTAGGATGGCTCTCTCGAGTCGGAGCCATCTTCCTTCCAGCAAGTCCGACGAGGTAGGGCCCTCTCGACTGAGGACTCCATCCTCCGATGAGGAGGAGGAAGTTCCTCTCTATGTTCGTAGAGGCCCTCACCCAACCGGGATAGTGATAGGAGAACCTAGGGCTCCCCTTCCCGTCTCCTTTGCTCCCGAAGCCCCTTTCATGCCTTCTCGTCCGACTAGGCCTTCCGGTGTCACTTTGGTGATGACCAAGGAGGACATTTCCATAATCCGGGATACTTATGGGATCGCGGACTCCATCCTACTCTCGGTCCCAGGACTAGGGGAACGGGTCACCTCCGGTGGCCCTGGCCGGATTGCCCTTTATGAGGAATTCCTCGTAGGGGGTCTCCGCTTTTCCTTTCATCCCATTTTTCTTTCTGTGCTCAGCAACTACCGTCTTGTCCTTGCTCAACTGGCTCCGAATGCAGTTAGAACCATTAATTGCTTCATCATCTTCTACCATTTCTATGGGATTGTCGTCCATTTTTCTTTGTTCAGGGCCTTCTTCATCCTGAAACGCCACCCGACCGAGGACGGGTGGTGGTTTGTATTTCCTCGTCCAAAGGGCATCAAGTTTGTACTCCCCTCTTCCATCAAAGGATGGAAGAGCAAGTACTTTTTTTCTTCTATCGAAGGAGTCGACTGGATCTGGAGTGATCCAGACCGGACCCCGAATCAAAATTCCCAGGTCGAAGCGGCTGATCGAGAAGTATACAACCAGCTTATTTCTGACCAGATCCCTTCTTTTGAGGTTTTGCTGTCAGAGTATAACCTATTCGACACCGGGGTTAGCCCAATCTGGGAGTTGGGTGAGTTTAGTATAATCCTTCTTTTCTCCTTCTGTAGGTCTTTTCGGGTCCGAGGCTGACCTTTGTTTTTCTCTTTCTGTAGGCATGAAGTTCTCCATGGAGCAGCTCCTCGAGTTCTCCTAGAAGAGGAGAGTACCGGTGGGACCCAATGAGACCCCGCCGAAAAGGGCCCGGAATGAGCCCAGCTAGAGGCCTGGGCGATTGCAACCTCTGGCCCAGGGGGAAGGGCGGCTGAACCAGCCCCCGATCCACCAAGGCAGTAGACTCAGCCCCTGCCCCGGGAGTTTGACACGATCGTGCGGACTCGGCCTACTACTATCATCATGGCCCCACCTCCAGAAGTCATCGATGTGGACACGGGGGGAGAAGAGAGGAGGGAGCAACCATCGGCGACAGCGTCAGGCATGGCGGTGAGCTCCACCAGGGTTTCAAAAATGTCCTCGGCTACTCCTCCCGAGGGCACGATGGCAGTCCCGGCAAAGTCAAGGACTGCCATCTGAAGGGCGTCAATCAAGGTGGCACCGAACTCCTCCGTCACCCAAGACCGCTCTCTGGCCGAGCGCCAGATGAACTTCGCTGTCCAGTCGCACGATCGACGTGAAAGGGAAGGCAGATCCTTGCCGGAGGCCATCATCAGCACCTTTCCCTACCTCTTCACGATAAGATCCTTTGTCTTTTTCTTTTCTCTTCTTTCTTTTCTTTCTTCTTCTTTGGCATGGCTGACGTCTTCATTGGTGCAGGTCGGGACGGATCTTCTCCTCATCCGCGACTACTGCGTCCAATGGGTTGAGAGGGAAAACCTTAAGGAGCAGGATATTGCGGCGCTGACGGTCGAGGACAAGAAAAAGAACGGCAGGATCCAAGTCGCAAAGGAGAATAACAAATCCCTCAAAGCTGAGGTGGCCAATGCCGAGAGGCGCATCAATTATTTTTTTTAAAAAATATTTTATTTTAAATTGAGAAATCGTATATTGTATCTGCGATTTCCCAATAAGAAAACGCAGGTTGCTTCTCCAAGAATTCCCTACCCTTCTTTGCCGTACATCTCATGCATTAAAAAAATATATATTATTTTACCACTAAGATGGTAGCACAGTTGGTGGGTGCTCATGCTCACGTCTCTCCGATCACGGGTTCGAGGCGTAATCTATGCGGTGATTCGATTAAATCCAGGAATTTTCATGGAGTACATGACTGGGGATGGGAGGGAGTAGAAATTCTACTCTGGCAGCTTACGGGTTCGAGGCGTAATCTATGCGGTGATTCGATTAAATCCAGGAATTTTCATGGAGTACATGACTGGGGATGGGAGGGAGTAGAAATTCTACTCTGCCAGCTTACGGGTTCGAGGCGTAATCTATGCGGTGATTCGATTAAATCCAGGAATTTTCATGGAGTACATGACTGGGGATGGGAGGGAGTAGAAATTCTACTCTGCCAGCTTACGGGTTCGAGGCGTAATCTATGCGGTGATTCGATTAAATCCAGGAATTTTCATGGAGTACATGACTGGGGATGGGAGGGAGTAGAAATTCTACTCTGGCAGCTTACGGGTTCGAGGCGTAATCTATGCGGTGATTCGATTAAATCCAGGAATTTCATGGAGTACATGACTGGGATGGAAGGGAGTAGAAATTCTACTCTGGCAGCTTAGTGGGATCAGATTTAGTGGGATCAGACTGACGTACTCACATTCAGGTGGGAAAGCTATTGTGAAAAAATAGCTACCGAATCGAGCATGACTGGAGGGAGTAGAAATTCTACTCTGGCAGCTTAGTGGGATCAGACTGACGTACTCATATTCAGGTGGGAAAGCTATTGTGAAAAAATAGCTACCCGAATCGAGCATGATTGGATAAGGCGGGGGCCAGGTAGCTGGATAGTGCGGGGGCCAGGTAGAGGCAGCTTCAGCGATGATTTTCTGCTCTCTAATTTTTTTTAGCAAAAAAAAAAAAAAAAAAAAGCACCTTTTTGATAAATATTTAAAAAAATATATTATTTTAAAAAAAACTCCATTGCATTGTGGTGGCATGATGTCCATTTCTCGTATTATAAAAGATCTCGCGTTCTTATCTTGTTGGCTCCTATGTCGGCCTGCGACTCCAACCGGCAGGCGGAGGTACGGATGATAAAGAAGCTTTGGAAGGTTATGCCGGGAGCATCGATATTGCGTCCAACTGGCAAGCATTGGATTTTTTTTTTTTTTTTTTTTTTTTTAAGGATCTACCATGGAATTTTTATTGCATAATAGAATTTTTATCGCCTACAGTTATAAATGCAGCCAGTAATCGTCGTTGGTTCCTACGAGACTGATTTTTCAATGCACCATTACGGGAACCGGCAACCTTGGCTGCAACCACGGCCATATTGGTGCCCTTAACGTAAGCAATCATTTTTCATTGGACAACCCATCACTCTATAGTTGAGAAGCTTATGGTAAAAGGCAAGACATGGACGCAGGACCAATAATTTAATAAAAATATAAGCTCAAGCAATAGAAATCATAATTTTAATCAAATTAGCGGATACCCAATCCAATCCCACCCAATCCAATGCCGTCCAAATGGGACGGATATATATATATATTATGAATAAAAGAAGAGGAAAGATAAATCTCGGTATAGTTATCCTTACTGGTTTCAATTTCATCAGGTTATATTCGATTCAGGTGATAATTTTTCCGCATACCCTTTTCATCATTGATGAGTACGTCAGCCTGACACCACTAAGATTTTTTCCGCATACCTTTTTCATCATTAATGAGTACATCAGCCTAACACCACTAAGATGCCGGAGTAGTGTGCTCTCTTGCCAAAAAATTCCTGAATTTAATCGAGTAATGTGCAAGGATAATGTCTTGAATCTGCGATCGATGTAAGATGAGATTAAGTCTCGACCAACCGGGCTATCCCCTTAGCGATGGGTTTATATAATTTATTTAAACAGCAGCGTGAGTATAAGTTACAGATAAAATATTTATAATAGATTTAGATAGTAAATAATAGAATGCACCGCTTTAAATTTAATTTAATATAATTTTAATCTAAATTTTTATTTTTTTAATATTAAAATTATTTTAGAAAGTTCGCACGACGAATTACTTATTTGGCCCTATCTAATTTATTTTATCTACCTGACTCGGTCTAATATGCACCATCCATTTTATTCGACCTGATAAAAAATAGGTACAATATAAGTATGATATGATATTTTTAATTAAGGAGGATCGTGGATGGCAACAAAATTTAAATTTATGGATACGCGACCCAGTCCAATCTAATTGGATCGAATAATCAATGCTTTGAATTTGGATAAAAAAATTTTAATCCCGATAATATTTAGATCAGAATTAAATAATTTAATAAATATTCGGGGGTTTGGATCGTCATGCATCTCATCCGATTGCCATCCCCGAGGGGGACCTCACGATGTTAGTACCCAAATTCTATTCCTATCCCGCAACCGACAATCCGAGTTTACTGGCAGCTTCTTCAAAGCCCAAACAGGAGACACCATTTTAGGAAAAAAAAAAAAAAAAAAAAAATTTTGCAAGACAAGAAAGTGGAGAAAGAGAGAGGCACAGCATGGCGGAGATTTTGGTTATCTGCTTGATCAGAAAGCTAGCTACCACCTTCACATCGGCAGCAATAAGACGGGTAGTTTCCCAGGGCAAGTCGTTGCAACAACTCGAACCAAAAATTCGTGGCATCATGAGGGATCTGGAGTTGATGCAGGCCTTCCTAAGATATGCCGACAGGTATAGAGCCAGCAACGAACTGGTAGGCGTTTGGGTGAACCAAGTGAGGGAGATCGCCTACGATATCAACATCCTTGCCGATGAGTTCACCTATCTAACTGCTGGACAAAGCCGGAGCTACCACCTCCACAATCCCTTCAGAAGTGCACCGAACACCAAGGCCTTGCTCCATCTCTTGAATGAACTAGAAAATATCAGGAAAGAGCTCGATCGGCTTTTAGAAACTAGAGAAAGATACGGCTTTCAGATGACAGGAGGATCGCCTAGCTCGAACGAAAGCCGGCATCTCGCAGAATCAGCGCATTTCATCCAGGAAGATGAGATGGTGGGGTTTGATAAGCAAAGAGATCTGCTCATGAGATGGCTGGTGGGTGAGGAGTCCCAGCGCACCGTGATCTCCGTGTGGGGTATGGGAGGCGCTGGGAAGACCACCCTGGTCACCACTGCGTACAGAGCCCAGAGGGTTGTTGGCCACTTCGATTGTCGTGCATGGGTTTCGGTTACTCAAAGCTATGACGCCCATGTCCTGCTCAAAAGAATCATATCGGAACTGCGCCCGGAGACGGGGGAGACCAGCAATCCACAAAGCCTTGATTGCATTCCTTCCCATGGACTAGTGGAGATACTCAAGTCCCTTCTGGATACTAGGAAGTACCTAATTATCTTGGATGACGTGTGGCATAAAGAAGTTTGGGATGATGTTAGTAGTGCGCTGTTCGATAATGGTCGCGGGAGCAGAGTCCTCGTTACCACACGGAACCTGGAAGTTGCTTTGGCGGCTGTTGATAGCCGGGTTATGAAACTCGAGCCATTGCAGGAATACGAGGCATGGACACTCTTCTGCAAAAAAGCATTTGAGAGAGAAAACGACGCAAGCTGTCCTCCAGAACTAAAGGATTTGGCTAGAAGAATAGTGGAGAAGTGTGATGGCTTGCCATTGGCTTTATCGTCTATAGGAAGGCACATCTTACGAACCGAAGAGACAAAGATGGCATGGAAGAGCATTCTTGATGGTCCAGTATGGGGGGAAAGAGCGAACCAGGATCTCCTCAAGATCTCTACAAACTTGAACCGCAGCATCGATGACCTACCGCATCAACTCAGGAACTGCTTGTTATATTGCAGCATATTTCCAAAGGGCCATGACATCAAAAGAAAATCTTTGATCAGATTATGGGTGGCAGAAGGATTTGTACAGGAAGGTGCAGAGTGCACAGCAGAGGAGGCGGCAGAGCAGTGCCTCAACCAGCTCGTTAGCCGATCTGTGATCCAGGTGACGGAGAGGAATGAATTTGGAAGGGTGAGCCGCCTCCAAATGCATCTTCTTATGAGGGACCTGATCGTGGCTAGATCAAGAGAAGAGAATTTCCACCAGGTGTATGACACTGATGCAGGAGGGATGCTGCAATATAGAGTTCAAAGTCTTTCGATAATTGGAAGCAGGGGTGATCACCAATTGAACGAAAAGATGCCCAAACTTCGTTCTTTCCATGCCTTCTCATCAGTTTTGGCACCTTCCCTGCTTTCCAACTTCAGGCTGTTGACAATTTTGAATCTACACGGAGCTCCTGTTGAAAGACTACCAGGCGACCTGGTTGATCTCTTTAACCTGCGTTACTTGTGCATTCGGGAGACTAAAGTTAAAGAGCTTCCAGATGCAATAGGTACGTTGCGGAGCCTGGAATACTTGGACGCATGGCACACTCGTGTGGAGAGCTTGCCATGGGGAATAACGAGGCTGGAAAACTTGCAGCACATTATGGCGAAAAAATTTGAAGGTAAAACTACAAGATATACAGATAGCACGAGTGGGGTGCATTTTCCTGACAGGGTACAGAATTTGAAGCGCCTACAGACGCTGAAAGCTGTTGTGGCAGACGAGGACATGGTAAAAGGCCTGAGTGGTTTGAATTATTTGAGAAGACTAGAGATTGTGGATGTGAGAAACAAGCATTGTGTTAAGCTTGCTAAGTCCATACTGAAGATGAATCACCTTCGTCACTTGGTTGTTAAAAGAAAACACTGGCACGAGACATTGCAGTTGGGATCTCTCTCACCACCACCGCCCCAGCTTCAAAAGCTCAGTTTGTACGGTAAGCTGGAGGGGAGTGAGATTCCTCGTTGGTTTAACTCCCTCACAAACCTCACGCATCTAACACTGCAATCATCTGGTATTGGAGAAAATTCGCTTCGTTCGCTCTCCATGTTGCCCAAGCTGGTATATCTTGTTCTCTTCGAAGCATATGAAGAGCAGAAATTGGATTTCGGTGCAGGATGGTTCCCTGAGCTCAGATTACTCAGATTACAGGACATGGGCCATCTCAGGAACCTAGAAATAAAGCAACGAGCACTAGTAAACTTGCAAGAGCTATTTTTGGTGAGATGCCGAGAGTTGAAGATGGTTCCCACAGGTATCGAAAACCTCAGACATCTCCAAAAGTTGGTGCTCGATGACATGCCAAGAGAAATAGTGGAGATGCTGCATGAAGGGGGAGCGACTGAGGAGATTCGTTTAAAGGTTCAGCATATCCCGATTATCTTGGACTGGGTTAAAATTGGAGATAGCTGGATTGAACAGAGGCTTTCCTAATGCTTACCATATCCTCCTCAGCATGCTTGAAGGAAAGTGTCAAGGGATCCTGGGCTGAGGTCATTGTTAAGGTCGAGGCATGCTTGATGTTGGAATACTTCCTTGAAGGAAGGGTGATCTAAGACAGATGAGGTACGTTCTAGTTCTTCCATTACTTTCACATCCAAGTGAATGTTTCATGATATTTTTGGATGAAAGTGAGGTTTGTGAAGAAAAAGTTCGGTATGATAAAAGTTGATATACTTGTGTAGATATGATTAGATGTGTACAACTGTAAGAGTTCAAAGAGTATCTCTAGATTCTCTTGAATTTAAGAGTTGATATACTTTTTTTTTTCTTTTTTTTTTTTTTTTTTTGAGGGGAACGAGGCTGGGAAAGTAGCCACATTGAATTTTCTGAACCTCAAAGTATTTACACTGTAGGAGACGGGCTGAGAGGACAACCGTCAAAGAAGGAAAAAGACGGGGACAAACAGAGGATCCAAGTGCTTGGAAGAACCCAAAGAAAACACGTGAGACCAACCGGCTCTAAAATAGTTGATCAGAACCAAAGATCCTCCTGGCTAAGTGAGCAATGACCCAGATGAGGTACTCTCGAGTTGGCAGCCCAAGGGCTCAACAACAATCCATGAACACACTGCCAAACCTCTCCCCCAGAGTGCCAACCCTGTTCTGAAGTCAGCTGAGGAGAGGGAACGTCGCCAGAGGAAGCTGAAGCCAAGACCAGATCTGAGGACTATCCTGCTGAATGAATAAAAGGAATTGCTTCAGCCATTGAGAAATTCAGCGACTCTCCTTAATCTGCACATAATGTTTGAATGCTCCTTAATAGAATGTCTGAATTGTTTCAGCCCTGTTTTTCCTTAATTTGTGGCTCCTTGCCTCCCTTACCAGCCAAAAAAAGAAGTCATCTGTTGATTCTCAGGTTCTTTCTTCTTGACTAGATTCTGCTATAGGCTTGCACCTTTCGATGTTGGGTGCAGTTGTTGAGCTTGCCGAATTGAAGGGCACCTGTTTGAAGTAGGGTCAAACAGAATATCACATCATTGCTAAAGTGATCGTTGATAATGCTTCCATCTGTATCTTAGTAATAGTTAGTTAATAAGGAACGGGACATTTTTTTTATGCAATGAACCGTTGTATATTTGATGCTGTAATACTATTTATATCCAATTTTGCATTATATAACTTAACCTCTCTTTGTCCTCGAGACGTAACAGAATATGTTATTCTGTTACATGGTTGGAGGTGATGATTGGAACAAATGTGCTGATACGTGATAACAATCTACTTTCAAAACGTTATCAACTTTTGCAACAATATCTAGTTACTGTCATGACCATTATATTTGAAGAATCTAATGGTCGTAGCAGTCCACATCTGACTTCATCATTTTACAAGGTTCAATTGTTATTTTGACATCAATATTCAAATGTATACTATAATAAGGTCCCCTTTTAATTTCGTAAGTTGGTATCACGGCTACCCAAGGTTTCTACAGTAGAGAGTTTTTATTCAAAAGGTATGGTGTGCTGTAATTATTCCCTTTTTCTTTTTGGTGGTAAACTGTCATGCATCGTTGTGGCGTGAATAAATGAAAGTAAAGGAACCTATGGGGGAAAATCACCGACTTAATTGATCAGCACATTCTTACTGTTATTGCTGGTGACTTCAACTGTGTTCTTTATCCGGAGGACAAGAGAGGAGGTAGGCCATATTTTGAGGATGCTAGTGTCAAAGACTGTCATCAATTCATTCAGTACAATGCTTTAATTGATCTAGGCTTTACCGGCCCTCGCTTTACCTAGTGTAACAATTGCTCGGGATGTACGAGGGTCTGGGAGTGAATTGATCGGATCCTGGCCACCACTAGCTAGATCTAGTGGTATCCCGTTTTTGTCGTTCACCATCTCTCCAGGATTGGGTCGGATCACTGTCCTTTACTCCTTTCTACGGATTCGGTGTTCTCTTGTCATCCCCTTTTCAAATTTGAGAAATTCTGGCTCACCTATTCCAGATCCTGAAAAATTATACGGGATGTTTGGAGGATGCCTGTTAGGGGAGATGCTAAATACCGCATAACCTGTAGACTTGAGCTTCTTAAAAGGAGGCTGGGATGTTGGAACAAGTTGGAGGTGGAAAACATCTTCTCCAGGCTGGAGGCTATGGAGAGGGACATTCTTCATTTCTAGGAGCGGGAAGCCAGTGAAAGTGGTCTACAGGACCACGACCTTAGTACCCTGCGTAAACATCTTTCTAATCATCACTCCCTGCTTCTTCAACAGGAAACTCTTTGGAGGCAAAAATCTAGAACCCAGTAGATCAAGGAAGGTGACAGGAATACCAAGTTCTTCCACCAGGCCACTGTCATTCGAAGGCACACGAACCGTATCAGGTCCCTTAGGATTGATGATGGCCATTGGGCGGAGGACGACCAGGATGTTTGTCAGTGGATTATCCATTTCTTCCTGTCCAGATGGACAGCTCCTATAGCTGACTTCCCCACCTTCCGATCTCCTCCCCTCCGACCAGCATGTCGGACCAGGAGAATTATGCTCTTATCTCCAACTTTTCTGTGGATGAGATCCAAGAGGCTCATTTCTCTATGGTTGAGGATGAAGCCCCTGGGCCGGATGGTTTTCCCCCCTTTTTCTTCCGCAGGTTTTGGAGTATTATTTAGGTGGAGGTAATTGCTGCCATCTAGGAGTTTTCTATTCTATCAGGATGCCTAATTTATGGAAACAAACCTATGTCACTCTTATTCCTAAGCATAGGGACGCTTCGAATCCTTGCCATTTCGACCCATCAGCCTTTGTAATACTATGTACAAAATCTGTGCTAAACTCATGGTCAACTAGATGAAGCCGATTCTCCCCAATCTAATCAGCAGTGAGCATGAAGCTTTTCTGGAAGGCCGGTCTGTCTCTGACAATCTTTTGATTGCATAGGAATTTATGTATGACCTTCACAGGGCTTCCACCCGGCATAGTCTTATGGCTATTAAGGTCGACATAGAGTGGGCATATGATCGTATGCATTGGTTCGTTATTCACAAGGCACTGATGGACTTTGGTTTTCATTATAGCTGGATCTCTCGGATTCTTGCCTGTATTACTGACCCCTCTTATGCCATTTTGATCAACGGCACTCCCTCTGAATTCTTTGCCTCTAATATCGGCCTTCGACAAGGTTGCCCTCTATCACCGTACCTGTTCATTCTTTTTGCTGATACTTTGTCTCGAGCTTTGCAGGTGCCACCTCAAGGATCGGGTCTTCAGCCTTATATCCCGGTCTCTGAGGCCAACTCCATCTCGTATCTTTTGTTTACAAATGATTGTCTCCTCATGGGTAGGGCTTCTGTTCGATGTGCTCTAGCTTTCCACAAGATTCTGGAGGATTATTGTCTTGCTTCAGGATAGAAAGTCAATTGTCATAAATTAGAGATTCATTTCAGTCCAAGGACCCCCATCCCAGTTCGTCGTTCCATTCGGGATACCCTAGGCATTGTTGACCACGACGGTGCTTTGCATTATCTTGGAGTGCCGGTTATGGGGGGTAGACTGACAAAGGCTAATTGTCATCACCTTATCAAGGACATTCAGGATCGCATGCAGGGCTGGCAGCGGAGGGCCCTCTCTTTTATGAGCCGCATCACTTTGATTAAGTCTGTTCTTACTTCCTTGCCGGTTCATCTATTGTCTCATGCTATCCTCCCAAAATCTGTGACTCTCAGACTTGATCAAATTATTCGGGCCTCCCTTTGGGGAGCATCTTCTGATAGTAGATCCATCCATCTTTTGAGTTGGCGAGTGGTCTGCCAGCCCTATCGGGATGGTGGCCTCGGTATCCACTCCCTGCTCTCCATTTGGGATGCCATGTTTGCTAGACATGTTACCAGGCTTCTATTGAGTCCGGATAGCTTATGGATAGACATGATGATGCATAGATATAAGCTTTTATATCCTTCTAAGCATCACTGAGCTGGCCGTCGTTGTTTGCCCATTTGGAGAGTTGTGCTTACTGCTACCCCAGATATCACCCCCCACATCAGATGGATTTTGGGCAATGTACTTCTATCAACTTTATGTCTGATCCATGGATTGCGGATATCCCCTTGGCTCGCTAGCTGACCTTCATTGCTACGGACATCAGTGACTCCTTGTCTATTCCTGATCTACTACTTACCGATGCCCTGCAATGGAATTCATCGCTAGTTATCTGGTTGTTTGGTGATATTTTGGGTGCTCGGGTATTATCGATACCCTACCCATTCATGCTTGTGCTGATACTTGGATCTGGAGGTCCTCCGCCATTCCTAGAACATCCACCTCTGAGTTGCTCCCCGTGGTTAGTCATGCTCCTCTACAGAGTCTGGATCTCAGCTGGATATGGCGGATCCTGATTCATCCTAGGGTGTTTGCCTTTCTTTGGAAAGTAGCTTGGGGTTGCCTCCCAACTAAAGCTGTACTTTCTTCTAGAGGAGTGCATGTCCCCTCCTACTATCCAGTTTGTCATTTAGAGGATGAGACGATGGTCCAAGTCCTATTCTTATGCCAGCATGCTACCGACATCTGGGACCTAGCTGGCCTCCTTCCTTCCTTCAGCCATGTTGCAGACTATATTGATCACTTCCTAGGATTACTCCAACATGCCATATCTCAACCTAATGCCACCTTCATGGCTTATATTGTTTATCATATTTGACTTTCCAGGAACGACATTATTTTCAATTCTTCTAATTCTTCTGCAAGGCTGATGGTGGAGATGGCTCAGACTCATGCTCATGACTTTACCATCTCAACCGCGATAGCTTCAGATATCTGGGGTTGCCACTCTGCTTCTCGAGCGCCCTGCAGGGGTTTTACTTTTTGGGAGCCCCCACCTTCGTATTATATCATGGTCAATTTTGACGGGAGTGTCATGGGCACACATGGGGGAGCTAGTTTTGTTATCCAAGGTCCATGTCTCAGGATTCTAGCCATGGGGGGCAATCATCTTATGACTCGTCGATCCTGAGTGTGGAGTTGCGAGGAGCCTGGGCTGGCATTGTCTATGCTCGCCAGGTTCTGCATACAGATCATCTTTTTATTCAGGGTAACTCTGCTATAATAATTGCTTGGATCCAGAAGGCCATAAGTGTCAGGTCATCGCATCCTCTCTTGCAGGACATTGCTCTTTTGCTCCAGGGATGCTCTTCCTATCTTATATCGCACATCCTTAGGGAGGCTAACTCAGTAGTAGACTGGGTAGCCTCCTATGTTGCCCACCACTCATGACAGGTTTTGTGGATTGATCTTGGGAATTCCCCCAGGATTTTTTAAGATATTGTACTTTTGGACTTCCTAGGTTGATTTATGTTAGATCTTAATTTGAATGCAATGGTTTACCAAAAAAAGGAAGGTTAAATTTTTTGTTGTTGCAATTTTCATGAATAAATTTTGATTTTGATTTTTTTTTTAATTTTTAGGGAGTTCGCCTCGCCCTGGAGGGGGGGGGGGGCGCGAGGTGTGGAGTGTGGTGTTTAGATGGAAGGTAAGAATACCGGCCGACCTTTACTGCAAATTATGTAGGGTTTTACAGAGCACTTCCAAAGAACTTCTCAGTTACATAAGTGTATCAACAAAATACTTGCAGTTAACAAAAAACACATGCTCTAGGACCATTGGAGAAGTAAAGCAAAGCACCAAAAATGAAAGCAGCAAGGTAATTGGTAGTCCTGCATAGCACAGATAGCAGCAACTTGGCCAACGAAGGTAGGAGACCAAAGTAGAGAGAAGTCAAGAGGAGAAGAAACTTTCATCCGAACGGAGAAAAATGAGTCCTTTGGATTCTTGCATTGCAAAGGATTCAAGGGTTATCCCCTAAGGCCTGTTACAGTTGGATGAGTGAGAGGTCAGGATCCTTCTTTTTTCCCATTCTGATCAGCTAGCATTTTGGTGGTGTTGGTTGACATACTCATCCTTAGATGAGAAAAGGCTACAAAAATCTAGTATCTTGAATCAAACATTTCCCGACGAGGTGGGGGCTTGCAGGGGTAGCTACGCTAGATTTATCCCTCCTATCCCTTTTCTTTACCAAAAGAAAAAAGGATGGTCCTCAGCTGAATACAAACTCTACTTGTTCAGTCTCCTGAATTACATTGAAAAGCATAGTAGCCAAGCCCTAGATTCTTATTTCACATTGCCATGTTCACAATTAGCAGTTTGTTACTACAAAGCATTGACCAGTCATTGAATAGATTAAGACCCTAAGGCTATTGAAGTAAAAGATTTCTGCATGTTCAGAAAAATTCATGAATTCCTCTCTTTCCAAATGGCCTAATTCATGGCTGCCACAATCATTAGCATTATACAATGAGCAGGCTTTGGAAAGTTTTGCTATTTAACTGGTTTGAAAGATGGTAAAACTCCTATTGCTACAGATTCTAGTTCAAGGTTGGAGAAGGTGCTTGCTGGCAAGAACCGTTACTAGAGTGACTTGCCAAACAAAGTCCACAGCTAAGGATGGCTCCAACAAGGACTCTCCAAAGCTCAAGTTAGAGATCTAGAATATACCGAAGTAGTAAGCAAGGAGATATTGCTTTCTTGGGGTCCTCGAGGCTTAGATATTTATAGCCACCGACTAGAAAACCGTTTGCTATCGAGAATATCGGGTTATTCATCATGCTATAATGGGAACATAATTTTAGCCCTCATCCACTCCAGCATAGGGAGGAATTAGTTGTTATCAACCTTTTCTACATGGAGTAGCCATTTTTGCATGTTAGATAACTAGCTATTTGAAATCATGGGGACAGGTCATGTGACTAAGATTGTATTGAAGAACTATAGTTGATAGCCTCTGAATGCAAGATACTTCGACACAACATTCATCACGGCATATTGGTCAGTGAATAGGTGAGCAGATAAAGTAGCAATCGATCTTTAAGGTTGTGCTTCGAAGATGCATCCGAGGTATCTAAAGTATCCCCATAACACTTGCTTCCTATTCTCGAGTCTAAGCCAGAAATAGTTTAGACTAAGAAAATAATACTAACATCATACCTAGGATCTTGAAGTGCCCACTTGTAGCTTTTGATGAGTAATCATTCCTATATTTAATACAGGTGGCATAAATACTACTGATTACTGGCTATTAAGGGGATCGATGCGATTCGGTGCAACTAATTAGCCACTTTATTGCTACAAGATATTTTGAAGATTTTGGGCTATTAGGAATGTTTTTTTATTTTTTTTCCTTCCTTCTTTATTTAAATATATCCTTTTGCCTTTGGAGTCCACCCAAAAACTTTCCGCAACAAAATAGAGTTTTCAGAGATTATTCATTTTGCATTCTTGCAATAAGATAACTCCAAAGGAACTCCAAGCACTTGAGAGGGTTTCCTAAAGGAAATGGGCCAGGAAAGCTATGCCGGCAACCACTCCTCCCATTTGATGGTTAGCACCATTGATTCTCCAATTATTCCACCTCCAGCATTGGTTTCAACAGGAGGAGATGTTGCCCCACTGACCACCCAGGGCCTAACCCTGCTAAGTAGTGATGTTCCCACCAAAAGAGATTCTAATGGTGGTGGAGGCTATCCCTATTTCGTCAGAAGAGATCTTTGTGGTGGAGGCTATCACACCACTAGTGGTGGCTCCAATAGAGACCACGGAGGTCGCTAGTCCACCGAAGGGGATGATTGATACTACTAGCCACTGGAACAACCCATAGTAAAAGCAATGGATCCCGTCTATGCACCGAAGAGTCCTCGTTTGAGACAACCTTTAGTTTCCAATGGTGCCTCCTCCAACAATCTACCACGGTCATCTATCGGCATCATCTGGAAGACCAGAACACAGGTGGTGCTTTGCTGAAAGATCCCAGTATGGGTGCAACTATGCAAGAAGGCCTTAGTATGGCAGCTTAGCTGCTTAGGGATCTCCTCCCCCTGGCAGAATTAGTGGGACAAATTTCCCAAATGATAAATGCCTTAGGATCATTTATCCGAGTAAATAATCTTGTAAATAATCTTCACATGGTGCTTCTTTTATCTCCTATCTTGATTAATGTTTTAATTGATGCTTTGTATGAAATCTATACAGCTAGGGCATTGCTTAGCTCACTTTGCAGTTCTAGCTGCCAATACCTCGACGCACATTATGGCAAAGAAAAGGGCAGATTCGCTTGAATATATGTTGGAACAAGAGAAAGCTATCAATGCTGAGCTAATAAAAGAAACTGACTATTGTGAAGAAGTCCTCCGGGAGGCCTAGGAAAAAATTGACCATCGGGACGATGTAATAATAAAGGCAGAAGACAAAATAAGGGACCTTAAGTAGTGGGTAACTTGAGCCGAGAGAACCATTCCCATGCTCAGGATGAAATAAAGTGCTTGAGAAAAACACAAAAGAAGGAAAGAGGGATGAGGAGCCAAGGTACCGCTCATGTCGAGGCTCATTCATTAAGGGAACCCCTTCCTCATAAGGTAGATACTTCAGTCGGGGGCACCAGCTTGGTTGTAAGGGAGACTTGAGTGACCACATAGCTATCCAAGCTTCGAGACAAGCTCTGCTCAGCCACCTCAAGAGTTAAGCACATAGAGGACTGCTGAACAAGGAAGAAGATCATAAGACATTCTTCTACCGCCAGCTCATAGATTAGGAGCTCATAGCCAAGTTTGCTAATAAAAAGGTGAAAAGATGGAGAAGATGGTAGCTGAGGCCATAGTAGAGGCTTGCAAGAGGGGTTCTTTGTAGGTTTCAAGTGGTGCAAATTGATAACTCAAGCCTTTCTTTCCAAAAACAATGCCAAATTTTTAAGAGTTGATCCTTCAGATAGGAGCCTGAAAGTTGTCGTGGGTGATCACATTGGGCACTTGCAAAAAGCTCCGAATGGGTTCCTCCTGAAACTAAATTTCACACAGCTACCCAAACTGACCCTGAGGATCACTCAAGGGCAAATAAGGCTCAGGGACCCAAATAAATGTATTTTTTTCTTTTTTTCATATATGTAATCATCCCATAATATAATCAAACTCCAAAATGTTATCTGCACCTTGATTGTACTAACTAAATTGTTTTCAATTGAATTTGTCAGGTTGAATGTCAAGCTGCCGAACTATCTGTAATTAAACTTATGTTACTAAATTTATGTCAATTGAAGTGCTCATGAGTAGATAATTCTGAATCATAATCTGAGCTTTGATCCATAGTCTAGAGTAGATAAGAGATCTAACCCAAAATTAAACTAGGACTTGGAAGATTTCTCGTGAAGGGTCTGTATACTTTTGGTAAGAATTCAAATTGCTTCCATGTAGTGGGCACCCTGGCATGTCACTTTGAATGCAGTACAAAACACGATATGCTTGCCACTATCATTAACTGCCATATCTACCGCAGTAACCATGCCTAGTGGGAGAATGCCATGTATCGATCATCTAGCCATGCTCCATCGAACTGCACCTTTTTGTCATCCTTCATATTAATTTTCTAAGAGAAGGCATGCCACCAGGGGCTCATGTTATAGCTCTGTTTAAATCTCCAAACAAGACCATACTAGCCCTATAGGATTTTTCAATCACTTTCATCCCCTCCTTGCCATAGAGTTCCTTATTTTCCTGGTTTTCTTCTTCTTCCTGCAACTTCTTTTTAAATCTTTTTAGCTTTCAAAATGAGTACCTCTAAAGAGTCCTTGGCCTTAGAGTGACTGCTTAGTAGGACAAAGAGGGGGGAGTATCTAATTTTGCTTTGTTGAAATTCTGATCAAAATTCACAAAGATGAATTTGGTTCTACTCCATAGGCAATTTCAGATATCTTCGAAGTTCTAATTAGAAGTTCCGGGGCTGAACAATTAGGTGTACCTACCACCCTCAGGCAGGATGAGTCACTATGAGGAATGCTTCCAGGTCGGGTTGAGGCTTCCCCCCATCCATTTTTTATTACTCTTTTCCAATTTCTTGATATGTCACCATGTTTACTAGTTTCAAATTCATGATGGCATATCTATGGTTTTACCCTTATTATATTATGTCAATATAAAATTAAATAAATTAAATTTAAAGTATATAATATAATATATTAATATTATATTATAAATACATTATAATATATTATAATATATTAATATAATTTGATATAATAACATATTTATTATATTATATTATAAAATATTAAATATATTATATTATATATTGTAGTATATTGTATTATATTATATTATATATAAGGAAAGAGAAAGGAAGAATGGGATGGTAATTTGGACTATCATCCATTCTAGAGATATTCTAGATTACTCTTGGAAGGCAATCCAGATTGCTAGATAAGATAGATTATCATTCAAAAAATATATCGAATACAATAATGTGCTGGGCCTCATTAAATTGTTGGTAATCTGAATGAATTACCTGTTACCAAATGCAACCTTCAAGATTGCTTGACAATGCACCAAACGCAACCTCCAAGTAATTAGATTACCAAATTACCCTCTTCTTTTCTCTCTCTTCCCTTTGATATAATATAATATAATATGTTTAATATTTTATAATAATATAATATACATTATATTTTATAATATAATATTATAAATATATTATTATATAATATTTAATATATATTTATTATATATTTTATAATATAAAATATATTATATTTAATAATATAATATGTAAATGTTATATATTATTTAATATATTTAAGTAATATATTAAATATATCATCTCTTTAGTATATAAGTTTTTATATTAAATTTATGTAATATAAAAAATATTATTTATTTTTATATAAAAATATAAAATATAAAATATTTTTAATTTTTTTAATATAAAATATAAAAATGGATTAAATATAAAAATATATATTTAATAAAAAAATATATATATTTAATAAATAAAAAATATTTGATTTAGGGGTATTCAAATTTTGATTTTATATTATACAACATTATTTATATGTACCAAACATAGTAATCCACATTACATATAATCAAAATTGCTAGCGATCAACATTACTAACAATCCATATTACCTTTCAAAATTGTCTAGTAATGCACCAAACGTAATCTAAGAAGGATGGGGTGTTCACTGCCCAGAACCTGAGGCCGATCAACCTTTTAAATGGCTTGTATAAAATTGTCACCAAAGTTCTTGCTGATAGACTTGCTAAAAGCCTACCGCTTTTGATTAACGATGCCCAATCAGGATTTGTTAAGGGTAGATCAATTGTTAATCAAATGGTACTTCTTGTTTGAGGTTCTGCAAGATAGGGGTTTCCCAAGAACTTAGGTTGGATTTGTCGTCTCTTGTCTTCATCTTCGATGGCCATTCTTGTCAATGGAAAGCCGACAATTGGATTAGATATTGTTGCTACAACTTCTCCCGGACAGGGCTCGGATGGCTGGGCTGGAGCGCTCTTCTCCTGATTTACCTGCAACAAAGTCTCTAAGGGCCAGTGGTGTTCCTGTAGGGGACACTCCGATGCTTAAGTTAGCAGGAGCCTAAGGGCAACAGAATGGAGGAATCAAAGAGATAGCGTATGGAGAGGGAAGAGAGTGCTAATGCTTGCCTTAGCTTGCTTACTGCCCTGTGTCCCCCAGTTTACCTTATATAGGCGCGGAACAGTGCCAAAATTCATTAGAGTGAAGCCTGGAAAGACTGATCTGCCCCTAAGAGAATCCGGAGAGTGGCTACGTGGCACCAAGATAAGACGACACCGTGGAAGTAGTGGAGTAGTGGTGCAGATGTGGCAGGAGTTTGTTATAACAGAATTCTAGTGTCAGCTGGAGGAGGCTTCTAGAGTTATTGAGATCCTTGGAGCGGTTGGTCGAACCTCAGCAGAAGTGGGTCGCTCGGACCTTTACTTCAATGGATCAGTCAGACCTCAGAAGGAGAGTGTCCGTCGGAGCTTCAGCAAGAGAAGGTCGACCAGACCTCAGCAGAAGTGGGTCGTTCAGACCTTTACTTCAGTGGGTCAGTCGGACCTCCGAAGGAGAGCGTCCGTCGGAGCTTCAGCGGGAGAGGGTTACTCGGATGTCCGCGAGAGTGGCCCGGTCGGACCTTAGAAGATATGGCGGTCCGGTTTGATGTTGGGATGGTTGGGTATAATAGTTACCCCCCTTGCTCTTGGCCTTCGAGCGGTTCTGCAGCTTCGAAGGATGAGAGCATTATTTGGCATTTAATGCATCGATCCTTGAGATGATTGCAAATCCGATCTGGCATGCTACGACGCCTCCTTCTACTCCGAAATCCTGTCCGCAGGACAAGTGTCAACACCGTAAGGAAATGGTGGTAGGGAAGCAGTTAATGCTGGTAAGGCGTAATGATGGGCTACCAGCCTAAAATGCCTGTCCATTGGGTTCTTGACACGATGTGGACGACGTGGCAAAATATGAGTGGTTGGCATAGTGTCCGAAGCTGCTCATCCATCACTAGTTGGACGGTTACGCGGATCACGATTGGGCACGATCCGGTACATCCCATCGGCTTCTCAGTAGGATTGAGAGATCGCATTGTTTGACGGTGGATTATGGTGCTCGAGGGACGCTGGGAAGCGGCCCCTCAGTGTTTATAAAAGGAGGGGGAGGAGGCCCGAAGGAAGTCTTCCACTGTATTTGCGCTCGAGGAGAAAGAACCCCCCTCCCCCGCTGCCTCGCTTCATTAGTAAACCAGAACATCAGGTCAGTTTCCCGCCCGTCCCTTCTTTCTTCTCCAACTTCCATTAGGATGGCCTCCGGTAGCCGGAGCTCTGACCGTAGGAAACCGGGCCCTGGCAACATTCCATTGGAGATGACCTGGGAGAGGGTAGTAGGGTCGTGTATAACATTCCGACCACTTAGCATCTGACCATTCCGACCTGGGAGGGGAGGGTGAACACCCACTGAACTTAGGAGCCCTTCCGGTATACGAAAACCACCTTAAGGCTGGCCTTCAGTTCCCTCTTTCCCCTTTCTTCGTCCAAATTTTTAATTTTTACAGAGTTACCCCTGCACAGCTGATCCCGAACAGCATTCGGGTGATCTGCAGCTTCATGGTCCTCTGCCAGAGGGCCAAAGTTGAGCTGAGGTTGTCTCTATTCGGCAATTTCTTTCTTCCAAAAAAAGACTTCCGAAGTCAAGAGTAGTGGATGTTCAGTCCCCGCCCTAGTCGGAAGATACTAGGGGGGCTTCCATCGGCTATTCATAGATGGAGGTCCCAATACTTCTTTGTAAATAGCCTGGAACCTTGGGTTTTGAACTGATGTGGAGAGAGCCCAGGCCGAAAGCGATGGATGGGAGGAGAGTGTTGAGGGCCGACGAGGCCGATTTCAATAAGGTGGATGGAGAAGATCTGACGTTTATACACGACTTGCTCCGAGAGGAGAACCTCTTCCTTGCTGGGATCAGCTAGCAGCAAGGCTTAGGTAGGGTAGCAACGTTTGGCTTTGTTTCCTTGCTACTGACCCTAACCTTGTTTGACAGTAGGTGCAAAGATGAAGCCCGACCGAGCGACCATTTCAGCACGAGCGACACAGAGAAGGGCTATCCGTATTACTGAGCCGACGTCCGGAAGGTCGAAGAGGCAACGGACAGAAGAGCCAGCATCTGAAAGGCCAAAGAAGCAATAGACGAGGAGCCATCCACTACTATCATTTCAGTAGAGTCTGACGACCACGTGCCATTGTCGGCTCGCCAAGTGGCGAGGGTACCAGAGCGTTCATCATCGGGTGGGCAATCAGCCGCCCAACGGAAGAAGATCAATCACTGCCAATCGAAGCAGAAATAGCCCCAACCTCCCTGCTCATCGAACTGATCGAGGAGATTTCCCCGACGGCCAGAGGGGAACAAGTGGCCGAAGGACAAGCAGCTGATAGGGGGGCCGGTGAAGCAGATGATGAGGAGCATCAGAAATGGCGTGCCATTCATGATGCAGAGCGGGTCAAAGACCTGCTCAAAAGGGCCATCACAAACGTCGATCGGCGATCAGTGAATGAGGCCGTCAGGAGTTCCTTTCATCACATGATGGGGGTAAGTCACCCGTATCTAAGCCCTCAGCCTTCATTTTATCATCTGTAAATCACTAACATTGTCTTGCTATTGGCAGCTCCTTCGAGACGTCTTATTAATGGACAATGGCCTGGGCGAGCTATTGTTCCTGAAAGAGTGCTCGGCCAAGACGGTCGAGGAGGTGGAGGTGGCTAAAGCTGCAGTAGAGGCAGACAGGGCCGCGGCGGAGGCGGCATGGAAGATCGCGAAGAAGGGTTGTCTGCCTGTCAGGCAGAAGTAGAGACCCTCAAGAAGGAGGCGGAAGACTTGCGGGGTTGGCTGGCTGACCGAGGAGCCAGTCTGAAAAGGAAGAAGCATAGGTTGAAATCTCTGACCCTCCGGCTAACTGAAGAGGAGGGGCACCTGGTCGAGTCCGAAAGGCGCTCGAGGGGCCACCAGGCGGAGGCAGAGAGATACAAGGGTTTGCTGAAGAAAACCTAGGAGCTGATGGCGATGGCGGCAAAGTGGCTGTGAAGAGGTATAAGGCCTCCGACGAATTCACAGAGGAGATGAATGAGGCAGGCATGGTCAGCTTCAACTATGGGTACGAAGAGTGCCTGGTGAAGGTAAGTGATGCATTTCTGGAGCTTGACCTCGCCTTCCTACAGCAACCAAAACAAGTAGAAGAGGAAGGCGTGGAAGAGAAGGCATACCTGATCGATGGAGGGGTCGATCCCCTGGCTGAAGCTGGCATAGAGGAGGTCGAAGCGGGCGCCCAGGCCAAAGCCGAGGCGGGGGGGCGATCATCCCAGTCGAAGCTCCGGGAGAGGCCGAGGGGTCGAAGCCGAAGCCATACTTGTATCTCTAGTGGTTCAGACCTAAGATGTTTGTAAAGGTCTGACCTTCTCTTTTGTAAGAAACTTCTCTTATAATGCAATAGAATTTCTTTTTATCACATCTCCTGCATACGTCTTTGTATGTGTGGATCGGTCGGATTGACCAAAGTTCCTTCTAAAATGTTTCTAAGTGTCGACGGTCGACTGGATGGGACCATAGACACTCCGAAGGAGCTGCTGGATGGTAGCTCAATCCAAACTTGAGACCTTCGAAGTGGCTGCCGGATAGTAGCTCAGTCCGAACCTAGATACTTAGGGATTTTTCTAAGTATTGGTTCGTCAGCTCGTCCGAACTTGAGACCTCCGAATGGCTGCTAGACAGTAGCTCAGTCTGAACCTAGACACTTAAGAACTTTTCTAAGTATTGGTCCATCAGCTCGTCCGAACTTGAGACCTCCGAAGTGGCTACCGAACAGTAGCTCAGTCCGAACCTAGACACTTAAGAATTTTTCTAAGTATTGGTCCGTCGGCTCGTCCGAACTTGAGACCTCCTAAGTGGCTGCCAGATAGTAGCTCGGTCCAAACCTAGACACTTAGGAATTTTTCTAAGTGTTGGTCCATCGGCTCATCCGAACTTGAGACCTCCGAAGTGGCTGCCGGACAGTAGCTCAGTCCGAACCTAGACATTTAGGAATTTTTCTAAGTATTGATCCATCGCTCGTCCAAACTTGAGACCTCTGAAGTGGCTGTCGAACAGTAGCTCAGTCTGAACCTAGATACTTAGAAATTTTTCTAAGTGTTGGTCCGTCGGCTCATCCTAACTTAAGACCTCCAAGTGGCTGCTGGACAGTAGCTCAGTCCGAACCTAGACACTTAGAAACTTTTCTAAGTGTTGGTCCATCGGCTCATCCAAACTTGAGACCTCCAAAGTGGCTGCCGGACAGTAGCTCAATCCGAACCTGGACACTAGAATTTTTCTAAGTGTTGGTTTGTCGGCTTGTCCGAATTTGAGACCAAACCTCCATATGGATCATTTTGAAGCTGTCGTTGACTGGAGTCAGATTTTTGGGAACGGGCTATCCTAGAGCCTCTACCGACCATAGTCGGACTTTCGAAAGTAGGCTGCCCTAGAGCCTTTGCCAACTGAAGTCGGACTTTCGAAGTGGGCTATCCTAGAGCCTCTACAGACGAAGTCATACTTTCGAAAGTGGGCTGCCCTAAAGCCTTTGCCGACCAGAGTCAGACTTTCGAAAGTGGACTGCCCTAGAGCCTCTGCTGACCATAGTCAGACTTTCGGAAGTGGGCTACCCTAGAGCCTTTGCCGACCAGAGTCGGACTTTCGGAAGTGGGCTGCCCTAGAGCCTCTGCCAATCGGAGTCAGACTTTCGGAAGTGGGCTGCCCTTGAGCCTCTGCTGATCGGAGTCGGACTTTCGGAAGTGGGATGCTCTAGAACCTCTACCGACCAGAATCGGACTTTCGAAGGTGGGCTGCCATAGAGCCTTTGCCGACCGGAGTCAGACTTTCAGAAGTGGGCTACCCTAGAGCCTCTGCCGATTGGAGTCAGACTTTCGGAAATGCGCTACCCTAGAGCCTTTGCCGACCGGAGTCAGACTTTCGGAAGTGGGCTACCCTAGAGCCTCTACCGACCGGAGTTGGACTTTCGGAAGTGGGCTACTCTAGAGCCTCTGCGGACCAGGGTCAAACTTTGGGAAGTGGGCTATCCTAGAGCCTCTGCCAATCAGAGTCGGACTTTCGGAAGTGGACTGCTAGAGCCTTACCGACTGGAGTTGGACTGTCAGAAGTGAGCTGCCCTAGAGCCTTTGCTAACCGGAGTTGGACTTTTGGAAGTGAGCTGCCCTAGAGCCTTTGTCGACCAAAGTCGGACTTTCAGAAGTGGTTCATAAGAGAAGTTGTGGCCTTTATTGATAGTACATGTGAAGGTTGTCTACATTCCACGGACGTGCCTCCTGCTATCCGTTTAAGTGTTTGAGTCGGTAGGTTCTGGCTCGAATCACTTCAACAACTTGATAAGAGCCTTCCCAGTTGGGAGAGAGCTTCCTTGCTCGATCGGTCTTGATATTTCTATCCTTCGCAAAACCAGATCTCCGACCCGAAAAGTTCGAGCCTTAACTCATGAATTATAATATCTGGCCATCTTCTGACGGTAGATCACCATCTTCAAGCCCGTTTGGAGCCTGGTCTCCTCAAGTAGATCTAGCTCAGCCCTTCATTGCTCTGAGTTAGTTGGTTTGGTGAAGTGATCAATCCGTAGGGACTGCAAGGACAATTCTACAGGGATGACTGCTTCAGTTCCGTAGGTTCGGTTGAATGGAGTTTCCCCAGTCATTGTTCAGGCGATTGTCCGATAGGCCCAAAGCACTGAGTGAAGTTATTCTGCCCAAAGCCCTTTGGCATCATTCAGTCTGGTCTTTAGTCCATGCAGGATTGTTCGATTAGTGACTTTGGCTTTGGGCTACGGTGTTGGGCCGAGCGGTTGCCATTGCTGGGAGCTTGGACTTCGGGAACCTTGTCGCTTAGCTTCTTGGGGGCCGACCTCCCTTCAACCTGGCATCGGCTCATCGCTTGCTCTTCTGCCATGGCGTACTTCTGCGCCCCGGCCAGCAACTCGGAGTAGTTTATCAAAAATTTCTTGTCCAGGAAAAAGGTGAGCCTGGACGAGCACAGCCCTCTTTTGAAGGCCGACATAGCCACATCTTCATTCAGATCCGGGATCTCCATGGTCGCTGAGTTGAAACGGGCCATGTAGTTCCGGAGGGTTTCTCTCTCCTTTTATAGCACAAGAAAGAGGCAATCGATATTCCTCGAGGTCCGACTGCAGGTCCTTGAAATGGAAAAGAAAAAATTTTTCAAGTTGGGGGAAGGAGTAGATCGTACCTGGTCGGATGGCGGAGAACCATATCCGAGACCTTCTTGAGAGTTGCGAGGAAGGCAATGAAGTGGAGGGCGTCGGAGATGCCCTGTAACATCATATGGGCCTTGTAGATGCCCAGATGGTCTAGCATGTCGGTGGTACCGTCGTAGGGGTCCACCTACGGGATTTTAAAGTGACGAAAATTGACTCCCCCATGATCTCAGCAAAAAAAGGCAGGCGGGAGTCATACACCTGCCTCCCTTCAGCTTTTTGCCGATCAGCAAGCTTAGCAATGCCCTCCTCCATGCATAAAATCTTGCTGGTTTAGTCTCTCGGGACTTCAGCAAGATGTCGAATGCCATCAGGGACGGAGTCAGCGAAGGAGGGTGAGGCAGATCTCGCCCTCTTCCTGTCAGCACGAGCCCCCAAATACCTTCGGGGCTTCAGAACAACGTGGAAAAGAGGCTAAGGGACTTCTTGCCGTCGGCTTCCTCAGCGACTGGTTGGTGGTTGGTGCATGATGCAGTAGGCAGCTGCTGCCGGTTGTTGGCCGCCTCCTGGAGATGCTGAATCACAGTGGTAAGTGTATCGATGTGGTTCATGAGCATCTGAAACTGTTGCAGTCCCAGAGTGACAGTGGGCTCGGCGGCGGTGATGGTGTCATTCTCCCTGGGAGGTCCTTCAGACCTGGACAGGGAGTGACCTCTTCTGGTGGAGGTGTTATGGGCTCTTCCCTTCGCCATTGCAGCGTTTAGCAAGTGGATTCCTCCTTTTAGCGAAGGTTCAAGGCCCTTTCTCTAGCACCAATTTGTTGCTGCAACTTCTCCCAACCGGGCTCAGATGGCTGGGCTGAAGCGCTCTTCTCCCAGTTTACCTGCAACAAAGTCTCCAAGGGCCGGTGGTGTTCTGGCGGGAGACACTCCGATGCTTAAGTTAGCGGGAGCCTGAGGGCAACAGAATGGAGGAATCAAAGAGGCAGCGTATGGAGAGGGAAGAGAGTGCTAGTGCTTGCTTTAGCTTGCTTACCGCCTTGTGTCTCCCAGTTTACCTTATATAGGCGCGAAACAGCAGCAAAATTTATTAGGGGTGAAGCCTGGAAAGACTGATCTGCCCTTAAGAGAATCCGAAGAGTGGCCACGTGGCACCAAGATAAGGCGACGTCGTGGGAGTAGTGGTGCTGATATGGCAGGAATCTATTATAACAGAATTCTGGTGTTAGCTGGAGGAACTTTCTGGAGTTATTGAGATCCTTGGAGCGGGTTGGTCGGACCTCAGCAGAAGTGGGTCGCTTAGACCTCTACTTCAATAGATTAGTCGGACCTCAGAAGGAGAGTGTCCGTCGGAGCTTCAGCAGGAGAAGGTCGACCGGACCTCAGCAGAAGTGGGTCATTCGGATCTCTACTTCAGTAGGTCAGTTGGACCTTCGATGGAAAGCATCCGTCGGAGCTTCAGCGGGAGAGGGTTACTCGGATGTCCGCGAGAGTGTCCCGGTCGGACCTTAGAAGATATGGCGGTCCGATTTGATGTTGGGCCGGTCGGGTATAACAGATACAAACAAGGACACATGCAAGGTGAGCTACTATCACCAGTGCCATTCATTCTGGCTATAGATGTGCTATCAACCTTGCTTAAAAAGGCTGGATCTATTGGATTGATTGAGGGCATTGGCTCTAACATGCATTCAAGGGTATCAAAGGGCTTCAATTTGCTAATGACACCCTTCTATTTTGTACAGGGAAGCAAGCCAGCTTACTCGCAGCAGAGGAGATCCTATTGGCCTTTGAAGGAGCTTCTGGTTTAAGAATCAAACTTTCACAAAAGCTTGATTGTGTGTTCGAACATTCTGGTTTCGGAGGCCTCATGATTTGCCTCCATGATGAACTGCAAAAAAGAGGTACTTCTATTTACCTACCAGGGACTCCCACCGTGCGACCCAAAAGTTCCCGAGTCAATGCTGGCTACCTTTGTTGGAAAAAGCTAACTCTGGATTAGCATCCTAGAAGGGTATGCATCTTTCTTGATGGGGTAGAATTAGCCTTATCAATTCTTTGTTGTCTTCCCCTGCCTCTCTATTTCATGTCAATGTTTAGACTTCCCAAATGGGTACTTCACAAAATGGATCAGCTGTAGTGGGTTGTAAATTGGGACTGCTGCTGCAGATTGAAAGAACAAGGAGGACCAAGGAATTAAAAACATTAAGCAAGTTGGCAAAGTGGGCATGGAAGTTTACAATTAGCTCCAACTCCCCATGGTGGAAATAAGTCAAGCATTGCATACTATGTTAAGAAGAAGTTTGGCACGAGAACGAAGAGAAATTATAGAAAGATGTCTCCAATTTGGAAGGATGCATGCAAACACCTCGATGTTTCTGGAATTGTCTTTCTTTTAAACTGTGCGAAGGGTCCAGAATACATTTTTGGGAGGATGAATGGCGTGGTGCATCAACACTTGCTAATCTCTTTGAAGACCTGTACCCCCTTTCAGTCAAGCAAAACTGCTCTGTAGCCTCATGGTGGTCGAGGAGAACTTTGTCTTGGAGATAGAACTCAGAGGACCACTCTCTCTCTCTCTCTCTCTCTCTCTCTCTCTCTCTCTCTCTACAGTCTAGACAATTGAAAATCCTCAAAAACTGCCCGGCCAATATTAAGGCTTCAAGAATCGCCAATGTTCCCAATTGGAAGCCCACCACCAATGGATTGTTCATGGTTGATTCCTTTTATGGCTTCATTAACAATGTGGGGCTTCTTTGTCCTTATTATAAGGTGATCTGGAAAGCTGATATACCTGAGAAGGTGAAGATGTTCCTATGGCTGGCGCTTCGAAATAGACTTCACACTTAGGATGCCATGGCAGAAATATGGTGGCAGATAGACAATGGGTGCGTTCTTTGTGGAGCTAATTCTGAGTCTATCTCTCATCTCCTAACTGGATGCCCTTTTGTTGAAAGTACATTTAAACATCACCGGCTGGCCTTCAAACTTACATGATATCTGGACTTTTTGAGGAAAAAGGAATTCGACACCCCAGATAGAAGAGCTGCTGAACAACTCCTAGCTGCACTCTGTTGGAAAGTATGGAAAAAAAACGAAACCAAGAATCTTTAGGAAGATCTGTTATAAATATGTTGTGGTGCAGAAAATTCTTCATACATTCCATGGCTGGTATCATTTCTGCAGACCAAATGTCCAAGACAGCCATGAAAGGCTCTGGAGAACTCTAGAACCTCTACTTCAGCAACTGGCTGGCTGACTCTTGTTGGAATCGCTTGCATCAAATCAAGTTCTCTGTCTTCCCAAATATGTTCTGTCGCTGTAGCCTGGATGGTTTTATTCTTGAGGGATCTCTGTCAAAAGCAAAAGGCAAACAACTCTGGAAGTGATGTCTCAAGGACCAACATGTTTTAAGACTTGAGCAAATTTAGGAAGATATGATTGTTAGTTATAATATATTGAAAATATATATATATATTTATATAATTTAAAAATATTTAAAAATATTTTTTTATGATATGTGTGATAGAATATTTTGGTATGATAAATAATTAAAAAAATAAAATAGAATAAAATTTAAAAGCCTGGCATGAAAGCGGATAAAATTACTGTTCTAAGGGAGATTTCGTCTCTCTTCTTGTGCGAAAAACAATTAGATCTCTCACTCTCCTCCAAAATATAATTCGAAAGCTAATACTTCAATGCTCGTTGGTGGCATGATCTCGAACGAACGCCGACCATACTTGTCTTTAGCCTAAGATATAAAAATTTGAAAAATTAAAAAAGAGAGCTTTCAGAAACTTTGGGAGAGTGAAAAAATTTTAAAATTTTTTTGGATGGGTTAGAGGGCTAGGGGGAGAGGCCTATTTATAGACTCAATATCCCAGCGAAATCTCCAAAATACCCTCCAAACGCCATTTAAAGCATTTAAGAAAAATTAAAAAAAGGGTGGAAATGGCCAAACATCTGCATGTGGAGCATGCGCCTGCACTCGTGCTGGCGTTTGACCCATTGCAGTTTTGAAACTTCAAAGAAAAATACATGCGACAATCTTCCATAAGTTTCAAAACTTATAAAATATTTAAACTCAGTAAATAATTTAAATAATAAAATTTTAAAATTTTTACTATACTTAGTACAAGTACCTTATAGATTTGAATTGTATTTTGTATAAAATACATACAATATAAAGATGAATTGATCATAATATGGGATAGCGTTATCTAGATCATGCACTTGCTTTGATTTTTATGAAAGTTATCAGGAATTCACTCTGATCTCATAATTATAGTCTTACGACTCTCTTACTAAGGTAGATCCTCTAAGGATATGTGAAACAGAATCGTACTTCATTGAACTCACAACTTTGGATCTATTAAATGTTATGCTCAACCTAACCATCACAATAAACACTACATTATAGGACGGGGTAGAGATATAAAACCTAACAATCACAATAGAACACCACATTATAGGGATGGGGTGGAGACATATTTCAAACCAGTACTCCTAGATATTATCTCAGAGGTCATTTTCTTTGAACCTTAACCATAGGTTGCTATGACGGTAGGGGTCCACTCTGGCGACTAATATATGGGCTTAAGTCCCATCCCCCTCGATGTCTCATATATTGTAGCCTTTGGAAGGCCTTTGGTCAAAAGATCTACCAAGTTATTTTTTGATCTTCTAAATTATAGTGATATCACTTCTTTTCATTTTATTTCTTACAGCCTTATATCTTATTAGGATATGATTGTTCATCTTTTTATTAGTTGTATATTGATTTAACAAATCGATTAGAGCTCCACAATCATAATTTTAAAAAAATTAAATTTTTTAATGAAAGAATTTTTATATCATTTATTAAATCTTTTAGCCACTGTGCTTCAATACATATAGTGTCAAGAGCAGTTAATTCAGATTCTAGTATATTTCTAGTAATTATTATTTATTTATAAGAACTTTAAGATACTGCAGATCCTCTTATTAAGAAAAGATATCCGGTGATGGACTTAACATCTAAGTTATCTATTACCCAATTAATATCACTATAACCCTCAAATACTTCTAGTTTTCTCTTTTTAAGTTCAGGGATATTAATCTTGGCTAGGCACCCCCACACATTGAGAAAATCTAGATTATGAGTTTTTCCTTTTCAAAGTTTATAAGGAGTCTTGCCTTTATCCTTAAGAAGTAACCTATTTAGGATAAAATAAGAAGATAGAAGAGCATCCCTCCATAAGTTCTCACGTAAGCTAAAACTAATAAGTATAGCATTTACCATATCCATGAGATATGATTTTTATGCTCAGCTATACTGTTGGACTGTGAAGAGTAAGAAGCAATCACTTGATAAATTATACCATGTTTTTAACAGAACTAGAAGAATTCATTCAAGATATACTCCCTTCCTTTATCAAACCTAAGAATTTTAATCTTCTTTTCTTGTTGATTTTTTGCTTCACTCTTATAAATTTTAAACTTATTGAATGTTTTATTTTTAGATTTAATTAGATAATAATAGTAGTATTTAAAAAAATCATCTATAAAGGTAGTAGTACCAATTGCCATCACAAGTTATAATCTTGGTGGAATTACATACATCACTATATATCAACTCTAAGATTGAAAATTTTTTTAACTGATTTGAATGATTTTATTGGTTATTTAGATTCAACACATATTTCACACTTAGATATATCTAAGTTTAATTTGGGAATTAGTTTTAACTCCATAAAATGTTTAACTTTTTCTAAGTATACATGACCCAACCTATCGTGCCATAGATTTTATGTAAATTTATTTACATAATAAATTTAATTTTTAGCTTTATTAATAAAAAAAATATTATATTCAGTTTGAATAAGCCTTCGCTTACATATATTTTTTTATGAAGGTATTATTCTTAGTTATTACAACTTTATTATGATCAAGGATAATTTTATATCCCATCTAAACTAGCTAAGACTCATTAATAAGGTTCTTCCTAAGATTTGGAATATAGTACATTCATTAGGATTAGAACATTTCTGATGTCATCTTTAGGTTGACTCGACCATGTCCCATCTTGGCAGCTATGTTGTTCCCAGGATCACTCCTCCATTTGAGTCATTAAAAGTAGTAAAGCAGGAGTGATCAAAATAAACATTAATATTGGTTCCTGAATCTAACCACTAATCAAGATTGAAAGAAATAATATTAACTTCAAAGTTTAAACTTACTGACCTAAAGGTGAAGTCTTCTGGACCTTTAACTACATGAGCTTGGATTCGAAGAAATAAAAAGAATTTACAAAAAAGCTCTTTCTTTCAATGAAAGCAGTCTCTCGTAAGATGATTTATCTTTCCATATATAAAATAAAACCTTTCACTTGGATCTTAGACAGACTTGTTGGATCTAGTATTATTGGCTTTGAAGGTTTTACTCTTGGATTTGAACTTATTTGGATTAGAATGGTAAGGTTGGTTTGGTTGAAACCTAGATTTTGATTTTGGTTTAGTATTGTTATTGGTTTGGTATTGTTGAAATAGGTTAGCTTGAACATCTAGATTTTTGATTTGCTAGATTTTGGATCTATGTTGGTCTTCTATCCTAATTGAGTTTAAAAGCTGGGCTAGAGTTAGCTCTCCTTACTTTTAGAGTGACCTTTGACAAAGCCATTCCAGGAAGGAGACATTTTGTCTAGAAGATAAGAGACCTTATTTCCTTCTAAGAATTTATCTCCATTGGCTTGAAATTTTCTAAGGTACTCTTGGAATTGGTGAAGTTGGTCATTGATAAGTTTGTCTTCTACCATGATATATCTAAGGAATGATATAGTATTGAATCATTCAATCCCAGTATCATCAAGGCTGTACTCATATTCTAGGATATCCCATAATTTCTTCGTACTCTTAACTAACAGATAAATATCATAAAGTGAGTCGAAAAGGATACTAAAGATTCTGCCTTTGCATAGATAGTCCTCTTCTAGGATAGTAGGCATGGTTGAACTAGAAAAATTGGTAGACTAGTTGATTACTAATCAAAGTCCTAAGGTGGCTAGCTAAAAGTTCTTTTGGTTTTGCCACCTCCTAAAATGGAATTCATCAAATGTTTCTAGTTTTAGGCTAATGGTGTCATCCTTAAGGATTGCTATTTGAATTCTAGTTAGGTTCAGAAAAGAAAATCTAAAAAATAAAAATAATTTTATTAAAGATTTATTTAAATATTTTGAGTATTATTATTTTTTAATATATATTTATATATTTATTTTTATTTATTTTTTTTAAAAAATAAAATTTTATTTAAATGATCACCAAAGTGATCAAATCTATGATTTGTTAAAATTTTTGTTTAGGTTATTTATCTTTAAATTTTAAATATTTTGATTAATTTATTTGTATAGTCTTTTAAAATTTAATTTACATACTGCAATATAGGTTTAGTAGAGATTTTTAATTAATTTTGTATAATAAAAAAATAGATATGGTGCTATAGATAACCAAAAAAATATAATTATAATTTTTTTATTATATATAAATATAAAATATGTAATGTAAATAAAACTATAATTAAGTATAAAAAATTATATTAATATATTTATATGTATGCACTACAAAATATTTATAATTCTCCTTTAGATTGTTAGTTATAATATTGAAAATATATATGTATTTATATAATTTGAAAGTATTTGAAAAGTAATTTTTTATGGTATATGTGGTGAATATTTTGGTGTGACAAATAATTAAAAATAAAATATAATAAAGTTTAGAAGCCTGGCCTAGAAGGTAGATAAAACTACTATTCTAAAGGAGATTTGGCCCTTCTTCTCATACGAAGAATAATTAGACCTCTCACTCTCCTTTAAGGTATAATCCAGAAACCAACGCTCTAACATCTGTCGGTGGCACGATCTCAAACAGACATCGATCTGACTCGCCTTCAGCCCAAGATATAAAAATTTAAGAAATTAAAAGATAGAGCTTTCTGAAACTTTGGAAGAGTGGAAAAAAATTTAGATTTTTTTTTGGATGGGTTGGAGGGCTAGGGTTGTAATACCCAATCATTTGGAAATAGGAGGAAGACTCTTTTCTTTCCTAAGTAAACTCCCATTTGGAATCTCAAAGTGAAGGTCGGGGAGGAGTCCAAGTCCTCCCTTTCACCCTCTTTGAAACCTTGGAGCTCCCTCTCAAATCCCCACCAGATTTTGAAGGATTAAGGCAGAAAACTCCCATCTTCGCTTGATGATTTCCACCACCACCATAGCCGACCATAGTCGAGAAGCCAAGTACGAGGCCAAGAACCCTTAGAGGGTTTCCTTCCCCATCTTTCTCTATCCTTAGAAGCCCTATTTGTGACTAGTGATTACTGGATTAATGAGAGAAAACTGAATCCCTATTTTTGGGTTTTTACTTTCCTCTCGATATTGTCCATAGCTGTTGACCACCAGATCTAGCCCCGTGGCCATGCCGCATAGATCATAGCCCCAGCCACCCCCCTTTGGACGAGAACCCCCAGGTCTTGAGGGAATGAACGGGGGCACAAGTGCCCTTTTTGGCTAAGTAGGAGAAGAAGAGATAAGGAGAAAAGAAAAGAAAGAAGAAAAGAGAAAGAAAAAAGAAAAGAAAAAAAGAAAAGAAAAGAAAAGAAAAGAAAAAAAAGAAAAAAAAAGAAAAGAAAAGAAAAGAAAAGAAAAGAAAAGAAAAAAAAGAAAAAAAAAAAAAGAAAAAGAAAGAAGAAGAAAGAAAAGAAGAAGAAAAGAAAAAAGAAAAAGGATAAATAAATAATAAATAAAATATATTTTCTCTCCTCTCTCTTCTCTCTTGCTAGTTCTCTCCACTTTCTCTCTCTCTATTTTCTTTCTATGATTTTCTCTCTCTAGTTTCTTTCTCTACTTTCTCTCTCTAAAATTTTTCTCTTCTAGGGAGTAGAAAGTTGTGAAATTGGAACTAGAGATCGTGGGTGAACCACTGATGAAATCTAGGTAGAAGATTTTGGATTTATAATTTATGCAATAAAATTATTTATTAATATTAAGATTATTATTATAGAAGGACAATTTTTCGAGCAGAAAATATTGAGTGAGTCCCCTAGCACCTCGGTCAGGATTCGAGTACAGAATGGTATTTAATGTATTAAGTCTATCACCGATAGAGATAAAGGTTTTTGTATATGATCACGGTTTATATATATTTTTATGCTACATGGTTATGTTTTATGGGCATGAGCATTGGCATATATTATTATTTATGTACCATATATATTTTGATTTCTTATGGTAGATATTTATATTTGTTGGCATGATACTCTTATTTTTCATATAATACATTGGATACTTTGAATCATGATACTGGTTATTTGAAACCTTGAATTAAATATGAATTAATTAACATGTTGAGATTTGGATAAATTGATAATCAAGAAAATGATATTTGGACTAGCCACACTACATAGAGAGTAGCCGAGCCACGGATGAATAATACATGGGATAACTAAGTCATAGACAAATAGTACGTAAAATAGCCGGTCACGAGCAGATAGTATGTAGAATAGCCAAGCCACAGGTGGAAAGTACATGGATTAGCCGGCCATGGACGATAGTACATGATTATTTTGAGATGCACCCATCATGGACTGAAGTGTGACTGTGATTAGTCCAAACTCTAAAGAATGTTATTTATTACTGGGACATGAAATGATTTTATAATACTTGAGTTATTTTTTATGCATAATATGATATTCATGGTTTATTATTGTTTCATCATTATTTTCGAATCATATTATTATTGATATAATTGTATGGAAATCCTTATTGGACCGTAAAACTCATCCCCCACTTCTCTTTTTCTTCCAAAGTCGCAGGAGGCATAGCATCAGTCGGGTCAAGTATAAAATTCGAGTACAATATTTATAGATGGATTAGTTAGTTCTATTTCTGATACCAATGTAATCGAATAAGTTGATCATTTAGTTACTATGAACTTATTCTGATGGTATTTGGTTATTTAATTTTATTTGTTGGAAACGATGAAATTCTTGTATATTTTAGGTTTAGTACGTTCTCTATATAATGCTGCTCTAGAGTTTGTGCTACCAGTCGCGTGGCCAATCCGAATACTAGATTCTAAATGTGATAAGGATAGAGGACTATTTATAGACTCAAAATTTCAGCGCAATCTCCAGGTACCCTCCAAAAGTCATTTAAAGCATTTAAGAAAAAATTTTTAAAAAAAATGGAAATAGCCAAGTGCCTGCACGTGGAGCACACGCCTACGCTCACATGGGGGTTCGGTCCATTAGAGTTTTGAAACTCCAAGGAAATAAAATGTGCGACAACGATCTACTGTAAATTCTTGAATCCGAGTAGTTTGTCACGGAAAGGGGAGGTTGTTCTCATGTAAGGAAAGCACCGTGTCTGTTTGTCCTGGAATTGGGCTCTATTTTATGTGTTGACTAACAAAGTGCATCCTCTTCTCTCATTCTCTGAAGTATTCTCTCTGTATCTCTTAAATTGCTTCTTTTCTTGCCACTTATTTTTCCTTTCTGGTGCAAATCTTGAGCAGCTAAAGAGCAGCCCGGCTTAATAAGAGCTCGGTTTGAGCTCGGTTTACTTCAAAGCTGGCTGAGTTCCAACAAAGTTCAGACCTTGGCTATAAACAAGCCAAACTTGAATGTTAAAATTTATAAAAGCATATAAAGACTATTTTTCAGCTTTGTGCGAAGCTCTGCTGAGTCCATATTCGAGGCAAGATTGAACGGTATCAGTTTCAGCCCAACATAGAGCTGAGCTTGAGCGGTTATTTCGTAAAATAAGCCATGCCCAGAAGATCGCTAGCCAACTTGGCTCAATCTGTTTGCAACTCAAGCTATGAGGTAAAACTTGAAGATATTGAAATAGTGCTTCAGGGGTGCATATTCCTGATGGAATAGAGAATTTGAAGAGCCTGCAGAAACAAGGCTGATATGGCAGGCGAGGGCATGACAGCGCCTGAGGAATCCAAAACATTTGAGAAGATTAGAGATGGTGGAGGTGAGAAACATGCACTGTGCTAAGCAGTCCAAGTCCGTAGTGAAGATAGGGACACCTTCGCTCCCTGGTTGCTGCAAGCAAATACAGGCAAGAGACTTTGCAGCTGAAAGCTCTCTACACCACCGCCCCCGCTTCAAAAAGTTGAATTTGTTCAGAAAGCTTGATCAGGAGGTGCTGTCGAACTGGTTAATCTCCTTTGCGAACCCCGCGGATTTAACACTACGGTCATCTGGGATTGGAGAAATTTCATTTCATTCGCTCTCATTTCCCCACCTACTCTTGCTAATGCTACTCGAAGCATATGAAGGTTGGAATTTGCACTTCAATACAGAATGGTTCCCTCAGCTCAAGTGTACTCTGGTTACAATACATGGCCCATCTCGGTAGAATATAAAAAAGAATGAGAGGCACTCACAATCTTACAAGAGCTTAGAGAAAGAGTTGTAGATGTCCACTGAAATCCTTGCATGCCTCTTGGAGATTTGAACTTGATGATGTGCCCTAAGAGTTAGTGGAGAAGCTGCGTGAACGGGGAGATATCAAGGAGTATCGCTAAGGGCTCAGCATCTCCCCATTATTCATGGACTGGATCAAGAAGCGGGATAGCTGAACTAAGAAAAGGCTTTCATAGTGCATACCATATACATAATATGTTTGGGATGCACGCAGTAGATCAGATAACTTTAGACTTTTAATTAGTTATTTATTTTCACTCAGATAATTTATCGAATACTTCACAGACATAAATAATAAATACAATAAATGCGAGAGATTTACTTGGTTCGGCAAAACAGTCTACATCCATAACAGAGGAGGAGCAATCCATAATATAACCATCCTGAAATTAGATATAAAGGTTATACAAATACCCAAATTATAGGATCCCGAAATAATAATAAAAGAGGTACAAATAAATCAAATTAGACATTTCTCAGCCATGATAAAAGATCAAAAACGAAAATACCTGGAATGATACCCTTCTTGGCTTCAGCAAAAAATCAAGAGAGAATCTTCCCAGTGGTGTACAATATAAAATTGCTCTATATAATATCAAACTAGAGATGATCGAAGTGCCAAACCAATATGAACGAGACTAGAAAATGAGAGCTACGAACCAAAGGGAATCGGGACCGAGGGGCTTCAAAAAATCATAAATCGAAAGAGGTTCTCACATTCCTTTTTAAAAGGAAACAAGATCAATCAAGCCAAAAAAGAGTTCCCAAGCCTTTCGCTGTTCACTGGAGAACAAGTGCGATCGAAAAGGGATTCTTCCACCCTAAAACTCCTTAGAGAAAAAGTCAACCAGTAAACGAATTCCAACCAAAAGAAATTTTATTTGGAGTAAACAACAATCCTCCTCCTTGCGATAAATAATATACCTTTATCAAATATAGATAAAAAAATCTCTTTCTTACTACAAGCTTTGAAGGGCAAATGCTCACATTGATTAAGTTTAGGAAAGTCCTGAACTTACCTGCTAGAATTAATTCAGTAAGCATATCAGCCAAATTATGAGCAGTGCCAATCTTTTAAAGCCGGATATCACCATCCTCTACAAAATCTCTGATAAAGTGATACTTGATATCTATATGCTTAAAATGTTCATAATACATCTGGTCTCTAGCAAGATGCAAAGTACTTTGATTGTCACAGTGAATATCCAAATAGTTTTGCTTGATATCTAACTTTTGTACTAACCCTCTTAGCCAGATAGCTTCCTTTGTGGCCTTTATTAATGCCATATACTCTATCTCTGTAGTAGATAAAGCAATTATATGTTGCAAAATAGCCTTCTAATTAACTACACAACCAGAGAGAGTAAATACATATTTGGTCAATGACCTTCTCCTATCTAAATTACAAGCATAATCAGAATTACAAAATCTTGTAACAATATAACTACTATGTCTGGAGAATAACAAACCCAAATTAGAAGTTCATTTTAGATATTTAGTATCCATTTTATAGCTAACCAGTGAGCTTTTCCAGGCTTATCCATATATCTCCTCACAACACTTACTGCTTATGAAATATTGGGTCGAGTGCAGACCATCATGTATATAATACTACAAACTGCACTCATATAAGACACTCTAGACATATATCTCTCTTTATCTTCAGTCTAAGAAGAGAGCCTGGCAAATAATCTGAAATGACTAGCAAAGGGAGTAGTGACTGGCTTAGCTATAAACATAACACATCGTTCCAAGACTTTCTCAATATAATTATGCTAAATAAGAAAAAGTCTATCTGACTGCCTATCATGTATGATCTCCATCCCAAGTATCTTCTTTGCTGGTTCAAGATCATTTATCTTAAATGCAACACTAAGCTCAACTTTTAGCTTCAGGATGACTAACATATCCTTGACCGTAATCATCATATTATCCATATACAGTAATAAATAACAAAATAATCCATCTAAAAATTGTTGATGATATGCGCAACTATTATATGGAGATCTATTAAATTCATGATCGATCGTAAACCTGTCAAATTTACGATAGCATTATCTTGAAGACTGCTTAAAACCATACAACATCTCTTGAGCAAGCATACATGAACTTCTTTATCTGGAGCCTTGAGAGCAGATGGCTGTTGCATACAAATCTGCTCCTCCAAGTCACCATGTAACAAAGCTGTCTTTATATCAAGCTGCTCTAGCTAAAATCTTGAGAAGCAACCAAAACAAACAACACACGAATAGAAGAGTGTTTGACTACACAAGAAAATATCTCCTTATAGTTAATACCCTCCCGTTGACTATAGCCCTTAGTCACCAAATTGGTCTTATATTTAAAATCCTGAGGACTAGCTCCTTCATTCTTCTTGAAGATTCATTTGCAGCCAATTACTTTCTTGCCCTTAGATAACTAACTAATTTTTAAGTCTAATTCTTTTTCAAAGATTGAAGCTCTTCAACCATAGCGATGGTCCACTGCTCAGTTTGTGGGCTACTAATAGCCTCTTAATATATGATCGGTCCATCACCAACGATATCTGCAATACTCAGAGCATAATAAACTAACTCAGCACAAGCAGAATCCTTAAAATCATACCTTTGAGGCACTCTGATATGGCACCTGGATTTATGAGTAGCGATACTATCATCCTGAACGTGACCTTACATAGTAACCTCCTCCCGAGTCTGTATCTCTATATCTATTTGTTGATCCTACTCATTTTGAACATCTACAATTGGCTGCTGATGCTATGATCTAATAGTTTGATCAATATCAACAATAATTCGATCCTATTGAACTTTGTTGACTCCACTAATTGATTTTGATAATAAGCAAAACAGTTAAGTATAATTTGAGGACTAATGATTTGCTTTAAGTATGTTTTCATTGAAAGGATGCTCACAAAATTTGAAGAAGTCCAATTGTGTTGAAGAACCAAGTTTGAATGGAATGATTGTACAAAACAAGACTTGGACACTCAAAGAAATGGTTGAATGGATGACTAAGGCAAATGGAAACATGTTCCAGCACAAGTTCAACAATTTCTGCACTTTTTTTGATGATGTGTCAACTCAAGGTATCGACACATGACATGATGTGTCGACACATGAAGATGATGTGTTGACTCAGGCCAGTACGCAGCAATGGTTCAAATGGCATAGATGATGTGTCGACACATGGACCTTATGTGTCGACTCAAGGTGTCAACATATGGATCAACACATCGCCTGAGAATTTCAAGCCACAGAACTTGCAGAAGTTGAAGGAACAGTTGATGTGTCGAGACATGGATCTTATGTGTTGACTCAAAGTGTCGACTCAACTGAGAATGTGTCGACTCAGCTGATTTTTTCAGAGAATCTGAATGGAACACTTTGAACTTGTGTCGACTCAAGAAGAACATGTGTCGACATAATGTGTCGACACATGAAGAGGAAGTGTCGACACATGGAGTTCTGACAATAGTAACGGCTAGTTTTTTGAAGCACAGAACTCGCCCAAATACCCTCCAACGGCTAGTTTTTCAAGTATAACGGCTAGATTTCGATTTTGGAGGCTTTAGAAGGTATATAAAGGCTCCAAATCAAATCAAAATGTATGTATTGAATATCCAAAAAGAGTTTAGAGAGAAAAGAAGAGAGAAGAGCCTTAACTCCTATTCATTCAAAGCTCAACCACTCTCAAGCAAAAGGAAGCATTCCAAGCATTCAAAGCTATCAAGTGCATTGAAGATCATTCAATCTTGGGCATTCAAAAGGCTTCAACAAAAGCAAAGCAACACTATATCGAGCTACATCGACTCATTTACTTTATTATTAAAAGCTTACATTGGTTCTTTATTTCTCCATCTTATATCTTGTAAAGGTTATTGGTTAGCCTATTGAAACACTAAATGAGGTTATTGGTAAGCCTTGAAAACCAATTAGGTTGGTAGTTAGCCCACAAAACCACTAAGGTTCTTGGTTAGCCCAGAAAATCAAGGGAGGTTTTTGGTTAGCCTTGTGAAAACCAATTAGGTTCTTGGTTAGCCCGTAAAACCAAGTGAGATTGTGACTTGTATGCCTTGCAAAACAAGTTGGGTTTTGATTAGTGAGCCCGTAAAACTAATCAGCTGTAATCATTGGATTATAGTGAATTTCCAAGGGAATCTTGGGGACAATGCACCGAACCACTATAGATTGTTGTGTTTGTGATTGCTTGTTCTCTCCCTCCTTGCTCTTTACTTTATTGCTTATTGCTTTCAATTTCTGCTGCACTACTACTTTAGAGCATTGCACTTTAATTTTAGTACCTTATTGAATTGAATTGCATATCTTGTCTTGTGAAGTGTGCTACTTGTATTATCAAGCTTAGCTTTAATTTTTTTTAAATCCAATTCACTCCCCTCCTGGGTTGCTCTCTGGGCAACAAGTGGTATCAGAGCCTTGTTCTCAATATATAGGCTTTGCCACCTTGAGTAAAGATCTATGGCAACCCCAATTGGTACTAGTGTAGTTGAGGGACAAGCCTCAAATAGACCTCCATTTTTTAATGGAACAAATTATACTTATTGAAAAACTAGGATGAGAATTTATATGCATTCTATAGATTATAATTTATGGAAAGTAGTTGATAAGGGTCCTCATATTCCTTCAGTGGGTTAATAGTGTTTCCATCCCAAAACTTGAAGAGGATTGGGATGAAAATAATATTAAACAATCCGAGATCAATGCTAAGGCAATGAATCTCTTGTATTATGCATTAGATCCTAGTGAGTTCAATAGGATATCTACATGCATATCCGCCAAAGAAATATGGGACACACTTGAAGTTATCCACGAGGGTACCGATCAAGTGAAGAACACTAAGGTCAATATGTTAGTGCACATATATGAGATGTTTCGAATGGAACCAAATGAATCTATTACTGATATGTATACATGTTTTACAAATATTGTAAATGCTATGAGAATTCTTGGTAAAGTCATATCTAATGCTGATCTTGTGAATAAAATTCTTAGGTCACTACTGACATCGTGGGATCCAAAGGTGACTGCAATTCAAGAGGCAAAGGATGTAGACAAGCTTTTACTTGAGCATCTAGTAAGATCGCTCATGATCTATGAGCTCAACTTGAAACAGAAATCAATGGACTTGGATAAGAAGAAGAAGGGGATCGCTTTTAAATCAAATGTTCAAGAAGAATTCTTGATTGATGAGTCCGATGATGATGAAGAAATAGAAGGCGAAGAAGCCCTCCTTGTCCAAAATTTAGAAGATTTATGAAGAGAAGGAAGTTTCCCTACAAGAAGAAATTTCAATCCAAGGAAAAGGGAAAGGAAAAAAAAAGAGAAAGAAAAGGAAAAGGAGAAGGAAGTGCCAATATGCTTCGAGTGCAAGAAGCCCGGACACTCTAAATTTGATAGTCCTCTCCTCAAGAAATCAAGGAAGAAACTAAGGAAGAAAGCAATGATGGCCACGTGGAGTGATAGCGAAGACTCTAGTTCAGAAGAAGAGCAGACTGAAATTGCAAATCTCTACTTCATGGTACATCATAACAATGAAGAGGTATGTTCCGACTCTAAAGTTGATTTGACTTTTGATGAACTTAGAAGTGCTTTTGAAGAATTGATGCATGATTATAAGTTAGTATTATCTGAAAATAAGAAATTAAAAAAGCATGCTAATAGTTTCTCATTAGAAAATAATTCTTTACTTAATGATGTTAGTTCTTTGAAAATTAAACTAGATGTTTTGGAAAAAAAAAATAATGCTTTAGCCATGGAAAATGAAGTTTTGAAAAGGCCTAAACATGTTGTTTCTAACAATGATCTTTTAAAAAAAAATAGGGATTTAGAACTTGAAAATGAAAAATACAAAAATGAACTTGAAAAATCAAACCTTTTGTTGACAAGTTTACTTATAGTTCAGAAAAGCTGAATTTACTTTTGAATAATCAAAAAGCAGTTTTCAACAAGGCAGGTTTAGGATATAAACCTCAAAAGCAACAAAAGTATTTCAAAAATTTCTTTGTACCTGCATCATCCAATATTACTTGTTTTACTTGCAAAAAACTAGGTCATAAATCATATCAATGTAATTTCAGAAAAATCATATCTTTTGGTTAAGTGTGGGTTCCAAAAGGAACCATTTTAAATGCTAACCCGAAAGGACCCAAGTTAGCTTGGGTACCTAAAAACAAAGCTTGATCTTATTGCAGGTGTGTCTTGTAACCAAGGAAAACAAACGAATTTGGTATCTTGATAGTGGTTGCTCAAGGCACATGACTGGAGATGTGAAGCAATTCACTTCTCTTGAAGCTTTGAATGGAGGGAGTGTGACCTTTGGTGATAATGGTAAAGGTAAAATCATTGAAATTGGTAAGGTTCACATAATTCCTTCTAATAATATTAGTAATGTACTTTTAGTAGATAGTTTAAAGCATAATCTCTTAAGTATTAGCCAGTTTTGTGACAAAGGTTTTCAAGTTGTTTTCAAATCATCATATTACATGATTTCTAGTCTAGATTTAAATGGAGTACAATTCATTGGAAAAAGACATGGAAATATTTATCTTGTAGATCTTGATGATCTATCTTTACCTAATGGAGAATGCCTTGTTGCAATGAATTCTACAAAGGAAGAGTCTAGTTGGTTATGGCATAAAAGGTTAGGGCATGCTAGTATGTACCTTATTTCAAAATTTTATAAAAAAAATTTAGTTAGACATTTACCTGAAATCAGTTTTGAAAAATATAAAATTTTCCAAGCATGTCAATTTGGAAAATAAGTTAAAACTTCTTTTAAACCAAAAGGATTTGTAACTACTAGTAGACCACTTAAACTACTTAATATGGATCTCTTTAGACTAACTAGAACATCAAGTCTAGGAGGCAAGAGATATGGATTAGTTATTGTGGATGATTTTTCGAGATTTACTTGCATTTTCTTTTTAGCACAAAAAGATAAGTCATTTTCTGTATTCGTAAAGTTTTATAGAAAAGTTTCAAACGAAAAAGATATTTCAATCATTTGTATTCGTAGTGATCATGGAACCGAATTTGAAAATCAAGATTTCAAAAACTTTTGTAATGAAAAAGGCATAGAAAATAATTTCTCTGCACCTAGGACACCTCAGCATAATGGGATCGTAGAAAGAAAAAATCGTACTTTAGAAGAAATGGCATGCACTATGCTTTGTGAAAATGATTTGCCAAGGTGTTTTTGGGCTAAAGCTATAAATACAGCCTGTTATATTTTGAATCAAGTTTTGATACACCCTATTTTAAAGAAAACTCCATATGAGCTTTGGAACCAAAGAAAACCAACTTTGAAATATTTTCGAGTTTTTGGTTGTAAATGTTTTATTTTGAACAATGAAAAAGATTATCTAGAAAAGTTCGATGCCAAGTCTAATGAAGGTATCTTCTTAGGATACTCTACATCAAGTAAGGCATACAGAGTATTTAACAAATGGACTTTAGTTGTAGAAGAGTTAGTACATGTTGTATTTGAAGAATCCACTAACAAATCCTCAAGAAAAGATGATACATTTGATGAATGTGCAGGTGCTGACAAACTTCAGAAGCTGACATTGGATGATCAAGCTTAGCCAAATGAAGAAAATCAGGACAAGGATGAAAAGGAAGTTGACACTCCAGTACATCAAAATCTACCTAAGGAGTGGAGGTATGCTCATGGACACCATAAGAAACTAATATTAGGTGATCCATCTAAAGAGATAAGAACTCGAGCTTCTATTAGAAATGAATGTGAATATATTGCTTTTGTATCTCAAGTAGAACCTAAATATTTTGAAGAAGCTGAAAAAGACTTTGATTGGATCAATGCTATGCAAGAAGAACTAATACAATTTAACAGAAATAATATTTGGACACTCGTAGAAAGACCATCTAATGTTTCAATTATTGGCACTAAATGGATATTTAGGAATAAATTAGATGAAAATGGTATTATCATTAGAAATAAAGCTAGGCTAGTTGCTAAAGGCTATAATCAGGAGGAAGGGATTGACTTTGATAAAACTTTTGCTCTTATGCTAGACTTGAAGCAATTAGACTATTGTTAGCTTTTGCATATTTTATGAACTTCAAATTATTTCAAATGGATGTTAAGAGTACTTTCTTGAATGGCTTTATAAATAAAAAGTTTTTGTTGAACAACCATCCGGATTTAAAAATCATGCACATCCAGATCATGTTTTCAAACTGCACAAAGCACTTTATAGTTTGAAGCAAGCACCTAGAGCATTGTATGAAAGGTTAAGCAAATTTCTTATTGAAAATAAATTTTCTAGAGGAAATGTTGACAAAACACTATTTTTGAAAAGAAAAGATAATAATTTATTAGTAGTACAAATATATGTTGATGACATCATTTTCGTGCTACTAATGAAATTCTTTGTCAAGAGTTTGCTAAGCTTATGCAAGGTGAGTTCAAGATGAGCATGATAGGAGAACTCAATTTCTTTCTCGGACTCCAAATCAAGCAAACTTCAGATGGTATTTTCATTAACCAAGCTAAGTACACAAGAGATATTATCAAAAAGTTTGGGATGGAGACTACTAAGCCAATAGGTATGCTTATGAGCCCCTCATGTAAACTAGATAAATATGAAAATGATAAATCTGTAGATCAAAAATTATACAGAGGTATAATAGGCTCCTTACTGTATTTAACTGCTAGTAGAACAGATATAATGTTTAGCGTTTGCATGTGTGCTAGATATCAGTCTGAACCTAAAGAATCACATTTTATAGTTATTAAGCGCATTATTAGATATCTGTCTGGTACTATTAGTATTGGTTTGTGGTATGCTTGAAATTCTTCTGCTGAATTGATTGGATATTCTGATGCAGACTTTGCTGGGTGTAGATTAGATAGAAAGAGTACTAGTGGAACTTGCCAATTTCTTGGAGTTAACTTAATCTCATGGTTTAGCAAGAAACAAACTTCAGTTGCACTATCCACATCTGAGGCTGAGTATATTGCAACAGGAAGTTGTTGTGCTTAAATCCTGTGGATTAAGCAACAACTTGAAGACTTTGGAATCACGTTGGCTAGAACTCCTATTAAATATGATAATACCAGTGCTATTTGCTTGACTAAAAATCCTGTTCAATACTCTAGAAGCAAACACATTAAAATTAGGCATCACTTTATTAGAGATCATATAGAAAACAATGATATTTTGCTTGAATTTATTTGCACTTAATTTTAATTAGCTGATATTTTAACTAAACCTCTCTTGGAAGATCGATTCTGTATGATTAGAAGAGAGCTCGAGATCATCAATCCATTTGGTTAAATCTTTCCTCCAAATTTGACTCAAACTAGATCAATTTAACCTTATTTATGATATATCATGATTAATCATTACTATTTTGACTCCAAAAACTTGTTATTTAATTGATTTTGATCATTCTGTGAAATCCCTAATTTTTCAGTTTTTAAGTCGATGTGTCGACACATCATGTGTTGACACCAAAATGTGTCGGCATATTGTGTGAGTCGACACATGCCCGACGACAAACTGAGATTTTAAGGATTTCCAAACCATTTTTTCTCCAAAATTCATTCTCCTCCAAGCCAACACCTCGATTCTAGGTATCCATCCTGTTCATCCTCTCGTTTCCTTGCTTTTACCCACCGTTTTCTCGGATTTGAAGGTTCGGTGGTCGTTTTTGATTAGAATTCCTCCTAGGTTTTAGCTCCTAAACCTTAGAAACTCCCTATTTCCACCAAAAACCTTGCCCAAACCTTGATTGTTGACAATGGGTCCTCGCAAACAAGTCGTTCGCCGACCGCGTCAATCACAGCATGAAGAAGAGCGGAGAACGAAGGCCTGACATGAGTCTAGAGCTCCGGATCTGCCTGCACGATCATTGTTTGCACCTTCTAGCCGGATGAGCTCCAAGACAGTGGTTGGAGGATGCCGAGTGGACTTCTCTTTCTTGGACCAGCAGCATTTTCGAATAGGAGAGTGGATTCGACATGCTGGGTTGGCTACTTTCTATTCGCTCAGCGAGAGATACTGTCCCGGGTTGATGAGAGAGTTCTATGGATCACTTGCCCGTGGATCAGATGGCTGGATTGCTCAGGTCAGAGGATGGGATATTCTCATTTCAGCAGAGATTCTGAGCAGAGTATGGGATATACCCATGACTGGATCAGTTATTGACAGTTTGTTCGACAGAGTTAGTGGCCTCCGGTATATTTTTGAGTCTGATATCTTACCAGAGAGAGCCACTATTCCTGCATCGAGATTGTCTGCGGAGATGAGACTGTTACATCATATCGTCGCTCGGATTCTTCTGCCGAAGACCGGTCGATTTGATTACATTGCCGAGCGAGAGTTGCTCATGATGGTCTCACTGATTCAGCGAACACCGATTTGTCTTCCTGTTCTGATGATTCATCAGATTACTGAGGTGGCGTCTAGTCAGCAGCTTTGCTTGCCGTATGGCATGGGATTGACTGTACTGTTGCGGAGTATGGAGTCAGCTTCTAGGATGAGCCTTATCGTACTTTGATTCATACCGATGTATATGACATCAGGTCACTACATCGCATTGGTTATCATTTAGTCCTAGGCCAGTGGACACGGAGGACATTAAGACAGGCCGAGGATAGAGCTGACATTGATGAGGACATAGCAGAGGAGGAGTAGATTCTTTCAGGTGAGGCTGGATCGAGCGAGACACAGTCTGCGATGGCAGTACAGCCAGCTCAGCCTGATCCTTCTACATCTGCCCAGCCACAGCCAGCGCAGACAGAGACTCGTGGTACTTCGGATGCCTTAGAGGACAGAGTCAGACGCATAGAGATCGATGTTTTCATCATGAGGCAGCGTCTAGACGTCTTTATTGCTGAGACGAGAGAGAGCCACATTGGTCTTAGTGATGGTATTTCAGCTATTCTCTCAGCACTGTCCAGATCTTCGACGAGTGCTCCTGCTGCAGACATAGTTCCTGCTTCTATTGATGTTCCTGCTCCAGCACCAGCTGATGATATTGCTGGTATCGACACTGGTGTTGAGACTACTGTTGGAGATGGAGATGGAGATACAGTGATTGGAGATGAGGAGACTGACTCAGACCGGTTTGATATTGCTGATCTTTCATTAGAGCCAGTTGTAGAGGTGACAGATGACGTGCCTGCGAGCCCAGTTGATCCATCCTTCTCACCTGCTCCGTTACCTGATCCATCCTCTCCTTCCAGATCGGTTGATCACACTCTAGTTCCAGTTATGATTCCTATTCTTAGTCTTGTTGTTGACCTACCTGACATTGATATTTCATTCATTAATTCTCCTGACATTCAGACACCTATCATCGAGACCCCCACACTTGATACACATATTGTATATACACCGATACCTTCCACAGCTGACACTGTTGTTCTTGATACGCCTGTATCATCAGCTGTTACACCTACTTTTGTTAGTCCTATCCTTCATACTTCTTCAGTCACTCGAGAGCTTGGATTTTATACACCCGGCCTTCAGCATCTCGATTCAGGCCCTACTTTTGATCGTACTCCTGCTCTAGCTGTTGCTGAGATGATTCACCCAATCAGTTCAGTTCCTACAGAGGACATAGCTTCTACCTCTACTGCTTCAGCCAGAGGTCGGACCTATATTCGTCGTAGAGGACGTAGACGCCGTACCCCTCCTCAACCGACCAGGACCAGACTTCGAGATCTTCGACCGCGAGCTCGATCTTTTACTGATACCGGACCGATAGAGATCGGTTTATCCTCTAATGACTCGATGGATGAGGATTAGGACATTGATGTATTTCTAGATAGTTTTATATTTCTAGATAGTTTACTTTCATGCTTACATGTACTTTTATCTTTGTTATGTACTTGATGATACATATATGAAAAACTTTTTTGATTATTCATTCTTATATCTTTGATGGACATGAATGCTATATCTTGAATTGCTTTCATGAATGTGCTTCTTAAAGAAAATATTCGAAACTAAATGTATTCCCTTTATCTACCTTTTTAATGATAACAAAAAGGGGGAGTAATTCATGATATTATTTAAGTATAAATGTGTTTACTTCTCCAAACTAAAGGGAGAGTAACTTTTAATTTTTGAAAACCTGGATTTATGAAAGGGAGAGCTTCACCTTTTGTCAAAGTAAATTTGATTCTAATTCATGATATTATTTAAGTATAAATGTGTTTACTTCTCCAAACTAAAGGGGGAGTAACTTTTAATTTTTGAAAACCTGAATTTATGAAAGGGGGAGCTTCACCTTTTGTCAAAGTAAATTTGATTCTCAAAACCCCTCTTTCAATATTTTTGAAAAGATTCTCACAAATTTTGTTATGAACCATTAATTCAGGGAGAGCTTTGTTAATTACCAAAATTTTCATTGTAAGATTATCATGATACATGTTCTTAATGCATTTAAATAAATATCAAAATTCTGACTAAGCTTTGATACTCTCTATCTTTGAAACAAGCTCAAATTCTATCACTTGTGTTTTGAATGATTATATCTTTAGGTAATTATTGATATACGTAATGCTTTCAATATTGTACATCTTGATCAATTCTCTTAAAGCTTTACTTTTAAAAAAATTTATACTTAAGGATTTTGTCATCATCAAAAAGGAAAAGATTGTTGACTCCACTAATTGATTTTGATGATAAGCAAAACAGTTAAGTATAGTGTGTTTTCATTGAAAGGATGCTCACAAAATTTGAAGAAGTCCAATTGTGTTGAAGAACCAAGTTTGAATGTAATGATTGCACAAAACAAGACTTGGACACTCAAAGAAATGGTTGAATGGATGACTTAGGCAAATGGAAACATGTTACAGCACAAGTTCAGCAATTTCTGCACTTTTTTTGATGATGTGTTGACTCAAGGTATCAACACATGACACAATGTGTCGACACATAAAGATGATGTGTCGACTCAGGCCGGTACGCAACAATGGTTCAAATGGCACAGATGATGTGTCGACACATGGACCTTATGTGTTGACTCAATGTGTCAACACATGATCAACACATCGCCTGAGAATTTTAAGCCATAGAACTTGCAGAAGTTGAAAGAACAGTTGATGTGTCGACACATGGACCTTATGTGTCGACTCAACTGAGAATGTGTCGACTCAGCTAATTTTTCCAGAGAATCTGAATGGAACACTTTGAATTTGTGTCGACTCAAGAAGAATATGTGTCGATATAATGTGTCAACACATGAAGAGGAAGTGTTGACACATGAAATTCTGACAACAGTAATGGCTAGTTTTTTCAAGCACAGAACTTGCCCAAATGCCCTCCAACGGCTAGTTTTTCAAGTATAACGGCTAGATTTCGGTTTTGGGGGCTTGGGAATGTATATAAAGGTTCCAAATCAAATCAAGAATGTATGTATTGAATATCCAAAAAGAGTTTAGAGAGAAAAGAAGAGAGAATAGCCTTAACTCCTATTCATTCAAAGCTCAACCACTCTCAAGTAAAAGGAAGCCTTCCAAGCATTCAAAGCTATCAAGTACATTAAAGATCATTCAATCTTGGACATTCAAAAGGCTTCAACAAGAGCAAAGCAACACTACATCGAGCTACATCGACTCATTTGCTTAGTATTGAAAGCTTACATTGGTTCTTTATTTCTCCATCTTATATCTTGTAAAGGTTATTGGTTAGCCTATTGGAAAACCAAGTGAGGTTATTGGTAAGCCTTGAAAACCAATTAGGTTGGTGGTTAGCCGCAAAACCACTAAGGTTCTTGGTTAGCCCATAAAACCAAGTGAGGTTGTAACTGTATACCTTGCAAAACAAGTTGGGTTTTGATTAGTGAGCCCGTAAAACTAATCAGCTATAATCATTGGATTATAGTAAATTTCCAAGAAGATCTTGGGGAGTAGATGTAGGTGCATTGTTGGCACTGAACCACTATAGATTGTTGTATTTGTGATTGCTTGTTCTCTCCCTCCTTGCTCTTTACTTTATTGCTTATTGCTTCCAATTTTCACTGCACTACTACTTTAAAGCATTGCACTTTAATTTTAGTACCTTGTTGAATTGAATTGCATATCTTGTCTTGTAAAGTGTGCTACTTGTATTATCAAGCATAGCTTTAATTTTTTTTAAAACCCAATTCACCCCCCCTCTTGGGTTGCTCTCTGGGCAACAAACTTAAACCTGATCTTCTTGTAAAGGACTAGGCTGTATCTGTCATGAAGGAGTGGCTATCTCATAAAAAGTCACATCCCTACTGGCTAGAAATCCTTGGAATTCGGGTTCTATGCATCATAGCCCATAGCCCTTTACCCCATATGTATATCCAAGAAATATACACTTCTTAGCCTTGGAATCAAGCTTTCCATCTTTAATATATGCATATACTAGACATCCAAAGACTCTAAGTACCGAATAGTCTACAAGTCTTCTTGTCTACATTTCTTCCAGAGTCTTCATGCTCCATGCTGATGCTGAAGATCGGTTTATAATATAGCAGGCTGTGTATGCAGCATCTATCCAAAAATCTCTACTCAATTCAAAACTTGATAGCATAGATCTGATTCTCTCTAATAATGTGTGGTTCATGCATTCCACCATACCATTTTACTGAGGTATACCCACTATGGTCCTATATCTAACAATACCTTTTGATTTATAAAAATTATTAAACTCTATAGAGCAAAATTCCAATCTATTATCAGTGCGGAAGGTTTTCACCTTTCTCTTAGTCTACCTCTCAGCTATAGCCTTCCACTTCTTGAATGTATCAAATACATCACTCCTATTGTTAATAATATAAATCCAGACTTTGCGAGAGCAGTCATCAATAAATAAAGTAATTATCCAGATTTACCCTTTAGATGTAACTGGGACAGGTCTTCATAGATCAGAATAAATATAATCCAATATAATTGCTGTCCTATGCATGCTTGTAGAAAAGCCAACTTTGTATTATTTCTTAAATATACAATGCTCACAGAATTCAAGTGTACCAACCTTCTGCCCACCTAATAGACCATGTTTGCTTATCTCCTATAAACCTTTATCTGACAATAGCCCAACCTCTGATGCCACAACTATGTCAACTGCTCAATAAAAGACTGTACTATTAAAGCCTGTCCAACCACTATACTGTCATCAAGATAGTAAAGGGTACTACTCAAGTCAGTGCTCCTTTATTAATAGTTATAGATCCTCTACCCCATATGCCTTCAAAACTTGCACTATGAAGGGCATACATTGGGAGAAGGTTCCTCTTTAGTTGAGGAACATATCTAACATCGTCTAGAATTATCATAGTATTTGTATGAGATTTGATATGAACTTTATCAATACTTTCCACTTTGTAAATTGCATTATCCTTAAAAAAAATGGTGCCTCCTTCACATGATCTAAAAGAAGAGAACTATTCCTTATAAGACATTATATAGAGAGATACTCCAAAGTTCACGATCTAGGTATCAGCCTCATTGACACTACAGGTAGTTATAAATACTGCATCATTTGCAACATTGCTGTGATCTTCTGAAATAACTACAATTGATCCCGTATCTGAGACTATTTTTTATCTTTTTGTTCCTTCTCTTTTTTGACCGTAGAAATCTACATTCAGATTTTCAATGGTCTGGCTTCTTACAATAGTGACAAACATTGGATCTTTTAGACCTATATTTTGATCTTATTTTGGACTTGCTTCTACCTTGTTCATCTTTTCTTTACTCATTTCTGCCTCTAACTATAAATTCTTGTACCAAAATCGGAGTCTGATGTTCTAACTGTACTTTCAACCTAAGCTCATTGGATAACAAAATGGCTTATACCTCTTTAAGACTTATAATCTATCTTTCATAAAGCATGATATTAGTAATATTCTTGACGGACTTAGATAAAGAATAAATCAAAATCAAAGTCTTGTCTTCCTCATCGACAACAATACCAATATTGGCTTATCCAAGTGATCCTTGAGCGAAGTCCCTTCCGTCATACAAAATGTGTGCAACTATTTCTTCAAATATAGTCTATTAGTAAGAGACTTGCCATATACAGGCTATCTAATTTATCCCATACATCTTTAGCTATTTCAAGATCCATAACATTACAAAGAACTTTATCACTCAAACCTAAAAATAGAATCCCTAGAGCTCTCTCTCATATCCTTTTTGACAGCCTTTAGTATCTCTTGGGATTGCATCCTCCTTGACCAACAGATATTTCATTTTTACTTTCCATAGTGCACCAACAGATATTTTATTTTTACCTTCCATAGTGCAAAATCACATGTGTCATCAAACACCGCCACTTCATGTTTGGAATGAAAAATAACTATCTCATGAACCATTGATAAACTTTGTTGCCCATCAGATACCATCCAAATACTTTGATACCAGTTATTGGGAATGCACACAACAAACCGAATTGCTTTAGACTTCTAATTAGTTATTTCCTTTCACTCAAGTAATTTATCGAACACTTCATATGCATAAATAATAAACACCGGAAAGATAAAAAATTTATGTGGTTCAGTGAAACTGCCTGCATCCCAATAGAGAAGTAATCTACTATATAACCAAAAAGAAATTATTTGAAACAAACAATAACAAAATAGTTTGAACATGCATAGATTCCTGATATTCCTTTAAGAATAGGTAAGGGCTAAATCTCAAAAAGAGGAGATGACCAGATTTATAACTGTGAGAGTTTAAAGCAAAAGTAGATTTTCTTTTCTGATAAATTACAGGTGAAGTAGACATTCATTGCAGACTTTTACGCGTGCGCGTCACAAAGTCATTTGCTTACCACACCTTCCATTTGGGAAATGACAACATCAGATTTCACGAAGACACTTGATACAAAAATACATCTTTCACCTACTTATTCAATCAGAAGAGTAGCAAAGCCCAACCCTTCAGTAGCCTCCTAGTGGAGTTGGAGCTGAATGAAATGTTGGATCACGTTGCAAGAACCTTTATTACGAAAAGAGAGAATCAGAGCTACCAATGCATATGTTAGAACCAGTTAGACCAAGCAGAATCGCTAATAAGCCACCATGAAAACTTAATTTCGATCGAGCTCAAGCCCTTTTGAGTTATTTTGCTCTGCTTAAGCAAAAGAATTGTCACCAAAACTCTTGTATTTCTTCCTTTACCTCTAGTAATTAGTCTCTCTTATTAATAAAAGAGGAGGAAATTTTCACTTCATTTTCTACCCAAAAAAGGGAAAGAAGCCTGATTTCTAATTACAATGTATCGGGGTGGCGGGGAGGGTGTGGGAGAATACCACAATAAGTGCCCTAGTCCATTTACAACACTAGAGCACAAAGAATTGAACTAAATGTCTAAATTCAGGGGGGGGGAGAACAAAAGAACAAAGAACTTCAAAAAAAAAAATATGTCACATCGCAGTTGGAAGGAGAGACCAAAAGACATCATTGCCTTCTCAAGGACTGAGGTTGCAGTCCCGCAGATAAACTTGATCGTAGTCCACATATCTAGACCAGTAGTTGCGATACCGTGGCATGCTAATCTCCAACCAAGGCTTCTTGTTACCATTGTAGTGTATGACAGCTGCCCGCTCGATATCTCCGTGCTTCACATCTGGGTCGTACCCAAGGCCCAACACATGCCATGAGCGGTCTAGAGCAACTGTGCGGTTATAAAATGTAATCAAACCAGGTGGTAGACTGCCCAAACTCCATAGTCGCCTGTCATGGTTCTGCCGACACATCCGTTGATCAGAATCGGTTTCAACACACAATGGAATACTAAGCAGAAAATAATGCTGAAAGATCTTGTCTTGCAAAACTCTCATGGTAGATGATGAATGTCTATGAGTTGTCTGATTCATCTAGTTTCGGTAAATAGGATACCCTCTGAAGCTGATTTAAAAGTATTTCATATTATGCTATAGGAGTAACAGAGGGTAAACAACACATTTATGCCATCTAGTTTCAGAATTTTAGATATTACTGTCATCCAAGCATATTACAGAAGCTATCTAAATATGATAATTCAGAGAAACAATCTATGAAATTCTTGACATACTTAAAATTATAGACAACTAAGTAGATGGTATTTAATAACATGTACCCAAAATGGGGATGAAAGTTCAACCAAAGTTTTTGTAGGAATCGCCACGAAGTTTTAAAAAAAAAAAAAATATTAATTTGAAACACCAAAGAAATAAATAAGAAAAATAGATGAAACCCTTTATAAGACAATGTAAGAAATGGAATTGATGTCAACAATATACATGCAACAGAGAGATGAGAACATAGAAGTGGTACTTAGTGTCTTACCAGTTCCTGCCAAGTGTGATAGATTTCTGTAAGGTTCTGCTTCCTCCACTCAGCCAAATCGAATATATTCATTCCATATGCCCAGCCACAAGCATTAGGGTCAAAATTTTTTGAAATGATAGGATTTGAGAAATTCAGATACTGATCAAACCTGTGGAAGCTTTCACCGCAAGTCTCAACTGCACCATTAACCTTTCCCTTAAGATCGATCATCCAAAGAGCAGTTAGGTCCTTCTGAACTACAACATCTTCATCCAAAAAGACCACTTTGTTTAGATTTGGCAAAATTTCAGGAAGATAGAACCGCAGGTGATTTAGGATCGAGAGGTATTTTGGGTTTCGATACTTCAAGTTTCCATCAGGCTTAGCATTATGAGTCCGAAAGTAGAAATCAATCAGGGATTGAGAACCAAGCTGTTTCAAGACTGGACTGTAACTTGAGTTTAGCCAAGTGAATTCTTCAATGTTCTGAACTTGGATAGTTGCTTTTCCTGGGGAATTGGCTAAAAACCACATCCTCATGGCTGCATAATTGAGCCTATCAGTGACAATGTGGAAGACATGGCTCTCAGGGTGCTGAAAGGAAGAGATTGTCCTCTTTAAGTATTATATGAAAACTGATATAAAAGTTGTTATTTAACCAGTGGTGATAGCTGTCAAGCAACTTACCTTAGCATTCAAAACGGTAGAGTTCACAACCACAGCTGCTGCCAACACATTATCTGAGAATAGTGCATAATGGTAGAGCACAGGGTCTTCAAGTTTTTCTTGACATCCGAATTGCTGCTGGCTGGTGTTCAGTGAATAGTACTCAGCAGCAAGTCGTAAGGGAAGACAATGGAGACCTTTAGGGATGGTTTTTGCCGCTAGTTGTGTAAGAAATGCTATCTGCCTCCCGTGAAAACGTAGTTGTTCCTTAGTGGAGTGAAGCATAGCATTGAGCTTTTTGATAGCAGCAGAACAATCAATAGTAATTTGCTTGCCCTTAGCCAAAGTCCGTTCCATTGCCTTCACTTTCGCAAAGGCACTGCATTAATCAATGGAAAATAAACAGACCAGAAGCTAAGTCTATATACCTCATTTTTTAACTTCTCTGAAAATTATATATCTGAAATATTCAGTCAATCTATGTACAATTTCCTCTCCTTTATTTGCACATTTATAAATACAACAAACTCATGAACTACAAGCCTTAATGGTACAAAGACAAATGACCTATTTAGTGGAGTTAGCAAACATACTTCTTTGGTAATTCTGAGTCCTTTGTGGCTTCACCAAGGGCCCACTGAACATCCCTTATCTGCACTCGGAGCTCCCTTATGAATGGAGGATTGCTTTGGCTAGATTCAAGGTCAAGATAAACCTTTGCCCTTATCAACTGTTCCTTAAGCTGCTGCACTACTCTAGCATTGGGCATGGCTGTGCTACCACCATGGATTTCCATCTGGTGCTTTCCTGAATCACCTTTGGCAGACCTATGCTGAGATTGTTTGTCATGATTATTCTCCTGAAAACAGGATAAAATAAGTAAATAAAAATTAAATAACAAATTTAGAGACAGGGGAAGCACATGCTACAGACCAGTTCTCTTTGACTAAGATCAGCCAAAATTAATTTCTTCCTTAGCACGAAATAAATTATTTCAGTTTAATATTAATGGCATCCTTTTAATCAATACATTAATGTTTAAAGTTTGATAAAATAGTGACAGTTTTCAATATTGAAGAGTGTCTAACATTCATACACCATCAGAAAACAATGATGACAGACTCCATATAAAGTTTATGGAGAGTAACTTTGACAAAGGGTTAAAGGACTAATTATGACCATATAATCCAACATTTTCTTACAAGCTCTCTCCCACATGGCAAACCATGAAACTTGCCTAGATAACTGAGTTTACACAAATAATTAAAACAAAAATTACATACAATAATATTAATGATTCACGATTGGGAATTAAGAATATAATGATCCCTTGAGCAAGATAGAACAATAATTTACTTTGAATTTTACAATTGAATATATTCATTTTCAGCCCATCACTCATCAGCGAACATGGCAAAACTTGCAACCAAGCTTCCAGTTCTTCAGAAACCGTCAACAGGATTAACCTACCACGCGAAGGCCTAAAAGAAAGGAATGATTTCTTTCCCCAAGATATATGACAAGCAATAGCAGAATATACCCAAAACTCATCACCGAACATAGCAAAACTTGCAACCAAACTTCCAGTTCTCCAGAAACTGTCAACAGGATTAACCTACCATGTGAAGACCTAAAAGAAAGGAATGATTTCTTTCCCCAAGATATACAATAAATAGTAGCAGAATATAACCAAAACTCTACTAGAAGTCTCCTTATTAAAGTGGGGCAAGAACCCAAGCAATGACAATTACTATAATCAAAACAAAGTTATATGTTTTAAATAAACCAACTTATTAGAACGAGTCACTTTACACACTAACATGTGCTTAAGCCATTAAACTTTGCGACCAAGTCATAATAAAGCAAATGAATAATCATTTATCATTGTTTACTCAGTTATCAAACTATTTCAGCTCAGAAGATTACGTAACGAGTTGGTTACCCAAATTTTGATGACAAAGTTACCTGCTTCTTTAATGGAGTAGCTTCTCCGGTCTTCTGGAATCCCATCTCTTTATTTTCTGCAACTAATTTGGGTTTCTCCAACCCATCACTCCTGCTCTCCTGGGTGGCCACTTGCTGGATCACACTCTTCCTCCCTGATTCTTTCCTCTCATTGGTTGCCGATAGCACCCGGCTTTTGTGCTCTCTCGAGCTTCTTGATGGCAATTCTGTAAATTAAACAAACCAGAAAATGTCACCACCAGACAACCAATTTTGGCTAATCTCGTCTCGTGGATGAATCACAAACTCATAAATGATTTTTTTTGATAAAAATTTACTAGAATTGTAACGACAGAAGCTTTTCTTTCTAAAATACGAGAACAAATTAAAACCCTAATTTCTTGGAAACAAATTATGCAATAACCCTACTTTCTGCCGCCAGTGCTTGTAATCCATCTCTCGAGTAAGCTGAGATCTGATCGGAATTGCTCGAACTATCGGAATGAACCGTCTGGATCGGTTCTTTCACAGAAAATGACGACTCCTGTGGCCAGTTTTAATCATTTAAAAATAAGTATCGAAATCAAGAAATCCTCAACGATCCAAAAAATAAGAAGGAATACCTGTGGAAGAATGTTTAGCTCCTCAATCTCATTCCAAAAACTCTGAAATTGAGGGGGAAAAAAAATAAAATTCAAGAAATGAACAAATATTACTCCAATTTCTTTATAGAATTTTTTTTTTTTTAAAAAGAAAGGTAAAACAAATCATAACAGGACTTTACCGGATTGGAAACGTCATAAACAAACCCGCCATTCACTGAAGAAAACAACAGAAAAAAGAGAACAATAACGACGTGAGAAAGATCAGCTTTCGTGAAAAAACGTGAGAAAGACTAGAAAGATAAACACTAAACCAATTTCAACAAAAACACCCATCAGAATCGTTTCGCAATCAATCTTTCTCTATGTTAGGGACTCACAGATGGAGTTGGGAGTGGTGGCGAGCCGATCGGTGAACAGAACGATGGGCGCAAGAACCGTGACGCCGAGCAGCACCAGAAACAGCCACCTCCTCACCATCCTCCCCTCACCGCAAACCGCTCATCCCCTCCCTCCTCCCACCTCCGGAAAACCCTTTCCGCGAGCAAGGGAGCTTCTCCCTCCCAAAACCGCCTTGGGAAACCAGGTCCAAGAAAGGAATCTCGAGTCGAGCTTTCGTTGGGTTTCGTTTTTGTCTCCACCGAGTCGAAGAAAGCTCCACTCTCTCTAGTCCTTATGAATTAAGAACGCTCCGCTTTTTCTGTAAACAGTGGGTAAAAAAGCGGCGCGATTCGCTTGGGATGGCGACGTCGACGGCGAGAGGGATGCGAGCGGCGGAGGAAAAAAAAAAAATCGGCGACACGTGTCCCCGAGATCGCCAGGAGGTGGGGCCGTATCCTCGGCCCAATCTGCCGGTAAGCGTCCAAAGGGTTTGCTGCTTTAGATGGCAATTTGGCTTTTTAGATGACGATTTTGCCCTGCATGTTAGTCCTTCTTTAATCTGTTTGAAGAGGGTATGTCTGGCATTTTTGTTTATATTTGTTTTTTTGGATACGGTTTTTACGCGGCCTTACGGTGGAACTATTGCTAGTGACGTGATCGTGCTGGACGGAAATTTCCCAGCTATGTTAGTTGCGTCACAGCTGGATTTTTTTTTTTTTTTTGGCTGAGGCGAAAATTAAACTTTTCAGTAGCTGGATTTGATTATACATATATTTTTTGTAAGGTGATTTGATTATATAAATTCGCATGTTGGCTACCATTGGATCAAGCCCAGCCCTTGATTAGATCTGGCAACAAGAAAGTGAATTCGATATCTGGCCTTTCTTGATTTGATATAATTTTTAATATACACAATTTTAATTAGATCGGATCTTTGGTCAGATTTCGATTCAGAAAATATTAAAATTTTAATAGATTCTGTTCAACGAGCAAAGTCCACTAAAAATGGATATAGTTCGATTAGTCTAGCCAATCGAGTCTGTTAAAAAAGAAGTTAGTTTGTTACCATAACAAAAAAAAAAAAAGGGGTTAATTTTGGAGTTTAAGATTTGATGATTCCCCGATTCCTCGGCTATTGCACGATCGCGGAGAACTCGCGCGGGGACAGCTACAACCAGCTAACGGGCATCGAATTGCGGGGCCCATCAGAAGCAGTTGCAGCGGCCCTTGTACGCCGAAAAAAAAAAAAACAAAAAAGAAAAGGACCGGAACAGGCGAAGGTTGAGACCGCACCTCAAGGCGTCGGCGAAATGTGCGGCTGGAGTGGCGCACTCTTTTGCGGACAAGCGCCGACCTCGCGGAAAGTTTGGTGTCGGCAAGTTGGTGCAGAAGTGGGTCTGTTTGTGTCCAAAAAGGTCCGGTCCCCTGTTTTTTATAATTGCGCGTGGTGAGAGAAATCATGCGCTGGTGCGGTGGGGGGGGGCAAGGAAACAGAGGAGGGGTGGGGGAATGCTACGGCGAGTGAGCTCAGGTAGCTTTCACGTGAAGCAACTTGGTATCATAGCCTCTCAAATTCTTACATCGCCATCGTGGCAGAAGGTCAAATGTAACCGGCCCATTAGCTACGCGGTTGGATGTGCCATCTGGATCTATAAATTAATTAAAAATTCTTCAAATTTGGGATCCAAAGGAGCCATGGATGCTGCTTGATAGGTTGTTTCGTTTGAGTATCGACTTGCTCTGTCGCACTTGGAGAACATAATTCCGTTGGACGCCGTCGAGCCCAATGGATGTTGGGCTGAGGTCATGTGTCGTTCTCTATATATGATGTTAACAGAATTGATGGAACTGATCTATAGTTTGCATACTTTTGTTTGCAAGAATTCTGTCATCATTTAGGATTAATTGCAGGATTTCTTCCGAGAAACGAAGGGTGACAACCGACGACCAAGTCCCAACTGAGCTAAGTTTTGGCTAAATGATCTCTATCTTGGGATTTGAAGGCAGCATGAATGAGTTATTTAGACAGGCTTAAAAATTATAAATGGCACAAGGTAGATTCGACCATAAAAAGGGATTGCTATTGTCTTATGATGTACCGCCAAATGCCCTTGAGATGTGATAGATTGAATCACAGGAGCTGCAATGAGCGTGAAACTGTCAAACAATCATTTACCTTGTGTACCATAAAAGAAGTCCTAATTTTTTTTAATATATTTTTCTCACTAATTTAATGTATTAGTATACTTGGCCCTTAATTTTCTTAATCATTATTTATATTTCATCTATTGGAGTTTGACTTGACACACACACACAAATACACACGACAAGCGAATTAGTAAATTAAATTACGTTCCATATTAGTCATATTGTTTGTGAATTTAATGTTATCTTAAATAAAGATCACATGAAAATAGTCTGTTGACAGTAATTATCTCATATAGATGATCCATTTACACAATCTTTCGGTACTTCTCAATCTGAATGACTAAAATTTAATTCACCCAATTCCTTTTTCACAAGCACGTTATTGATACCACGAATTTGAGCCACCGATCGACGCCATGCGACTGATGAATTACAAGGCTCACAGAAGACCACTGGCGTTTGCGGCAGGATCCAAAGCTGCTGCCCTTCCAATGGAAAGCAGGTTATGCTAGGAGCAGAGATGTCACCTTAAGAACGGTTTTAAAACTAAATCAAGTGTTCTTTCACTTAATATTACTCATCCCTATCGGCTTCAAGACATCCATGTAGAATTTTTTCTCTCATGTTGGACTTGGAAGCCATTGGAAGGTGTTCAAATAAAAGTCCAAAACATTTTCTCACCACAATATTCAATATATTTTCATCTGAGTAAATATAGACGTTCAATAAAGAATCAAAGATGCACCAATTGAGTGCTTATTGATAATAACGGTCCAATAAGCCTAAAATAATTGGCCCAAGATGCATAGCCCAAGTATATTGTGAAGATGGCTTCTTTGTTTGTTCCTAGTGGTAATTTCATTTCGTAGCACATCATCATGATTTTCTAGTCATCTATCGGACATCTGGAACGAAATTGCTGTTCAACCGAGCAGAATGAACACTAGCATTTCACGACATTTTAATAATCATAAAAGTCTTCGGTGCAAGATGATAAAATTTCGAACCAAATATTGAAACGTAAGGTCTAAACATCACCTGTGGAAGATGAGTTATCGTCAGGAGAGAGTAAAGAAAGAGATGGTGAATGAATAAACCAGTGGTATAACTATCTGCAGAAATGGATACAACGTTTACCCAAAAATAAAATAAAATAAAAGAGAAAGAAAGAAAGGGTTAGGTGATATAGCCCTTACATTACCTCTTTCCAATGTTCAAACCTTCGACAATGAAGAGGCCCTTGTGGGGCACGACGCCTCCAATCCTTGAGCATCAGTCGAATCTAGAATCTTCCACAATCCTCAAGGTGGAGTAGATTGCATCATTAACAACACCAAAATCACCATTTACAAATCCAGATCATCTAAGATATATAAAAGTCTTATAATATAATATTTTAGCAATGAGGTACATGTGTATGTAACGCATATTTAGAAAATAGTAGATAAAATGAAAATATTATTACAAACATATAGCAAGATGTTTGGAATCCTATGAATGTTTGGGTTTTTCTAATTCATTTCTTATTATTATTTAAAAAAAAATTTTGTTGTTCAATTTGAAGTTTACAAATGCTAGAGTATATTTCATAGACAAGGCAATTGTGAGCAAGAATGAATGCTTAGGCTCTTTGTTGAAAAACAATTTAAATAATTGGATGCAAGATAAAGTTGCATATCTAATTGATATAGCTACATCGCTGACGTGGAACGTGTGTCAGTTCCAGCTGGATGCCAATGGTGCCACGTAGATTTTTCTTTCAAAATTTCTCGTTCGAGGAGTGGCGCTCCTGCTCCTTCGCCATGTGGCATCCCAAGACGAGTCTAACTCGACCGAAGTCGAGCCATTTTCTGCCACTTCGCCAGGTGTCCATCCAGGAGGGGTCCACCTTGGCCGAAGATGGCGGCCCCCTGCTCCCTCGCCAAGTGGCAACCCAAGACGGGTCCACCTCCACCGAGGTCGAGCCGGGCTCTCCTACTCCTTCGCCAGCTGGCACCCCAAGACGGGTCCACCTCGACCGAAGTCGAGCCCTTCTCTGCCACTTCGCCAGGTGTCCACCCAAGAGGGGTCCACATCGGCTGAAGCTGGCGGCCCCTGCTCCCTCGCTAGGTGGCACCACAAGACGGGTCCACCTCTGCCGAGGTCGAGCCTGGCACTCCTGCTCCTTCGCCAGGTGGCACCCCAAGACGGGTCCACCTCGACCAAAATCGAGCTTCCTCTGCTACTTCACCAGGTGTCCACCCATGAGGGGTCCATCTCGGCCGAAGCTGGCAGCCCCTACTCCCTCGCCAGGAGGCAACCCAAGACGGGTCCACCTCTGTCGAGGTCGAGCATGGCGCTCCTGCTCCTTCGCCAGGTGGCACCCCAAGACCGGTCCACCTCGACCGAAGTCGAGCCTTCCTCTGCCACTTCGCCAGGTGTCCACCCAGAAGGGGTCCACCTCGGTCGAAGCTGGCGGCCCTTGCTCCCTCGCCAAGTGGCACCCCAAGATGGGTCCACCTCTGCTGAGGTCAAGCCTGGCGCTCCTGCTCCTTCGCCAGGTGGCACCCCAAGATGGGTCCACCTCGACCGAAGTCGAGCCTTCCTCTGCCACTTCGCCAGGTGTCCACCCAGGAGGGGTCCACCTTGGCCGAAGCTGGCAGCCCCTACTCCCTCGCCAGGTGGCACCCCAAGACGGGTCCACCTCTATCGAGGTCAAGCTTGGCGCTCCTGCTTCTTCGCGAGGTGGCACCCCAAGACGGGTCCACCTCGATCGATGTCGAGCCTTCCTCTGCCACTTTGCCAGGTGTCCACCCAGGAGGGGTCCACCTCGGCCGAAGCTGGTGGCCCCTGCTCCCTCACTAGGTGGCACCCCAAGACGAGTCCACCTCTGCCGAGGTCGAGCCTGGTGCTCCTGCTTCTTCGCCAGGTGGCACCCCAAGACGGGTCCAACTCGGCCGAATTCGAGCCTTCCTTTACCACTTCGCCAAGTGTCCATCCAGGAGGGGTTCACCTCGGCCGAAGCTGGCGACCGCTGCTCCCTCGCCAGGTGGCACCCCAAGATGGGTCCACCTTTGCCGAGGTCGAGCCTGGCGCTCCTGCTCTTTCGCCAGGTGGCACCCCAAGATGGGTCCACCTCAACCGAAGTCGAGCCTTCCTCTGCCACTTCGCCAGGTGTCCACCCAGGAGGGGTCCACCCAGGAGGGGTCCACCTTGGCCGAAGCTGGCAGCCCCGCTCCCTCGCCAGGTGGCACCCCAAGACGGGTCCACCTCTGTCGAGGTCAAGCTTGGCGCTCCTGCTCCTTCGCGAGGTGGCACCCCAAGACGGGTCCACCTCGATCGAAGTCGAGCCTTCCTCTGCCACTTTGCCAGGTGTCCACCCAGGAGGGGTCCACCTCGGCCGAAGCTGGTGGCCCCTGCTCCCTCACTAGGTGGCACCCCAAGACGAGTCCACCTCTGTCGAGGTCGAGCCTGGTGCTCCTGTTTCTTCGCCAGGTGGCACCCTAAGACGGATCCACCTCGGTCGAATTCGAGCCTTCCTCTACCACTTCGCCAAGTGTCCATCCAGGAGGGGTTCACCTCGGCCGAAGCTGGCGACCGCTGCTCCCTCGCCAGGTGGCACCCCAAGATGGGTCCACCTTTGCCGAGGTCGAGCCTGGCGCTCCTGCTCTTTCGCCAAGTGGCACCCCAAGACGGGTCCACCTCGGCCGAAGTCGAGCCTTCTTCTGCCACTTCGCCAGGTGTCCACCTAGGAGGGGTCCACCTCGATCGAAGCTGGCGGCCCCTGCTCCCTCGCCAGGTGGCATCCCAAGATGGGTCCACCTCGGCCGAAGTCGAGCCTTCCTCTGCCACTTCGCCAGGTGTCCACCCAGGAGGGGTCCACCTCGGCCGAAGCTGGAGGCCCCTACTCCCTCGCCAGGTGGCAACCCAAGACGGGTCCACCTCTATCGAGATCGAGCCTGGTGCTCCTGCTCCTTCGCTAGGTGGCACCCTAAGATGGGCCCACATCGACCGAAATTGAGCCTTCCTCTGCCACTTCGCCAGGTGTTCACCCAGGAGGGTCCACCTCGACCGAAGCTGGCGGCCCCTGCTCCCTCGCTAGGTGGCACCCCAAGACGAGTCCACCTCTTTCGAGGTCGAGCCTGGCTCTCCTGCTCCTTCGCCAGGTGGCACCCCAAGACGGGTCCACCTCGACCGAAGTCGAGCCTTCCTCTGCCACTTCGCCAGGTGTCCACCCAGGAGGGGTCCACCTCGACCGAAGCTGGCGGCCCCTGCTCCTTCGCCAGGTAGCACCCCAAGACGGGTCCACCTCGATCGAAGTCGAGCCTTCCTCTGCCACTTCGCCAGGTGTCCACCCAAAAGGGGTCCACCTCAACCGAAGCTGGCGGCCCCTGCTCTCTCGCAGGTGGCACCCCAAGACGGCTTTACCTCTGTCGAGGTCGAGCCTCACGCTCCTGCTCCTTCGCCAGGTGGCACCCCAAGACGGGTCCACCTCGATCGAAGTCGAGCCTTCCTCTGCCACTTCGCCAGGTGTCCACCCAGGAGGGGTCCACCTCGGCCAAAGCTGGCGGCCCCTACTCCCTCGCCAGGTGGCACCCCAAGACGGGTCCACCTCTGCCGAGGTCGAGCTTGGTGCTCCTGCTCCTTCACCAGGTGGCACCCCAAGACGGGTCCACCTCGGTCGAAGTCGAGCCTTCCTCTGCCACTTCGCTAGGTGTCCACCCAGGAGAGGTCCACCTCGGCCAAAGCTGGTAGCCCCTGCTCCTTCGCCAGGTGGCATCCCAAGACGGGTCCACCTCAGCCAAAGTCAGCCTTCCCCTGCAAAGCCTCGGGGAGATAGAGGCATGGGTCACGAGGTCGCCACTAGAATCGGCGTGCGCCGCGTCTCGTACAGGGAGCCAGTATGGGCCGTAGCGGTGCGTGGAACCTCGTTTATATTAGTTAAGTGGGGCCCCTCGATCGAGGAATAAGGCAGTGGCCTGAAACACTGGAAACCCACCGTCAACACCTCGAAAGAAGGGTTCCTGCGCTTGGTTCGAGGTCTGGCCAGTTTTCCCCTTTTATGACAATACGACAGACGAGGTGTGCCGGCCACTTAACTCTCGGACTCGAAGGAGAAAGGGAAAAAGGATCCAAAGATCTTCGAGAGCCTCCGGGAAAGGAGACGGAGGCCAAAGGCAGTCCGGTGGTATAAAAGGGACGGTAAAAGTGGACGGAAAGGTAAGCCAAAAAAGAGGGAAGAGTACCGAGAGAACGATCCTGGGACCCTCGAAAGTCCTCAGGCGCGAGCTCGGCGAACCCGGCGCAGGAAGCCGGGCTTCAACCCCTCTCTTCCTCACACTTCTTTCATCTAAATCTCCTCTAAGCACAGGAATCCTTCGGGAACCCACCTTAGTGGACCTGTTCCATCTTGCCGCTCTTTAACTTGATCGTTGGAGTGCCCCCGCCGGAATCCCCGACTCGGGTCTCCGACCTTGTTTTGCAGGATCGGAGGCTTTGAGATCTCGAGGTAGGAGAGTTCGAGAACCGGTGCCAGCTCACAAGCTACAGGCCACTGCGGTAAGATCGGCAACATTAATAAAAACATAATAATTTACTTTGAAACAATGAAATTCAATGATCAGGATTATATGGAGTTAATATTAGATTTAAAATTTAATTTGTGGCCTAATTATCATTTTATTGTGTTCAAATCTTGAATCAAACATATGTACTGGATCAGAGTATAATTGATTAAAGAAAACTATTCCTAATGAAACTAACCAAGTAAAACTAGAGTGAAACTCTAACTAAGGTTTTAGCCTTTTGTTTGGAGAGACATATGCAGCTATAAATATAGAGGTTATCTGGTCCCTTTTCTCCAACTCTCATAATAGCGGTAAACGGTTCCCTATCGATCGTCCATATAAGAAAAAGAGGGTGGGAGAGAGAAGACCAGTCACCTCACGATCAAGAAAGAACATCTTAAGGACTGCATGATCTATAGACCGTGATAATGGCTCAAGGTACACCTTCTGTAATTTATGATTTTGTATGTATATAAAAGCACAATCCATGTATAAAGAATTAAAGATTTTCACAACAGTTTATGGTACCGGTTAACATCTTTTTAATTTTTTTTAATTTTCAGAAATGAAAAATAAAAGTAATTATTTATTTTTAAAAATTTAAAAGTATAAACATATTTGTTATAATTGAGTATTATTTAAAGTATAAATATGGCAATGATAACAAAACAATGATTGTAGAGACAGAGATAGTAGAGACATAGTAGTACTGGTACAAGATGATAATGATAGCGTGTAATGGTGAAAGTATCAGTGATCATCTGGTAGAGATAATTATAATAGTAGATATAATATGATGGAGACAAGATTATGTTATGGTAAAGTCAATAATAATGATGAATTGGTGTTGTGAAGGTGATGATGATCATTATTAATTACGATTGGTAATAGTTGGGAGGGTATGGTGTTAATAATGGTAGAGGCAATGGTGAAAAATAAAAACCATACATATTTGTCTCAATCTTTGCAACTATATTTTTTAAATACAAAACAAAAAATAAAGAATGATGCCCAACTCTTTTTTTGTTTTTGGTTTTTTTTTTTGAAGAGGGGAGTGACTCTTTGTCATATACTTCTAATATTGTATGCTTTGTAATTTGAATTCATGTTTTTGATATTAGAATTGAAAAATTTTACCTTCTCAATAAGTTAATACATTTGAGAAATAAGATTGTTTGAAAATATCAAACTTTAGTGTAGATCTAAATTCCTTACTTTGAATAGGTGGAGGATAGGCATGTGATAATGAATAAGTGCAATTATCTATTATCAAATAAATAAAGATGAAAATTGACTAATCTGTAGCTTTAATTTTTTTATTGTTCTAAGTTTGAATAGGTGGAGGATAGGCATGTGATAACGAATAAGTGCAATTATCTATTATCAAATAAATAAAGATGAAATTGACTAATCTGTAGCTTTAATTTTTTTTATTGTTCTAAGTAAATTGTAAAACCGGCATTGTTGATATATTTTTATTAGGCATGCACATTTGCATCTCTTGTTCAAATAACATTTATATTTATACATCTCTTTTTACCCTCATTGAAACCTTTTAATTAATCTATTATCAACAAAAGGGGCCTGTAATTTATGTAAGAGAATATATTATTATTATTATTATTATTATTATTATAATTTTTAAAAATTTGAAAGTTTTTAAAAAAATTAGAAATTTTTGTATTATTATTATTTTTTAAGTTGGAATTTGATTGGTGAAAACAATAATGAAGTAGAGGTTAGGAATGATGCTGTGCAAAGTTTAGAAAATTTTCTACCATTGCCATAATTAAACAATATATTAAAATATTTTTATTAATATAATTATTTATTATTTTTTTAAAAATATTATATAATGAGCATGACCGTTTCTTGAATCTTAACAAACCATGTAACTCAAGAAAAAGAGTTCTCACGAGTCCAAAACCAAATATACAGTCCATCAAATAACCTAACATTTCCTTATCAAATGATCCTATCCAAATTCTATATGCACTAAAGTTATTCTAATATTTTAAATAAGGATGACAATTTTAATTGATTCACCGGATACCTGACTCGAATGAAATAATTTTTATCCGATCCAATTAGAATTCAGGATATTTATAGATTTGAGAAAAAATATAAAATAGATTCGGATCTGATACCAAAATAGTATATCCTTTTCCGAACTCAATCTTATATAATTTTAATATAATTTTTTTTATTTAAAATTATAATTATTTTATAATATTTATATGATATTTTTTTTATATATTTTGTTTTGTATCCTTATTTGATCCAGTCTAATCTAACTAAAGGCAAGTATGGGTATAGATATTTTAATTATAAAATGGGTACAAGTATTTGATGTGGTACGATCGCTGACGTGGAATAGTCGTCAAATGACACACCAGAGAAAGCCGCCATGTCAGATACTCTACTCGGGCTCCTTCACCGGGCTGAGCTCCCTCAGAACAATGGGGCCATCCACCGAAGCCGAGCTCCGCACTCTGCCAGGTCGAGCCTGTGAGCCCGGGATGCTTAGGCCGGAGCCGGGCAGCACCCCCCAGATCGAACCCCTCAAGATCGAGCCCCGTGGTCCGGAGTCAAGCTCAGCCCTCCTCCGCCATGTGGAGCCTCTCTGAGATCGAGTCCTCTGAGCCGGGGCCGTGCTCTGCCCTCCTCTGTCAGGTTGAGCTCGCCTAAAGTCGAGCTCCATTGGTCCGGAGTCGAGCTCAGCCCTCCTTCGCCAAGTAGAGCCACATCGAGGCCGACACCCATGGAGTCGAGCCCTGCCTCTCCAGCTCGGCCCCCAGCTCAGGCGAAGTTACTGGCGAGCAGGGAGACAGCACCATCATCCCAGTATATTGGCGAGTCACCCGAGGGTCGCAATGAGACACCCACCATGCCGCAATAACTACCCGCGGCCGCTACTTACACCAGAAAAGGGAGAAGCCCTCTGATCGAGGTGCCACGTTCTTCACCAATCCACTGAACCACCCGGAAGAGGAAGTCAACCAGGAGATTCGAATCCTGAGGGCGGTGGCCCCCTAATCGAGGCACTGTCAAGCTTTCTGGAATGGGATGACCAGAAGGAATGTCATAACACATAATAGCTTCCCTTATCATGAATCGGGAAAGGCGTCCCGTCCATGGCCCGAGATACCACCGTACATGCCTGACAGCCCAACGAAGGTCCCGAGACAGGCGCTCAATGGTCACCCAGACTATAAAGAACATTCGACACCTCCAGAGGGGGAGAAGGTATGCAAGTGCAAAACACAAGTGCAAGCTCAACCACAAGGCAACACATCCCAAAATCCAAGCAAGTCAAGAGAGAAAGGCCACACAGAGGATCCCTCTAGCTCGGCCTCCGTTCTTCCAACACACTTGCACTCCATTCTCACACCACTCACTCCTCCTAGCATGGAGTCCATCAAGAGGGGCTCGACCAGGAGGATCTGTTCTCCTGGATCGTCACTGACTTGACCATCGGAGTGCCCCCGCCGGAATTCCTGGCCCGGGTCACTAACCTCATTTTTGCAAGTTCGAAGGTGCAGGACAACCCAAGAGAACCCGAGAGGCGATCCGACCTCGACAATAGCTACAGGCCACGACAATCTTGGCGGCAATAGATTGGCGCGCCAGGAAGGGGCACGAGCGATCTTTGGTCCAGCTTTAGCCCCTTTACGAGTAGTCCGATGGAAGGATGGTGACGACAAGGGCGAGAGAGGTCTCCACCAGTCATGCAGGGGACTCTCCTTCCCGGGAAAACCCGCACAACTCAAAGGTGGAGCCATCCGCTCCAGCTCAACCACCTCCGCCAGAATCTTAACTGGCTACACTCACCCAGCAAATGCAGATCCTTGCCATGGTAGTGCACCAGCTTCAACACCAGCACCAGTCCTTAGCTACTCATCAGTAGCCAGGGACTCCCACGGCCCATGCGCAGTACCCCGCGATAGCCTACGTTCCTTCCAAGGAAGGCCTTCACAGCCACGGGCGATTACTGACAACCGGGGTAGCCACCAAACTCTGGCGAAAAGACAACGAGCCAGGTCTGCCGACAGGGAGAGCCGCTCACTAAACCTTGAGCAGGTAGCATCCAGACCCCGCCAAGGTAGGAAAGATAGGACCCCCCACCACGGGTGCCATGCATCCATGTCACCTTCTCCGTCTCCCTCAACGGAGGGGTCCACTAATGAATCCGTCAGGCGCATGGCGGAGAAGCGCCTGGAGGAGCATGACCGCAAGCTGGCAGAATTATCCCACCAGTTTGCCAATCTACCGGGCTCCACTAGCGAGCCAGTGGGCTACGATGACCACCCCCCTTTCTCTCGAGAAGTCCAAGAGGAGCCGATCCTGCATCGGTTCCGCATGCCGTAGGTGGATCCTTACGATGGGACCACCAGCCCCCTAGATCACCTGAAAAGTTACCGGGCCCTCATGAGAATCCAGGGGGCCACCGATGCCCTCCTCTGTGTCGCCTTTCTTTCTACTCTCTGAAAGGCAGCCTGGGTGTGGTTCACTCATCTAGAGCCGGAGAGTATCAACTTGTTCACCCAGCTAGGGCAGAGGTTTGTGGCCCACTTCGATGCCTGTCAGAAGATACCACAAGAGGCAGACAGCCTCTTCTCCATTAGGCAGTAGGACCGTGAGCCACTGCGGGACTACATGGCCCGTTTCAGGGCTACCACATTGGAGATCTACAATCTTGACGAGCCAGTTGCTATGCTGGCTCTAAAGCGAAGGCTCAGGACATCCCGCCTGACCTACTCGCTCGACAAGAAGCCCCCGAAGACCTACTCCGAGCTCCTTCTCCGAGCTCAAAAGTACATCCGCGCCGAGGAGGCGGATCGTACAAGATGGAAGCTCAACGAGAAGTCGCTGAAAAAGCCAACCCTCGCTAAAGCGTCCGGGACGTGGAAGCCGGGACCCCCAGCTTCGAGCTCCCGGCAAGGACCAAGGCTGAGAGGCGCTCCCGTTCCTGAAGGGAGCTACACCCCTTCCTCGCCCCGATGACAAAGATCCTCATAGAGATCGAAGGTGAAAACTATCTAAGGCACCGTCTCCGATGAAGCCCTCCTCAAGCTGTAATAAAACAAAGTACTGCCGCTTCCACCGCGACCACGGCCATGACACCGAGGAATGCCGCAACCTCAAGTGGGAAATCAAAGAGCTCATCAAGAGGGGTTACCTCGGAAGGTTTCTGGGGGGCAGACCTCAAGCAGAGCCTCAAGCACTCATCGCTCTCCTGCCAGTTCCAGTGGTCGACAACCGTCCTACCTAGAAGCTGGTAGGGATGATATGCTGGGGAACCAAGCGTGCACCCAAGAAGGCCTAGGGGTAGGGCATTCTGAAAATGTACTCCCCTTTATGAGGGAAGGGAAAGATAGAGGAAAAAATGTAAATAATGATGCCGTGGTCGTCGAGATGACGATCGCGAAGCATCTTGTAAAACACATCATGGTTGATAGTGGAAGCTCCACAGATGTGCTTTTCTATGATGCTTTCTTCTAGATGAATCTTTCTCCTGCTCAGCTCAGACCTGTGCACACTCTCCTCGTTGGTTTCATAGGTGATTCTATAAGGGTGGAGAGAGAAATTACTCTCCCAGTCACTGCTGGGACCCCACCTCGGTAGAGCACCATCATGGTGACTTTCATGATTGTCAGGCTTCCTTCAGCCTACAATGTGATTTTAGGCCGACCCGGGCTCAACCTGCTCGATGCTATCGTCTCCACCAAGAGACTACTTGTGCAGTTCCCAACTCCCTACGGCATCGGGGAGATGAGGGGAGCGTCCTAGTCGGTGCAGCACTATTTCCAAACCCTTCCTGGGGCCAAGGCCCCCGAGGGCGATCCCAGGGCGGACGATCTTGACCAAAGGGCTCAAGACCCAGGGGAGGCCCGATCGAATGCCTGCACTCTTATCCGCTCGGAGATGACCCTGCGATGATGGTGCAGATTGGAGCCCAGCAGGATGAGGAGAGCGCCCACCTTTTGGAGTTCCTGCGGGCGAATGCAGATGTGTTCACCTGGATGGCAGCAGACATGCTAGGTATTCCCCCTGACATCATCACTCACAAGCTGAGCATTGACCTAAAGTATTGGCTGGTTCGGCAAATGAAAAGAAGCTTCGCCCCGAAAAGGCAAGCGGCCATCAATAAGGAAGTAGACAAACTCCTCGCCGCCGGTTTCATTCAGAAGGTGCAATATCCAAGCTGGCTGGAGAATGTGGTGACGGTGAAGAAGAACAATGGCAAATGGAGGATCTGTGTAGACTATACCGACCTCAACAAGGCATGCCTGAAAGACAGCTTCCCCTTGCCGAAGATTGATCAGCTGGTGGATGCCACCTTGGGGCATAGGCTGCTTTCGTTTATGGATGCATTCTCCGGATACAATCAGATTCGGATGCACCTTGAGGATGAGGAGCACACTGCCTTCGTCATCGACCAAGGGACATACTACTACAGGATGATGCCCTTTGATCTGAAGAACACTGGAGCCATATACCAGCATCTGGTCAATAGGGTCTTCAAAGACCAGATCGATCGGAACGTGCAGGTGTACGTGGACGACATGCTTGTCATGAGCAAGCCGAGCTCGGACCACGTCGCCGACCTTGCTGAAGCCTTCCACAACCTTCGAGAGCACCAGATGAAGTTGAACCCCGTGAAATGCGCCTTCGGAGTGGCGGCGGGAAAGTTCCTGGGCTTCATTGTCACTCAGAGGAGGATCGAAGCCAACCCAGAGAAGGTCCAGGTGATCATTGACATGGAGCACCCGACGTCCAAGAAGCAGGTTCAGCGCTTGACGGGGCGTATCGTCGCCCTGAGCCGGTTCATCTCAAGGTCGGCCGATCGCTGCCTTCCCTTCTTCTAGGCGCTACGCAAGATGCACGACTTCACCTGGACGGAGGAGTGCAGGACGGCCTTTGAGGAGCTGAAGGGATTCCTGGCTTCTCCCTCGCTGCTCTCCGGATCGGAAGAAGGGGAGGTGCTCCTGCTCTATCTGGCGGTCACACTTGGAGCCGTCAGCTCGGTTCTCATCTGTGTAGACAAGGACAGATCCCAGAAGCCAGTGTACTACACCAGCAAAATCCTCCGTGATGTGGAGATCAGGTATACTCGCTCCGAGAAACTCATTTTTGCACTAATAATGTCTGCTAAGCGCCTCAGGCCCTATTTCCAAGCACACCATATCGTGGTCGTGACAGATCAGCCGTTAAGGACCATACTTAGCCGCCCCGAGACCTCCGGGAGATTGGCCAAGTGGTCCCTGCTGCTTAGCAAGTTCGACATAGCGTATCGACCAAGATATTTGCAGAAGGCCTAAGTCCTAGCTAACTTCGTGGTCGAATGCATCGGGCTCATCGAGGAGTCAGAGCAGACAATAATGAAACGCCAAACGGAGGTCGGACCGGGGGAGGAGCCCTGGATCCTCCATGTGGACGGCACGTCCAACTCCGGCAGGAGCGGAGCAGGCCTCATCCTTGCCAACAGTGATGGGGTGGTAGCAGAGTGTGCCCTCCGCTTCAAGTTCGCCCCAACAAATAACTAGGTGGAGTACGAGGCGCTCCTCACGAGTCTGAAAGTCTCCCGCAAGCTAGACATGTAGACCTTGAAAGTCTTTACCGACTCCCAACTGGTTGCCGGGCAAGTCTCCAGGAATATGAGGCCAGAGACCCCCGGATGATGAAGTACCAGGATCGAGTCCACTCCAGCACGGCAGGCTTTCGATGCTTCAGCATCTTCAATATCCCCTAGGGGGAGAACACACGCGCGGATGCACTATCGAGGCTCGCGACCCTGCTGGACTCATTACTGGGGCACACCTACATCGAGTACCTCGATAATCCAAGCTATGAAAGCCTAGAAGAGGTGCACCAAGTCACCCCCGAGCCTAGCTGGATGGACAGGTATGTCAGGTACATCACTGATGGCACCTTGCCTGAGGACTGCGTGGAAGCCGGCCTCATCAAGAAGAAGGCCTCCCGGTTCGTTCTGATGGAAGGCCAGCTCTACCGCTGGTCTCACTCCTATCCACTCCTGAAGTGCCTCAGGCCCGCAGAGACGACCTTCGTACTTCAGGAGATACACGAAGGCCTCTGTGGGAACCATGTGGGAAGAAGATCACTGGCTTACAAAGCTCTTCGCCAGGAGTACTTTTGGGAGACCATGAGGGAGGACGTCGCCGACTTCATTAAAAGGTGCAACAAATGCCAGTGTCACGCCCATATACAGCGCCAGCCGGTGGTGCAAATCTCCCAGCTCTCATCCCCTTGGCCCTTTGCTCAGTAGGGGATGGACATCCTAGGACCTCCCCCCTATACCTGGATAACGAAGGTCCTGCTAGTGGCGATTGACTACTTCACCAAGTGGGTCAAAGCAGAATCGCTAGCTCGGATCACTGAAGCCAATGTCTGCCATTCTTCTGGAAGTCAGTTATCTGCCACTTCGGACTCCCCCACTGCATCATCACCGACAACGAGCGACAATTTGATAACCGGAAGTTCGAGGGGTTCTACGCTGAGCACGGCATCCAACACCGCTTCACCCGATAGCTCATCCCCAAACAAATGGGAAGGTCGAGGTGACTAATCGGACCATCCTCCAAGGGCTCAGAACCCGGCTGGACCAAGCCAAGGGCAGATGGGTAGAGGAACTTCCAAGTGTTCTGTGGGCCTACCACACAATGCCCAGAACGACAACCGACGAGATGCCCTTCAACCTTGTCATTGGTGTCGAGGCAGTCATCTCGGTTAAGCTCGGCATGCCCACGCTATGAGTACAGCAGTACGACGAGGCGCAGAACTCAGCACACCTTTTGCTCTACTTAGATCTTCTCGAAGAAACAAGGGATAAAGCTAGGCTCTGAATGGCGGCATACCGGCACGAGTGGCCTGGTACTACAATGCACGGGTTAGGCCAAAAGTCTTCAGGCCCGGGGACATGGTGCTGCGTCGAGCCGAAGCATCTCACCTCGGGAGTGCGGCATGCTCCCGCCAAACTGGGAAGGCCCCTACAAAGTGGCGAGGTCCTCTCACATGGGGCCCACTACCTCGAAGATCTTGACGGTGTCAGGTTTCCTCGAACATGGAATGCCTGCAATCTAAGAAGATACTATCAATAATGTAAGGCTTTCTTCCAGTAATAATAAAGATTTTCTTTTGCACAAGTAGCTATCTGCCTTGCAAGAGAATCTCCAGCAAGTCTTCGATCCCAGCTCCAAGATGCCAACTCCTGAGCCCAGCTCTCAAGCAAACCTGGATCGGGGCCCAGCTCTCTAGCCAGCAAGTCTCTAAGCCTAGCTCCAAGACACCAGTTCTTGAGCCCAGCTCTCAAGACCCGGGGCCCAGCTTTCCGAAAGAAAAGTCTTCGAGCTTAGCTCCAAGACACCAACCCCGAGGCCCAGCTCTCCAGAAAATAAGTCTTCGAGCCTAGCTCCAAGATACCAACCCTGAGGCCCAGCTCTCCGGAAGATAAGTCTTCAAGCTCAGCTCCAAGACACCAACTCCTGAGCCCAGCTCATAGGCAAACCTGGACCGGGACCCAGCTCTCCAGAAGACAAGTCTTTGAGCCCAGCTCCAAGACACCAATTCCTGAGCCCCGCTCTCAGGCGATCAAGACCCGGGGCCTAGCTCTCAAGAAGACAAGTCTTCGAGCCCAGCTCCAAGATACCAATTCCTGAGCCTAGCTCTCAGACGATCAAGACCCGGGGCCCAGCTCTCCGGAAGACAAGCCTTCGAGCCTAGCTCCAAGACACCAATTCCTGAGCCCAGCTCTCAGGCGATCAAGACCCGGGGCCCAGCTCTCCGGAAGATAAGTCTTCGAGCCCAGCTCCAAGACACCAACCGCTGAGCCCATCTCTCAGGCGATCAAGACCCGGGGCCTAGCTCTCCGGAAGACAAGTCTTCAAGCCCAGCTCCAAGACACCAATTCCTGAACTCGGCTCTCAGGGGATTAAGACCCGGGGCCCAGCTCTCCGGAAGACAAGTCTTCGAGCCCAGCTCCAAGACACCAACCCTTGAGCCTAGCTCTCAGGCGATCAAGACCCGGGGCCCAGCTCTCTAGAAGACAAGTCTTCGAGCCCAGCTCCAAGACATCAATTTCTGAGCCCAGCTCTCAAGCGATCAAGACCCATGGCCCAGCTCTTCGAAAGACAAGTCTTCGAGCCCAGCTCCAAGACACCAAATCCTGAGCCCAGCTCTCAGGCAAACCTAAATCGGGGCCCAGCTCTTCGACCAGCATGTCTTCGAGCCCAGCTTCAAGACACCAATTCCTGAGCCCAGCTCTCAAGCAAACCTGGATCGAGGCCCAGCTCTCCGGCCAACAAGTCTCGGAGCCCAGCTTCAAGATACCAAACCCTAAGCCGAGCTCTCAGGCGATCAAGATCCAGGGCCCAGCTCTCCGGAAGACAAGTCTTCGAGCCCAGCTCCAAGATACTAATTCCTGAGCCCAGCTCTTAAGCGATCAAGACCCGGGGCCAAGCTCTCCGGAAGACAAGTCTTTGAGCGCAGCTCCAAGACACCAACTCCGGGGCCCAGCTCTCCGGCCAGCAAGTCCTCGAGCCCAGCTCCAAGACACCAACCCCTGAGCCTAGCTCTCAGGCAACCAAGACCCGGGGCCCAGCTCTCCGGAAGAAAAGTTTTCGAGCCTAGCTCCAAGACAAGACCTGAGCCCAGCTCTCAGGTGACCAAGACCTGGGGCCCAGCTCCCCGAAAGAAAAGTCTTCGAGCCTAGCTCCAAAATAAGACCTGAGCCCAGCTCTCAAGCAACCTTGGACCGGGGCCCAGCTCTCCGGCCAAGAAGTCTTCGAGCCTAGCTCCAAGACACCAAGACCTGAGCCCAGCTCTCAGGCAACCTTGGACTAGGGCCCAGCTCTCCGGCCAACAAGTCCTTGAGCCCAGCTGCTCTCAAACTATCAAAGTCCCGAGCCCAACTCACCAACATTGAAGCCTGAAGGCCAAATCCCAGACAAGGTGGAACCCTCCTCTCCAATCTCACCACACACCTCAAAAAAAAAAAAGGAAAGAGAAGAAAAGAAAAGAAGGAAGAGGGGAGAGGCAAGAAGTACTCAGGATGAGGTAGTTAAAAAGATTCATTTCATTAATATGATCTGTTTACAAAGCATCCCTGGGCCCCCGACATGCCGGGTGACCCGAACCAAGTACAAAAGGAAGAAGGCAAGAAAAACCTACTCTACTCAGGCTGGCCCCAAGCAGGGTTACGAGGCTGCAAGGCTCTGTCCCCAAGGGCCTCCAACCGTGTAGCTCCAGCCTCAGGTGGCACAGCTCCAGCCTCAACTGGCAGGGAAGGCTCGGGATCAGCGGCCTCTTCAATGTCAGCCTCCAGGCTCGGCTCTGCATCCGAAGCCCGAGGGTAGCTAAGGCTGTTGCGGCCCTCATCTGGAACGAACCCCTCGATCCAGCCGCACAGGTACATAAAATCTTTGAAGGAGTCCGATGCCGTTTGTTGGATCTCGATGGTGAACTCCTCCGAAGCTCTGTACCTGGCCACGGCCCCTTCAGCCTCCTTCCTCGCCTCGGCAACCTACTCCCCTGCCGTCACCGTCGACTTAGCTACCTCCCTGTCGCCTTCTCAGCTGCAGCCAACTTTTCCTTCACCACCGCCAGCTCGGTCTGAAGGGACTGTGCTTTCTCCTTTTGTCGAACTGTCTCGACATTGAATGAAGTCAACCTCTTCTCTGTGGCCGCGAGTTTCTTGGCCTTCCTCTTCGATCGGCCCCACTCCTGGTTGAGGCTCTCCCAGAGCCCCTTTACTCGCCCCTTAGAATTGGCGAGCTATTCTCGAGATCCTTGATCTTCTGACCAAGCACCTCATTGGCATCAGTCCTCTCCTTCAGGTTGGCCTTTAGAGACTCGACCTCTGCTGCTCATTGCTGATCATTCTTCAGCCAGTTCCTGCAGCAGTCTCTAACCAGGAAGACCTCGGCACCGATATACATCATGCAAAAGGTTAGCAAAAAAAAAAGAGAGAAAAAAAAGAGAAAGAAAGAAAAAGAAAAGAAAGAAAAAGAAAAGAAGGAAAAGAAGGAAATGAAAAGGGTAAAGCCGCTTACCGAAAAGAGCTGAGGGAAGATGCTGCTGATCGCATCCCCCAGACGCTGCTCGGTCATCTCCTGACGGTCACTTGTTTGGATGGAGAAATCCATCATGCATTCTGCCAATGCTTGATTCCGAAGCAAAGAGCTCTCCGACCCCAGCTTGAAAGGGATCCAACGTTGCTCCCTTTCCCTCCTGCCCGCCTCAGATGCCGGATCACTTGCCCCTCCGGTGGAAGCGCCCTCCGGTGCGGGTTGAGAGCTTGGCCTCCTCTCAGGCAGTGCCTCGACCACAGGTTCGGCTCCACCTCGAGCCTCCTCCTCCTCGACCTCAATGATGGCAGGCCTTGGAGAACGGGGGGACACGGCGGCGGTGGCGACGGTGGCCCTGGCCCGAGCGACCACCTCAGGCTCCGGGGCAGGGGCCGTCTCTTGTTGCCTCGACCACTCTGGAACTTTCCGGACTGCCCGCTGACTTGGCCCCAGCACCGCGGACATCGTCCTCTCCACTTATGCGGGAGCAGCTTCAGTTTCCCTCCTGCTTGGGTTGGCCGGCGCGACGGGAGCGGCCGTCGATGCGCTCTCTCCCCGAGCCCGTCTCGGTGGAGGCTCATCGGCCAGCCCGGTTGGCGGCCTCTTCCTGGTGATCGCCAGCAAGTCGCTCTCCATGAAGATCATACCTGTACACAAACCATGCAATGATTAGAGCTCATAAGGGACGGTATGAAGAGCACAGAAGAAAGGAAAGCTTGAGCCGAACTCACCCAACCCCCTCGTTAGGTCGACCCCAGCTTCAGAGAGGTTCTGCTTTGACAGTAGAACCTCCATGGAAGGGATCTGGGTGGTGCGGAGCTGCTCGTAGTCACCCCGGTCAGCTGCATCAACCGCAGAGCTTCAATTGGGGGACTGATCTGGGTCGTTCCAGACCCGGTCAACTCCCTCAACCGTAGCAAAGAAGAATTTGCTCTTCCATCCCTTGATGGAAGAGGGGAGCTCAAACCTAATGCCCTTTGGGCGAGAAGACAAGGACCACCACCTGTTCTCAGTGGGATGGCGCTTTAGGGTGAAGAATGCCCTAAATAAGGAGAACCGGGCAACAAACCCATGGACGTGGCAGAATACGATGAAGGAGAAAATGGTCTTGATGGTGTTCGGGACTAGCTGAGCAGGGACAAGTCGGTAGTTATCCAGCACCGATAAGAAAAATGGATGAAAGGGGAAGCGGAGCCTTCCTGAGAAGGTCTCCTCATAAAAAGCTATTCAGCCCGGGCTACTGGAAGTATCTCGGTCCTGCGGTCGAGGGATTAAAAGCCGGACGAAATGCGGGATGCCATAGACATCATGGATGGTCCCCAGTTTCTCAGTAGTGATCGACGAGGCGATCCTACCGAGACCTGCTGACCGGACAGACTCGAGGACGGGTTTAGATGGGGGAGGAGGATGAGAAGGGCGGGAAGGACCAGCCCCCGGTTCCCTAATAGCTATGGGACCAGGAGATGCCTCCTACTGAACTCAAAACGCACCCTATCCCCCTCCTCATCGAAGGAAGAAGATGGCGGTCTGGGCATAGAAGGACTGACTTCACCCTGATTGGTAGAAAGACGGAAGCTCGAACCGAAACGAGACATCTTCTGAGAAGGAAGGAGCAGGAGAGCCAAGAAGAAGAAGGGACGAACTCAGTTTGGAGAAGGCCCTAGACTCGGAAGAAGAACCCTACTCTGATGGGAAGAAGAAGAGAAAGAAGACTAACCTGGTTCCTTAGAGGGTCTAAGGCAATCGGGGAGGAGAGGAAGCTTGGGTACGGCAGTGGGCGCAAAGAATTCGAAAGGATAGATATTTTGGGTAAAAACTTCTTTTCATTTTGAAATAACCCATCTCATCCATACCGTTACAGCCCCTCCGCCAACAGATTCACACCACGTGCTGGCCATTGGGGGATAAGACATCCCGATCGCTCTGAATTCCGCACCGGCAAAAACTACTCCTCGGACATGGCCACGTGGTGCTCCCGCAATGGCCTGGGGAACTGTCTCGCGAAGAGCTGAGGATCATGGCCATAATTGCGCCGGATCTTCACCTTTCCATGTCTGCAATGCAATTACTCCCTTCGACCCGAGCGCGGCGCACCAACGAGCCCAGGGAGTGGGGGGCAAATGATGTGGCACGATCGCTGACATGGAGTAGCCGTCAGACGCCATGTCAAAAAAAGCCACCACATCAGATACTCTACTCGGGCTCCTTCACCGGGCTGAGCTCCCTCAGAACAACGGGGCCGCCCGCCGAAGCCGAGCTCTGCCCTTCGCCAGGTCGAGCTCGCGAGCCCGGGATGCTTAGGCTGGAGCCGGGCAGCACCCCCCAGATCGAACCCCTCGAGATCTAGCCCCGTGGTCTGGAGTCGAGCTCAGCCCTCCTCCGCCACGTGGAGCCTCTCCGAGGTCGAGTCCTCTGGGCCGGGGCCGTGCTCTACCCTCCTCTGTCAGGTCGAGCTCGCCTGAAGTCAAGCTCCGCTGGTCCGGAGTCGAGCTCAGTCCTTCTCTGCCAACTGGAGCCACATCGAGGCCGAGCCACACGGAGTCGAGCCCTGCCTCTCCAGCTTGGCCCCCAGCTCGGGCGAAGGTACCGACGAGCAGGGAGACAGCGCCATCATCCCAGTATGCCAGCGAGACACCCGAGGGTCGCAATGAGACACCCACCATGCCGCAATAACTACCCGTGGCCGCTACTTACACCAGAAAAGGGAGAAGCCCTCTGATCGAGGCGCCATGCTCTTCACCAATCCACTGAACCACCCGGAAGAGGAAGTCAACCAGGAGATTCGAATCTTGAGGGCGGCGGCCCCCCAATCGAGGCACTGTCAAGCTTTCCGGAATGGAACGACCAGAAGGAATGTCAGAACACATGATAGCTTCCCTTATCATGAATTGGGAAAGACGTCCCGTCCATGGTTCGGGATACCACCGCACGTGCCTGACAGCCCAGCGAAGTTCACGAGACAGGCGCCCAATGGTCATCCATACTACAAAGAACGTTTGACACCCCCAGAGGGGGAGGAGGTATGCAAGTGCAAAACACAAGTGCAAGCTCAACCACATGGCAACGCACCCCAAAATCCAAGCAAGTCAAGGGAGAAAGGCCATACAGAGGATCCCTCTAGCTCGGCCTCCGTTCTCCCAACACACTTGCACCCCATTCTCACACCACTCACTCCTAGCGTGGAATCCATCAAGAGGGGCTCGACTAGGAGAATCTGTTCCACTGGATCGTCACTGACTTGACCATCGGAGTGCCCCCGCCGGAATCCCCGGCCCGAGTCACTAACCTCATTTTTGCAGGTTCGAAGGTGCAGGACATCCCAAGAGAATCCGAGGGACGATCCAACCTGGACAACAGTTACAGGCCACGACGATCTTGGCGGCAACGGTATTAATCGACGATCATGCCCATATCTGGCCATTGCCATCCCTGATTCTAAAATAAAAAATTAAAAAAAAAAAAGACTGATAAAATTTCTAGGAAATATTTTTAAATTTTAAAATTGTTTGATGTAACATGAAGTCTGCTTTCTTTAAAAATCACTTTCGAAGGCTCGAGAACTCCGACCGCATCTACCCACGTGTCACGACATTTGCCACGTTGCTTACTCCCCTGCCACGTGTGCGTCACTTCTCGCTCTCCCTCTCGGTCGCTCCCAAGCACGCCGCTTCCATTCTTCCGCTCTCCACCAAGCGTCCCATTTCCGAGTTCCAAACATAAACCTCTACAGGCCAGCATAACCCACCTAAAACACCGACAAATTAAGATGGCCGAGCAGCAGTATATACCGTGCAGCCCCAAGCACAGGATCAGTGGCACCACCATCCTCTACGCCACGTTCTATGGCCTCGATCGCCATTGGAGGTCCATTACTCGGCATGATGGGCTTCACTCTCTTAGCCTCCCTAACTCTCTTCCTCGTAGCTTCCCCTCTTCTAGTGCTCTTCAGCCCCATAATTCTCCCGGCGGCCTTCATGGTTGCCGCTTCGATGGCCGGCTTCAGCTTCACCGCGGCCATGGCTGTTGTGGGGGTCTCAGCCTTGATGCTGGCTCTCAGTTATGTCCGACGGGGAGCGCCTGGGGCGATCAGATGGATGATTGAGACCTTGACGGAGTCAGGGCAGAGAGTGAAGGAAGAATGGGTGGACCATGGTGGTTGCATGCATCATACTGTTGAGATTCTTCCATCTGAGAACGAGAACGTGGTGAACAGAGAATAAATTGATAGCGTTGGGAGGTTGTGGAAGTTGATTAGGTAGAGGCTTTTGTTGGATGTTTATTTCTGTTTTACCGTAACAGCCAGTGTTTGATGTTTCTACTGTGCCAGAACTGTTTTTTTTTTTTTTTTTTTTTTTTGCTCTTTGGCAACTTAATGAGGAAGATTAAGCGGGTGTTTGGTTCGGATTTGGAGTAGAAACAGGAATAGGTTGCTCTATGTTGTGACCGCCGTGCCCGTGGACCTAAGAATACGAAGTTCTCTATCAAATTTAATAATAATTTATGATAATTAAATACTACATTCTATTAAGAAAGAACTCTATTATAGTGTTTCAATTCGCGTCTCCGGATCTTGTATATATGCACTTCTAGATTTCAAGCTCTACCCTTAATTACCTTAAGAATCAGGACTAAGAATATGATATTTTGGGATACGAAGATCTGAATTGGAAACCATGAATAAAGAAGAGTTTTGTGTGATGGTTAGCAGTAACTCTCTACAATAGTCTTGGTGTTTAGGAATTTTCAAACTTGTCCAACATTTTATAAATCTTCTAGATCATTTTCAGGTTAAAAAACTTATTTGGAATCTTTTCTTCCTTGAGTTGTTGAGTTATCCCTGCCACGTCGGAAATTAGGTAGCAGGACTTCATGCATCTTGTTAAAGGAGTCCTGAGTGGCTTCAGGTGAGACTATCTCCAAGTGCCTAGAATGGAGCTGAGCTGGGAGGTTGAACTTGGTAAGTCCGTAAGGTGCCTCCACCAGGCTAGAACTTGGATAGAGAAAGTGCGGGGCCTCTGGAGTCTCCCGGTTTTGAGGTGCGGGGCGTCTGGAGTTTCCCGGCTTGAGGTGCGAGGCTTCTAGAGTTTCCTGGCTTCGAGGACGGGGCTTCTGGAGTTTTCCGGTTTCGAGGTGCAAGGCTTTAGGAGTTTCCTGGCTTGAAGTGCGGGGCTTTAGGAGTTCCCCAGCTTGAAATGCGGGGCTTCAGGAGTTTCCTGGCTTGAAGTACGGGGCTTCAGAAGTTTCCCGACTTGAAGTGCGGGGCTTCAGAAGTTTTCCCACTTGAAGTGCGGGACTTCATGAGTTTCTTGGTTCAAGCCGGGGCTTCAGGAGTTTCCTAGCTTGAAGTGCGGGGCTTCAGGAGTTTCCCAGTTTGAAGTGCGGGGCTTCAGGAGTTTCCTGGCTTGAAGTGCGGGGCTTCAAGAGTTTTCTGGCTTGAAGTGCGGGGCTTCAGGAGTTTCCCGGCTCGAGATGCGGGGCTTCAGAAGTTTCTCGGCTCGAGGTGCGGGGCTTCAGGAGTTTTCCAGCTTGATTTGCCAGCCTGGAGTCGTTCAGTAGTATTCCTGCAAGGCAAAGACAGTTTGCACAAAAAGGAATTCTTTTATTAATGAGAGGAAACCTTACATCACTGGTAATACATCATCAAATTATTGGCATTCCAAGTTCATGGAAACCGGGTGCCATCATGTTCGGCAAGGTAATAAGCTCCATGGGGGAGAGCCTCGACTACCTTGTAGGGGCCTTCCTAGTTCAGGGAGAGTTTGTCGCACTCCCGAGGTTGAGAGGCTTCAGCCTGCCGCAGTACCAGATCGCCTGGGCGAAAGGTCTTTGGCCTTACAAATGTGTTGTATACCGGGCTACCCACTGCTGGTAGGCCGCCATCCGAAGTCGAGCCTTGTCTCTTGTTTTCTCGATGAGGTCTAAGTTGAGTAGAAGGCGGACCAGATTTTCTATTTCATCATATTGCTCCACTCGTAGCATGAGGACACCAAGTTCCACCGGAACTACGGCTTCCGTACCGAAGACGAGGTTGAAGGGCATCTCATCTGTGACCGTTCTGGGCATTGTGTGGTAGGCCCAAAGAACGTTGGAAAGTTCTTCTACCCACCTATACTTGGCTTGGTCTAACCTGGTTTGGAGTCCCAGGAGGATGGTCCGGTTAGTCACCTTGGCTTCTCCGTTGGTCTGGGGGTGAGCCATCGAGGTGAAGCGGTGATGAATATCGAGGTCGGTGCAGAACTTCTCGAACTCTCGGTTGTCAAACTATCATTCATTATCGGTGATAATCGTGTGGGAGAGTCTGAAGTGGCAAATGTTTGACTTTCAGAAGAATTGGCGGACTTTGGTTTCGGTGATCCATGCCAGTGGCTCTACTTCCATCCATTTGGTGAAGTAGTCAATAGCCACTAACAGGACTTGCACTGTCTAGATGTGGGAGAAAATGGACCAAGAATATCCATCACCCACTAGGCGAATGGCCAGGGGGTGGAGAGTTGGGAGAGTGGTGCCTAGTTGATGTTGTATATGAGCATGGTGCTAGCAACGATTACACTTCTTTACGATGTCGGCAGCATCCTCCCTCATAGTCTCCCAGTAATATCCCTGATGGAGAGCCTTGTATGCTAGCATTCTGCCCTCCACGTGATTCTCGTCGAGGCCTTCGTGTATCTCTTGAAGTATAAAGGCTGCATTCATGGGTCTCAGGCACTTCAAGAGTGGATAAGAGTAGGACCTGCGGTAGAGCTGCCCATCCATTAAGACGAAGAATGTAGCCTTCTTCTTGATGAGGCCAGCCTCCGTGTGATCTTCTGGTAGGATGACATCGGTGATGTATCTGATATACCGGTCCATCTAGCTGGGCTCTGGTGTGACCTGCTGGACCTCCCTAGGAGCTTCGTAGCTTGGAATTTCCAAGTATTCAATGTGGGCATGCCCCGGTGATGAGTCTGATAGGGTCACGAGTCTTGAGAGGGCATCGACGCGAGCGTTCTCTTTACGAAGGATGTAGGAGATGCAGAAATGCTAAAAGCACACTGTGCTCGAGCATACCTATTCCAAGTACTTCATCATCTAGGGGTCCCTGGCCTCGAATTCTCAAAAGACCTGTCCGGCCACTAGTTGGGAGTCGATGAAGACCTTAAGGTTGGGTACACCCAGTTTGCGGGAGACCCTTAGCCCCACGAGGAGTGCCTCATATTCCGCCTGATTGTTGGTTGCTGCAAATCAGAAATGGAGCACGCACTCGGCTACAACCCTATTGCCGTTGGCGAGGATGAGGCCTGCCCTGCTCCCTCCCAAGTTGGATGCGCCGTCCATGTGGAGGACCCAGACCTCCTCCTCAGTCCCGGGCTCTGCCTGGTACTCCAAGGTGGTCTCCTCCGGCTCCTCGCTCATGCCCGCGCACTCGACCAAAAAATCAGCCAACACTTAGGCCTTCTGGGATGGCCTTGGTCGGTACGCGATGTCGAACTTGCTAAGCATCAAAGCCCACTTGGCTAGACATTCGAAAGTATCGGGGTGGCTAAGTATGGCCCTTAGTGGCTAGTCTGTCATGACCACAATCGGATGCGCTTGGAAGTATGGCCTAAGTCACTGAGCAGACATTATAAGGACAAAAATTAACTTCTCAGAGTGGGTGTACCTGATCTCCGCATTTTGAAGGAGTTTGCTGGCATAGTACACCAGTTTCTGAGCTCCGTCCTCATCTGTACGGACAAGGATCAAGTTGATGGCCCCTAGGGTGATTGCTAGGTACAACAAGAGTTCCTCTTCGTCCTCCAGCTTGGAGAGCAACGACGATGATGCCAAGAATTTCTTCAGCTCCTCGAAGGCTGCCTTGTACTCTTCCATCTAGGTGAAGTCGTGCACTTTGCATAGAACCTTGAAGAAAGGCAAGCAGCGGTCAGTCGATCTTGAGATGAACCGATTCAGGGCGGCAATCCGGTCCGTTAGGCGCTGGACCTGCTTCTTCGAGATGGGATGTTCCATGTCGATAATTGCTTGGTCCTTCTTGGGATTTGCTTCTATTTTTCTCTGGGTGATCATGAAGCCAAGAAACTTTTCTGAAATGATAGGGATATCGGCCCAGAATATGAAGCAGCCCAGATCAAACCTGAAGCCCAACCCAGAACCTAAAGCCCAGTCCAGCCCAGAACTTGAAGCCAGCCCAACCCAGAAGCCAGCCCTGAACCTGAAGCCTAGCCTAGCCCAAACCCTGCGAGCCCAAGATCCTGAAGTTGATACAGTCCAAATCTTGATGTAGCACAAATCTTGATGCATTACAAATCTTGAAGTACACAGGATAAATTTATTTCTTTGGGTGTAAGAGGAATTGGAATATTAGAAATTTGTAGGATTTATCTTGATTGTTTGAAAGTTGATTTAGGATCAGATTAGTTTGTTTGAAATTCATTTTTAGAATCAGATTTATTTCGAATGTTTGTTGTTAGGATGGGATTCTGAGTCTGTTGAGAGTTCCGATTATGCATATATTTAAGATGCTCCGTTATTCAATAAACAAAGATAAATTATTGAAAAAAGAACTTAGATGTATTCCGACTCCTCCACTTCTCTCCTTCTTCTTCTGCTCTTCTCTCTTCTGATTCTTCTTTCCCTGGATCTCTTCTCTATTTCCTTCTCCTTCCAACTTGAGAGCCATCAATCTTTCGAACCCCGCTTTCGTCAAACACCGAAAGCCTCCACACCGCCTGCAACTGGATATCACCAATCGCGCTCTTCCACGGTCGAGCTCCCTTGCGCCTCCGACTGCTAACCACTAAAGGTCGTGCTGAGGCTGCCGAGCGGATCCGGAGTTCTTCTTCTCCAAATAACACCGCCGGCCCCTCACATCACGTGCCTGGAGGGAGAGGGTAAATTACTTGGATCGTCTAATCCACAAAGGCATGTCCCTAGAATGTGATGGATTTTGTTATGGTTTCATGATTGCTTCAAGACCATAGTTATGTCAGAATCCACCGAGATGGAGGGATACGGAAATGCTAACGCCACTGGATCCCACAATCTGAGGTCAAGAAAGCTGAGATCGCTCGTCTGGAATGATTTCACCAAGGAGCGGAGCACCGATCCCCTACTTGCACGCCCGTTAAGGCACCCTAAAAGCATTTTGTACGGTCAGACAAGTAAAGTCGTCAGCGTCTGCCGACTTTAAAACAAGAATGTGAGGGTAAAACAAAAAAATGCAAATAAAATAAAATAAAATAAAATACGTAGAAAAAAAAATGAGAAGTATGGATTTATAGTGGGAGAAAATAAAAAAAAATATGGGTTTTATTTGAAAAAAACAGACCGTGAGAAACAAGAAAGAAAACCTTGAGAAATAAGAAAAAAAATAGTATGGATTTATTAGTATAAAAAAAGAGAAAAAAATATGAAAAAAAAATATGGAAAAAAAAAGAGAGTTTATTTGAAATAAAAAAAATTTAAAAAATAATTTGGTTTGGCCTAGCTTAGGGTCGTTTCCTAGCAACCAATGGTCCGACTTATCTCCTGGAATAAAAATTAATCCGGTTCCGTCATGCGTCAGCTGCTATGTCGAAAGTGCACTTCACTGAATTCAGCTTCATCTAGTGCAAGCAAAGGTTTTGGAAGGCCTCCGCTAAGTCGGTGACATGGTCTGACTTTGGTTTGCTTATAACGAGTATGTCGTCCACATAAACTTGTATGTTCCGGCCGATCTGGTCCTTGAAGACTTGATTGACCAACCGTTGGTATGTGGTGCCAACGTTCTTCAGGCCGAAAGGCATCATCCGATAGTAATGCATCCCCTGATCAGTGATGAAGGTAGTGTGCTCTTCATTTGCTATCCTTCGGGCAGGCTCGGTTGAGGTCAGTGTAGTCCATGCAAATCCTTCATTTTTCATTGTTCTTCTTGACCATGACCACATTCGCGTGATGAAGGTAGTGTGCTCTTCATTTGCTATCCTTCGGGCAGGCTCGGTTGAGGTCAGTGTAGTCTATGCAAATCCTTCATTTTTTATTGTTCTTCTTGACCATGACCACATTCGCCAGGCTCGGTTGAGGTCAGTGTAGTCCATGCAAATCCTTCATTTTTCATTGTTCTTCTTGACCATGACCACATTCGCCAGCTTGTGCAAATCCTTCATTTTTCATTGTTCTTCTTGACCATGACCACATTCGCCAGCTTGTTAGGGTACTGCACCTCACATTTTTCATTGTTCTTCTTGACCATGACCACATTCGCCAGCTTGTTAGGGTACTGCACCTCACAGACAAATCCGGCTGCGAGGAGCTTATCCACTTCCTCGTTGATCATCCGTTACCTCTCCGGGGCAAAGCACCTCTTCTTCTGCCGGACGGGGCGGTACTTCAGGTCGATACTCAACTTATGAGTGATGATGTCAGGGGAATCCTGGGCATGTCTGCCATCATCCAAGCAAACACGTCTGCATTCATCCGAAGGAATTCCAATAGGTGGGCCCGCTCCTCTTCTTGCAGCTGGGCCCCGATTTGTATTGTCTTCGTCGGGTCGATTCCGAGCGAATACGATAATAGGCATTCGATTGGGCCACCTCTGCGGTCTTGCACCCTTTGGTCAAGGTCATCGACGCTGGGGTCCTCGGAGCTTCTGGCTCCTGGGATAGCTTAAAGACAGTGCTGGATCAGCTGAGGTGCGCCCCTCATTTCTCCTATGCCATAAGGAGTGGGAAACTGCACCAATAGCCATTTGGTGGAAATGACCGCGTCGAGCAGATTGAGCCCGAGGCTACCAAGGATCACATTGTAGGTCGAAGGAAGCATAACAACCATGAAGGTCATCATGACAGTGCTTTGCCGAGGAGGTGACCTGGCAGTAATGGAGAGAGTGATTTTTCCTTCAACTCCTATGGAGTCTCTAGTAAAACTGACAAGGAAAGTGTGCATAGGCTTCAATTGAGTGGAGGATAGGTTCATCCTGGAGAAAGCATCATAAAAAAAATATCAGTCAAACTTTCACTATCAACCATAATCCGTTTTACAGGATACCTGGCAATCGTCATCTCGCGACCATGGCATTATTATTTATATTTTGATTCCCAGATCTCCCCTCCCTCATAAAGAGGAGTACATTTTCCGACCTCTCCCCCCCGAGCCCTCTTGGCCGTGCGCTTTATTCCCAGCATATCATTCCACAGGCTTCTCGGTGGGTCGATTGCAGGGACAGGGAGAAGAGCAGCAAGCGCCTGAGGTTCCGCCGGGATCTTGCCCCCAACAAACTTTTCGAGGTAGCCCCTCCTTATCAGATCTTCAATTTCTCTCTTGAGGTGGTGGCACTCCTCGGTGTCATGGTCATGGTCGTGGTGGAATTGGCAGTACTTTATCTTGTTGTGACTGTTGGATGGCCTCAGCGGGAGAGGGCGGCACAGGTAGCGCTCGCCCTCAATCTCCATGAGGATCTTCGTCCTCGTGGCTAGGAAAGGTGTGTATCTTTCTTCTAGGATGGGACCGCTCTTCGGCTTCGGCCCTTGATGGAAGTTTGGTGTGGCTGGTCCGGGATTTCACACCCCGGACATCTCCCCCGAAGGTTGCTTCTTCAGTGGCTTCTCGTCCAGCTCTCTCCTCATGCGGTCTGCCTCCTCAGCGCGGATGTATTTGTGAATTCGAAGGAGGAGGTCGGAGTATATCCTTGGTGGCTTCTTGTCCAGGGAGTAAGTCAGGCGGGAAGTTCTGAGCCCTCTCTTCAGTGCCAGCATGGCAACTGGCTCATCCAAATTATAGATCTCCAGTGCGGCAACTTTGAAGCGGGTCACATAGTCCCGCAAGGGTTCGTGATACTACTGCCTAATGAAGAAAAGGCTGTCCACCTCTCGTGGCACCTTCCGGCAGGCATCGAAATGAGTCACGAACTTCCTTTCTAGCTGCGCAAAGGAGTTATGCTTTCGGGCTCGAGGTGGGTGAACCAGACTCGAGCCGCCTTCCAGAGAGTGGCTGGAAAGGTGATGCAGAGGAGGACATCAATCACCCCTTGGACTCTCATGAGAGCCTTGTAGCTCTCCAGGTGGTCCAGAGGGTCGGTGGTCTCGTTGTAGGGATCCATCTGTGGCATGCGGAACCGACTCGGGATCGGCTCCTCTTGGATTTCTCGGGAGAAAGGGGGACGGGCTTCGTAGCCCGCAGGCTCACGGGAGGAGCCTTGCAAATTTGCAAATTGGCGGGATAGCTCCGCCAGCTTGTGTTCCTGCTCCTCCAGGCACCTTTCAGCCATGCGCCTGATAGCCTCATCGATGGAGCCTTCCGCTGAGATCGATGGAGGAGGTGAAGATGACAGCTGAGGGGGGTCGCGATGGGGGGCCTTGCCTCGACGGCATCGGCGGCGCTTAATAGTAGCCTGCTCAAGGACCGAAGATCGGCTCTCCCAGTTGATTGACCTGGTCCACTATCTCTTCGCAGGGGTCCAGTGGCTTTCCTGGGGGTCTGTTGCGGGCCGTGATAGCGAAAGCCTTCCTTGGAAGGACAGTAGGCTATCACAGGGTGCAGCGGCTTGGGCCGTAGGGATCCCTGGCTATTGGTGGGTGGCCAGGGATCGATGTTGATGCTGTAACTGTCGCACCGCTCAATCAGAACCTACATCTGCTGGGCCAGTGCAACCAACTGGACATCTGCTAGAGGCGATTGCGGTGGAGCAGGGGGCTCCCTCTCTGGACTGTGCGGGCCACTGTAAGGGGGGTCCCCCACACGGCTAATGGAAACCTCCCACGCGCGGGTCATCACCATCTTTCGGGTGGAGTCGCATGTAAGGGGATTCGCTTGGATCTGATTGTGTCCTGTCCCTTACCTGGCGCGCCAATCTGTTGTCGCCTACACCGCCATGGCCTGTAACTTGGAGATGACCTCGGACGCTGACCTCATTGCTCGAGAGCCAACTCACGCGCCCGGACCTGCAAAACAAAGGTGACCCAAGCTGGGGATCCTGGTGGGGGCACTCCGACGATCAAGTCAGTGATGATCTAGGAGAACAGATCCTCCCCTATGGGTCCCTTTTTCTTGGACTCCATACTTGGAGGAGGAGATTTTGTTTGAAAGAGAGAGAGAGTAGAGCAAGGGTAGTAGAGGCGGAGGAGAGCTCGAGTTGTGTGGCTGTGTCTGTCGAGACCCTTCAAGTGAATCCCCGGTAGCCCAGAGCGCTCGGCCTCTCGGTCTATCTCCTGTGTGCTAGCCCTTCGCTCGTTTGCTTGAGTTAGTTTTTGCTTACCTTCCTTCGAGAACCTTTTGAGAATCCTTGTAGGCCAGGAGCCCCTCCAACGGCTTACCTTAGGATCTCCCCCTTCTGCAGGTGCCAGTAGGTCAACATCCAGCAGTGCTCCGTGCTGTGTGCACAATTACCTTTCCTATCTATGATAAGGAGTTATGTCGCTGGCCTTGACCTCCTGCCTAGTCGCTCCACATTGGAAATTTTGGCAGAGCCTCAATCGGGGAGCAACCACCCCCTGGATTTGAATCTTACTGGTCAATTTCCTCTTTCAGGTGGCGCAGACAGTCGGTTGGGAGTGCAGTGCCTTGGCCAGGCGCCCTTTCCTATCCGGTGTAAGTAGTAGCAGGAGTGATCATGGCATCCTAGGGGGGCGCTCCTCCGTGGTCCTTGGATGGTGGTCTGCTGCCCAAGGAGGGTGGCGCCGCGTGCTTTGACTTCCTGCTATCGGACCTCTCGCCTGAAAAGAGCTTGGCCTAAGGAGAGCAAGAGCTCGACTTCGATCGAGGTGGACTCGACCTCGAGAGAGTCGCCCAACGAAGGAGCTCGAAGAAAGCAGAAGCTCGACTTCTGCTGAGGTGGGCTCGACCTCGAGGGAACCACCCGGCGAAGGAGCTCAAAGAGAGCAGGAGCTTGACTTCGGTCGAGGTGGGCTCGACCTCGAGGGAGCCACCTGGTGAAGGAGCTCAAAGAGAGCGGGAGATCGACTTCGGTCGAGGTGGGCTCGACCTCGAGGGAGCCACCCGGTAAAGGAGCTCGACTTCGGTCGAGACAGGCTCGACCTTAAGGGAGCCACCCGGCGAAGGAGCTCGAAGAGAGTAGGAGCTCGACTTCGACTGAGGCGGGCTCGATCTCGAGGGAGCCATCCGGTGAAGGAGCTCGAAAGAGAAAGTCTGACATGGCAACTTCTTCCAACGTGGTATCTGACTGGGTCTGATAGGGGCTCCACGTCAGCGATCCCGCCACATCAATATAGCTCTAAGATAACTTGAGACAAAAATATTAGAAATATGGCATCTCGACATAAAATAAAAAAATAAAAATTTTGATCCTACGTACCAAGACTTTTTAATTATCCATTGCTATAAATATGATACTCAGTGTATCATAATATACCACGGAAGCAGCTTGACTTGAACTTATGATATCCTTTTAGAAATTTATGATATTCCTTTACAAAATGGAAAACTAAATGTTTTGATTTTTCTACCAGGACTTTCTATTATCCATTGGTTAAAATATAACTTATAGAATATCATAATATGCATAGAGATAAGTTAATCTAAAAATATGAGAATCAAAATTATGACATCTCTTTACAAAATTTATGACACTTATTCATAAAAATTATGAAATCTCAGTATAAAACTGTAAATTAAATATTTTGATTCTTCAACTTCTTTGCTATCCATTTTCTAAGTCGCTTTTAATGCTGAAGAGAGTCAAAACGGGTCAACACAACCATCCACGTATATATATAGTTTAACATATCACTGTATAAAGTTTCACGAGGACAAGAAACCATGAACATTAGCACAATGGTGATGTCGAACATTATTTAGCATGGATGGATTATTAGCACTTCAGCTCTTCCTTGGAAGCAATTAGCTAGTAAACTATTAGTTAGGGTATATTAGATAATTTTTAGGCACCAATCTGATGACCTAGACTCGCCCGAGGACTGGGTCCCCATTAGACCACTCCTAGAAGCAGGCAACAGCTGAACTAATTCTTCTTTAGATGGTTACTAGAAAGAGTATTCTGCCCCACAAATTCTTCATGGGTAGCTCTAATAGCTAAAACTAATGGACTCAAAGTCTCTTTGCCTTTAGAATATAAACATAGGATGCTTTCCGGTGTTGCATATATCATATATGGCGTTCAGTGCATTCCTCTTTAATTCCGACAAGCAATTAAGAGTCTACGGAGGCTATGTCGTCCTGTCCAAGTAACCACTTCCCCTTCGCATGCCCCTGTTTTCCTAGGATGAAGGGGTTGGTTGCCTTTAGAAAGGGGAAGACTATTAATTAGCTTGTAAGGTCCATATAGTGCACCGTGCACTTCTCTCCATCAAATGGGCATCTGTTGATTTGAAATCACTATTAACTTTAGCTAGTTATCAGCTATGTATCACTTGTCTCCCATTTCCTTGCTAGAAATCGAAATTGACTTCATCTAGTTATTAGCTATAATGTCCAAGTAGATACGTCACCGTTATATGTGCTCCAGGTTAGTGGCTGGTATTTTTTATTTTTTTATTTTTTAAGGTTATTTTATTTTTCTTTTTTCATGAATTGGAAGGTAGAAGCAACATCCGACTACTCACCAAAGTGGCTGGTAATTGCTGAACCTTTTTCTGTGGTCTTTTTACCTAATCACATACTTTCTCTTTCTCAATTTAGGAAATGATGTGTTGATACCTGTTAGGATATACCGGTTCAGGCATAGATCAGTCACTGGTTCGACCGTCCGAACACTCCCTCCTGAATCAGGCATGTCGAACCAAAGTGCCCAGAAGAAGCCGAATGGTTAACGGACAAGTTGAAGACACAACCCTCGGTCTCAGCCGAAGAGTTAGCCTTCAGCCTCTGCCAAAGACATAACCCTCAGCCTCAGCTGGAGGCACGACCTTCGGCCTCGGTCGAAGAGATGGTCTTTGGCCTTTGCTGAAGACACGATCTTCGGCTTCGGCCACAGGCACCGTTCCAAAGATATCTCGGGACGAAAGCACTCCCTCCGATCCAGCCATGGACATTCCTGAAAAGGAAGCCCGAAGGCATATCTCCAACCTACCTCAAGCCTACACGAACGTGGGAGATAACAGTTACGATCGACTATTACCTCTAGAGCAGAACTACATCAAAGTGACCACGTGGTCACTAACTCCAACTGTAACGTCTCTGGCCTGACTGGAACCAATCAATAACCATCCATAGTTATGAACAGAGGGGAATCCATTAACTTCTCCCATCGTAACCGCAGGAAAGAAAATGGAACCGCAGGCCGGACCAGTCAATATAAATACTGGTAAGAGGGGACATTCCAGGTAAGGGCACAACGAAACCCTGAAAATCTAGAGTTCCTTTTCCTCGTCATCCTCCCTCAGAATCTTTCCCATTATATTGCTGGAGCCCGTCTCTGACTTAGGCATTGGAGTGTCTTCCACCGGAGAACATCCGGCCAGGGATCTGTTTTGCAGGTAAACTAGGGAGCAAACCTGTGAACCAGTAGCTTCGCCTAGTCGGAAAAGGGATTTTACGCCAACAAATTGGCACACCAAGAAGGGGGAAGGCGTGAACAGTACACCAAGAGCACGTCAAGCATCTGCTATTAGCTCCCTTCCTTAAGAGAAAGAGGAAGTGTAAGAAGTCTCCAATGGTGAGAGAAAAGACTCAGAACGCCTCGGCAAGCAGAAGTCATGTTCCCTCCCAGAGGGGTGAACCCCCAGTAGGGAACGATGTTCCGCCTCCCATGCTTGTCGTGGGACAGCAGCAGTTTGAGACTCTCCTGAACTAGGTCAATGCTCTCACAGCTATGGTTCAGGACTTTCAAGATAAAGCCTTCCAGGTGGGGCATCTACCAGCCACCTCTAGACATAGCTCTCGATCCTGGAGAAAAAGAGCCCCTCGAGAGGGGTCCACCCATCTTTCGCTCCATCTTAGACCCTCTCATGAGGGTCGAAGCTCAAGAATGCCTAGACCCATTGATTCGCTGTGGAAAGGAAAGAGGCCTAGGCAATCTACCTTTGCTTCCTCCAAAGACTCTACTCCTAAAAAGGACCTATCAAAAGAGGTCCACCCCGATTACGAAGGGAAGCTTAAGGCCTTCGAGTCGGAGATTGCAAAGCTTCAGGAGCAGAAGAACCACGGTGACCTTGTGGCATGTGAGCTGCGCCCTCCATACACCGCTCGCATCATGGTCGAAGTTGTTTCCCGGCACTTTAAGGTCCCTCAGATGGAGCCCTATAATGGCACCACCGATCCACTTGATTACCTGGATAGTTTTAAGGTCCACATGATGACTCAAGAGGCTTCAGACGCACTGTACTGCCTCGCATTCCCGGCCACTCTGAAGAAAGCCGCTCAGATGTGGTACTCGATCATACGCCCAGGTACCATTGATTCTTTTTCCGAGCTAGAAAAATTATTTATCTTGCATTTCAGGACCTGCCGCAAGACCCTCCGCAACACGGATACCTTGTTCCTCCTTTACCAGAATGAAGGAAAAAGTCTGTGAGATTACATCTTCAGATTCAACTCGGCTACTTTCGAGATCCCTGATCTCAATGAGCACGTAGCCATGTCTGCATTAAACAAGGAGCTTTGTATGTCCAGGCTCGCTTTTTAATTGGACAAAAAGTTTTCCAAAAGCTACGCTGAGCTCTTATCGAGAGCTTAAAAGTATGGCGATGCTGAAGAGCAAGCGGTGAATTGGCGGCTAGCCGAAGGGAAGCCCTTCCCAAAGAAGAAAAATAGTAGGGGATAAGGCCCCCTGTGCCCAACAACAACAACAACAACAAATATCTTGATTGGCGACGAAGTCCCAAGCCTAGAGCACCGGGCAGGAGATTTGACTCATATACCTCCCCCAACCTCCCTAAAGAAAAGATCCTACTAGAGATAGAAAAAGAAAACTATCTCCAACGGCCATGTCCCATGAAGGCGTCCTCTTCCGTGAGGAATAGGAATAAATATTGCTGACTCCACCAGGACCATGGCCATGACACCAAAGAGTGCATCCAGCTTAAAGATGCCATCGAGGATCTTATCAAGAAAGGTTATCTAAGGCAGTACATCGATCACCATGGACCTCGATCAAAAGCTACCGTTTCCTAGAGGGCCCCTGAAGAAGCTGAACTCCCAAACCAGAGGCCCACCAACGGGAATGTAGGGATGCTGCATCGGCCGATCGACCAGAGAAGAACCAAAGACGATGCCCCAAAGCGGCTCAAAGAAACAATGCTATACTCTTCTCCGATGATGACCTCGCGGGGGTCCAGCTCCCACATGATGACCCTATTGTAATATTTGTCGTTGTGGCCAATTATGATGTAAGGCGTATCTTGGTTGATAATGAAAGTTCTGCCGATGTCTTACTTTACGATGCATTTTCTCGGATGTGCCTGCCTAAAAACAAATTACAATGATCCCCTATACCACTTACTGGCTTCGGAGGCAACCGGGTCAATGTTGAGGGAGAAATAATATTTCCTGTAACCCTCGGCATTGAACCCCGATATAAGACACTACCAATCAACTTCACAGTGGTCCGAACCCCTTCGACCTACAACGTGATTCTGGAACGGCCTGCCCTAAACAAATTATGGGCCATAGTATCAACTTATCACCTCTTGATACGTTTTCCCACCAAGAGAGGCATCGGAGAAGCCAGGGGAGATCAAAGAATGACATGACAGTGCTTGATGATTCAAGACAAGAACTCCAACGATCCTACAACTTGGGATCAATTAGATCCGAGGGACTCAACCGCAGACTTTGGTGAACCCATAGAGAGAACCATCCTGGTGCAACTAACTGAAGAGGACCCCACTAGGGTCATGCAGATCAGAAGCATGCTCGACGAGGAAACCAAAGCGAAGATTTCCTCAAAAACAACGTCGATGTCTTCTCTTGGTCAGCTTCAGACTTGCCAGGAATTCCAGCCGAAGTAATTACTCATCTATTGGAAGTCGCCCCCAAATATATGCAAGTTTGGTAGAAGAAAAGGAGTTTTACCCCTGAAAGGCAGAAGGCAGTAGATGAAGAAGTGAACAAACACATCAATGCGGGATTCATTCAAGAAGCACATTATCCTGAATGGTTGGCCAACATGGTAATGGTGAAGAAAGCTAACAGCAAGTGGAGGATCTGCATTGACTACACAAACCTCAACAAAGCCTGCCCAAAGATAGCTTTCCCCTTCCAAAGATTGACCAACTGGTTGACGCTACCACTGGACACCAACTATTAAGCTTCATGGATGCCTTCTCTGGATACAACCAGATCCGAATGAATCCCCAAGATGAGGAAAAGGTGGTCTTCATCACCAACAAAGGTCTTTACTGCTACAAAATGATGCCATTTGGGCCCAAGAATGTTGGGGTGACATTCCAAAGGCTGATTAACAAGGTGTTCAAGGAACAATTGGGGAGGAACATAGAGGCCTATGTCGATGACATAATTGTCAAAAGCCTCCTTAAAGAAGATCACATCAAGGACCTAGAACAATCATTCGAAGCCCTACGACGCTACCATATAAAGTTAAATCCAACAAAGTGTGTCTTCGGGATAACTTCGAGCAAGTTCTTGGGTTCCTCGTTATTAAGAGAGGGATCGAGGCAAACCCCGAGAAAATCCAAGCCCTTAGGGATATGAGGCATCCTTCTTGCAAGAAGGAGGTATAACAGCTAATAGGAAGGATCGCCTCCTTGAGCAGATTCATCTCCCAGTCGATCGAAAAATGCCTCCCTTTCTTCAAAGTACTTCGATAGTCTCGAGGCTTTGAATGGACCGAGGACCACCGCATTGCTTTTGAAGAGTTGAAAAAGTACTTGGAGACTCCACCTTTGCTCTCCAAATCTCAAGAGGGGGAAATACTCTACCTGTATCTCTCTACTTCAGATGAAGTAGTTAGTTTAGTCCTCGTCCGAAGAGAGGAGGATGGATCCCATAAGCTGATCTACTATATCAGCAAAGTCTTGTACGATGCTGAAACAAGATATTCAAAAATGTAGAAGCTGATTTACTCCTTGATAATCGTGGCAAAGCGACTACGACCTTATTTCCATGCCCATGCTATCATGGTGTTGACTGATCAGTCTCTTAAGGCTGTTCTCTGATATCTAGATATTTCGGGAAGGATAGCCAAATGAGCCGTAAAGTTAAGTGAGTTTGACATCAGCTTCCAGCCCCGATCGACTATGAAAGCCCATGTGCTGTCCGACTTCCTGGCTGAGTGCACCTGGAAGTCCGAAGACAAAGACGAAGCACATCCAACCGAAGGAGTCACTCTGAAGGATGCGGAGTCTATTTGGGTACTCCATGTAGATGGGGCCTGCAACTCCGCTAGATGTGGAGCGGGCCTCATACTAGCCGAACCGGATGGACACACAGTGGAGTACGCACTCTGATTTTCCTTTCGTGCTTCGAACAACTAGGCCAAGTACGAAGCCCTGCTAGCAAGACTCCGAATCGCCAAGAGCTTAGGGGTTCAGAGACTCCAGGTCATCTCGGACTCCCAGCTAGTGGTAAATCAGGTCAAAGGCGAGTTTGAAGCCAGGGATCCTACAATGATCCAATACCTGGAGAAGGTGCGAGCCCTATCCTCTCAATTGCTATTCTTTGAGATCATTCATGTTCCTCGATCGGAGAACTCCAGGGCGGATGCACTATCTAGGCTCACCACCACCACTCCGGAGTCCCTCGATCGCACCTTTATCGAATACCTTGAAACTCCAAGCATAGCCGAAGAGACTTTGGAGGTGCACCAAATCGAGGCTGAACCCAGTTGGATGGATCCCATCCTTAAATCTTTGAATGAGGGCACACTACCAGAAGACAAAGCAAAGGCCAAAAGGACCCGCTGGATGGCATCCCAATACATCATTTTAGATGGGACCCTCTATAAAAGATCGTTCTCCCAGCCTCTACTAAAGTGTTTGGGACCATCAGACGCCGACTATGCCCTAAGAGAAGTCCACAAAGGCATATGGGGAGATCACTTAGGGGGCAGGTCCTTGGCGTATAAAATAATACACCAGGGATACTATTGGCCCTCCATTCAAAAGGATTCGGCCGACTTTGTTCGAAGATGTGATCAATGCCTGAGGTATGCCAATGTCCAAAGACAAGGATATCCTTGACCCGTTTTCATCAGCATCTGGGCAAAGGAAGTTCCTCATCATGGCCATCGATTACTTTACCAAGTGGGTCGAGGCCGAACCACTAGCTCACATCATAGAAGGCAAGGTCGAAAATTTCATCAGGAATTCCATCATATTCTGGTTCGAAATTTCACACACTATAATGATTGATAATGGGAGGCAGTTCAACAATCCCAAATTTAAAGACTTTGCGCTCGATACCATGTACAACACAGGTTGACATCTGTCGGTCACTCGCAGTCTAATGGGGAGGCTGAAGTGACAAATCAGACCATTCTCCATGGTCTAAAGACATGGCTGAACGCTGCCAAGGACTTTGGACAGAGGAGCTAACCTCCATTCTCTGGGCATACTGGACAATCCCGAGAACGGCCACTACCGAATCTCCGTTCAACTTGGCATACGGTATCGAAGCAGTCCTTCCTATCGAAATCACCCTGTAGTCTTTGAGAATCGACAAGTATGAAGAGCCTGGGAACTCTGAACGTAGGAGGGTGGAATTAGATTTACTGCCAAGTACCAGACTCCAGGTCCAAATGAAAATGGCAACGTATCAACAAAAAGTTGCCAGATATTATAACTCTAGGATGAAAGAGCAAACCTTCTGCACTGAAGACATGTTACTGCGAAGAACTAAAGTATCCAGACGAATGAAGTAGGGCAAACTCTCCCCCAACTGGGAAGGACCATACCAAGTCAAAGAAGACATGCATCTAGGAACATATCGACTTGAGACTCTGGATGGCGTTGTGCTGCCCCAACCCTGGAATGTACAAAATCTTCGCAAGTACTATCAATAAACATACCCCAAAGATTTTCATGAAACTCTAAATAGCTCACCATCTCGATGGTGCAACAATGGTCTCAATGATCCATTCAACGGGATTGAACAAAGGTGCAAAGACGAGCCTGATCCACTCATCTTATCGGTATGTCCGACGAGCGCAACGGATAGCCCAATCAGGTTGCCAAATGATCAAAGGTGCAGGGATGGTTCATACAACCTACCCTACAGTGAATCCAAAAATTCACCGGGGCAGGCCTAACCAGCCTACCTTATACCAAAGAAGGTGCAGGGATAGTTCATATATCCTACCCTACGTAAATCCGAAGATGCGCCAAGATGGGCCTAATCGGCCTACCTTAATTTTGATAGGAAGGCACGGGGATGGCTCAGATGCCCTACCCTACGGTAAATCCGAAGATGTGCCGAAGTGAATCTACATCATTCACCCTATCAACAATAAACACTCCACGAGATGGCTTAATCGATCCCATCCCATTAGTAAATCCAAAATGGCTCTGCAAGTTTGTCACACGACTATCATACTGCAAAGCCCACACTTCATAATGTTCCAAGGTATGCCATTCATAGAGAAAAAGGGAAAAAGAAGAAATATTCATTAATCCAGGAGAATTCATCGATTACATGCCAAAGGAAGAAAAAGAAGAAGTACAAAGCTCGAAGCCTGACAAGTCCCTATAGATTAGCCGAGAGAGAACTAGCATTGGTAGAATGGAGAATCTCATCAATCTGGGTGGAGAAGATTTCCTCAACCTAGGCCAAGGCCGGAGAACCTTCGACCTAGACCCCCTTTTTAGCCTAGATTGAAACCACCATATCGGCCATAGCTAACTCCTCGGCTACGACTAGGACTTCTTCGCTTTGACTTGGCATCTCTTCGACCTCATTAGGGCCCCCAATCTCTTCCTCTCTTTCCTCCTCAATATCAAACGTAGGGACACTGGAAAGATCGAGATCGGGGAAGACCTCACTGACCCTAATGAGTCCATCATTGAAGCCAAATTGATAACTGAACAGGCTTGCTTCATTTACTTCCATCTTGAGCTGTGAAGACATTCTGAAGTCTTCGACAGCTTTAGCTGCCTACTCTCTCATAGCATCGGACTCCCTCTTGGCCACTTCGGCCTTCAGAGTTGCCTCTTCGGCCCTCGAAGATGCCTCTTTGGCCCTCCTGGTCGCCTCCTCAGCTGCCCTGGCTAGGTCTTTGGCCTTCTCCTAGTTCTCCTTAGCAGAATGCTCCAAGGAGTCAATCTGCTTCTTATTCCTCCTCAGCTTCGCTTCCTGCTCCGATATCTTCAAGTAGGCGTTCTTCGGTTCACCCTTCAGGCCCTGAACCTTGGCATCCACATGAGTGAGCTGATTCTCCATTGACAGCTTCAGCTCCTCGATAACCTTTCTCTCGGCTCTGGCTACTTGGAGCTCCTCTTTCAGGCCATGAATAAGGCTATCGATGCTCCCCAGACCCTCTTCTAGAAAGGTAACGTCGTAGAGCAGCTGCACCAATAAAACAAGGTGTGAGATCAGCCACAAACCAACCAACCCACCGATCATAGAAGGAATGATGAAAACCCTACCTACAGCAAAGAGGAAAAAGTGTAATTCGATACCTTGGCAAGGCTTCAACCCTGGATAACTGCCAAATCATGGGGCAGCAAAACATCTTTCAAAGCTTGCTTAGCAACGGCGGGGACTGAAAGGCCCCCCGTGGTGGAAAGCTCCGAAGGGCCCATGGGACAACTTCCACCTGGAGGAGCCTCCTAGACAGACTCCTCCTTGACCTGTGGTGCCTTGCCCCTAACCGTCGCAAGGGGGCAAGGCGATGGGGCATCAATCGCCGGAGATGGACTCTCCCTAATCCAAATCAGAGAGTCGACTATCGACATAAATTCATCTGGTGGAGGTCCTTCCGAAACCTCCATCGCCGGCACCCCGTCCCCTCCACACATTCCTCTAGAGGATGAAGCGCTTCTACTCCTGCCAGGGTCATCCCTCTGGACCTTTTTCTAGACTTCTGATCCCGAAGGGGGAGCCTGGGCTCTTTTCCTCTTAGAAGATTAACGAAGCCAGCCTAAGTCAGGCCTCATCTCGTCACCTACAAACAAAAGTGCCTTTCAAAATCAACTAGATCATGAAGAAATTAAAAGAGGAAGACCAAAAACCTCTACCACTTATACCTAACACCGGGACTCACTGATCCCTGCAAGATGGAGATTCCTCTCCTCCAATAGTTTACGGATGAAAACGGCCTCTGAACCAGACAGCAAGGCATAATCAGATTGATCGATCGCCAGGACCTTTTTTCTAGCATTGGCATCCAAGTGTGGCTCCCTCCACTCGATACTGAAACCCCATGGTTCGATGGAAGAAACAAAAACAAAGTTGGACTTCCACCCATGGATAGCACTGGGCATGTTCTTCATGATTTTACGACCAAGCCGAGGGTCGATAACCCACCATCCATGACCATGAAAATCCCTTTTGAGAACAAAGAGGGAAGTAAATATGTTGCCCACAGAGCAACCCAAGAGGGAGGGTGAATTGGATCTCTAAAAAATTTAAAGCTAAGCTTGATAATACAAGTTACAAACTATACAAGACAAGATATGCAATTCAATTTAACAAGGTACTATGATTTAAGTGCAATGCTCTAAAGTAATCGTGCAGTGGAAATTAAAAGCAATAAGCAAAATGTAAAGAGCAAGGAGGGAGAGAACAAGCAATCACAAACACAACAAACTATAGTGGTTTGGTGCCAACAATGCACCTACATCCACTCCCAAGATCTTCTTGGAAATTCACTATAATCCAATGATTATAGCCGATTAGTTTTCCAGGCTCACTAATCAAAACCCGACTTATTTTACAAGGCTTACAAGTCACAACCTCACTTGGTTTTACGGGCTAACCAAGAACCTAATTGGTTTTTACAAAGCTAACCAAAAACCTCCCTTGGTTTTCCGGGCTAACCAAGAACCTTAGTGGTTTTGCGGGCTAACCACCAACCTAATTGGTTTTCAAGGCTTACCAATAACCTCACTTGATTTTTCAATAGGCTAATCAATAACCTTTATAAGATATAAGATGGAGAAATAAAGATCCAATGTAAGCTTTCAATAATAAAGCAAATAAGTTGATGTAGCTCGATGTAGTATTGCTTTGCTCTTGTTGAAGCCTTTTGAATTCCAAGTAAGAATGATCTTCAATGCACTTGATAGCTTTGAATGCTTGGAAGGCTTCCTTTTGCTTGAGAGTAGTTGAGCTTTGAATGAATAGGAGTTAAGGCTCTTCTCTCTTCTTTTCTCTCTAAAATCTCTTTGGATATTCAATACCTTTTTGAATAGTTGAATAGTTGTTGTCTTGATTTGATTTGGAGCCTTTATATACCTTTCCAAGCCCACAAAATCGAAATCTAGCCATTATAATTGAAAAACTAGCCGTTGGAGGGTATTTGGACGAGTTCTGCGCTTGAAAAAACTAGCCGTTACTATTATCAGAACTCCATGTGTCGACACTTCCTCTTAATGTGTCGACACATTAGGTCGACACATGTTCTTCTTGAGTCATACAAGTTCAAAGTGTTCCATTCAGATTCTCTAGAAAAATTAGCTGAGTCGACACATTCTTAGTTGAGTCGACATATTGAGTCAACACGTTGCATCCATGTGTTGACACATCAACTGTTCCTTCAACTTCTGCAAGTTCTGCGGCTTGAAAGTCTCAGGCGATGTGTTGATCCATGTGTTGATACCTTAAGTCGACACATAAGGTCCATGTGTCGACACATCAACTGTGCTATTTGAAACATTGCTGTGTACCGGCTTGAGTTGACACTTTTTCTTCATGTGTCGACACATTATGTCATGTGTCAACATCTCGAGTCGACACATCATTGAAAAAGTGCAGAAATTGCTGAACTTGTGCTGGAACATGTTTCCATTTGCCTTAGTCATCCATTCACCATTTCCTTAAGTATCTAAGTCTTATTTTGTGCAATCATTCCATTCAAACTTAGTTCTTCAACATAATTGGGCTTCTTCAAATTTTGTGAGCATCCTTTCAATAAAGACACACTTAAAGCAAACCATTAGTCCTCAATTTATACTTAACTATTTTGCTTATCATCAAAATTAATTAGTGGAGTCAACAAAATAGATTGGTCCCAGGCCTCACATTGGCTATGTGGCACCGGACCAAGAACCCGCAGATATTTCAAATACTATTCGGAGTCAACTGCGTGGGCACAACCTGATACATGTGGAAGACTTTGACGAAGAAAGGGTACAACGAAAATCAAAGACCAGCCTTTAGATGATCTTCGTACACAGCAAGACACCCGACGTGAGGTTTATGCACCCGCTCTTCAGGCATGGGAAGTATTAAAGAAAACTCTTCGGAAACATGATAACGCTTTTGAAGGTAGGCCATCTTCCCCAGCAAAATAGAGCTAGAGACTAGCTCCAGACTCACCACATCATCAGTCCCGGAAGACCCAACCTCTCCCCCTCGAGTTTCCACGATCTCAATCATGATAGGAAAATGAAACAAGAAAGCAGGAGAGAGGTCCTCCTGTGGAAGAGATTGATCAAAGGCGAAAGCAAACAAAAGTGGAGAAGCTTCCTTAGCCAGTCCTCTCTTTCCCTCATAAAGGGATAAGAGGACTCCCATACACCACCTCGATAGAAGGGGCCATCTCTCTGAGTCCGCCACGGACACTGGGAATGGATGCGAAGCCCCAAACAACCCTACACTGATTTGACATGGAAAGAACCGAAGGACATGATCCGCGCGGTGCCAACCAACGACGAAGATGGAACTCGTATCTTTTCCAAGGGACAGGGAGGGGCCATGACCTCCACCCAAATTCCAATGAGAAGATTGGCTGAACTGTCATGAAACAGATCAAATTAGATCGCCAACAGGCCTTTTTTCATACTCCAATTAGGGAATGATAGCTGTTCACCACCTGATCCTCAAATCAATCGACAGTTATGGCAAATGATCAAATCAAAGATTTCATAATCATCAGCCGCACCTTTCCTAGAGGAAAACGACAATCTGGCAATACTCTCACTCTTCAAGACAGATTGTCGCTTCGAAAATTGAGAGTGGGGGGCAACTGTTGGGATATACTGGTTCAGGCATAGATCAGCCAGCAGTTCGACCGCCCGAACACTCCCTCCTGAACCAGGCATGTCAAACCAAAGTGCCTAGAAGAAGACGAATGGTTAACGGACAAGACAAAGACACAACCCTCGGTCTCATTGAAGAGTTAGCTTTCAGCCTCTACCGAAGACATAACCCTCAGTCTCAGCCAGAGGCACGACCTTCGGTCCCGGTCGAATACATGGTCTTTGGCCTTTATTGAAGACACGATCTTCGGCTTCAGCCACAAGCGCCATTCCAAAGATATCTCAGGACGAAAGTACTCCCTTCGATCCAGCCATGGACATTCCTGAAAAGGAAGCCCGAAGGCAGATCTCCAACCTACCTCAAGCCCACACGAATGTGGGAGATAACAGTTACGATCGACTATTACTTCCAGAGCATAACTACATCAAAGTGGCCACGTGGTCACTAACTCCAACTGTAACGTCTCTGGCCTGACCGGAACCAATCAATAACCATCCATAGTTATGAATAGAGGGGAATCCATTAACTTCTCCCATCATAACCGCAGGCCGGACCAGCGATATAAATACTGGTAAGAGGGGACATTCCAGGTAAGGGCACAATGAAACCCTGAAAATTTAGAGTTCCTTTTCCTCGCCATCCTCCCTCCTCAGAATCTTTCTCATTCTGTTGCTGGAGCCCGTCTCTGACTTAGGCATCGGAGTGTCCCCCGTTGGAGAACATCCGGCTAGGGATCTGTTTTAGAGGTAAACCAAGGAGCGAACCTGTGAACCAGTAGCTTCACCCGATCGGAAAAGGGATTCTACGCCAACAATACCATAGCCTGTATATATATATATTCCATGGAAAATCCCTCGGTACACTACTGTGAGAGATGTTGACAAAACGATTTGCACAAACAAGATAAAACTGCAAAGATTATCGATCGGTTGCTTTTTTAGGGGGGGAAAAAAAAAAGCAAAGTGATAGCTTAATGATAAGCTTATATTGTATTTTTTCATAAAACAATCAATCTTACACTGCATTGGGAGAGAGACACTTGCGTTTAGGCAGAAGAAGAGAAACAGGAAAAGTATAACCTCTTTAAGGTTTCCTTTAGTTTGCGTTTAGTAACTCGTAATCTATCTACATTGCTAGCAATTTAAAAAGACCCCATCATATTATTACATTTGGAAATTTTTTTTGTGGTAATCCAAATTACCAAGTAATCTGATTGCCTTCCATGAAGTAATATGGATTATCTTTGAAAAGGGTGGCAATCTAGATTGCCATATTTCAGATAATTTTTGGATAATGATCCTTCCTTTCTTCTTTTCATGCCCCCCCCCGATTGCTCCTCCATCATCCATCGACAGTGCCCCCTTCCTACCCATCGACCGTCCTCCAATCCCCTTTGCCACCCCTCGACCATCCTTCGATCCCTCTTGTTGTTCGTGGACCAGTGGAGAGGGGTTGTGATCACCGAGACTCGTGATGGAGGGGGTTGCCATTTTTGGAGCTAGTGGGAAGGGAAATTATCACCGAGGCTCGTGGAAGAGGGGGTCGTCGTCACAGTGCAAGAAGAAAGTCACTGAGGCCTTCTCAGGACTCGACTTGAACAGTGTTGCCGACTTTGAGCTTGAAAAAGAAGAGGAAGGAGAAGGAGAGGAAGCCACCAAAGGGGCTAGCAAAACCAAGGCCAAACCAATCGCATCGAAGGAGTTTCGAAGGTGACAACTGGGGTAGAGGCATCGAGATGGTTGAGGTGGTCGTCAAGACTTCTGAGACGGATCTAGCTCCAACCCCCGAGAACCAACTATGGGTCCTTGGGAGTGAACTTGATGTATTTTTCTTCTTCCATTTTGTATTTTGTTTTCTACGGTCTTGGCCTTGGATGATGTAACGATGACTCCTTTTATAATTGAAAAAATATTTTTCTTCTTTTCCTTGTGTTGTGTGAATGCTTCTATCAAATGTGACTGAATTTGATAAGTAGTCTAATCGATACAATCCCAATCGAGTAGGATAGTTTCTAGAGTTAGTACTGCAAGTCCTTTAATTGAATAGTACTTTCATTCAAGTAGTTAGTTGTGCTACATCCAACTGGTGTAGATGCATAATTAGACAAGTAATCTAGTTGAAGAAGCACCCTTGGTCGAGTACTTCTAACTCGAACTTGGTTGAATAAGTAGTTTGAGAAACTCGCAAGTCCTTTAGTCAGTCAAATATCTATCGGTGTAGTCTAACCTTTAGCCCTCAAGTACCAAGTTCTTGATGATAAGATTTACATTTCTGCTTGATTGCAAAAAGTTAGTCATCTTTTGGAACTTGACTATGGAAAGTCAGTCATCTTTGGCTTTGTAACCAAGTATCCTTCAACCATTGTTGTAGGCTAGTCAGGCATGTGTCAACTAACTTGGTAGTTTTTTTTTTTGTCAATCGAGATATAGATACACGGCCATTTTTTTTAGTTGGCCAGATGTTAAGCATCCAAAGAGCTTGGGGACCTCATTGACAGAGATGGAGGGGTGGAAATGCTACAATCTTTAGTAGTTAATGAGTGCTAAGCTATTGAAGGGATTAAGGAACCCATTGGTAGAGATAGAGATGTGGAAATGCTATCGTCTTCTATATTCAACTGGGTGTTAAGTAGCTAGAGGGCTTGGGGAGCCTATTGGTAGAGATCGAGGTATGGAAATGTAGCCATCTTTCATAATCAATCAGGTGTTAACCAGTAAGATAGCTTCGGGAGTTTGTTGGTGGAGATGGAAGTGTGGAAATGAAGCCATCTTCCATAGTTGGCTAGATGTTAAGCAGCTGAAGGGCTCAAGGAGCCCATTGATGGAGATGAAAGTGTAAAAATATGGCCATCTTTCGTAGTTAGCCAGGTGTTAAGCGGCAAGAGAGCTTAGGGAGCCTGTTGATGGAGATGAAGGTGTAGAAACATAGCCATCTTTCATAGTTGACCGGGTATTAAGTAGCCGGAGGGCTTAGGGAGCTTCAATGAGCTCGATGTTGGATAACTAAATTAAACATTAAGATGATACCTTTAAGAATGTTGCTAAACAAAATTGTCATTGCATTACCGAATAAGTGTTGTACATTATTGATAATATATTCAAAGATTTTTAACATTCCAAGTCTGAGAGATTGGAGTTTTATCAAGATCTTTGATCCTGTAGGCTCCTTGTTGAAGGGCTTCGATTACTGAGTAAGGTTCTTCCCAGTGTGGAGATAGCTTGCCTTGCTCCATGAGTCTTGAGATTTCATCATATCGCAATACAAGATCTCCTAGATGAAAAATCTTGGACTTTATTCGGGAGTTGTAGTGCCAAGCAACTCATTATCAATATGTAGCCATCCTTAGATAGGCTTGATTCCGAGTCTCCTCTAGCAAGTCAAGGTTGGCTCTTAATCGGATTGAGTTGCTTAGCTCGTCGTAGCACTTAGTCTACATGGTCGATAGTTTGATCTCGATTAGGATCATGACTTCAGTATCAAAGGTCAGATTGAAGGGAGACTCGTTAGATGGTATCCAACAAGTTGTATAGTATGCCCATAGCATTTTTGGTAGCTCCTCACCCCATCTGCTTTTGGCTTCATCCAACTTTGTCCTGAATCCTTGCAGAATCATCCGATTCATGACTTTCACTTTTTCATTTGATTGAGGATGTCTGATAGATGTGAATCGGTGTTGAATATAGAGTTTGGCACAAAAGTCCTTAAACTACAAGTGATAGCCTATGGGGGACCCTTTGATGCTCAAGTTAGTAGAGAATGAGATGGTTTATAGTAGCCAGAGATGAGAGCAATGGTGATGCTGAATGAGCATGTGAGAGAGGTGTCAAAATGTACTTTGTCGAGGGTCCTTTCTTATCAATTTATAGAGTTATACAGGATAACTGAATATCATTAGGGAGGTAGCCTCCTTTGACATGGATAGTAAAATCTGTTAGGATGTTGGATTGTATCCTGGAAATCTTTTCTGTTAATATCTTTCTATTGGAATGGTAGTTTTTATTGAGATCCTGTCCGCCATGACCTTGTTCACCATGATCTTTGCTGGAATAGATGTGGTTGGTTGGCCTCTACTACCTACTCGGGCAACCTAGACTTTGAGTACCAGGGTAGCTTATTATTGCTAATAGAGGCCTTGACATTATATCTCGGTGCACTCGACTAGTGTTATGTTGGTAACGAGTTAGGTTCGAGTAAGTACTCGATGAATGCCTTTCTATGCGTACTCGATTAGGACTACATTGATAGCTAGTCGAGTCCAAGTAGGTACTCATAGATGGGCATAAAGAGATGTCTTGTCAGTCATGCCTAGTTATTTGAAGCTTTTCAATCTTGGTTGTAGGAGCTAGTCGACGTAGTGGCTATCTTAGTCATCTTCTCCTTTGCCGGTGGTATAGTTGATGGTCCAATTGGTACTCAAGGTCGAGTAAGTGGTTGACATGACATACATAAATTATGCAGTTTATTATATATATACTTATATATACACACACATAAATAAATACACACATACTTAAAGACATACATAATATCAACTTTATTTATATATCTTTTAATTAAAAAATGTAATGATATATTAGAATATATTTGGATATTTTAATTAATTTAGATAAAATGAATCATTTAATTTTTTAAATTCATTATTTTTGTAGAGTTATCTATCAAATGCTTGTTGTTCCTGATTTTGTCTTTTGTATCATGCATCATGTGTTTTATTAATAAACTTTTCAAAGTAAGAATAGCTTAACTATATTAACTATTCAATTACTCGATACTAGGTGGTAGCCAAACTCAGGGGACCATGCCCAACTATCACATGTTTATTAAATCTCACATGGTTGGTGGTCTATGGTTGCAAAAGATTTAAAAAAAAAACTTCACCGCACCACTTCATTCCCCATATCAATTTCTATCATACAATAATTGGTGCAATGATACTATATCATCTACATGATGTTGACATTTAGTGTCTCAATTTGGCCCAGAAGAAACCCATGATAGAATCTAAGTGAGAAGCTGCAGCAAACCCATGAGGAGGACCTAGCAAGCTGGCCTAGGCCCATGCAATGCATGGCCAGGCACATGCAGGTGCAAGCATGCTGCCCAGGTGTGTGGCCTAACAAGCGCATGCCCAACATGTGGTCCACGTGCACTTCATCCCCTATCTCACGCGGTCTATGGTGGACTGCTCTATCTACAATGCAGTCATCATAGCTCATAGAAAGGTGTTGCGGTCTATGGAGGATTTATTGTTACTCACATGCATAATTTTTACGATCAAATGGTGCAGCATGTGGTCGATAAAGATCAGATGATGCAGGGCACGATCTGACTCGATTTGGTCTAATCCACAATGATTGCAGTGCGATAAATGCTGATCGGATGGCTAGGAGCAGTTCTCTGATCAAACACAACTTCGGAAGGAAATAAAAATCCATTTTTGACATGATTTGGACCATTAGATTTCTGTTGAGATACTCTTATGCTAGAGGCTATAAAAAGGAGGGCAAGTGGCCAAGACTAGGTATAAGGATTCAAAGAGATTCTTGGAGTTGTGGTAATTACAGAAAAAGCCTGTAGGGGCTAGAGGGTCTCATTTAGAGTTGAGAGTTTCTTATGAGGGATTTGGAGTTTCTTGTTGAAAGAAATTATATGGAATTGAGAATGAGAGTTCCAATTTTGTAAGTATTTATTTTTTTCATAGTAAAAACCTTACATGTATAATTGATTGTCTTTTATTTTATTTTTTCTTTTCTTCCTTCTTTTGCAGCATCGACACCGACATCATGATCTTGGAAATGGGAATCTATATTCCGTATGAGAGATTCCTCAAACAAGTGATATTAGTAAAGTTGGTATCATAACAACTAGTATCAGAGCCTCGCAGAGTTCCAAGTTCTTCATGTTGATCGAGATTGAAGAAGATGAAGAAGATAAGTCAATCAAGGTGGAGATCAACCGGTTTGATAGAAAGAGTAATTCTTTCTTTAGTAAGCAAGGGTGAAGACATGCTTATCCAGCATGGATTGATCGACACTCTCATATGCAAGAAAAGGCCTACAACCATGGAGGATAAGACTTGGAAGCGCTCTAGATGTAGATGGTGAGTATATCTACTTGTACCTGATAGATGACATGGTGATCCATGTGTTAAACAAGAATTTTCGACAGTGCTATGGGCGAAGCTCGAGCAATTGTATATGGCAATGTTCCTAATCAACACGCTCTTTCTTTGGAAGCAATTTTATCAACTATGGATGACTGAAGGATAGCATGCAGGAGTACCGAGCAACTTCCAAATGATCCTTACCAATCTTCTTGGTATAGGTGAGAAGGTTGAAAAGTAGACCAGGATATTAGTCTTGTAATTATCATTACCACACTCCTTCGAGTCCTTGGTGATTGCTCTTCTAGTGGGGAAGAGCATCACCAAGATGGAGTAGGCCACATCGGTACTACTCCAAAATAAGGTTCTCAGGTAGGAGAACCAAGCTTCGAGTTCATGTGGGAACTTAGTGTTGGTGATCTCTAAAGGAGCTAGCAGTAGAAGTTGAAGTAACAGAGGATCATAAGGTGGGCAGTTCAAATTAAAGGACATGAGCAAGATCATGTGCTATTGGTGCGATGAGCTTGGATGTTGTATCAGACATTGCCTGTAGCTTAAGAATCGGATAAAGGCTACTATGGCAGTGACTAATTGTAGCAATAGTAATGGATACTATGGTGATGCACTCATGATATCCGATGATATATCTCCTTTTCTCTTGTAGTGAATTTTAAATTCTGCATGTCCACATAATATTAATTGTAAAAAGAGCTGTTCGACTCTCTAGAGAGTAAAGAGAGTTTTGTCCACTTGCTAGATGGATAGAGCTGTATAATCAAGAATATCAAGATAGTCAGCTTGAAGGTACATGATGAGATAATAAAGAAATTGAATGCGATCTGATACATATCTAGTTTTCATAGAAATCTAATTTTATCAAGCAAACTAAATTTAAACTATTACACGTGGAAAGCCGGTAATAGAATTCTAAAGATTATCCACGACAGTAGGATCATCTTGCAAGGAAAGAAACGTGAAGGATACTATCTCTTAATAGGAAGTCCGGTGCAAGATTGAATCCCTAATGTAGATAGGAGCTTAATACAAAGTGAAGCTCCGAAAGCAGATAGATCGGGCATGAAATGAGAGACTCGGGAGGATGATAGGTGATGCCCCATAGTGAAGTTCCTATTACCGTTGAAGCTTCTCTAAGCAGATTTTAAGTTATGTAGAGCATAACACATGATGGAAATAAGATCGAGCAGCCTAGCTCGACTCTTATATTTATTCATCCATAAATAGCAAGTATTTGCCCCACGACATGAGGGTGAGATATTTCAAGAGCTTTCAAAGAGATCCTTCAAGAGCTCTCAAAGAGGTCCTTCAAGAGCTCTCAAAGAGGTCGAATGTCAAGTTAAGATAGAGATTGTTGAGGTTTAGTACTTCAATTCAGCTTGGAAGAAGTCTAAAATAGAACTCAAGTGAGAAGCCATAATAGACCCGTGAGGAGGATCCAGCAGGCTGGCCCAGGCCCACACGATGCATGGCCAGGCACATGTGAGTGCACGGCCCAACATGCGCACATGCCCAACACACGGTCCATGCACACTTCATCCCCATGTCTCACACGGTCTATGGTGGACCGCTCAGTCCATAGTGCAGTCATCGTGGTTTATAGTAGAATGTCGCGGTCCATGAGGATTTATCGTTGCTCACATGCGCGATTTGCATAATCAGAGAATGCAGCATGCTGCCGGTCAACACCAGACAATGCGGGGCATGATCTAACTTGATTTGGGCTAATCCAGTGGTGATTGTGGCATGATGAATGCCGACCGGGCCAGGAGTGCTTTTCCGGTCAAACAAGAGTTGGGAAAGAAATATAAGCCCTTTTCAACATGGTTTGGATCATTAGACTCCAGTTGATAAACTCTTTATGTCAGATGCCATAAAAAGGGAGACATGTAGCTAAAAACTAGGTTTGAGGATCTTGAGAACTTTCAAGAGGTGTGGTTGCAATAAAAAAATCTATAGGGCTAGAGGTTTTTTTTGAAAGTTGGGAGTTTCTTATTAGGGATCTGGGATTTATTGTTGAGAAAAATTATACGAGATTAAGAATGGAAGTTTTAATGTTGAAAGTATTTATTTTTTTACAGTAAAACCTGACATCTAATTGATTGTATCTTTTATTTTATTTTTTCTCTTTTTCCTTCTCTTACAGCATCAACATTGATATCATGATCTTGAAAATAAAAATCTATATTTTATATAGAGATTTTTTATATAAATAGTATCAATATAGCTGGTATCATGATACATGATTCATGTACTGCACCAATATCTGATTGTTATGAGAGAATGGGGCCGGTGCTCTCAGGGTGCTGGAAGGCAGCACTCTTTGGAGGATTGATCCGATTCACCATACGCAACCTTGTCCCCACGTTCATCTAGAGTTAGGGCTGGAAATGGACCGGTCCAAAGTTCATTGGACTGGCCAAAAGACTATATTTTAAAAATTTTTAGACCGAATCCGGACATCCCTTTGATCAAAAAATTAAATGGACTCTATTTTACAGTCCGAAGACTAGTCCGATATGCTTAAAATTTGGTCCGAAACTTGAATCAATTTCATGTCGACCCGAAGTTTATCGAGCTAGTCCAGTCCAATTCCAGATAATGAATTTTTGGACCGATTCATTTTCAATCCTACCTAGAGTACCGAGCTTTGCTGTAACGTTCTTAATTAACAGCAAAGATCCCTCGTTTTATATATACTTCATCCTTATTGCTACGCAAAATACCAAAAACTTGGTGCCAGGGACCAGGGGTAGGTTTCGGTGGTTTCCCCTGTGCACCCGCCACGCTACGATGCTAATCACATTTTATTCTATCAATTTGTTAATTAATTAGTTAGTTAATTTGAGAGGATTAATACTAAATCGTCGTTCCAGTTGTGGCTCGTGAAGTGGCACTTGTCCACATCTCCCTTCCCTTTCGACGCGTGTTTTGGGCTGTCATTTATCCACTCCACTCTGGAAACAGCGATTCTTATTCTGTTCCGCGGGACAGCAAATTCGTATCCTTAAGCCCCATTACCTGCGTCCATCATCGTTGGCTCCGGAGCCCCGTCATGCAAAAGGGACGAAAGCTGAAACCTCCAACTAAAATGATGATTTTGCCCTTTCCGACGTCACTTTTTTTAGCGTACATTTGCCGTAACTTTGAGTTAATATCCAAGGGTAAATTCGAGAAGGAGAGGAAAAAGGGAGGTGAGGCGAAGAGCGGTTCGGCGTCTTCGCACCTGGCATGCCATTTAGAGGGAGAGGGACGGCGCCGAGGACGCTAGAAAAAGGCAAAGGAGAGCCACAAGGCCACAAAAGCTAGCGAGGCTTTGAGAGAGAAAGAGAGTAAAAAGCGTGGAGGGACGAGGAGATGGAGAGAGTGGAGGGAGAGAGCGTGTGAGTCGTTGAGGCGGTTTCGGTTCGCGTGGCGTGCGAGCAGGCCCTTTGCTTTCCATTATATAATCCCCTCCTCCCTCCCCTCCCCTCCCCCCTCCCTAACGTCAGACACACCCAGCCACACAGCACCTAAAAAGAAAGAAAGAAAGGAAGGAAGGAAGATCCTTTTTTTTTTTTTTCTATAATTTCTTTTTGGTAAATGTTTTTCTAGCTGATTTCTGAGCAATTTGTGGAGTTCTCCTCCTTATTCATCTAGTTGTTTCTTTTTCTACCATATTAATTACATGGAAGCATCAATTCGAGTTTGTTCTTTTATGCCATTCTTTTCAGCTTCGATTTCTGTTTTAAAAGGAGATATGGATCGAGAGAGCAGGAAGAGAGGGAGGGAGGAGCCGGTGGTGGTGGTGGTGGCGGCGACGGAGGAAGAGAAGGAAATTGTCCGCGAAGTTGTGGCCACGGCAGAGATAACGATGGAGAAGGGGAAGCAGCAGGAGATATCGGCGCCGTCGACGGACGTGATATTCGAGGCGGGCGATGCCTTCGAGATCTCGGACGTGTACCGCCCACCGGGGCTGTTCGAGTTCCCGTGGCTGAAGGAGGAGAACTGGGGGCTGCTCACGGCGGCGGAGTCCGACGGCCGGGATCTCCGAGACGTCTTCTTCTCGTCGCTCGTCGACGGTTGCTCGGCCGCCATCGGGTACCCCGGCGACCGCCTTTCGCCGCCGCCAGGGCCGTTCGCGCTCCCCGGGGATGACGACGATGGGTCCTGGCCGTCCGGGGGTGAGGACGACGGCGTGGATTGCATCTGGAGCACGGTGCTCCGCCAGCCGCTCGCCACCGTGTACAGCAAGCGCTCTGGCGCTTGACAAACGTAAACGAGAGAAGGCCCCTATTTTTTTTTCTCCTCCTTTCGTTTCCAATTTTAGGTTTTTATCTTTTTCCCTCCCCACAGAATCTTCGCCGTTGAGATGTTGTTACGGGGATGATTAGAATTTAAGCATGTAGTTTAAATTTTAAAAGAGACATCTCATTTTCAAGTGCAGAAATCTTTTCACTTAATTCAGAGAAATTCAAGAATTTTGTAGAAAAATATTGGAGAGCAAGTTTGTGGACCTCGTGGATACTCGGATGGTCAGGAACTACCTCCATTTTAAGTAATTACTTTAACATGTCACATATTGCTACATCTTTTTTCTCATACTATTTTTAGTAACAACTTGAAACTTTTGACATGTTGCATGTTTCCTAATATTTCTGATTGAAAGAATCATTTCCGCATTAAGCATGGTCATGCTCGATGCATGTAAGTATAGGAGTCCCTACTAATTTTGAAGTTTATATGTGCAATCTTGTAAGAAGGTAGTTGTTCATCATGTCCAACAAAAGGTCGGTTGTCGTCTTTTCTTTTTCGTGTCGATCGTTCCCATCTTTGCATGCGATCTATCCCACGTGGCAGTAGTTTTTGACACTTGCAGAGAGACCAGATGTTACATCATAAGCGACATGCATAATCAAATAACTTTTTTATAAATTATATTCTTTTATTTTTATATTAAATTAAGATATTTTATTTATAAAAATAATTAATTTAGAAATTGAAAAGTCAATAAGGGTATTTTATTATTCTCCACCTTTTTCTAATTAAGAGGCATGACTTACTTTAGAATCATTAGCTTCTTTGATAAACTTTTCCAGCACTATAATTAAAGAATAATGTTACCTGACTTCAAGATTGATGCGTCCATTCGGCTAGTTCCCGGTCGGACCGGCCCCCGACGTCCGGTCGGCTGGTCCCCGCGCGGAGTCCGATTTCCCGGTCGGCTTTTTCAAAGAGCTGACCCGGGGGCTTTGAGAGCTGATAGGCGTCCCACCGCCCGTGCGACGGCCCTTTTTATCATCACGGTCGGCTCCTGGGGAGCCAGCTGACCCACTGCTGAAGAGATCGCCCGAGGTTTCCAGAACCTTTCCTCTCCGACAGTTCTGACATTCTGTTATAACAAACTCCAGCGCATGTTCACTACTCTGACACACCTGGCACGCCGTCACCCACGATCTCGTCGCTACGCCTGTTTTCCTGGGGGCATATTCGAGTTTTTCCAGCCCGCTCTCCAACAGAATTTGGCAGCGCTCCATGCTTATAAAAGATGCCCGGGGGACGTCCGTGAAGGGTAACGTTCTTCTTCCCCATTGCATACTCTCCTTCCAAGCTTCCTCCCGTTCTGTTGCTCCAACCCTCCTCTAACTTAAGCATCGGAGTGTCCCCGTCGGAGTCTCTCCGGCGTCCAGAAACTTTTTGCAGGTTGGCTGGTCGAGAAGCTCTCCAGGACGTCCACCGATCCCGGTCCAGGAGGAAATTTATGCTTACGTATGAGATAGATAGCATGCTGAATTCCTTGACAATAGCAACTAGGATGGTATGTGTGATCCGCAGGAGGATGAATGGTATCATGTTTGTAATCCCATCATGGATCATTTAACCATCACAGGAATTTTTAATTAATTAAATTATATGCATTTCTTGGGTTATCAAGAATGCAAACAAAATTGTTTAGTTAGGCTATTTCATGAGCTTTCATCAATCATTATTAACATACTTAACGACAAAACCTTTCTTCTATCAAAGTCAAATCTATTTTATAGAGGAAAATGATATGAGATGCCAGTTTTAACAATTTAGCGCTGGATTGATATAACTAGTGGAACTTAATGAATGTGCCGGTATCTCATAAGTTAAACCATCCTCATGCTAATTGCATCGGTGATGTGGTGAGTTCTAGCATTACTAGTTTTAAAAGCAAAGTTTCGTGTGCGAATGAAATGAACGCAAAGAAAACCGCTAATAGAAAACTTGAGAGGAAAGGAATTATAATAAGGTTTTCTTGGTACTGAAATTGACTTATACTCACCCCTCTATCAAATTGCAAGCTCGTTCCTAGAAAAAAAAAAAAAAAAAATTGCCGGCTTGTTACCAGGACTACAAATGGATTAGATTGATTTGCTTTTAATCAAAAACTACTCTGAAATCAATTCCATCCAATTCAAACCCAAGTTTCTTGGATTAGGTTTGGATTGAAATATATATGTATATATATATAGGATTTGGATCACTAATTACCCATCTAAGCTTGAACCAACATAAATCCTTTTAAAAATACTTATGAATTTCTAAATCCTTCTTAATTAGAAAAAAATAACTTTTAACAAAAAATAATATTAGTGGTACTCATTAATTGATGATAATATCTAAATGTTGCATATTATTATACTATTTATGATGTAATAAAACAATCAATATATACATGCTTATTATTGGTTTAAGTTTTCATTTGGATTCATAAGTTAGATATCGAGCTTGATTTCATCCAAATTCAGATGGCAATAACTTGGCTTGAGCTCAAATTTCAATCCGATTCAAATTTGAATCGAATTGGGTTGTGTCAATGACTCATCCAACCCTAGCTACCACTTGTAACTTACTCATGACCTACCACCCAAATGACCATAAAAACAATTCGGGTCAGGCAATGGGTTTAACACGCTCTTTTGACTTGGCAATTATGGAGCTATATGATCAAACCAAACCATTGAAAGGTATGAGATTGTGTTTTGGTTGGGAGAATGTATATACCTAAAATTCTCTCTATATGTAGTGTACATCCGTAAATAACTAATCATCTAGAAAATGCTGATATATATAGACCAAAAATAGGATTTAAAGACTCTTAGGAAAAATGATGAACCAGAACTAGACGAATCTACATGCAAAAGCTCGTTTAGAAAAGAGGTCCCGTCAATATCGATATCTTATTAAATCTCGTGCATGCATTGTACTATTTTGATTTAGATATTGTTACAATCTCTAGTCTAAAATCCTTAAAATGCTTTAAAGCTATTAGTGCACGAACTAAAACTTTACGTAGTCATCGGCCATCAAAGTTTGTAAATTGAATCATGTTAATATATGAGTTGCTCCAAATATTGAAAAGTCTAGGAGGTTTTCTATAAAAAGATATAAAAAAACCATTTGTTTCAGGGTCCCTTCTAGATAGTTTTTTCTATGTGTGGGGTTCATCTTCTCTGAATTGGGGCAGACATCGCTTCTTCGTTTGGAGATCGGATAAACATTCTCTCCAATTATGATACTCAGAGAAATCCAATGTGAGAATATCATCTTCATTTGGGTTTCTTCTATTTGATAGATTGGAGGATGGAAAACTTCTTTCTTGGAATGCATTTCTTCTTTTGCATTTTTTGATTGGGACTTCTCTCCAAGAAGTTCGACCAGACATGGAGGGATTTCAATCCAGATGACTCAGTTGATTCTTTTATATAAGGGGCTATGTAGTTTTCTCTTTTGAAATAATAGAAAGAGTCTCCTCTTGGTTTGATAGCCCTTAATTCCCTCGGTTACTCTTGCTCTCAGTGTTGATCCCCTTAGTTAATGACCCCCTTCGGTCCTGCCCACCTTGTTCACCACCCTTGATTGGATTTGTATTCCGACCATCAAAGGATATTATTGCTTTTGGCATGTTGGTGACCCTACATGTAAAGGTTATGCTATGTTATTCCTCCTATATATAGCACCACCTCTATTTTCTTTGGTATTTTTCCACCACTTAAGAGAAGCTTGTTTTCTTTGATTTGTAGCCAAGGCTTAGGAGGTTTGTTCATCTCTCTTAGGTACTCTTCTCTTGATCCAATTAGAGGTCAAGAAAGGCATTTGTAGCCCTTATTCGGTTTATTATTGTGCCTCTTTATTATTATTTCTGGATCTTTTTATATTGGATATTTGTATCATCTTTGTACATAATTTCAGGACGGTTACATAGTGGATTGCTCCTCCTCTATTATGGATGTAGGTAGGTTTGCCAAACCATATAAATTTCTTGTCTTTCATATATTTATTATTTATGCTTGTGAAGTGTTTGATAAATTGCCTAAATAAGAGGAAATAATTAATTAAAAGTCTAAAGCAATCCAATCTACTGCACGCATCCCCAAAAATTAGTATTAAAGCATTTGAATGGCATCTGACGAGTAACAAAGTTTATTAATGGCTCATAAAATAGTTATTTTTATTCCATTATCACAAGATATGAAATGGCAGTATTTGATGGTACAGGTGATTTCGTACAATGGAAGGTAAGAATAAAATATTTGTTAGACAAGGAGGGTATGACAATAGATTTCAAAGGTATGGATACAATTCCAGGAGATACTGACGCTGCCAAAGAGGAAATCAATGAGAGAGCATTAGAGACTCTTATTTCGGCTTTGAGTGATAAAGTTTTTCACAATATTATGAATCTTGATATAGCTAAAGGTATATGGAATAAATTGGATAGCTTGTATATGATAAAATCTCTTACAAATAGACTATATTTAAGAGAAAAGTTACATACATTTCGAATGGTAGAAGGGACTTCACTTAAGGATCACTTGGATAATTACAATAAGTTACTGCTCAATTTGATAAATGTTGGTGTTGATGTTGACAAGGAAAACAAGGCTTTGATTTTGATTTATTTTTTACTTAAGTTCTTCAAGAATATTACTACTACCATGCTCTATGTAAGAGCGACAATAAATTTTAAAAAAGTTATAGCCACTTTATTATCCAATGAGCTTAGATTAAAAGTATAGTTAGAGTATCAGACTCCGACTCCGGCACAAGAAGTTATAGTTAGAGACATAGATGAGCAAAGAAAAGATAGCCAAGGTAGAAGTAAATCCAAAACAAGATCACAGTCTAGGTCTAAAAGATCCGATGTTTGTCACTATTGCAAGAGGCCAGGTTATTGAAAGTCTAAATGTAGATTTCTATGGTCCAAGAAATAGAAAGAATAGAGAGATAAAGGAACTGTCTCAGATTTAGCATCAGTTATAGTTATATCAGGGATCACAACAATGTTGCAGATAATACAGTATTTACAGCTACTTATAGTATTAATTAGGCTGATACTTGGATTATGAACTTTAGAGCATCTTTCCACATGATACCCCATAAGGAATGGTTCTTTTCTTTTAGACCATATAAGGGAGGCATCGTTCTTCTTAACGATGATACAATCTCCAAAGTAAAAGGTATTGATAAAGTTTAGATCAAATCTTATACAAATATTGTAATGACTCTGGACGATATCAGATATGTTATTCAACTGAAGAGGAATCTTTTCTTAGTGCATGCCCTTGGTAGTGCAGGTTTTAAGGATAGATGGGTAGAGAATTTATAACTATAAGTAAAGAAGCATAGACTCTATTAAAAGACAAATTGAGTGGCACCCTCTACTACCTAGATGGCAGTACAATGGTTGGACAGGCTTTGGCAATACAGTCTTCTATTAAGTAGTTGACACAGTTGTAGCACCAGACGCTGGGCTACATATCAGATAAAGGTTTACAGGAGTTAAGTAGACATTATCTGCTAGGTGGTCAGAAGGTTGGTGTACTTGGATTCTATGAGCATTGTGTATTTGAAAAATAATATAAGATCAGCTTTTCTATAAACATGTATAGGACAGTAACTATATTGGATTATATTCGTTCTAATCTATGGAGACCTTTCCCAGTTACATCCAAAAGTGAATCTTGATATTTATTTTTGTTTATTGATGACTGATATGGTAAGATCATTGACGTGGAGTCCCTTTCGGATCCAGCCGGATGCAATGCTGGCAGAAGTTGCCACGTCAGACCCCCTCTTCGAGTTCCTTCGCCGGGTGGCTCCCTCGAGGTCGAGCCCATCTCAGTCGAAGTTGAGCTCCCGCTCTCTTCGAGCTCCTTCACCGGGCGGCTTCCTCGAGGTCAAGCCCATTTCGGCTGAAGTTGAGCTCCCGCTCTCTTCAAGCTCATTCACTGGGCGGCTCCCTCGAGGTTGAGCCCACCTCGGTCGAAGTCGAGCTCCCACTCTCTTTGAGCTCCTTTGCCGGGCAGCTCCCTCGAGGTCGAGCCCACCTCGGCCGAAGTCAAGCTCCCGCTATCTTCGAGCTCCTTCGCCAGGTGGCTCCGTCGAGGTCGAGCCCACCTCAACCAAAGTTGAGCTCTCGCTCTCTTCGAGCTCCTTCGCTGGACGGCTCCCTCGAAGTCGAGCCCACCTCGATCGAAGTCGAGCTCCTTCTCTTCGAGCCAATCACTCTTCGGTCAAGAGGTCCGACGGCCGGAGGCCGTCCCTATGGCCAAAGTTCACGATGCTTCGAGGGATTCGGAAGCAGAAAGAAAGGGATGTAATCACCTCCCTTGGACGGCGGTGCGCCACCCAAGAACCATGGAGAGACATCCCCCAGGGTGTCATGATCTCTCCCGCCATTGCTTAAACCAGATAGGAAAAGGCACCTCGATCGAGGCACTACATTTTTCAGCCAACCGTTTGCACCACCCATAAGAAGAAACCCATGCCAGGAGATTCAAACCAGGGGGCGGCTATCCCCAAATCGAGGTCCTACCAAAATTCTCAAAGTGTAGTGACCAACTGGGAAGTCAGAACCAATGGCATAACTCTTTATCATGAGGAGGGAAAGGCACTAGGGCACCGCATGGAGCATTGCTGATCGTTGACCTTTCGGCACCTGCAGAGAAGGAGGAACCCGAGGTGGATAGCTAGAGGGGTCCGTGGCCTAAAAGAAAGTTCCAAAGGCCTTCGAACAAGGTAAGCAAGCAAAGGCAAGAGAGAGGAGAGTTAGCAAGAAGTAGAGCGCTCGGAGGCTACCGGAGAACTCATCGAAAGAGTCTCAACCGACACGGCCATAATTGCTCAAGCTCTCCCCCACCGCTACTGTTCTCACCCTACTATTTCCTTTGAAAGCAAAACATCTTCCTCCTAGCATGGAGTCCGATCAGGGGCCCACCAGGGAGGATCTATTCCCCTAGATCATCATTGACTTGATTATCGGAGTGCCCTGTCGGGATTCCCGACCTCGATCTCCTCTTTTTTGCAAATCCGGGCGCGTGAGCTGGATTCTGGGTTACTAGGTCAGTGTCCGGCGCCATCCCCAAGCTGCAGGCCATGGCGGTATAGGTGGCAACAGATTGGTGTGCCAGGTAGGGAGGATAGGGCACAGTCTGATTCAAGCCAATCCCCTCATGCACAACTCCACCCGAAGCATGGTGATGACGTGCGTGCGGGAGGTCTCCACCAGCCATGCGAGAGGTCTCCACCAGCCATGCAGGAGACCCTCCTTCTCACGGGGGTCCGCATAGTCCAAAGAGGGAACCCCCCGCTCTGCAGCAACTACCTCCGGTGGATGTCCAGCTGGCCGTGCTCGTCCAGCTGATGTAAGTTCTGACTATGGCGGTGCGACAGTTACAGCATCAGCATAGGTCCCTGGCCACCCACCAATAGTCGGGGATCCCTATGGCCCAATCCGCTATACCCCGCGATAGTCTGCACTCCTTCCAAGGAAGGCCATCATAACCGCGGGCCAAGACTGACCCCCGAGGAAGCCACCAGACCCCGGCAAAGAGATAGTGGACCGGTTTGGTCGATCGGGAGAGATCTCTGGCCTTCAAGCATGCCACTGTCAAGCATCGTCGAAGCCGTCATCGAGGCAAGGCTCCTCGATGCGACCCCTCTCAGCTGTCATCTTCATCTCCTCCGACAACCTCGACGGAAGGCTCCACCGATGAGGCCATCAGGCGCATGGCTAAAAGGTAACTGGAGGAACAGGAGCGTAAGCTGGCAGAACTGTTCTGCTAGTTTGGAAACTTTCAGGGCTCCTCCCGTGAGCCGGCGGACCATGACGCCTGTCTCCCTTTCTCCCGAGAAATCCAAGAGGAGCCGATCCTGAGTTGATTCTGCATGCCGCAGGTGGATCCCTACGACAGGACCACCGACCCTCTGGACTACCTGGAGAGCTACAAGGCTCTCATGAGAATCCAGGGGGTGATCGATGCCCTCCTCTGCCTTGCCTTTCTAGCCACTCTTAAGAAGGCCGCTCGAGTCTGGTTTACCTGTCTCGAGCTCGAAAGCATCAACTTTTTTGTGCAGCTGGAAAGAAGGTTCATGGCTCACTTTGATGCCTGTTAGAAGGTGCTGCGAGAAGTAGACAGTCTTTTCTCCATCAAGCAACAGGACCATGAACCCTTATGGGACTACGTGACCTGCTTCAAGATTGCTGCACTGGAGATCTACAACTTGGACGAGCCAGTCGCTATGTTAGCACTGAAAAGAGGCCTCAGGACTTCCCGTCTAACTTACCCCTATAAAAGAAGCCGCCGAAGACGTACTCTGACCTCCTCCTCCGCATTTATAAATACATCCATGCCGAGGAGGCGGACCGCACCAGGAGGAAATTGGATGGGAATCCGCTAAAGAAGCAGCCTCTAGGGGAGATGTCTGGGATGCGAAAGCCCGGACCGACCCCGAACTTCTAACAAGGGCCGAAGCCAAAGAGCGGCCCCATCCCAGAAGAAAGATACACACCTCTCTTTACCCCAAGGTCGAAGATCCTCATGGAGATTGAGGGTGAGCATTACTTACGCCGCCCTCCCCACTAAGGCCATCCAACGGTCATGACAAAATGAAGTACTACTAGTTTCACCGCGACCACGACCACGACACCAAGAAATACCACCCCTCAAAAGAGAGATTGAAGATCTGATAAGGAGGGGATATCTCGAAAAGTTTGTGGGGGACAAGACCCCAGTGGAACCTTAAGTGCTTGCTGCTCTTCCTCCTGTCCCTCCAGTTGACAACCGACCCACTAAAAAGCCTATGGATATGGTATGCTAGGAAATAGAGCGCGTTTTTAAGAGGGCCTGGGAAGGAGAGAGGTCGAAAAGTGTATTCCCCTTTACGAGGGAGGAGGGATTTGGGAACCAAAATATAAATGATGATGCCGTGGTTATCGAAATGATGATTGCTAGGCATCCTGTAAAGCAGATTATGGTCAATAGTGGAAGTTCGATTGATATATTTTTTTACGACGCTTTCTCTAGGATGAATCTATCCTCTGCTCAATTGAAGCCTGTGCACACCCTCTTGTCGGCTTTACCAGGGACTCCATAGGAGTTGAAGGAGAGATCACTCTTCCCGTTACTGCTGGATCACCACCTCGATAGAGTACTGTCATGATGACTTTCACGGTTGTTAGACTTCCTTAAGCCTACAATATGATCCTTGGCCGCCCCTCAATCTGCTCAACACGGCCATCTCTACCAAGCGCCTGTTGGTGCAATTCCCTACCCCTTAGGCATAGGGGAGATGAGGGGGGCACCTCAGCCAATCCAACACTGTTTGCAAGCTATCCCAAAGGCCAGAAGCACCGAGGAGGACCCAAGCATCGACGAGCTCAACCAAAGGGTGCAGGACCCCAGGGGCAGCCCAATTAAGCATCTATTGATGTATCCACTTAGAGCAAACCCGACAAAGATGGTGCAAATCAGGGCCCAGCTGCAAGAAGAGGAGCGGGCCAGCCTGCTGAGTTTCCTCCAGATGAACGTGGATGTATTTGCCTAGACAGTGATAAACATTCTTGGGATTCCCCCCAATATCATCACTCACAGGTTAAGCATCGATCCGAAGTGCTGCCTTGTCCAGCAAAAGAAGAGATGCTTCATCCTGGAGAGGCAACGGGCAATTAATGAGGAGGTGGAGAAGCTCCTCGCATCCGGCTTTGTTCATGAAGTGTAGTTTCCTAGCTGGCTGGCGAACGAGGTCATGGTCAAAAAAAATAATGGGAAATGGAGGATCTGCATGGACTACACTGACCTTAACTGAGCCTGTTCGAAGGATAGTTTCCCTCTTCCGAAGATCGACTAATTGGTGGACGCCACCACAGGGCACTGCTTCTTCTCCTTTATGGATGCGTTCTCTGGGTACAACCAGATTCGGATGCATCCAAAGGATGAGGAGCATACTGCCTTCATCATGGATTGGGGGATGTATTGCTACTGGATGATGCCGTTCGGCTTAAAGAACGCTGGCACCACGTACCAACAGCTGGTCAACAAAGTTTTCAAGGATCAGATCGGTCACAACATGCAAGTCTACGTGGATGACATGCTTGTAATGAGCAAGCCAAGGTCATACCACATTATCGACTTGGCATAGGTCTTCTAAATCTTCGCCTGTACTAGATAAAGCTGAACCTAGTGAAGTATTCTTAGCATGGGAACAGGGAAGTTCCTAGGCTTCATGGTCACCTAGAGGGGGATAGAAGCCAACCCCGAGAAAGTTCAAGCGATTGTCGACATGGAGCACCCCATCTCAAAAAAGCAAGTCCAGTGCCTCATGGGCCGGATCGCTGTCCTGAGTCAGTTTATCTCACTATCTGCAAATCGCTGCCTGCCTTTCTTTAAGGTGCTGCACAAAGTGCATGACTTTATTTAGATGGAGGAGTATAGGGAAGCCTTCGAGGAGCTGAACAAGTTCTTGGCATCACCGCCCCTACTTTCTAGGCTGAAAGATGGAGAGGAGCTCTTGTTGTACTTGGCGGTTACCCCAGAGGCCGTCAATTCGGTCCTTATTCTCATAAACGAAGACGGAGCTCAGAGATCGGTGTATTATGCAGGTAAGCTCCTCCAAGACATGGAGACCAGGTACACCCGCTCTGAAAAACTAATTTTTGTTCTTATAATATCTGCTCAGCGTTTCAGGCCATATTCCAAGCGCACCCGATCGTAGTCCTGATGGACCAACCATTGAGGCCATACTCAACCACCTTGATACTTCCAAGCAGTTAGCTAAGTGGGCCTTGAAACTCAGCAAGTTCGATATCGCATACTAATCGAGATCATCTCAGAAGGCCCAGGTGTTGGCTGATTTCCTGGTCGAGTGCGCATGCATGGGCGAGGAGTTGGAGGAGACCCTCTCGGGGTGTCGAACGAAGCCCGAGACCGAGGAGGAGGTCTGGATCTTCCACGTGGATGGCACATCCAACTCAGGAGGGAGCGGAGTAGGCCTCATCCTCGCCAATGGCGATGAGGTTGTAGCTGAGTCGCACTCCGTTTCTGGTTCACGGCAACCAACAACCAGGCAGAGTACGAGGCACTCCTCGTTGGATTGAGAGTCTCCCGCAAACTGGGTGTACCCAATATAAAAGTCTTCACCAACTCCCAATTGGTGATCAGATAGGTCTCAGGAGAATTTGAAGCCCGAGATCCCCAAATGATAAAATACGTGGAGCAGGTATGCCAAACATGGCAAGCTTCCGGTACTTCAGCATGTCCCACATTCCTCGTGGGGAGAATGCTCGAACCGATGCCCTTTCAAGGCTCACGACCCTATCGGACTCATCGCTAAGCCACGCCTACATCGAGTACCTCGAAATCCAAAGCTACGGGCTTCCGAAAAGTCCAGTAGGTCACCCCAGAACCCAGTTGGATAGACCGGTACATCAGGTACATCACCGATGGCATCCTGCCAGAAGATCGTGCGGAGGCTGGCCTTGTCAAAAAGAAGAAGGCCATGCGATTCATGTTGATGGACGGGCAACTCTATCACAGGTCCTACTCTTATCTATTCTAAAGTGCTTAGATCCACAGAGGCAGCCTTCGTGCTCTAAGAGATACACGAGGGTCTCTACAGGAATCACGTGGGGGCAGGACATTAGCATACATAGCCCTCCAACATGGGTATTACTGGGAGACTTTGAGAGTGGATGTTGCCAACTTTGTGAAGAATTGTGATCGTTGCCAGTGCCATGGCTGCATACAGCATCAACCGGTAGTGCCACTCTCCTAGCTCTCCTCCCCTTACCATTTGCCCAGTGGGGGATAGATATCCTTGGCCCCTTTCCTCTCACGTCTAGGCAATGCAAGTTCCTGATAGTAGCCATCGACTACTTCACCAAATGGATAGAGGCGAAGTGGCTAGCATGGATTATCGAAGCCAAAGTCAGCCAATTCTTTTGGAAGTCAATCATCTACCGCTTTGGACTCCCCCACACCATCATCGCTAACAACGGACGACAGTTCGATAATCGAGAGTTTGAGGAGTTCTGTGCCAACCTCAATATCCATCATCGCTTTACCTCTATGGCTCATCCTCAAACCAATGGAGAGGTCGAGGTGACCAACCGAACCATCCTCCAGGGGCTCCAAACCAGGCTGGACCAGGCCAAGGGCAGGTGGGCTAAAGAACTCCCTAGTGTCCTGTGGGCCTACCACACAATGCCTCGAACGACCATGGATGAGATACCCTTCAACCTCGTTTTTGACGCCGAAGCCGTCATCTTGGTGGAGCTAGGCATGCCCATGCTGTGGGTAGAGCAATATGATGAAGCTGAAAACCCGGCCTGCCTCCTGCTCAACTTGGACATCCTTGAGGAGACGAGAGACAAGGCTCGACTCTAAATGGTGACCTACCGATAGCCGGTGGCCTGGTTCTACAACAAGCAGGTAAGGCCAAAGACCTTTTGCCCAGGTGATCTAGTACTGCGACCAGCCAAAGCCTCTCAACCTCGGGAATGTGGCAAGCTCTTCCCAAACTAGGAAGGCCCTTATAAGGTGGTTGAAGCCCTCCCACATAGAGCCTACTACCTTGCCAAACTCGAGGGCACCCGGTTCCCACGAACTTGAAGCACCAATAATTTGAGGATGTACTACCAATGATGTAAGGCTTCCTCTCATTAGTAAAGAATTCCTTCTAGTGCAAAATTGCCTTTGCCTTGCAGGAATACTGCTGCCCGACCACAGGTCTGGCAGATGAAGCCAAGAAACTCCAGAAACCCTGCATCTCGAAGTCGGGAAACTCCTGAAGCCCCACACCTCGAAGCCAGGAAACTTCAAAAGCCCCGCACCTTGAAGTTGGGAAACTCTAGAAGCCCTGCACCTTGAAGCTAGGAAACTCCAGAAGCCCCGCACCTCAAAGCCAAAAAACTCCAGAAGTCTCATACCTCGAAGTCGGGAAACTCCAAAAACCTCGCACCTCGAAGCCGGGAAACTCCTGAAGTCCCGCATCTCGAAGCTGGGAAGCTCCGGAAGCCCCACACCTAGAAGCTGGGAAACTCCAGAAGCTCCGCACCTCGAAACCTGGGAAACTCCTGTAGCCCCATATCTCGAAGCCAGGAAACTCCAAAAGTCTCGCACCTGGAAGCCAGGAAACTCCTGAAGCCCCGTCCTCAAAGCCGGGAAACTCTTGAAGCCCCGCACTCTATCTATGCAAGTCCCAACCTGGTGGGAGGTCCTTCTGGACTCTTTGAGTCCAGCTCTCCAGCTCGGTTGTATTCTAGGCACTCGGAGATGGTCTCACTTGGGGTTACTTAGGCCTCCTCGAGGTGTTCGTCGGCTCCTGGCTTGGCCAGGAAGAACCTAGAACACATAACTAACTTTGAGGAGATGCATGAAGTCCCACTATCGCACTTTTGACATGGTAGAAATAACTCAGAAAATTCATGACTTCTCTTCCTGACTGCCCACTACACCCGAAGCTCTACAAGGGAGGGCTGAAAGCTTGATACCCCATGACAAAGCATCATAACATAAGTATGCACACAGGCAACTGCAATCAAGAAAAAATATAGAAGAGAGAAGAGGGGTTGTTGAGGCAATCAAGAATACTAGAACGGAAGAACTCGGTGAATAGAAAGAAGACTTCATTAAAGATTGAAGGTGGGAAGTTACACTATCCGAAGACCCTCGACAGGCTAGGTAGTCCAGGAATGAAAGAAAAATACAAAAAGCAAAGAGAAAATGAAAGGAAGGTCCCTATCCTACTACTCCATTGGCTCCTTCCTGGGATGACACTGGGGCACGCCAGCATCCTCTTGGACTTTTGCCGGAGGAGCTACTTCAGTGGTGTCCGCAGGCTCTGCCTCCTCCGCTTCGGCTACGGCCTCGCCTGGGTCCTTGCTCAGAGCTGCTGGAAAGGCGAGCTCATCCAGGTTCAGCTTCGAAAAAAGTTGGGCAGTCTGGGATTGGCAGAACTCATAGCCCTTGAAGAATGAGTCCTTGGTCGCCTCCCGGACCTCATCAGCATATTCTACCGAGGCCTTAAAATTGGGCACTGTCTCGGCGGCCTCCTTCTTGGTGGCCTCCATCAAGGCCACCATCTCGGTGGCCTTCTCTTCAGCCACCGACGCCCGTGCCTGCACTACCTCTAACTGAGCTCGAAGGGTCTGAGACCGTTCCTCCGCTTGGGCTGCCTTGGCCTTGAGCTCCTCTGCTTGAGCTGCCTCAGCCTTGAGCTCCTCAGCCCGATGCTTGATCCAGTCCTTCTCCTGGGCCAGAGATGCTTCAAGGTCCTTGATGCACCTCTCGGTGTTCGCCACTTCAGCTTTGAGGCCCTTGTTCTTCTCCTCTGTGGCTTGGAACCTATCGTTCTTTTCCTTGGCCTCAGTTGCTAGCGTCGTGATCTCCTGCTCCTTCAGGCTTTCCCTTCTAGCCCATTGGATGTAGTAATCATGAATGAGGAGAAGATCCATCCGGACCTGCACCGATGAAGACGTCAGTCATGCCAAAAAAAAAGAAGAAAGAAGAAGAAAAGGCAGAGGACCCTACCATGAAGAGGTGGGGGAAGGTGCCAAGGATGGCCTCTAGCAAAGATCTCCCTCCCCTTTCATGCCGGTCGTGCGACTGGATGGCGAAGTCCATCATGCGCGTGGTCAGGGAGCGGTCCTAGGCGACGGAGGAGTTCAGTGCCACCTCGATGGATGCCTTTCGAATGCCAGTCCTTGACTTTGCTGGGACCGTTGCCGTGCCCTAGGGAGGAGTAGCCGAGGATGTCTCTGAACCCCTATTGGAGCTCACCGCTGCACCCGATGGCACCGCCGATGGTCGCTCCCCCTCTCTTCCTCTCCCGTCTCCACCTCGATGACTTCTGGAGGTGGAGCCATGACGACAGCAGTAGGTTGAGCCTGTACGCCTGCGTCGAACTCCTGGGCTGGGGGAAAAGCCCGCTGCCTTGATGGATCGGGGGTCGGCTCGACCGCCCTTCCTCCTAGGCCGGAGGCCACGATGGGCCCAGGCCTCTGACTGGGCTCATTCCGGGCCCTCTTCGATGGGGTCTCCCTAGGTCCCGCTGGTGCACTCCTCTTCTGGGAGGACTCGAGGAGCTGCTCCATTGAGAACTTCATGCCTGCAAGAAGAGGAAAGCCGAGGTCAGCCTCAAATCTGAAAAGGCCCATAGAAGGAAAAAAGAAGGGTTATACCGTACTCACCCAACTCCCAGATTGGGCTGACCCCGGCGTCGAATAGGTTCTGCTCCGATAGCAGAACCTCAAGAGAAGGAATCTAATCGAAAATAAGCTGGTCGTATACTTCTCGATCAGCCACTTCGATCTTGGAGTTCCAATTCGGAGTCCGGTCTGGATCACTCCAGACCTAGTCAACTCCATCGATGGAAATAAAGAAGTACTTGCTCTTCTATCCTTTGATGGAAGAGGGAAGCATGAATTTGATTCCCTTCGGGTGAGGAGACACAACCACCACCCATCCTTAGTCGGGTGGTGTTTCAGAATGAAAAAGGCCTTGAACAGAGAAAAACGGGTGACGATCCTGTGAAAATGGCAGAAGACGATGAAGCAGGTAATAGTCCTAACCACATTTGGAGCCAGTTGAGCAGGGACAAGGTGATAGTTGTCGAGTACAGAAAGGAAAAATGGATGGAAGGGTAAATGGAGACCCCCTGTGAGGAATTCCTCATAGAGAGCAATCCAACCCGGGCCACCGGAGGTGTCCCGTTCTCCCGATCATGGGATCGAGAGCCGGATGGAGTCTGTGATGCTAAAAGCATCCCATATTATCGAGAGGTCCTCTCTGGTCATCATTGAAGCGATGTCAAAAGGCCCAATTGAACGAGAAGGGACGGAAGGGGCTTCGGGAGCAGAGAGGGTGGGAAGGCGAGCCCTGGACTCTCTTATCACTATCCCGTTTAGGCGAAGGCCTCTGCAAATGTGAAGAGGAACTTTCTCCTCATTAAAGGATGGAGTCCTTGGTCGTGAGGGCCCTGCCTCGTCGAGGTTACTGGAAGGTTGATGGCTCCAACCTGAGGGGGCCATCACAGGACAGAACAACTAAGGAAGAAAGGAAAGAAGAAGGAAATTGGGATCCGGGGAGCCCTAAGGATGAACTCAGCCTAGCCAAGGAGGAGAAAAGACTAAGGAAGATGAACCTGATGGCCTTGAAGGTAAAGGACAGTTGGGAGAGAGGAGAAAGAAGACTATGGTCCATCGGTGGGTGCGAAGAATTCGAAATAAATGATTTTTCAGGAAAGTTTACTTTATTTTCGAAGTAGCCAAATAGCAACCGTACGCCCTCTCAGGACTTCCTCCGTCGGATTAGTGCCACATATGTCGAGATCATCTAGGAGCAATGCTTTGATTCACCAGAAATCACCTCGGGTCCTGCATCCATCATAATGCTTCCTCGGACTCGCTGACGTGTTGCCCCCGTATTGGTCTCAAGGCCCGTTTCGTGAAGCAACGGCGATTGTGGTATTAATGGCACCAAATTTTTACCTTTTCATATTAGCTCCGCATTTACTCCCTTTTCCTCGAACGCGGCGCCCCGTCGAGACTTAGAAGTGGGGGGCAGATGATGTGGCAAGATTGCTGATTGGAGTCCCTTTCGGATCTAGCCGGATGCCATGCTGGCAGAAGTTGCCATGTCAGACCCCCTCTTCAAGTTTCTTTATCGGGCGGCTCCCTCAAGGTCGAGCCCACCTCGGCCGAAGTCAAGCTCCCGCTCTTCTTGAGCTCCTTCACCAGGCGGATCCCTCGAGGTCGAGCCCACCTCGACCGAAGTCGAGCTCCTATTCTCTTCGAGCTCCTTCGTCGGGTGGCTCCCTCAACATCGAGCTCATCTCAGCCAAAGTCGAGCTTCTTTTCCAAGTGGCTCCCTTGAGGTCGAGCTCACCTTGATCGAAGTCGAGCTCCCTCTCTCTTCGAGCTCCTTCACTGGGAGGCTCCCTCGAGGTCGAGCCCACCTCGACAGAAGTCGAGCTCCCACTCTCTTCAAGCTCCTTCATCGGGTGGCTCCCTCGAGGTTGAGCCCACCTCGATCGAAGTCAATCTCCCGCTCTCTTCGAGCTCCTTCACTGGGTGGCTCCTGCGAGGTCGAGCCCACCTCAGCCGAAGTCGAGCTCCCACTCTCTTCGAGCTCCTTCGCCGGGCGGCTCCCTCAAAGTCGAGCCTACCTCGGTCAAAGTCAAGCCTACCTCGGTCGAAGTCGAGCTCCCTCTTCTCGAGCCAAGCACTCTTCGGTCGAGAGGTCCGGTAGCTGGAGGCCATCCCCATGGCCAAAGTCCATGGCACTTCTAAAGATTTGGAAGCAGAAAGAAAGGGATGTCACCACCTCCCTTGGGCAGCAGCGCGCCACCCAAGAACCATGGAGAGACACCTCTTAGGGTGTCATGATCTCTCCCACCATTGCTTACACCAGATAGGAAAAGACACCCCGATCAAGGCACTGCATTTTCCAACCGATCGTTTGCACCATCCAGAAGAAGAAACCCATGCCAGGGGATTCAAACTAGGGGGTGGCTGCCCCGAAATTGAGGTCCTGCCAAAATTTTCAAAGTGTAGCGACCAATTGGGAAGTCAAAACCTACGGCATAACTCCCTATGATGAGGAGGGAAAGGCACTGGGATGCACTACATGGAGCACTACTGATCGTTGACCTTCCAGCACCTGCAGAGAGGGAGAAACTCGAGGAGGGTAGCTGGAGGGGTCCGTGGTCTAAAAGAAAGTTCCAAGGGCCTTCAAACAAGGTAAGCAAGCAAAGGCAAGCGAGAGAAGAGTTAGCAAGAAGCAGAGCGCTCGGAGGTCACCGGAGAACTCACAGGAAGAGTCTCGACAGACACGGCCACCATAGCTCAAGCTCTCCTCTACCACTGCCGTTCTCACCTTACTCTTTCCTTTGAAAGCAAAACATCTTCCTCATAGCATGAAGTCTGATCAGGGGCCCATCGGGAAGGATTTGTTCTCTTAAATTGCCACTGACTTGATCATCGTAGTGCCCTTGCCGGGATCTCCGGCCTGGGTCTTCTCTTTTTTGCAGATCCGAGCACGCGAGCTGGATCTGGATGACGAGGTCGGTGTCCTGCACCATCCCCAAGCTGCAGGCCATGGCGATGTAGGCGGCAACAATGACTACTCCTACAAAGTTTAGATTTATACTATTAAAAATAAGAGTTATGTATTTGTAGGAGATAAGCCTAAGATCATAATATTAAGAAACAAGAACCATAAGCATTGGTGGAAATCAGACAAATCAACTTGAATACAATTTAATCTTTTGCTTGCTAATAAAAATATGCATTTTTAGTGCCGCAATGGCTAAGTAGTCAGTAACTTGATCTCCTCCTCATAAATATGTGTCATTTTGAAAGCCCAAATAACTCTCTATCTACAAAATATCTTGTAAGAAAGGATTAGTTTTCTACCTATGAGTATCTTTATAATTTATCAATGAGATAATTGTGATAGAGTTCTCCTCTAGACAAACCTAGGTGGCTTTAAAAATTGCAATGCATAACCTCTCCCAGGTTGCCACTTGTTGCAAAGACAAATTCTTGGCCTAAGATGTTGACCGAAAGACATCTTGAGAGTTTATCGATGACTTGGATTTTAGAGTTGCTCAGCATTTGGACAAGGTGTCCCACCACTTCTACATGTCTATTGTACAAGTAGCCAAGATATCAATATTGGAGTTATGTTGTTAAGAATCGAGGAGCTTTTATTGGCATTAGAGACCCCTGTCATGGAGCCCATGTATCGAAGACTCTAAATCACCATATATTTTTTTCACCGAGCTAGCCTCCTGACATTGGTTTCTGGACCAACCTTGAGCTCGAGGATGGACCGACTTCGAGACAGATGATCTTGAGTACATTCAACCAACTACTAATTTGGCCAAGATTTTACCTCAATCATTTGCTAATAACCAATTGTGCTTAATAGAGTCTCTTGGGCCATAACCTACACTTATGTGAATGCGGTCTAATATTTTTGCAATCATGGATGCAGTAATTATTCATGACGGTTATACCATCATGGACATAGTAACTATCCACAACGAATGCATGTAGGTGCTCATATTTCAGGCCTATTAATGCCCTAACTATATCTAAAAAATCTGAGGAGAACAGCCCATGAATTCCCCTCTATATAAAGGGGGAAGTGGGGATCCTCAAGTAAGTTTTTTTGAATAGAAAAATTTCTATTCTTTCTCTCTTTATTATTTCTTAAGTTTCAGCTAACTTAAGCATTGCAGGGTTCCCTGCCAGACAAACTCTAACAAATGGACTTATGGTTATATATAGTGGATTCCATATCTCCAACTCAACTTCACACCGACCTCTAGCTTGGACCACTACTAACCTTACTCGAAGTTTAGTGATAATAGATTGGTATTAGAGGAAGGGCCTGCAACTCCTATTTTGAAGAGAAAAAACACTGACAAAAATTAGAGCATAGAATGCTTCTATTGGTTCATGCCAGTAATCATCATGTCAGAATTGAACAACCAAATGGATCGATGCTCTGAGCCTGGTCCATCTCAACCTATAGTGATGGTGGACAAGTAGCAATTTATCACTTTAGTATAGTAGGTACAAACTTTGATAGTCACCATCCAAAATCTATAACAAACAATGAAAAAATAGCAACAGCGGCCAAAGGCACCATTCCTCTCAATTGCTCACTCCCATCATAGTCAGCATACCTATCCTCATAGTCCCGTACAGGTGTGCCCTTCTAGGAGGTCACACCACTCTCGACCTCCAGTGCATCACTCCCCTTCCCACCATCGAAGTCCAAGGTGGGAGGATTGATGTCATCACTCCTTAAAGTCTTTAATGGGAGATTCTACCTCAAGATATTCCTAGCCAAGGATCTCCATCAACTTTGTTTGCAAAGGACTTCTTGGAGATATCCTGGCTCTAGTTACAATCTACAAATATATGCTCGATCAAGGCTGATCACAAAGAGACATCCTGACCAAAGCTGGGACCTCCGAATATAGAGATCAATTACGAAAATGCTAGCTCTAGTTGAGTTCTCCAAGTATCAACTTTGGATAAATGATGACTATGATGGCATCTCGATTTTGTCTAGGACCTCTAGATGCAAAGGAGGCTTGTTACCGATCTTGTAAGAACATCCCAACTCTAGTTGAAACTATGAGATAAAGAACAATGACCACAACTAAGCATCTCAATTTTAGTTTGAGCTCCCTAACTTGAACAAAATTTAGGATGATAATCAAATAATCAACCTAGTTTGGCATCAAACTCAGTGATGACATTAATCTATTACTCTATCGACAATCATATTTGATGTTGGCTCAAAGACGACCCCTGAACTTAGACAAAATTGATTCAAAATTTTCTCGTTGAGTTCTTTGTTAAGATGATGATCTTGATTGACATTTAATGACTCGGGTTGAAAAGCATTCAAGCCACAGCAAGACTATGACTAAGGTCCTAAACTAAACATTGACTCTTGATTGACCCAGATACGAGCTCATGACTTCACAAAAAATCAATCAAAAAGTGAATACAGAAAGTAAGAAAGTAACTATTAATTAATGATGATGTTTTTAGAAAAGCTTGGAATCAAGCCAGCAAAAGGATGAAAAAACCAAATTACAAAGCAAATAATAAAAAAGCCTAAGTACTAGGCTTGAGGCGGGGGGGGGGGGGGGGGGTGCTCATAGAAGTAGGCTCATGGTTGGCCTTAATCCTAGTGTTGATGTCTATAGCTCTTCCTTCTTCTTCCTCAGCATTGTCCTCAGCCCCAAAAACTATGCAGCTTAGGTCAAGCTTGGAAAAAAAATAGCAACATGCTCCTTGTAGTCATTGAAATCGAGCTTATAGGCCATGGCAGAGCCTTCGGCAACCTCAGCTTCAAACTTTGCATATATCTTGAAGTCTTCAAGTACTTGAGTAGCCGATTCCCGAGTGGTGGCCTCGGTAGCAACCTTGGACAACACTCTTCTTCTCAGATATGGCGATGGCTGGTTCTCAAAGGTCAAGCTCCTTCTTGAACCTGGCTATAGTTTGGTGGTAGAACATGGCCACCTTCTTCTCCTTCATAACTTGAGCCTCCAGTGATGTGACCTTGTCCATGAGGACTGGGGGTCAGCTTCAATCTAGGCTGCTTCCTCTTTGGTTGCTTTAACCCACTCCTCGAGCACTTTTAGTTAGTTCTTTGTGGGCTCTACTCGAGCTTCTACTACTTGAGCCTTCTCCTCGATGTAGTAGCTTAATTAGTTGAAATTGACGAGCCCCTCATAAAGATGTTGCTGTCATGGTTCAGCTGCAGGAATTTATATATATATAATTCAGATGTCAGAATATGGTTGAAAGCTAAAGAGAATAATGCTAGAGGTGAAGAACCTTATCTCAAGGAGAGTCATATAGCAAGTGTTTATGATCTCATCCAAAGGATGAGATTTTTTCTTCACCCAATTGGCTGATAACAAAATCATTTTCATTGACTCTTAAGTAAATTGGTGATTGCAAAGTCTATAGTTACTTGCTCAGACTTTCATTTCTAAAAAAATAAAGCCTTCCACAGGTCCGAACAAGGGGGTCTTTTGGTTGGCTCCACTATAGCCTATTTTGGCATGCCCCCGGGCATTGCAGATGATAGCTTAATAGATATTATTATTAAAGGTCTCGGTGTTAGAGAATGCCAAAGTGGAGAAAAGAGGGCTCTAGAAGGGCCCAACTTTGTTGCGACTGGAGGAGCCAATCTATTGGGAGCAACATCAACAACCATAAGATCAACGTCAATCTCCATCAGTTCTAAGCTTGTTACCCTAGGAATCGATGTAGGTGGAGTCACGCTTGGTTGCGAGGTGGCCTTTGGCTCTATGGTCCTTTACTTCTTCACGGACAAGGCCCTTCAAGAAGATTCACCTTGGGAGGACCCCGACCTCTTCTTGAATGCATTGTGGATCGAATCTGCAATGGGCCTCATCACTAGAAAACCAAGAAAAGGAGTTAGAATTATAAATAGTAATAAAAGTTAAAATTACAAAGGTGCCAAGTCATTCTTTGAATATTGTCCAAACTCAGCCTAATATTATACATCTGCTTAGTCAGCAACTCACTGTGATAGCACCTCAACATCAACCAGTGTGTGATAATTTTCCTTGTCCTAAAAGAGGACATGAGGGTTTTTATTTGGGGCATGTTTGGGATCACCCCAAATTCAATTGAAGCTCCCAGGATAATCAGCTAAAATAAAAAAAGAATATACTCTTTCAACCATGCACTACAGTTGACGAAATGGTAGCTACTCTAAGAAGTGAAGTATTGCTAGCCCATCTCTTTGGAAGGGCCTTTTTAGGGTGAATAATTAGAAAGAGGGAGCATCTTAGACCATTATCAATGATATCACAAAGAATGATGAAATAACATATAATCTGAAAAGAGTTAGGAGCAAGATGACCAAGAACAATGAGGTAGAATTAAAGGAGATTGTGGATAAAAGAATGAAGCAAAAATTGAAGGCTGGTCTGAAAAGACTTCTTGTATGTCTTGACACACCCCTCTGGAGTTTGAGTTACCTAATCATCCAAACCTAGGACTTTCAAGTGGTACCAACTTAGGATGTGATACTGAGCCCAAGCCTATCCAAGTCATTCTCGGTAATCTTGGACTACTTGTTTCTTGGCATATAAAACTTTTCAAAGTCATGGACTAGAATTTTGGACCTCCAAGACCTAGAAGGTTTAGAGTAGGATGAGAAACTTCCTTTAGTAGAGGCTTGAGGTCAATCCTTGGGCACGGCCCAGGGAATTGATGATCGATAACCTTAGCTATTTGGATGATTTTCACCCTCATCCTCACTATCATGATTCGATAGGAAAAAATGGAAAAGAAAGGAAAAACTAGAAAAACTGAAAGGAGGGAAAACAAGCAAAGAATGGTTGGAAGGAGATAACACCCACTGGTGATAGTGGTCATAACTATAAACACTGACAGAAAAAGCTTTTAATGTTGAAGAAGATGACGGCGATAAAAGTTGATGAAGGCGTCAAGGAAAGATAATAGGAACCCAAAACCCAGCCAATCGTGAAAGCAATAGAGCAAATGAAAAGAAGAAGAAAGAAGATGGCTACCCATTTATTCTGTCTATGATTGAGATCAAAGTGATGGTTAGGCGCCTGGCTCCAAATCTTGATATGTGGCAAGCATTTGCAATAGTAGATTTCATGACTCTTCATCATATTGACCTCTTAATCATGTAGCATAGATAGATCTACACATAATAGTCTCAGACCAATCAAAATTTGCCACATTGTGAACTAGAAAAGGTCTAAGGACAATCACTAGGATTGTCACTTTAGATTATTTCAAATCATTATGATGCATCGCCTTGGCCTACTTGCACCTCATTATTATGACATTGTTTGCAAAGCGACTGTTATACCCTACTGGCTCACTGCCAAACTGGACTGACCCCTCTTTACGGTCCGATCGGGCCGCTCTTCTAAAGCTCCGACGGACACACCCCATTTGAAGTCCGACCCACTGGAATAGAGGTTCGAATGACCCACTCCTGCTGAGATCTGGCTCACTGCTCTCCTTCAGAAGTCCGACCCATTGGAATAGAGGTTCAAATGATCCACTCCTACTGGGATCCGGCCAACTGCTCTCCTTCAGAAGTCCGACCCCCTGGGGCTGAGGTCCGAACGGCCCGCTTCTGTGGCCCACTACTGCTGAGGCCTGGACGGGTAATCCTCTTCCGACAACCGACTGGCCCTCCCAGTCGGTGTTCGACCGACTCACTTCAGGATCCAGAGAATTTCAGAAACCTTTTTCTATTACAACGGAATCCTGGCACATCAACAGTACTGCTCCACTACTCCCACGATGCTGCCCCATCCGGGCGCTATGTGGCCACTTTCCAGATTTTCCTAGGAGCATATCGGTCTTTATTAGCCTCCCCCTAATAGATTTTGGATTGTTCCGTGCCTATATAAGGTACCCGGGGAATCCATTTTGAGCTAAGTACACTCTTCCCTCTCCACACGCTGCTTCTCTGATTCCTCCATTCTGTTGCCTTCAAGCTCCTGCTAACTTAAGCATCAGAGTATCCCTTGCCAGAACACCACCGACGCCTCGGGACTCTGTTACAGGTCGACCGGGAGAGGAGCGCTCCAGCACAGCCGACTGAGCCCGGTCTAGGAGAAGTCACCGTAATAGATTGGCACTAGAGGAAGGGTGGGTGCACCCTTCTCTTAAAGGAGGAATCCGTCTACCTAGCTGAGCAATGGCTAAGGAAAAAGCTCAGAACACCTCCGTCGAAAGATGTCATTCCCCGTCCGGGTCTGAGGGACCTCCAAGGGAGAATGACGCCGCCGCCACCGCTGCTGTCATCGAGCAAGTATCCTTGTGGGGCTACAGCAGTTCCAGATGTTGCTAAATTGCATAGACATGCTTACTATGGCGGTTCATCGCCACCAGGATGCGGTCGACAACCGACAGCAACCACCCGCTGCGTCCTGCACCAACCATCGACCGGTCGTTGAGGCAGGCCTACCTCAGGAAGTCCCTCCGCCTCTCCCTCACGTCATTCCGGAGCCCCGAAGGTCCTTGGAGGCTCGCGCTGATGGTAAGAGGGCGAGGTCCGCCTCACCCTCCTACGTCGAATCCATCCCTGATGGTTTTCGTGCTCCTGCCAAACTCCCAAGGGACTACACCAATAGGATTCTATACATGGAGGAGCGCATCACGAAAATTATGAATCGGCACAAAGCCGAAGGGGGGCAGCCATACAACTCGCACCCACATTTTTTTGCTGAGATTTTGGCGGAGATGATTCCTCGCCACTTCAAAATTTTCCAGGTGGATCCATACGATGGTACCATCGATCCACTGGACCATCTGGGCACCTATAAAGCTCACATGATGGTACATGATGTCTCTGATGCCCTCCACTATATCACCTTTCTAGCAACCCTGAAGAAGGCCGCTCGGATGTGGTTCACCGCCATCCGACCAGGTACGATCCACTCTTTCTCTCAGCTTGAAAACCTTTTCCTCTCCCATTTCAAGACATGCAGTCGGATCCCAAGGAACACTGACTGCCTCTTCTTCGTGATACAAAAGGAGGGAGAGACCTTCCGGGAATACATGGCCCATTTCAACTCAATAGCCATAGAGGTCTCGGATTTGAACGAGGCGGTAGCCATGTCGGCCTTCAAAAGAGGGCTCCACTCATCCAGGCTCATTTTCTCTCTGGACAAGAGGTTTCCGACGAGCTACGCTGAGCTGCTGGCCAGGGCGCAGAAATATGCCCTGGCAGAGGAACAAGTGGCGAGCTGGTGCCACGTGGAGGGGAGGCCGGCCCCCAAGAAGCGAAGCGACAAGGCTCCCGAAGTCCGACCTCCCAACGACAACAACCGGTCGGCCTAGTGCTGAAGTCCGAAGCCAAAGGACTTCTCCAGGAGGTTCGAGACCTATGCGCCCCTCTCCCTTCCAAGGGAGAAGATCCTCCTGAAAATTGAGAACGAGACCTTTCTGCAAAGGCCTCATCCGATGATGGGCCCCCCTGCATCCAGAAACAGAGATAAATTATGTCGGTTCCATAAGGACCATGGGCACAGTACTAAAGAGTGCCTACAACTGAAAGATGCCATTGAAGACCTCATCCAGAGGGGATACTTGCACAAGCATGTCCGACCCCACCGGGATTGGGCCGAAGCCTCAACTGCCAGAAACCCTCCGAAGGAGGTGGAGCTTCCCAGCCAGCGACCGACCGGTGGGGATGTCGACATGCTGCATCGATGGTCCGACTGGAGGAATGAAGATGACCCAGACATTGTCAAGAGGTCAAGGGGTTCCAATGCAATCACCTTTTTCGACGAAGACCTCCTGGAGTCCCATGTCTTTGAAAATGATCCTGTAGTCGTGTCGGCAGTGATTGCCAACTACGATGTAATAAAGATACTTATAGATAATAGAAGTTCCACGGAGATTTTACTGTATGATGCTTTTGTAAGAATGAACATGTCTAGGTCAATGCTGCAAGAATCTCCCAAATCGCTGACAGGTTTCGAAGAAAATTCCATCGGAGTTGAGGGGAAAATAGTTCTCCCCATAACGATCGGGACGGAGCCTTTCTAGAAAACTCTTCCCATCAACTTTGTGGTCATCCGTATGACCTCGGCATATAATGCTATTCTAGGCTGACCGGCCCTCAATAAGTTCTGGGCTATTGTCTCCATTTACCATCTGTTGGCAAAGTTTTCGACCAGGAGCGAGGTCGGAGTAATGAGAGGAGACCGTCGGATAGCCAGACAATGCTTAACTATTCTGAACCAACAGTCACAAGGCCATCCTACTCTGGAACAGTTCGACCCAAGGGCTGAAGCCGATAACCATGGTCAGCCAGATGAAAGGATCCTATTTGTCCCCCTTCAGGAGTATGACCTTACCAAAGTCCTCCAAATCGGAAGCTCTCTCAGCGAGGACATCAAGTCAGAGCTGATCGTCTTCCTGAGGAGTAATGCCGACGTCTTTGCTTGGCCGGCATCGGACATGCCAGGTATTCTGTCGAAAGTCATCACTCACCAACTCAAGGTGGATCCGAATTACAGGCCTGTCCGACAGAAAAAAAGAGCTTCACTGCCGAAAGGCAAAGGACCATTGATAAAGAGGTGAAGAAGCTCTCCGATGCTGGTTTTATCAGGGAAGTCCATTACCCTAAATGGCTAGCGAATATTGTGATGGTGAAAAAGGCTAACGGGAAGTGGAGGATCTGCGTGGACTACACCAACCTCAACAAGGCATGTACGAAGGACAGCTTCCCTTTACCGAAAATTGATCAGCTGGTGGATGCTACGGCTGGCCATCAGCTTCTAAGTTTTATTGATGATTTCTCCGGTTACAACCAAATCATGATGCACCCGGAGGATGAGAAGAAGACCGCTTTTGTCATTGACAAAGGTTTGTACTGTTATAGGATGATGCCCTTCGGCTTGAAGAACACCGGTGCCACTTTTCAAAGGCTAATCAACCGAGTCTTTGAAGGGCAGTTTGGGAGAAACATGGAGGCGTATGTAGATGATATGATAATCAAGAGCCTCAACAGGGCCGACCACATCAAGGACTTGCAGGAATCCTTTGATGTACGTAAGCACCATCGAATGAAGCTGAATCCTGCCAAGTGTACTTTTGGGATGACTTCCAGTAAGTTCCTCAGCTTCTTGGTCGCACAAAGAGGGATTGAAGTCAACCCTAACAAGATCGGAGCTGTTATTGAAATGGGACATCCGACCAATAAGAAGCAGGTGCAAGAGTTAACTGGCTGGATAGCTTCTCTCAGCCGTTTCATCTCCCGGTCGGCGGAGAAATCATTACCATTTTTCAAGACCCTGCACCGGTTGGATCGTTTCATCTGGATCGATGAATATCGGTCAGCTTTTGAAGCCCTGAAAGATTATTTGAAGAATCCTCCATTGCTGGCCAAGCCTACGGAGGGGGAGCTTTTGTATCTCTACCTATCAATGTCGGACGAGGTGGTCAGCTCCATCCTCGTGTGGATCAGAGAAAATGGCCAGCAAAAGCCAGTCTATTACATCAGTAAAGTCCTCCATGATGCCGAAACAAGGTACCCTAAAATGCAGAAGCTGGTCTACTTCTTGGTTATAGCACTCTGACCATACTTTCAGGCACATCCAATCGTGGTGATGATCGACCAACCTCTTAAGGCGATCCTTCAGAGTTCGGACACCTCCGGTCAGCTCGCCAAGTGGGCCATGAAACTCGACGAGTTTGACATTTCTTTCCAATCCCGATCGGTGTTAAAGGCTCAGATAATTGCCGACTTCATTGTAGAATGCTCCTGGAAGCAAGGGGCGTCCTCTCAAGCGGCTGAAGCACCTGAGGCCGATGCCATCGATGAAGCCTCCAAACCAGCTTGGACCCTCCACGTGGATGGAGCATCCAACATTGCGGGCTGCGACGCTGGCCTAATTCTAGCCGACCCCGATGGAGAAAGCTTGTAATATGCACTCCACTTTTTATTTCAAGTGTCAAACAATCAGGTGGAGTACGAAACCCTCCTTGCAGGATTGCGAATCGCCAATGAACTGGGCATCAGCCGAATAAGGGCCTTCTCCGACTCCCAATTGGTGGTCAATCAGATGAAGGGAGAATTTGAAGCAAGGGATTCAACCCTGGCCAAGTACTTGAACAAGGTACAAATCCTCATCTCTCGGCTTAAATTCTTCGAAATTCTTCATATACCTCGACTGCAGAACTCCCAGGCGAATGCTTTATCACGATTGGCTACGGCGGTCACCAACACCTCCGACCGAACTTTCGTGGAGCACCTGCAGTGCCCAAGTATTAATGAAGAGCCGGCTGAGGTCCACCAAGTTGAACAGGAAGCCTTATGGATGGACCCAATTCTCTCATTCCTGACCAAGGGGACTCTCCCAGAAGACCCGACCGAGGCCAAGCATGTGCGTTGGACGATCTCTAAGTACGGCATCCTTTACAAGCGATCATTCTCACAGTTGCTGCTAAAATGCATGGGGCCAATTGATTTAGACTATGCCCTCAGGGAAGTCCATGAAGGTATCTACGGCGACCATCTTGGGAGAAGATCCATGGCCTATAAAATAATCCGACAGGGATACTATTGGCCTATAATTCAGAAGGATGCGTCGGACTTCGTCCAAAGGTACGACGGTGTCAAAGGTACTCCAATGTTCAAAGAAGGCCTGCCAGCCAGCTGACTGCGCTCACTGCACCATGGCCATTCGCGCAGTGGGAGATGGACATCCTGGGACCCTTCTTTCCAGCATCCGACCAACAAAAGTTTCTTATTGTGGCCATTGATTACTTCACCAAGTGGGTGGAGGCCGAACCACTGGCACAGATCATTGAGGCCAAGACGGAAAACTTTGTCCAGAACTGCATTATCTTTTGATTCGGCATCCCACAGACAATCATCATCGATAATGGAAGGCGGTTTGACAACCTGAAATTCCGAGACTTTTGCCAGCGATATCATATCTCTCATCGACTCACCTCGGTCGGCCATCCACAGTCCAACAGAGAGGCCGAAGTCACCAATCGGACAATCCTACATGGACTGAAGACCCGACTGAATGAAGCCCGAGGTTTTTGGGTAGAAGAACTCCATTCAGTACTTTGGGCCTATCGAACGACCGCGCGAACAGTGACCGGGGAGACTCCATTCAACCTGACTTACGGAAGTGAAGCCGTCATCCCCGTCGAGATCTCTTTGCAATCCCTACGGATTGACCACTATGCCGAGCCAACTAACTCTGAGCAACGGAGGGCTGATCTGGATCTACTCGAAGAAACCAGACTCTGAACAAGCTTAAAGATGGCGACCTACTGTCGGAAGATGACAAAGTATTACAACTCACGGGTCAAGTCGTGAACTTTCCAAGTCAGAGATCTGGTCTTACGGAGGTCGGAGATTTCAAGACCGACCGAACAGAAGAAACTCTTCCCAAATTGGGAAGGCCCTTATCGAGTCGTTGAAGTAATCTGAGCCAGAACCAACCGACTCGAACATTTGGATGGATGGCAGATAGCACTTCCGTGGAATATAGACAATCTTCGCAAGTACTATCAATAAAGTTTACAACTTCTACTACGAAGCACTTCCAAAAGACCGACTCCAGTCGGCAAAGGCTTTAGGGCAGCCCACTTCCGAAAGATCGACTCCGGTCGGCAAAGTATCTAGGATAGCCCACTTCCGAAAGATCGACTCCGATCGGCAAAGGCTCCAGGGCAGCCCACTTTCAAAAGATCGACTCTGGTCGGCAAAGGCTCTAGGACAGCCCACTTCTGAAAGACTGACTTCGATCGGCAAAGGCTATAGGGCAGCCCGCTTCTGAAAGATCGATTTCGGTCGGCAAAGGCTCTAGGGCAGCCCACTTTCGAAAGATCGATTCCAGTCGGCAAAGGCTCTAGGGCAGCCCATTTCTGAAAGATCAACTCCAGTCGGTAAAGATTCTAGGGCAGCCCACTTCCAAAAGATCGATTCTGGTCAACAAAGGCTCTAGGGTAGCCTACTTCCAAAAGACCGACTCCGGTCGGCACTATCTTCGGGTTCGGACGAGCCGACGGATCAACACTTGGGAAGAAAAACTCTAAGTAAATTGGTCCGGCCTGAGCTACTGTCCGTCGAAAGGTCCGACCATGCCATGCGATAAGCCGAAGGACCTACACTTAGAAAAATTTCTAATGTCTTGCATTGGGCTACTATTCGGTCTACTATTCAACTACTTACGGTCCTACCTAGCCGACCGCCAACACTTAGAAAAATTTTAAAAGAAAAAGCTTCGGTCAGACGGACCGAACCACATACACAGTCAATAAGACATTGGAGATATAACAAAAGAGACTATATTATATATGAGTTTCCTTACAAAAAGAGGAGGTCAGACCTTTACAATTGATCTAGGTCTGACCTGTCGAAGTAACCTCAGTTATTGTTACTATTGCTTTGGCCTCTACTTCGGTCCCTTCTGGCTCGGCCAGAGTACTCTTTGGGACATTCGCTGCATCTGCTTCAGCTTCGGCCTGGACATCCGATCCAAGCTCCTCCGTTCTGGCATCGGCATGAGGTTCGGCCCCCCCGTCAGACGGGACTGCCTCTTTTTCAGATCCTTGCTCTTCTGGCTGCCCCGTCAGTTGCAGGAGGGAGAGGTCAAGCTTCGGGAAGGCTGCACTGACATTCTCTAGGCAGTCTTCATATCCATAGCCATAGCTAAATGATATGGCCTCGTTCATCTCAGCTTTGAAGCCTTCGGACGTCTTGTACTCCCTGATGGCCACTTCGGTCGCTGCCTTCATTACTTCTTGGGACTTCTTTAGCAGCCCCTTGTACCTCTCAACTTTGGCCTGGTGACCCCGGGAGCGCCTTTCGGACTCGCACAGGCGTGCAGTCCCTTCGGCCACCCGACAGGCCAGGGATTTTATCCTCCACCTTTTGTTCTTCAGCTTGGCGGCTAGGACGTCTCGCTGCGACAGCAAATCTACGACCTGATTCTTTTGATCCTTTGCCTCGGCCCAAAGGGCAGAGTGCTCTTCTTCGGATGCACGTTAGATGGACAACTCCACCCTGGCGACTGTCAGTGCCACTTCTGCGGCATCCCTCACTGCTTCGGCTATCTCGACCTTCTTGGCTGAGTGCTCCTTCAGATCCATCAGTGCACCCATGCCGTCGTCCATCAGCAGCATGTCCTGAAGCAACTGTAAACAATAACACAGTCAGTATCCCATGAACTAAAGCTAAGAGATCGGATGCAGACAACTTACCCCCATCATATGGTGGAATGAACTCCTCGCGGCCTCATTCACTGATCATCGACCCGAATTGCTCCAGTCGATTCCCTCGATGGCCCTCATGAGCAGGTTCCTGACCCGCTCGGCTTCGTGAATGGCATGCTCCATCTCGTGTGCGTCGTCGCTGACATCGATGGCTTATCCCCTATCGGCCACCTCCTCTTTTGTTCCTATCTCCCCTTCGGCTGCCGAGGGATTCTCCTCCATTAGCACGTGGAGCAGGGAGATTGGAGCTGTCTCCCCGGAGGATTGTTGCACTTGCTCTTCTGCGGTTCGGGCGGCTGACTACCCGACCGAAGAAGAGCGCTCCATGTGTTTCCCGGCTAGTTTCTCCACCAGCGGCACATCGTCATCTCTGGATTCAATAGAGATGACGGCAACGGCCTGTTCCCTCGTTCGCCTCTTTGTTGGCCTCTCAAATGCCGGTTCCTCCACCCTCTATCTCTTAGGCTTCTGAGGTGCCGGCTCCGTGGCTCGCATGGCCCTCCTCTGGGTTGCAAGTGCTGCAACAATTATTCGGTCGGGCTTCATTTTACCTCCTGCAAGAAAGTAAAAGTAAGATTAGCAAAGGCACGACTGACAAAGGAAGATAGAATTAATTCAGTATGGGTTTCTATCCTACCCAAGTGTCGGTGTTGGCTGATCCCAGCCGAATGAAGAAGATCCTCCTGGAGCAGATCTCTCACAGATACCGGGTCGTCCTCGTCCAGCTTATTAAAGTTGATCTCGTTGGCCCTCAGAATTTTCCTTCCATCCACTGCTTTCGGCCTTGGCTCTCTTCACGCCGGCTCGAAACCCCAGGGTTCTAAACTATCTACAAAGAAGTATCTGGACTTCCATCCGTGAATGGCCGATGGAAGTCCCCTCTGGGCATTCATCCCTCCATTTTATAGGCGCCAGGGGGCGGCTTCTCAACGCCTCTCGAGCGCCACGATCCAACGGCAGATGACGCGACTCCTGGGTTTGATAAGAATCCGATGGGATGTGTCGGATCGTATCTGGTCGCGATCCACATGACCGTCGAAGCAATGATGGATGGATCTCTCCGGACACCGCGCCGACTGCTCGGATCTTGCCACATGGCCCATGTCGTGTTAGGAGCTCGACGGGCATGCATTTCAGGACTGGTAGCCATCATGGCACCGTACCAGCAATAACTGTCTCTCCTGTCACCGCTAATCCGGTGCTGACACCTGTCCAAGGGCAAAGATTTGGAGCAGAAGATGGTCGGTCGCAGCACGCCGAATTAGATTCACCATCATCTTGAGGACTGGCACATTTATTACCAAGTAATGCCCTTGTCCTTCGAGCCTGCAGACCCGCTCAAAGGCCAAGAGCAAGGGGGCAACTATTATACCCTACCGGCTCATCACCAGACTGGACCGATCCCTCTTTGCGATCCGACTGGGCCGCTCTTCTAAAGCTCCGACGGATACACCCCAATCGAAGTCCGACCTACCAGAATAGAGGTCCGAACGACCCACTCCTGCTGGGATCCAGCTCACTGCTCTCCTTCAAAAGTCCGACCCATTGGAGTAGAGGTCCAAATGACCCACTCCTGCTGGGATTCGGCCCACTGCTCTCCTTCAGAAGTCCGACCCATTGGGACTGAGGTCCAAACGGCCCGCTCCTGCGGCCCATTCTTGCTGAGGTCTGGACGGGTAATCCTTTTCGGACGACCGACTGGCCCTCCCAGTCGGCGTTTGACAGACTCACTTCAGGATCCAGAGAATTCCAAAAACCTCTTTCTGTTACAACGTAATCCTGCCACATCAGCGGTACTGCTCCACTACTCCCACAATGCTGCCCCATTCGCGCACCACGTGGCCACTCTCCAGATTCTCCTAGGGGCAGATCGATTTTTATCGACCTCCCCCCTAACGGATTTTAGACTGTTCCGCGCCTATATAAGGTACCCAGGGGATCCCGTTTTGAGCTAAGTACACTTTTCCCTCTCCACACGCTGCTTGTCTTCCTCTATTCTGTTGCCTTCAAGCTCCGACTAACTTAAGCATCGGAGTGTCCCCTGCCAGAACACCACCGGCGCCTCGGGACTCTATTGCAGGTTTACCGGGAGAGGAGCGCTCTAGCACAGCCGACCGAGCCTGGTCCAAGAGAAGTCGTCGCAACAGCGATACATTAATATGATTCCAAATCCTTCTTCCCATTATCCAAGGCAACACGAAGTACAAATCAACAGGCAACAGCAGACTCTTTCTCAAAGTCATAATGAAGATCGAGGTTGGATTAGGCACCGGAAATCAGTTACTCTCTTCACCTGAAGTGACAAAATCGTTTCAGGCTAGGAGTAGGGGGCAAATATTGTGGAGACCAACTTCTCAACCTTGGATGTTGATCGAAGAGATACATGAGGAGTTTATCAACTTAGATATCGAAGATGCCTACCTTTGAATAAGGAGGGGTCATGATACTTTTACATGTATATTAGACAAGCAACCAAGGAATTTAATATTGAAGTTATATTATTAAGAATCAAAGAGCTACTAATATCAGAGACCCCCGACAAGGAGCTTGTGTATCAAAGACTCTGAATGACTAGATAGTTCTTTTACTAAGCCAAGCTCTTGACATCGATTGTGGATCGATCTCGATTTAGGGATGGACCGACTTCGAGACAAATAATCTTCGATACATTCAACCAACTACTAATTCGGCTAGGGTTATACCTCGGCTATTTGCTGATGACTGTCCATCCTTAATATAGTCTCTTAGGCCATATCCTATGCCTACACAAATGTGGTATGATATTTCTGCGATTGTGAGTGTAGTAATTATTTGTGAAGGTTATATCATCACGGACACAATAACTATCCATAACATGTGCACATGGGTGCCCATGTTTTAGGCCCATTAATACCAAAATCACATTTAAAAAACTTGGGGGTAATGGCCCATGAATACCCCTTTATTTAAGGAGGGAAGCGGGGATTCTTAAGTAAGTTCTTTTAAGTAAAACCATTTCCATTCTCTCTCTTTCAATCGTTCTTTAAGTTCTGGCTAGTTTAAGTATCCGAGAATTTCTTACTAGAGAAATCCTATAGACCTTACCCAAAGTTTAGTGGTAACAGTACCAATTTAGGAAAAGGAATTGAACATAACAATAGTTTGATCTCTCCTACTTGAATAGGATGACCATGGTCATCTCTAAGAACATAATTTGCACCAGCTGTATTATCTTTAACAAAACCATCGAAACTTACCTTCTACACGCAAGGAAAGGACGTAAGCAGCTTACAAAAAGGTAAATTAGAGATTCAAGCATTATCGGATGCATTCGCATAAGATTTTTTTGTTTTTTTTTTGTTGGGAACGAAACAGAGTTCAACCGTCAGATGAGTAGAAGCATCATGATCCAGCATCAAGCCATCACGGAAATCGTGACCTTTTATAACCGGTTGATGCGTCAATCAACTCCGGAGGTGCGACGGGCGGTTAAGTTGTGGACGGATCCGAAGCTATACCCCGACCCAGACCACCATCGGCTCGGGTCGATCTTGCCGGTGGTAACGGTCCACCGAGAGGGTCAGGTCGGAAGATAGCCGCAGCGCTTGTCTTCGTAGCAGGGTTTTAGCTACCGCTTCCCCGGAGAGAACTCGGCTTTCGCTTCGAGCACCAGCTGCTCTCCTCTTCCTCTCTTTCCCCGTCTATTTCCAAGATGAAGCTCGTCAGGTGGAAATCTCTCTCAATCTCCCTCACTCTTGTCTTCCTCTTTTTCTGATCTCTGATTTTAATGGGGGGTTTTTAGGTTTTTGATGAAGCTGAACAACGAGACCGTCTCGATCGAGCTCAAGAACGGTACCGTCGTTCATGGCACCATCACAGGTTCCTCTCTTTCTTCCACGTCTCTTTGTGTAGGGTTTTAGTGAGATCCACCGCATAGCTTTCATTTGTTTCATTTTACGGTTTTACATCTCTGTGATTTTACGCCGATTCTTTAAGGCTAAGATTTTGTGGGACTGAGTCGACACCCTGGCGGAGGACACATCTTTGATTGTTTCAGTTCTCTGTGTCTTTTCTGACTTCAATACTTCTGATTGTTTCGATGTCGGCAGTCATTGTTAGGTTAGTTTTAATTCTTATGTGGGAGAGATATTGGAAGAACTTATCCCGTGAGTTTTCTTTTCTTGGTGAAAAGGATGTGCAGTAGTTAAGACGTCGAAACTGTGTTTGACTGGAGGACTTAAGCAACTGACATTGGGATGCCAGGCATGGAAGTTGGATGCCGCAAGGGGTCATAAGAAAAGCTGGAGTTCTCTCAAAGATGTATGATGCCAAGGATCGTGATGTTCCTAGATTGGCAGTTATTTTTTTGGTTTTTCAATGATATAGGCCTATGAACTTTCATTTTTTGGGGAGAAAGACTGACTGGAAGCACAATCACAATTCCTTAAGAAAACGAAAGACACATTACCAGTTGGTTGAGGAAGAGATAATGCTGTAAGCTGAGGATAGGTTTTGCCAAATGCCAGATATTAATGGAATTAATGAACCCAGGATTTAATATTATGATGGCTGATTCAAAACATAGGCTCATAACTTTCATAATAGGAATTATACATAATTTAATAAGCTATGAGAAAAGGAGTAAGAAATTCAGTAGAAGGATGCTGAAGTCTTGCATCACCAGAGTGTGCCTATGTTCCTTTTAAGTCCTATCTCTGATCATATTCCAAATCTCATGAAATCTGAAGGAGCTGGGTTCAAGGCAATCTTTCATTTTTGAGTATATGTGGTTAAAGACCACTAATTAGGGAAGCACGATTGTTGATTCAATGGGAGTAGGATCAGGTTCGTGCATATAGATTTTGTTTTAGCTATATGAAAAGAACGCCTGAATTCTTGAAGTAAGGAAACTTCTGGGAAGATGGATGATAGGCTAGGTTAAATTTAAGATGTGATTTATCATATTTGACATAGAAATGGGAGACCAGCATAAAAAAGATGAGTTGGAGCAGTGATCAGAATATGGATTGTTTGGTGAAGAGGGAATAGGAAGCAATAAATGTTCCATAAAATGTCAAGTGGAAGGTCCAACAATGTTAAAAAAATTAATTAGTCAGAAAATGCATGTATTGGAAGAGCTGTTTAATGAAGAGAACATGAAGTGGTGGTATGCAACAAGTTATTAGGCAATGCTAGAACTTGGTTTTCCTTTGTTGCCCATTATTTGCTATGGTATATTTATAAATAAAATAATAAGGATTTTCCTTGATTTCTTTCAAGATAGCCACTTTCAATGGTACTCCCCAAGAAGGATTTGAGTGTCCTGGTGTTTAGGCTAAATAATGAAGAAAGCAGGAGTGCATAGATTTCTTTTTCTTTTCATTTAGGACTTTGATGCATTCTTAGGATGGCATTGGTATTTCTCTTGGTCTTTCTCCATTATATTGTTGTTGATAGATCTTAGTGCCATTCTGTTTACTCCAATTTAGTAGTTCCCAAAGAAAAGTAGGATTTTGGCATTAGAAGGTAGGCTTACTCCTTCTGAAGTGATGATATTAAACCTTCACTTATGTGTTTTTCCCCCCAAAAGCACTCATTCCATTTATTGCTCAGCTAGTAAAATTAGAAAGTGAGCTTTTGTGGAGTTGATGGTGAGGTGAGCAGACTTGGAGAGATGTCCATCTTGTTGTTTGGCACATGGCATATGTGGGGAATGAAAATGAATATTGGTAGGCCTGTTGCTTTAAGGACATGGTAGGTCCCTCTTGGGTAAGTGGTTTTTGACTTGGATAAGAAAAAGTGTTTGTATAGATGCCATGTTTTATAAGAACATGATGGAGGGTTGGAAAACCTACCAATTGCTGCAAGGTTTCTTGAAGGACATTATCAAGGGGTCATATAGCTTTAAAGTAATTAGATTTTAAGCTAGGGAGGCATGGGATTTCAATTATAGACTGATGAGGCAAGGTAATCAGTTGCGAAAACTACAGTTGGAGTTTTGTTATTGAGACTCACTCCATTCCCTCACAATTTGGATAGTGAATGATTTTTTGCAAGTGTAGATAAATAAGTCACTCTTGTGAGACTGGAGATGATCAGAAGATCAAATTATAGAGGCTAATTAGTTAAATATGGATTTGAAGTTTGAGCAAGGCAATTCAGTGAGATATCAGAAGGTAGGACAGCAATTTGCAATGTCTCTTCATTTTATCATACATAATTTGCATGTACCTCATGATGTCTTCAGTACACAGGCTAGTGATCCGTCTCCTGAATTGGTTGGGTAGCAATAACTTCATGCTGCATGATCTGATGCTTAGCTGAATTTGGAGGAGCTGCAAGCAAAACCTAACTACAGTCCATGGTTGGACAAGGAAGGCAAGTTTCACTTTACAATGCTGTTGCACTTCTCAATTGATAACCACTCCAGTGGAGCACAGTTCATGTAGTCTGGTAACTGGAGGATTGTCAACTAAGGAGAAAGATATTTTCATAAGAAGGCAGCGATTCTTCTTTGAACAGCTAACAGGGATTTTCAAACTCCCAGAAGTGGTGAACATTCAAAATTATCTCTCAATTTTGTGGGAACTGAAGAAAGCATGAATGATATCTCCTAGTGGCAAAGGGTATTAGTGATCATGTAGCGGTCCACTGCTAGAGGTGGGATCTACATTGGAAACTTTGTTGATGTTATATTTGATGTATTTTTGGATGGTCTATATCAAGGTTCTAAATCCCATGGAACGGGGCTATCCCATTTTTTTCATGGAATGAAATGTGCTACCGTCCCGCCCCGTTCCGATACTTGGAATAGGGGATGTCCCTCGATGTCTCCATTGGAATGCTGGGAAGTTGGTAGGATATCCTCTCTCGATACATGAGATGGTATCCCATCCTTCTATCCTGCAGGACCTGGATCCTTGGTCTATATCATGCTCATTAGATACAACATCCTGGTCAACTTGATGTTGCACATAAGCATTTGTTCACATTACTGTATGAGCTTGATATTGCATCATGAGCTTCAAAGGCAGGTGGAGGGTTGAGAAGGCTTATGTTAGGGGGCCTAGAAGTCCATGTCCACTGCCAGAATCATTGATTATCAAAGAGGGTGGTAGAAGTTGCATGACCTATTGATAGTAGGCTATTGAAAAGTATGCTATTCAGTAATGGATATAGAAGTAGCTACAATCAGATAATTTTTAAGGTGATGGATGTAAGACTGCCTTTCTAATGGTGGGATCTTAATTTTATGACCGACTTAACATGCCCTTTGGCATGTCAAACATCTCAAGTACTTCTGCATATTTGATGACCACGGGGATATTTTTTTGTTGGCAGGGATGGTACTACCATAGTACAGCATTGTGTCTCCTGCATCTTTAAGATGATTCTTAGAGTTGATAAGAATATTTGTTGTAAGTGCACTGAAGCTGGGCCATGTTATTGGTAAATGTGTTAGTATTTGGCACTATATCATGAAAAGCCTAAATACATTAGAAAAATGAAAATTGAAGTGATTTGCGAGTGATCTAACCTTATGCTGGAGATCTTTGAAGCTTTAATTAGTTTCATTGTCCTACCAGATCTCTAATTCTTTAGCAGACATTGTTTGGTCTTGAGAAGTTTTTTGCTTTAATAATCCAAATAGAAATTTTGGCATGGCATAAGGAGGTGACAAAAGCTGAATAGGGAACATGTGAAATGGTGGTAGCTTATAGGCAAGAGTTTCTTTAGTTTTGAGGAGTACTTGGGATCCAGTGGCAGCATTGCAGATGCATTTACTGAAAGAACAGTCTTTTGAAACGTATGGTAAATTCTGGTGTAAGTTTTAAAATTTTCAGGAAATATGTTGATCGCTCCTTTTTAAATTAATAACAGTGAGCTATAAACTGTTTCCTGTGGCAATTTTTTCATAGAGTCAGACAGCAAGGCTTAGGAAACTTTGGAGTGGATGGAGATACACAAAATAGCTCATTTTCATAATACTAGTTCATTTTAAATGGTATTCCTAGTTCCTACAACTTGGCCTTGGTATTGAGTTGGCATAAGTCATCAGAGGTGTTGATTCCAAACTAATTTTGGTTAATAAAATTCTGAAGCTTTTAGCTTGCATGGTGCACCAATGACCCATTACATTATATAATAGTTCCAATTTTTCCAGCATCTGTCATAGATGTTGGCAGTCTTGGAAGGGTGTTGAATTATTCCAGCTATATCCATGAGCCATTTTGTAGTCATAGGACATTGACGAAAGCTGTTTAAGTTGTGGCCAACTTTGGTCTGAAGAAAAGTGAAAGCAGTAAGACCTGTGTTGCTCTAAGTAGAAACCAACTTTGCAAGTTGCATGTAGTTGCTTCTGTTTAAAGATTTTGAGCAAACTATAAACCACCAATGTCAAACTTTGTGATAGTTAATTCTGTTGACTGTTATGAGAAACTTATTTGATTGTCAAAGAAGAATTTATTAATCAAAAAGAATTTTGATGGTTTGGGAATTTAAACGCAATTATGTTCAAACATGTGGAAACTGTTGTTTTGTAGTCAAAATAGCTAAACCAGAGCATAACCAATGCCAGAAATGGATTGGTGCCTTAACTACTCACAGAAAGTCACTGGCAACTGGTAAGTTGCTTATTGTTTTGATTGACTACTCGAAGTCATGATCTTTTTATTTCTTTGATTGCTTTTATCAGCTGTCTTTTGCTGTGGTGGTTTAGAATCCAAAACCTGTATGCTGATGCATGCCTTATTGTTACAGGAGTGGATATAAGTATGAATACGCACCTGAAGACAGTGAAGCTTACATTGAAAGGGAAAAATCCAGTTACCCTTGATCACCTAAGCGTGAGAGGTAACAACATTCGTTATTATATCCTCCCTGACAGCTTAAACCTGGAGACTTTACTGGTTGAGGAAACACCTAGGGTCAAGCCCAAAAAGCCGACTGCAGGTATCTTTTTGCACTCCACTATCTCCATCCCGAAATGGTGATATTTTCTTTGATGAGTCAATCATTAGATAGGTTTTCTAATAGTCCTGTTGGTGATAAAACAGGGAGACCTTTGGGCCGTGGTCGTGGCCGTGGGCGTGGACGAGGTCGTGGTCGTGGCCGTTAGCTCTGTCACTCTCTTATGAATTTTTGCAGCATCTGTTTTCTGCACCAGTGGCCTGCCTGCATGGGGAATATTTGATTAATTTCCGAGCATCAGGCAAGCAGGACTGTTTGTTTGTGGCAAATTATCGTTACAAGGCTGATTTTTGGGTTCTTGTGTTTTACCATCATGTTGTTCTGAGCGAGAAATATTCTTCCGGGAAACAATGGCATTATACATTGGGACTCATTCTTGTGGTGTCATGTGAGTTGAGGCTGCCCGTGTAGTTGATGTTTCACCTTTGTTGACAACTGTGTTGTTTCCGGTTTGTTACATAGAGATTGTGTTGGTGCTTTGATCAAACCATTACGCATGTAGCTTGAATGGATAGAAGTTTACCCGTGAGAGTATGTGGGATTTGCTTAGTGTCCATCAAAATTTAGAGGAACAAGGCTGGCTGGCAGCTACATGAATGATAATTTCTAGACCATACGATTTTGATTCTGAACGGTCTCTAAGATTGCAGGATTAGTTTGATTTTATAATCCAGGTTTCAAAAGTTTAAACGCGTTGCATTTGTGCTTGTGCTCCCTGATATAAATTGCATGAAGATACTATTTGAGCTCTTTTTTACACTCCCGATAAACCCCGCTGCCGGGCATGCAAGAATTACGTAGGCCACCGGAATGCCTTTGAGTTCTTTTGATGTCCTGGATGTGTTTTCGGATGCAGTTTTAAAGATTACGGATTCATCTGCCGATCCATCTTTCGACGTATAAATCGTGCTAGATTTAGCACTGAAGATTTTTCTTTCTTGGTTGCTGTTAGGTTTTTTTTCTTTGAAATGATTTTTCTATCACATGACTAGCATCCATGATTTCAAATGATTAGTTATCCGGTAAATTGTTATTTCATGCAAATAAGATCAACGACAACTAATTCTTTTCTATATAAAAGTAGATGAGGATTAAAACTCCATGCTTATAACAGTATAATTAACAATTTGATATTCTCGAAATCACAATTTCTCGGTGATCTACTACAAATAGTCAAGAACCCTATAGATCCAAGTAAGCAATCTCTTCTTGCTTACTACTTCCCTCATGCTAGCTAACTTGAGCATCAAAGCATCCATGCCCGAGCCAACCTTGGTGGTGGATTTTTTTGTAGGTCTCTTCAACAATGAGTCATACCAGTCAAGCTTCTTCTCCAACCTCGAGTTAGAAATTTACAGCAACAAATTAGCATTCTCCAACCTCATGTCGAAAATTTGTAGCAACATATTAGCACTACAAGAAGGGCCAAAGCCCATTTTTGGGAAGTGAACCATCTTTCTCGATGCCACCCAAAAATGTCGCATTGATGAGAAATGTCGAAGCCCGTTCTAACAACAGGGCTCCCACACCTTTATTACCATCGGCACCATCACCTTCGCCTAACATGGGGATATCTACGGATCAGTTCAATGATCTGATCCAGCAGGTATGCACTTTGACTGCCGCAGCTCAGGCGATGCAATAGAATAATGGCACTCGATAGGAGGCACCACCTACTCCTGCTCCACAACAGCAACCCTCTACCGTACCTCAGCAATCGCGGCCACCTCTTGCAGCATCTCACCCTCCTTTGTAAGCCCAAAGCCGAAGGGGCATAGGCGACAGGGTAGGCCTAGGAGTTTGGAGCAAGGTCGGAGACGACTGCCCACTCCCCATTCCGAGAGAGACTCCAACCCTAGGAGGTCCCGCCTCAACACTATGAGGCTCACAATACTAGGGATGCTGATATAGAGCGGTATCTTCAAGAAATGAATAAAAGGATTGAGATGCTGCAGAATCAAGCCTCAGTTCGAGATGAAGGGCTTGCTGTCAATATCAATCCACCTTTTACTGCCAAAATAATGTAGGAACTAATACCTGCAAATTTCAAGATCCCCCGTCTGGAAACTTATGATGGGTCAGGGGATCCACTGGATTATCTTGAGAGTTTTTGGACTCTCATGTTACTCCGTGTTACCAAGTGCAGCAACTCAAGAGGGGGTGAATTGGATTTTTCAAAACTTTAAATAAATATGTGCTGAAGTTGAAAAAATAGTGAAGTGTAAGTGCACTAGTATATGTATACAAATTAAAGCTAAATACAAAGCTTATAAAGAGAAGAAAAGGAGTAGAGCAAAGCATAGCAAATACATAAAGTGTTATAGTGGTTCGGTGCACCCCAAGTATCTATATCCACTTTCCAAGAATTCCTTGAAAATTTCACTATAATCCTTTAAAGATTACAGCCGAATTACTTTCTGAGCTTAGAAACGAAAATTTAATTAGTTTTCTTTAAGCTCATCAACTATAACTTTCCAACAAGCCTCTCCTAGGCTTGCAATCCAATTCCAGGGCTTAGATAAGCCTATCCCCTAGTTTCAATCTCCTTAAAACTAGTTATAGCACAAGGAACAAAATATACAAAAATTTAAAATCTAAAAGCTCTCTTCAAGAGCAAAAAAAAAAAAGTTGATGAAGCTTTTGATGGAATCTTTGAATTGTCTTCTTGTTGGAAAGCCACTAATATTGCTTTGAAAGCTAGCAGTTGGAATTTATGGTATACTCTTTAAGGACTTGACTTTTTTTTTAGAAGTTTTTGCTTTGAAAGATTTTTTCTTGGAAGTATTTACTTTCTCTTGGATTCTTTTAATTCTTCAATAAGTTTAGTAGAGAATAAATACACTTAGAACCTTCAAAAGATAATTTATGACTATTTAAGAGTGAAAACTAGTTATTTGACATATTTTACAAACTTATGTATATATGAAAAACTAGTCATTACTATGCTGTCAGAACATGATGAGTTGACTTACTAGTCTTTGAGTGAACCCTCGAGTCGAGTCACTAGAAGCTTAAACCGGCTCATAACTTGAATCTAAAAAAAGTTGCTCTTTAGATTTCTTGCAGTTGTAACTCATGAAGCTTAAGTCGTTCCTTAAGTCAACTCACAATTCTACCAAAAATTCAATCTCTCTAGATTTTCCTACAATTGCGGCTAATAAAGCTTGAATCGTTTCTTAAGTCGACCCTTGAGTTGACTTGCTAGTCGACTCACAGTCTGTACCAGCTGAAACTTTGCATGACAGTCTTCTTTTTTTTCTAGAAATTTTCTAAAGATTGACTCACCACTTTCTTGAGTTGACTCATGGCCTGTGCTAACTGAAAAATATATGTCAAAACTTGAATTTTGAAGTGTTGAAATGATTTTATGCACATCAACTCTCAAAAATCTATTAATTCATGATTTTTTTGGCTTTTCCACTTTATGAAGATATGCAAAAATATGAATATTTCTTTCTTAAGGATTGATTAATTTGGCCTATCTTTTGCTAGGTTTGTAGGGTACTTGAAACATTAATCTCAACACTCCAACAAAATATTAGTACTTTATATATATTCAAATATTTTATTATTCATCAAAATCAAGGCTAGAGTCAACAATCTCCCTCTTTTGGATGATAATAAAATTTCAAGTATATAAGTATATGAAATTTGGAGTAGTTTCAAAGATTGAATTTACTAAAGACTCTTGGTATCAAAGTGAGATTAATTTTCAGTTTTCTCAAAGTATCAAAGTATAAGTTTAACAATATTCTCAAGATGTCAGAGCATAATTGTATTAGAGCATACTTGTTATTAGTGAGTGCATCAGAGCATTAATATATTAGATTCATGAAAGAATAGTTGAACATCAATGTATCAGAGATTTACTTGTGTATTGATAGTATATCAAAGCATATAGTAATGTATCAGAGTATATATTATAGATATTTTTTGCACATATCAGAATATATCGAGGCATATCGAGAAGATCATATTCATGTATCAATGCTTATCCTATTCCCGTCCGAATCTTAATAGGGATCTATAATTCCCTACATGATTTGGGATCTACCTCAAGTACTTCCTACGTGAGACCATTGCATGACTCATTCCCTTGACAACTAATAACTCTTCCTCTACATTAGATCTAGGTCTGACTTAAGTATCAGTCAAGGTTCTAAAGGGTCTAGATTAATGTACTTAAAGTATTTAGGGAGAGTTTAGGATTCTCCTTTATTGCCTCCGCCATTTTAGGCAAAAGTTTAACCAGTGTCATGAGTGGTTCAACTAATGTTTCTAGTCTTGGTTGAATCAATGGTCACTAAATGTGGATACCTTATTAATATTTTCAGTTTTAGGTATCTCCTCCAATTTCTCAGACCTAGATGTTCTCAAATGGTCAAACTGGTCTCTTTGTTTGAGTTCTAGACCATTGTGGACTCTAGGATCAATCTTGAGTTGGCTTGGTAATCTACCATCTTCTTGTTCACTAACCACTGCAACTACTTGGCCCAACTATATTAATAACTGGTTAACAATTTGTATGAAATTATTGAGAGTATTTGTAGTATCTAAGGTTGATTGTGCCAAGACTTCTAGATTCTGTTCTAATGTATTGACTCCTTCCTCATGATCTAAATCTGATTATTTGTTCAATACTTGGTTGGGCCTTAGATAGGGCTAATAAAAAATGTGGGCTTCTAATGTTGCATTTTCTGACCAAGCAAAATTAAGATGATTTTTTTATCATGAGTTATAAGTTGGTGCATAAGGTTCATTCATATATCTTTCATTGGTTGCACTCCCTTGTATGAACTTCCTTGATCCAACTCTTAGATATACTTGTCCTAATGAGCTTGGATGTCTCTAGAGTCAGTGTCTAATTGATTTTATTAGAGGCTTGGCTTAATACAAATGAAGGGACTTGTTTATGTGCTAAGAAAGAGTAATAAAATCCTCACCTTATCTTGTTTAGGTTTGTGTCCTTAAAATAATTTAAACTATGCTCATGCACAACCAATAAATAAGTTTCAATTAAATCTAATAACTAACTAAGGTCACAATAATATGCACAAAGAAAAGAATGGGTTAGAATATGTACATGGCTTCCAACTCTCACCAACCTAATATATAGCAAGATAAGGAAGATAAAAAAGTTAGATAAAACTAAACTAAAAGTACGAAGAACAAAATTTAGAACAAAATTTTAAAAATGCCAATTTCCTGATAACGGTGCCAAAAACTTGATATAAATTATAACCGCAAGCACATGGTATATAAGGTAGTATGTCCGGCGAGTATGGATTGATCCCACAAGGAATCAGGTATTTAAATTATATTAAACTCTTGCTCAGACAAGCTTTAACAAAGAATATAAGACATTGTTTGTTTATTTACTAATAAATGCCGAGATAAATAATCTAAAAGATCTAGGACCTTTGAATCTACTAGACCAATAACTTAGAGAGCTTTTCTATAGTTTCTCTTATGATGTTCCTTGATTAAGGTGCAAAGCATAAACAAGCATGAATCATAAAGAGGCTTAACTCAATTATGATCCATCAAGTATTTTGCTTCACCCTAATTAGAGACTCTCTTTCAACTGCTTTTCTTATGTTACCTAAGTATAGATTATGAAGGGGCTCTGATCCAACAATAATCCATTAAAATTTTTCACAAGAAAGAGAAGAAAATAATTTTTAAAAGATTTGTAAGCCTTCTTCTTATTATCCTTCTTGCATCGAACAAGCATGAACTATGAAGAAATTAAAATCCAACAATAGTCCATCAAGTTTCTTAGCAAGAAGCTTGAAGGAAGAAAAACTCTAAAAGTTAAAGGCACTAAAAGAATTTTTTAAAAAAAGGCTTTTAATCATGGTCTAGCTTCATTACCAACTCTAAAGAAATTACTTAGCTAGACACGATTTGAAAATCAATTTTAAATATAAAACAAATATTACACTAGTTGCTAGAATTTAAATTATAGAATTTAAAATTTTGTAATAAATTAAATTGTAGAAATTAAATTACAAGAATTTAAACTATCCTAGTTACCAAAATTAAAATAATTATAGAAATTAAATTAAAGAGAAAGAACTAATTTTATTGCTGATAAAATTTTATGATATAAATTTTTTTTAACTCCTAAGCCATTAACATGACTTGGAGTTGAAAAAATATAAAAACTCTTAGAACCTAATACTGACTCTTTTTTTTAGCTTACTCTCATTCTCATGTGTTGGAAGGATGGAAGAAAGTGGGATGAGACATATTTTTGAAGAAAATGTATGCAAGCCTTTTTATAGGTGTCAGAAGGGAGGAGTTCTTTACAATCTTTAGATGCGAGACTAAAGAATAACCATTGATTCAATTCCCGAATGAATCTAGTCCCAAATTTCTTTCAAATTCATTCATTGAATCTGGTTCCAAATCTCCTTCGAGTTCATTCATTGAATCTAGCCTCTTAATTTTTAAGTTATGTTCACACTTGGATCCATATAAGGAAGCATCTAAAATTTGTGGTCTTTGATTTTCAAATAAATGCTTCTTAGCCCTTTGACGTCTTTCCTTTTAGTCCACCTCTCAAGTTGGTTACTCTGGTACACTTAGTCTTAGTTAAATCTAATTTTTCTTGATGTTTTGGATCTAATCTTATAATTATATGCAAAATAGGATAAGAAGGATCCAATTCTACAAAGATTGAATTAATCAGCAGATAATTTAGTGCTTTCAAGATCTTTTTAATGTACTTATCATTTCCTCAAATTGTTGACCTCATCGGGAGTTTTGGTGCTCCTAACCAAATTATTTGACCTTTCGATAATTGGGTTTATTGATGGGTGAGCCTCGATAGAAGCTTTGCCTTGGCTTTTCCTTCTCCTTTCTTCATCCAAGGCTCTTCTCATACGTTTTATCTCATCTTGAGCCCACGAGTAGTCTTTTTCTGTGCCGGCTACTTGCCGCTCAAGATCTTTGATCTTATCCTCCACCTTTCTTATCTCGTTATCTCGACGGTCAATCTTTTCCAAAGCCTCTTGGAGGGCCTCTTCTTGGAAATTGGTTTCTCTAACCAATTCGGTGTTGATTGATCTCTCTTACTTCAGAGTAGATTCTAGCCACTCTGCCTTTTCCTTGGTCGATGTAAGTTCTTGTGCTAGGGTTTCTATGGCGAGGTTGGCAAAGCAGGCCAAGTAATGCCCTAGCTGCACGGGTTTTAAACAAAAACTATAGTTAAACATAAGTACAACAAAAAATGAAGAGAAGTGCACAGAAGTTTCTTACCAATGCAAGTGATTGTAGGGCATCCACCATTTGATTGGAGATGTTTTGCCCCACCAGTTGCTGCCTTTCGGCTAGTAGAAGGAAACCCCTAAGTAGTTCTGCTGCGGTCTTGAAATTTTTTGCCATGGAGATGGCAGAGTGTTGGTGGTGGGGCGCTGGCGAAAGAGGAGACTAGTAGTGAGCATCCATTGTCTCTATCGGAGTTTTTTCTGGTAGGCTAGTGGTTTTCGTCACCTCCATCGAGGTCTCCTCATATGTCTGCTCTAATGGACCGGTAGTGTCCACCATCTCTGCTGGAACCTCCTTCGATGGACTGGCGGTGTATGTTACTTCTATCAGAATCCCCTCCAACATGCCAGTAGTGCCCATGGTTTCTATCAGAATCTCCTTTGGTGGGCCGACATTGCTTCTTGATGGAATTGAAGCCTGGACAGCCTGAATCAAAATCGGAACTAATGGAGGGACGATCGAAGGGTGAGCATCACTACTTGCTGGGGCCACAAGGTCAAACACCGGTACCGATGCCCTGGCCTACTTCCTTTGGGCTACCCTTTCAAGTGCTCAAAGATCCTTTAGCTTTATCTTGTCTCAAGGATGCATGAGAGGAAAGTCACTAAGGAGTTTGCTATAGAAGACAAGAAGTTCTCCAAATGGACTTCAAGGGAAGAATGATAGATTTTAAAAAGGGAGAGAAAGAGAAGATGAAAAGGCATAATCATTAGTTTAGAATTTCTAGAAGATCTAGTGGTCCAGACTAGTTAACCGGTCATATCTGGTTACAACACTCTTCTAAACAGCCAGTAGTCAGTGTCTTCCAAATGTTGCCTATATTAAATGAAGGCATGATATTTTATGAAAAGCCATAAGTATGCGCTTCAAGATCCAAGGCATGATGTCAGTATTACTCCCTTAGTCTAACCCATTTCGAGCTTAAATTTGAGAGTAGGGTAAAGTGTTACAGCGGTATTCTTGATGCCTCAGATACATCTTCGAATATGGTTTTAGGGATTGTCAACTCATCTATCAACCCATCTTTTAACCTATAAGCTGTGTTAGACCAAGCGCTGAAGCTTTTTTGTACTTGGCTACTATCAGCTTCTTTTCTTCGAAGTGGTTCTTCTATCATGTAAATAGCATTCATGATTTCAAATGGCTAATCATTTAGCATGCAAAAATGGCCATTCCATGTAAATAAAATCAATAGCAACTGATTCCTCCATATATGAGAGCGGATGAGGACTAAAATCTCGTACCTATAATAGTATAACTAACAGCTTGATACTCTCGAAATCATACCATTTTTCAGCCATTTACTACAAATAGCCAAGAGCACCATGAACCTAAGTAATCTCTCCTTGCTCACTACTTCCTTTCTGTTCCAAATAGCTCACTTAAATATCGGAGGATCCTCGTCAGAGCCAATCCTGACTATGGACTTTTTTGTAGGTTTCTCCTGTAGTGACTCCTGCCAGTCAAGTTTCTTCTCTGATCGAACAGGAAATCTGTAGCAACAATATATATATATATATATATATATATATATATATATATATATAGTTAGTTAGTTAATTTATAGAGTTCATCTCCATTGCACGATAGTGAGCCCATCTCAGGGTATTCTCCTTCGCCTTCTTCTACCCCTCGCGCCTGCTTCAAGGTACTCTCCTTCACCTTTTTTCACCTCTCGCCAAAGGAGGAAGAAGAAAAGAATGCATTCGCAATGGCCTTGGAATCATCCATTGTGAGCATGAGTGGACGACGTAGAGGCCTGTATCTCCGCTAGCCTACAACCAAAGGGCTCGATCAAAGGCCATCGTGCCGAGATACGTCTAGAATACGATGTGGGTTCATAACTGGTCCTAACTCCTAGATACATGATCTATGGTGATCAGGCCATTTCAATAGCCTAGTTTTGCATATTTGAGTCGGGCTCAAGTAACCTGGCCCATGATCCATTCAAGGTGTTGGCCCATGAGTATGGGTCTGGCCCACTCAGATGGGGAAGCAAAAACTTTTGCCGTGACATTGGTGATACAATTGAAACTTTGAGATTTGTAATTAAGCATGATTGGCATGTCAGTAAATTTGTTGACTACATCTCAGGTCTATCTGACTCACATGTTTCCAAGTTGATTGGTAGGACGACCAGCAGCCACTTCACCCAGCGATTTCTTACCTTCCTGCCGTTGGATGAATTCTGAGGTAATTTCGGGGTTCAACGTCAATGAAAACTGAAGGACTTCGGAATATGTCACATGATCTAACGCTCATGATTACCAGCTACTTTGATGGCTAGTAACCAGACAGATGCTAAATCTAGGTGCCTGTTGATGAAGGATGAGACACATCCAGTTGAAAAGCTACTTGTTGAACCATGCAGAGCCTACAAACATGCGGCTCACTTTTTGCCTGTGCATGGATATGCGACGTATACCTCACCTCACAAACAGAACTCAGAGAGCAGATGTGCCTAGCATGGCATGCTTACATGTATTTAGCATCCTCATGTATCAATGAAGATCATCATCAAGCATTTGCAATGATAAGAAGCTTCACAGTTCTCATTCTCATGTTTCTTTGGCTAAAAGAGACTTTTGGTTGGAACTGGCAATTATTTGAAGACTTTTGGTTGGAACTGGCCTGATATATAGCTTCTCATTCTCATCTTTCTTTGGAAACATCATCAGTCTTTTGCAATGGTAGAGGCTCCAAGGTTCTCATTCTCATCTTTCTTTGGAAACATCACAGGTTGGTATTATATTACCATCAATTATTTAAAGACCATGGTTAGAACTGGCTTGACGGGCTCTCTCTCTCTCTCTCTCTCTCTAATATGATGAGGCAGGCAGGCCAGGAGATCGGCTTTCCTGTTGAGTAGCAGCAATTAAACCTACCGATACCACTGTCAGATGCCCAAACCATCGAGTCTATAATCACTACAACAACAACAACAACAACAACAAAGAACTCCTGAGGAAGAACCTGAAAAAAACCCTCCACATAAGCAGGGGGTCGGAAGTAATGAATCCTCCCTGGTTCCTTTCAGAAAAATTGGCGAGACAGCATCAAATGAGACGGCCAAAACCTAGAGTTTGAGTGGGTCAAATTACCATTGAGATTATATCTGCATTGTTAAACAGGAAAATGAACGCTAACAAGCATTTATCACATTTCCTGATACACAAACCCTGAAAAAATTTAAGCTGACTAACTGCATTCCATATTCAGGTTCAAAGGTTTACATGTGCATGTGCCACTGATTGGATATTGTAGACCTTTCCTGAAGGTTGATGTGCTTGATTGCAAAATTACAATGGTTGTGCTGACACAATGATGCAATGGCGCTCTTCAAACGGGTCACAGTAAAATTTGAGAGCATACCTGAGATGAGAAAAATGACACTGTAACTTCCATCTATAGCATAAATTAGCTAGCACAGCCCAAGCCACTACATGCAGTAAGATACATATCTGTTTACATACATCAGAAGCAATACTGTGAGGGCTTAAAATTGCACCTCTAGCAAAATGCATGAAGGAAACTCACACGAAGATGGTGATTGCATCCTTCCCAATTACAGAAGAGCAAGATTCTCCACCACATGGAAAACCAAGCCAACAAGATGGTATGTGATGACCATCTCTAGATCTTCAGTTTGAAATGTTCATTTTCGGTGACTTGAGATGACACTTCAGGATGGATAAACCACAATGACTGCAGTCTGGCACAGCTTAAGAACGTTGAAAAGAAGCAGCTATTGTCATGCCACGTACAAAGAAGTCAGATTCGGTAGGGATGCTAAGGTAGTGAGCAACCACAAATTCCAAATTATAACCCTCCTTTTATTAGTATGCTTGGCAACTCTCCTAGATTTGAACTGCACAATTTTTACCTTCTTTTCTTCTACAAACCAGATGTTGCCTTGCAAAGGTTGTGACTTTTATTTTTGCTCTTCTTCACATTGAGTGAAAGGAAATACCAGAAATCCGAGGATGATGTATTGCATCATGCTTGATCCAGTATTCTATGGGCAATCCAAGATAAGTTCCATATCTAAAGGCAAGGACATATCCAAGTCTTTCGGGCTGAACGGAAGATTCCGACCCTAGTCAAGGAAGCAAATCCTTTCACTGCATATATGAAGTCTAACATTTCACAAAGCTTCTGTTCAACTATACCATGAAACCTTGCAACAATGTTTAGCAAGGTAGTCAAACGCCCTTGCAACATGTTTTTTCACAAGGCAGTGAAATTGCTATCTTGCAGTGGATTGACATCATGGACTCCAATCATTTACAGCTCTACAGTTACATTCCACAGGTACAATTCTCGCTGTGGAATCCCCAAAATGAATGTAACCAAACCACGCCCCTCATCATAGGTGAACTCTACTGCATCTGAATCAACTGTTATTCCCTTGGGCCTGATTGATGAGTAGGCCCCAAACATGCCAGAACCGCGTACTCTGGCTTTTATTGTTGCACGCTTCGTAGACTCGTATCTTAGCTCCTTGATGGCTCCACCAGAATTGAACATCTTGATCAGTCCAATGGGAGCAAAAGAGGCTCCATTGGATAATTCCTTGACTGGAACAACCGTGAAGACTTCATACTCACGCGCTTTCAATGTTACAGGTATGGATGCATTCTTCGGTAGGCAAGTTACATCTCCTGCAGCAGGCATTGAAGCAATTTAGATTCTAGATAGAAAACTCTAAAACATGTAAGATAGATTTTGCATGTGGAGCTTATAGCTATTAACAACATATTTACAAATATAGTAGAGAAATACTATATTGTACTGAACTCATCAAAGACAGACCTCCTGAATGAGAATATACAATGGCATCACCATTCCAGCCATCATCAGCAACCCTTGGAAGATAATCTACATCCTTGGATCGGATAACTCCAGTGATAGTGCCAGGTTCTTCATCATGAATCAAGATTTTCTTTCCAATTTTGCACCAGCTAGCTCCTTGACAATTGAAGACCCCAATTACTCCAGAGTAGTCATTCAAATTCCATATCTTCAGAAGACTGCAATGCCAGCACGCACCAGTTTGTCAGACGACATGCCATCAGCAAATATCTAAAGCAAAACAGGAAAAAGATGAAAAAAATATATTGCTCACCTCTTACCATCCCTTGCAGGATCTGAGAACAAGCAGTCTCTTGTGGGTCTGCCAGGGAGTTTGGCTCTCAAGATAGATCCATCAGGAAGCACAAGCTTCTTCAACAAATTGAAGTCATGGTTACCTGGTTTATCACTGTATAAAACAATTCAATTACATGAGAGAACTATCCTGGTACCTCTCCAAAAGACGAAAATCAATTAGCTACTTGAGCTACCTAACATATATGCCACAACCACCAACTGCGCGTGCTGCCCCATGATATTCAGCCATTGGGTGGAGGCTCTGGGTGGAGAACATTAACACAAATCAACTATCAGGTGCACCAATGTATGGCATAGCAAATTAGAACATGTAGTAAAGTGAGTTTTGCTTTGCTTACATGGAACATATCCCAATCAGGTTGCATAAATTCTCCAAGAAAAACAGTATTATATGCAACAGATGCTATATGAATTGTATGGGATGCTCGATCTCGTGGAAAGAAATCATCAGAGGCCCTCACAACAGCAGTCCTCTTTGAGCTATACCCAGACAGAAAAAAACTCGTACATTAGATCCAATTTCAAAATACTTGGCCCTTTCAACCTTAAGAAGAATAACATTTGAGAGATGAAAGTCTAATACCTGTACAAGTTGTCAGTATTGTGGCTCATGCAAGATATAATTCCATTGTCCGGGAAGTTCCTGGCAATTGAAGCCTCCAAAGCTTGGTGGTACTTTCTGGCAAGTTGTACTCTACCACCATGGCCGGCACCAAGGGTTTCCAGAATGTTCTGCACATCTACTTTGACCCCATCAATTCCAGCAGATGCAAGATACGAGTGGAGTTCATTGTAGAAAGTGTACACTTTCTCTGGGTTCATGAAGCCAAGGCCATTGGTTGTTATGCTGTTCAAACAATCACAAAGTTCATTTGACTGAACCCCTGGTGATGTAATGGGGTATTGCATCTTGGACTCGTAATGTTCCATTCCAGTAACACCAGGCTTTACACCACCCCAGTACCCGGTGATCGCATGCCAGACATAAACATATCTGTAAGAAAAAGGGTGAGTTCAGTTTGAGAGAAGAATAGACAGCTATAAAATGTGCTGAGTTTAGTTTGGCAGAAGAAAAGACGAGGATGACAAATTTTGACCGCTTGCAACATAAACAACCACAAGCATCACGACACATCTGGAAACTGCAAAGATGACATACTTTAGGCCATGTTTTTCCTTGATTTCAGTGACAATGTGAGCAAATCCATTTGCAGGATCTTCATCTTGGTCACCTTCTCTGCCATTTCTCTGGAATTTGTGGTTTTCCCTAATATGGGTTAGCCTGTTTGCAAAGCTGGAAAAAATGACAGAAAATCTCAATCACTAGACATTATTTAATTTTTAAAAAAAAATCAAAGAGAATATTTAAAAGTTAAGGGCCCAAAAAAGAAGTGTTAAACAATCACTCACTTTGCAGCATTATCTGCTATGGAAGCAATACCAGTAGGATCCATAGCCACAGACTGCCAGCCATCATCAATTATGACAAATTTTGGACGAATTCCCCCCTTCTCTAAGCTGGTGAAAAAGGAATGCACATTAGAATATCATACAAATATTACATAACACTTGACACAAACCCGTGAAATGCATAGAAGAAATATATAAGCACCTTTCTAATCCCTGTCTAACCCCCTCAGCATTCACATTAGTATAAAAGGCATCCCATGTGCACCAGCCAAACCAGTTTAACATATCTGGCATCTGCCAAAAGGAACATGATTACAGATTTAATTCAAACCAGCTGAAAAATATAATAGATATATCAAAAGAAACTAGAATAATGAACATATACTTTCTTCGTTTCCCGGTGAGAGAAAGTCCGTAAGTGCTTCTCAATAGTCCTGTGAAAATTCAAGTACAAAAATTCATTAAAATAGTGGGACTTGCAACAAATATGTTCCATTTAAACAGTGAAGTATTCTAAAGAGATCATAGTCTTTACATCTTGGATCACAAGAAGATGACCATTAAACTTGAAATGTAAGCTTTTCACATACGCTCTGACAATTTGTATACATCTAGTGATGGACATATGAAATCCATATATTACCATAATAACAACTACCAGCAAGCATTGCTTTATGAAAATTTGCAAATGATTCAAATCGAAAGCAGCATAATTGATTCATCAGTACACCATGTTTTATAAAGAAGCACATACATTTAAACCATGGAGAACTTCAACTTCAATAAATATTTTACTCTATATCACAATACTAGAAATGCCGGATGCTAAAACCAATATATAAAAAAAGGGCCAAGTATCAAAACCTTCCTATAATATATTACTTTCATTTTTTGAAAGCAGGTATATATAAAGGTATTTGCCAGTTTCACAACAAAATTCCAAATCATGGTGTTGAAGTCATTAAAAGCTTTGCCTTTGACAAGAATATCAAAACTGAAAACTAAAGCCTTTGCAGTTCTTTTTCTTTTTCTTTCTATTTTTTATTTTTTCTTTCTTCCTTTTTTTTCAGAAAAAGGAAGAACCAAGGGTTCCACCTTCTTCATTAACTGAAACCCACACATCTGAATGGCAGGAACAGTTAAAAAGTATGTGCCAGATATTTTGAGCAGTTTTTTTTTCTTATTTTATTTCTTTGACTTGTAAATATTTCAATATGATATATGAATGGTACAAGCCCCTTAGTTCATTTCTATGGCATATTATCTAATTTTCCTTCTTATACAACATGTCAGATTTTCTTATGTTTCTGGAGACATAAACAATATGTCTGATACTGAACAATTTTTCACAGAACTACCATAAAAACTAGCAACAAGATTATTGACAGTAGATACTTTGGAGCTTGTAGAACAAACCCATAACGTATGGATAGAGATCAGAATGCTTCAACAAATTATTTAAAAAAAGAATTCTTATATAATTTAGTGCATGAATAAGAGAAATAACGTTAAAAAAGCAATTCAATTTTGCACCATGGGAGTAAACCAAAGAACAGTGACGAATGATAAAAAGTCGAGAAAAGCAGATCATATTACTTTACTGCATCTTTAATGACCTCAAATGGGTCCGATCCGGCTCCCACAAAAATTAAATGGGTTCCTTCAAATGCATCAACAGCTGGATCACCTGAAAAGAGACAAACAAATATCTCCCATAAAGTATAAGCATATCAATCATGTGACACATAATAAAAAGAACTTGATAAAGTTGAGAAACCATATGTTAAGAAAAAAAATCCCTTTGCTTATCTTTTCTTTTGTTTTGTTTTTTTTTTTTTTTAAGCAAAAAGGATAGGAGGGATAAATCACGCATCCAAGGGTAAGTACGTTAACCCGACATCACCAAGATGGCAACAGAAAAGAAGAAAGATCCTCTCACTCATCCAACTTACAGGCATAATAACACCTCATCTAATTCATGGGCCTCAAGGAATAACATCTGAATTTAATTGAGTTCCAACTCACAAGCCTCAGGGAATGACATATAAATTTAATAGAGTCACGCCTCGAATCCATAACTTATTGGTTGTGAGGTAAGACTCTAACTAGCTCTACCACCTTGATGGTTCTTTTAAGAAAGAAACCAAAATTCTCTTTTTCGTTCCCAAAGAAACAAAGAAGTGTGTTCATTTATTATTACCACTCTCCAAACAAATTTCTAGCTCATCATTTGCGTTTCCTTGAAGAACCGCTCGGAAGGCTCCCTCAAGGATTGGCAAGAAGACAGTATAGACAGCAGATTGCCCCACCCCATCTTCACTTCCCTCCCCAAAGTGCGATCCATCGCTTCCCTCGACAATGAGGAACTGGGTCTCGAAGGGGATGTCTCGGCCGAAAGAACCCATCATCTGAGTCATCCACCACAGCTTGAACCGGAATGTGCACATGAACCGTAAATCTCTGCAATCCATTAGAGTGGAAACAACACACCCAAAATTTCTCAAAAAATAGTGGAATCCGATAATTAATCCTTTCAATAAACTGAACTCAAAAATAAAATTTTGAAATCAAAGCCACTATATAACTCCTAAAATCTAGGAAAGCATGCAACTAGAGCATTTATGGGAGCGAAAGGGCAAAAAATATATTTTAATCATTATTAGATGTTGTAGAAGAGGACAAAAAATGGACAAGCCAAAGCTCTTTCCACAAAAATCAACGGAAAAAAGGCGCCTTTCAAAACGATCGTATATCGACCTAATATTACAGTCAGAAAAATGGATTTTGGTGGGGCCTCCCTCCATTTACCTTCAAGGAAACCAGCAAGGAAAAAAAAAAAATCACTGGAAAGAGCAAAATATTTCTTTTTTTTAAGAAAGGAACAAAATATTTAATATAGAAATACATCTAATACAGAGACGTCCTAATAAAAGAAACCAGAAAAGAAAAAAAAAAAAAAAAAAAGAGAGAGGCAAAGGAAAAAGGGAGAAATCGGTCTAACATGGTACACTAACTTTAAAGAACCGTATGTATATCGCACAACAAAGAAGATCTTTTTAATGGAAGAAATACTGTTTTAGAAAAAAAAAAAAAAAAGAGCAAAAGACGATTAGACCATAATCCCCAAAAAAATAAAAAAAATAAAAAAAACTCGTATGAACGGAAGAAAAGGAGCAAAAAAAAAAAACACCGGTAGAGAAGAAAGAACGAAAATACTTACTGAAGCTTTCCGACAGGGAAGACACTGCGACTCCCAGCGCGATCGGATCTGATGCCGATGAAAGCCCCGTTCATCATCCCATTCCCGCAAGCCGGCGTCAAGATAACGTTCCCATGAACATCCGACAAGATCTTGGTGCCCAGCACCGTCAAATTCCCATCCGCAATCGATATCCCCGCCCCTAGCGTCATCTTCTCCGCCCAATTTTTTTTTTTTTTAGGGGAAAAAAACCCCGAAATCCCCTCTTATAAGACCCAGTGATATCCCAGTAAAACCCACAAAAGAAAGGAGAAACAAATCCCAGATGAGAGGAGGATGAGGGTCTCGATGGATCCGACAGACCCAAGAAAACGCTCAATGCGATCCGACCAGAGCCCGGGGGGCCCCTTAAATAGGACTCCTCCCCTCCCCACCAATGCCCCCTCGGCTTTTTCTTTTTTATTTGCCAAGGAGTGCCTCGGCTTTTTGGAGGAGGCTCGACGATTGCACGGAGGCGTGGGGCATTGGCGGGAAGGAAGGCAAACGGTCCGTTTCATTGCACCGTCGTCAGGGGGTGGGTCTACATCAACTGACTGCTGACGTGGAAGTATCTAATTTGGATTTTGGCTGGCTTTAATTGGCGTAACAACCGGTCCACTGCCGGAGGGAAAAGTACCTTCCACCCGAGAAATTATTGAACGCACCTGGTCCAAGTGGACTGCGGCAAATTGCAGAGCATATGCACGGTGGATGACGCGCAATCGGGAATTCGTGTATATTTGTCAACGGGTGGTGTGGCGCGTTATCCACCGTGGGATTTTGGACCGTCCTTCTGGATCCGGTCCAAGCAGTAACTAGACCTTCCAACTGGCGATGACGTGGCGGTCAACGCCACGGAGGCTCGACGTCGGATTGCGTCAATGGGTCACTTCGTCGGCGTCGGACCATGCCTGGCGTCGGCGTCGGTTCGGAAAACAACGTGGATAGAGTGATTGTGAAATGACTCGATTACCCCTGTGTTTTGTGGGTCCGGTTTTCTGGATTGGCGAGGATGCCTTTGTTGTCCCGCCGGATGAAGGGAACGAAGGCAACGGATACTTGCGTTGGGGTTCGGGTTGATGGAAAAATGATTGATATTTTTTCATGACTTTAGTTTTATACAGATTATAAAGTAATTTAATTTTTTTTATCAATTTATACGAATTTTGAAGTAGATATTATGTAATCCGTGATACCATAAAAGATAAAAAAATTATTCTTCTATACAATAGATTTAATCCGATTTTACTGGATTGGGTTTTTAGGTTTAAGGGATTTTGAAAACTCCTCTTTTGATGGTTTAGGTTGGAAAGAGGTAACCAATTCAACAGTTATAAATTTAAAATTATATTCAGTGATTGATCAAAAAATATATTTTAATTTTGCTTATTAAAGTGTATTGCCTCTTTATTTGAAAGTTATTGATTTTAAGGTTGCTTAGAATTAAATTGATTTTCAAGTTTCAAAGCAAAAAAAAAAAAAGAGAGAGAGAGAGAGAACAGGAAGGATATGAAAGCAATGGATACCTTAATTTCATTTATGATTTAGCCAAGTAACTTAAAAATCAACCATTAAAAAAAAATCTAACAATAAGTAACTTTGAATGTGATGATAGCAATTGGGTGCATACTAATAATCTAAAACAATTTAGATAGGCTAAAAAGCTTGAGCCAATTTAATTTGAAGATGATCTTGATTAAAACAACCAAATCCCTTGCGATTGTCAAATGATGATGCATCATTCTTCCCTAGATATACATATGTTGGTCTCTTCTTGCATCATTCTCATTTATCAATGAATGGTGGATGATATCATCAACAAATATGAATTAATATTTAATTATTTTTTTCATGTCTCTTTTAGCAATTTATCATCGCTTATATATTCATGAATTATTTAAATATTTATAGAATATAATAACCATTAACCCTATTCTTGTATGAAGTTGATGTATGGTTTATTGGCATGCAAACAAATAGTTCAAATGTATTGTATTTATATTTAAATATATATTATTATATATTTTGTTTCTAAATAATAGAAACTCAATCATAATAGAAAATTCATTTATATATATATATATAAAGTATTTATTAATTTTATATTTTTTCTTTTCAAATAGAAAAGTATCATAGGTGTTGTCGATCTCGCCGCCGGGCCTGTAGCTTCAGAGCTGGTGATTTGACCGGACCGTCTCGCCTCGAGATCTCCGGGCTCCCGATCCTGCAAGACAATGTCAGAAATCCTGGCCGGGGATCCCGGCGAGGGAGCTCCGACGGTCAAGTTAGAAAACGGCGAGATGGAACAGAGTCTCCAAGGTGGGCCCCCGAAGGAGTCCCAGGCTTAGAGATTATGTTCGTAAAGAAGGTCTCAGGAAGAGTGGAAATTGGGCCAGGTTCCTTCACCGAGCTTGCGCCAAGGGATCCCTCTCGGGATCTTGGATCCTGCTCTTGGTGTCTTTTCTTTTCCTAGCCTATTTTCCCCTTACCTGGCCGTCCGTTCTTCCCATCCTTTTATCCCATCATGCTGCCTCCGGCTTCCCGCCCTTGGGAGGCCTCCTCTTTGCTTTCACCTCCTTTTGTCCCTCTCTTTCTCCTTTCCCCCTTGGGTCCAAGAACCCGGCGGCCTCCTTGTCTTGCTTGCCGAGCCTAGCGAGGAAAGGGTAGAGGGAGGACGCCGGCCAGACCTTGGGCCGAGCGTGAGCATTCTCCTTCCCAGGTGCCGACAATGCCCATTACCGGGTCCTGTCATGCTAGGACTTCGCCTCTCGGCTGCGGGACCTGTCGGGCTGATGCAAACGAGGTTCGCGCGTTGCTGTCGATCGTACTGGCGCCCCCTCGAGGTGCGGCGCGCGCTGCTCGAGGGGTGGTCTCGGAACTCGTGCTCCTGTTCCTCGGCGACCTCACCATGCTGGGCAGCCGACCTCGGCCAAGGTGGGCCCCTCCTGGGCGGACAACTGTCGAAGGAGCAAGAGGGCCCCGCTTGACCTCGGCCGAGGTGGAACCGTCTCAGGGCGCCACTCGTCGAGGGGGCAAGGGGCCGCCGGCTTCGGCCGAGGTGGACCCCTCCTGGGCGGACACCTGGCGAAGGAGCAAGAGGGCCCGGCCTGACCTCGATCGAGGTGGAACCATCTCGGGGCGCCACCTGGCGAGGGGGCAAGGGGCTGCCGGCTTCGGCCGAGGTGGACACCTTCTGGGCGGACACTTGGCGAAGCGGCAGAGGAGCGCTCGACTTCGGCCGAGGTGGACCCCTCCTGGGCGGACACCTGGCGAAGGAGCAAGAGGGCCCGCCCTGACCTCGACCGAGGTGGAACCGTCTCAGGGCCCCACTCGGCAAGGGGGCAAGGGGCCGCCCCGTTTCGGCCAAGGTGGACCCCTCCTGGGCGGACACCTGGCGAAGCGGTAGAGGGGCGCTCGACTTCGGCCGAGGTGGACCCCTCTTGGGCGGACACCTGGCGAAGGAGCAAGAGGGCCCGGCCTGACCTTGGCCGAGGTGGAACCGTCTCAGGGCTCCACTTGGCGAGGGGGCAAGGGGCCGCCGGCTTCGACCGAGGTGGACCCCTCCTGGGCGGACACCTGGCGAAGCGGCAGAGGGGCGCTCGGCTTTGACCGAGGTGGATCCCTCCTGGGCGGATACCTGGCAAAGGAGCAAGAGGGCCCGGCTTGACCTCGGCCGAGGTGGAACCGTCTCAGGGCTCCACTCGGCGAGGGGGCAAGGGGCCACCGGCTTCGGCCGAGGTGGACCCCTCCTGGGCGGACACCTAGCGAAGCGGCAGAGGGGCGCTCGACTTCGGCCGAGGTGGACCCCTCCTGGGTGGACACCTGGCGAAGGAGCAAGAGGGCCCGGCCTGACCTCGACCGAGGTGGAACCATCTCAGGGCCTCACTCGGCGAGGGGGCAAGGGGCCGCCGGCTTCGGCCGAGGTGGACCCCTCCTGGGCGGACACCTGGCGAAGCGGTAGAGGGGTGCTCGACTTCGACCGAGGTGGACCCCTCCTGGGCGGACACCTGGCGAAGGAGCAAGAGGGCCCGGCCTGACCTCGGTCGAGGTGGAACCGTCTCAGGGCTCCACTCGGTGAGGGGGCAAGGGGCCGCCGGCTTCGGCCGAGGTGGACCCCTCCTGGGCGGACACCTGGCGAAGCGGTAGAGGGGTGCTCGGCTTCGGCCGAGGTGGACCCCTCCTGGGCGGACACCTGGCGAAGCGGCAGAGGGGCGCTCGGCTTCGGCCGAGGAGGACCCCTCCTGGGCGGACACCTGGCGAAGGAGCAAGAGGGCCCGGCCTGACCTCGACCGAGGTGGAACCATCTCAGGGCTCCACCCGGCGAGGGGGCAAGGGGCCGCCGGCTTCGGCCGAGGTGGACCCCTCATAGGTGGACACCTGGCGAAGGAGCTAGAAGGCCCGGCCCGACCTTGACTTCGGCCGTGCTGAAGCCACATCTGACCTTGCTGGACTGTTCCCGTTCTGCTGAAAGAATCCGCGCGGTTCGGATCATGCCCGGCGGAACCTGAGACACGCCACGTCATCGTAACGGCTGACGTCATCGTAACGGCCGTAACAGTAGGTAATTTCCTGTATGTTAGTGATGTTCGTTCAGTTTATGGCTCAATATATTTGTTCCTCTAGCGAGGCTGAGGTCAACATGATTAACTAAAAAAATTATTGAATCATTACGGTGGTCACCCGGTCGGTTAAGGAGCGGTTCAGTTCTTGTATATAATCCACTGGCAATGGATTCAACGAATGATCTCGTGGATGACTCGATTAAATTTCAGATTAAATCTGGGATACGTGATTGCCAGTTATATGGCTAGGCTGACATAACTCCGGTATCGTAGTGAAGCTAGGTTGATATACTCGTTTAATTATATCGGAAGAGCATGCAAAAAATTTATGTTCCGAATTAAATATGATCTAGCGGGCTGGCAGGGGCCTTTACGGACAGCTATACCAGGTAAAAACTCAATACTCTTTTCTATAAAAAAAACTATTGATTAGATTGCATGGGCTGGCCTTGTAATCACCGTAAAATAAGGAAAAAATTACCTGTTAGTCCTTATCATACTACGTGATGGGCCATCTGCCCTACTTTATTATTATTATTATTTTGGATTGCAACTGCCCTCACGGCAATGACACGTCTTAGCGAGCGCGGATGGCCAACTTCACGTTACTTGCGCCGCTAAAAGTCTTTCCTAAACCTTGAAATCCGTGTTCAGCATGCAAATACCCGAAAGCTAGCCCACGCTTTCCACCGGCAAACTTTAGGGTCGTGACTTGATATGCTTGTCAATTTGAAGGCACAAGAAACGTCGCTGGAGTTGTGATCTGATGGGGAGAACAGATGAACTGAAGGGCTTATAACTTTATATATGCTTGGTTGGCGATGCGATAGAATCGCTGCTATGAAAAAATCGGCAGGTGTCATGTTAAAAAAAGATGCCACATCAATTTTTCAGTCTGGATCATACTATCAAACTGAGCTGAGCTCTCTCAGAATAACAAGTCGAGCTCAGTCCTCCGTCAGATCGTGCCCGCAAGCTTGGAACGTCTAGGTCGGAACCGCCTTCCGCCCTCCAGAGCAAGATCCTCGGAGACTAGTGCCCTGCGGTCGAGATCGAGCTCAGCGCTCACCCGTCGATGTGGAGCCTCTCCGAGCGCGCACCTTTTGGACCGGGTCCGTCTTCTGCCCTCCAAAGCGAGACCCTCGGAGGCTAGTGCCCTGCGGTCTAGGTCGAGCTCAGCGCTCACTGCCGATGTGGAGCCTTTTCGAGCGCGCGCCCTCTGGACCGGGTCCGTCTTCTGCCCTCTGGAGCGAGACCCCCGAAGGTTAGTGCCTTGCGGTCGAGGTCGAGCTCAGTGCTCACCCGCCGATGTGGAGCCTCTCCGAGCGCACGCCCTCCGGACTGGGCCCGCACTTCGCCCTCCTCCTCCTAGGCACCCCCGCAAGCTCGGAGAGCCTAGGATGGAGCGAGCCTTGCCATCCCAGCTCGGCCCCAGCCCGGATGAGGTCCTCACCAGCCCGGGACATTGGCAAGTCGCCCGAGGACCGTACCGGAGCACCTTCCAGACTGTACTGACCACCTGTGACTGTCAGTTACGCCAGAAAGGCAAGCAGCACGTTGGTCGAGACGCCGCACTCCTCACCAACCGCTCATATCACCTAAGAGAGGAAGTCAACCGGGAGATTTGAATCCTGCGGGCGGCGGCCCATCATTCGAGGCACCCCAAATTTCCCGGAATAAGGCAACCAAGAAGAGTGTCAGAGCGCCTGACAACCCTCCTTATCATGAATCAGGAAAGGCTCCTCGGGACACTGCCCCATGTGCCTGACAGCCTGGCGGGGATCCCGAAACAAGCGTCAAATGGTAACCTAGTTCGCAACAAACCCGGAGGTAACAGAACAACCTCAACACACAGAGAAAAAAAAGAGGGAGGAAGGAGAGGGGATGGAACCCCCACCAGCAAGAGGGACATGGCACCACCACCACCATTACGAGCACAAGCGCAAGCCCAACCAAGAGGGCGAGCGCCACTACCACCACAGTCGAAGGGAAACGAGGGATACAAGGAGAAGCGGAGGAACAGGGCACCCCTCTGTCCCCGCTATCACTCTCTCCCTGCAACGTTTCCACCTTCACATACATTTTCCACTCCTCCTAGAGCGGAGTCCATCAAGAGGGGCCCGACCAGGAGGATCTGTTCCCTTGGATCGTCACTGACTTGATCGTCAGAGTGCCCCCTCGGAAATCCCGGCTCGGGTCTCTAACCCCTGTCTTATAGGTTCAGGAGCGGAGGACCGCTGGGCGGCCGGGCGACCACACCCAGCATGGGGGTCCGGGAGTCGAGGACGGTGGGCAGCAGGGGAAGCGCACTCCGGCGCCGGCAGCAGTTATGGGCCACGACGATCTTGGCGGCAACAGATTAGCGCGCCAAGTAGGGGGGCATGACTAAGTCCTCTACCTTTTCACAAGTCAACATACCGCGGAAGAATGGTAACGACACAAGCTAGGAAGACCAACAGACTGGCAATCTTCCCTAGGCCTCTCCAGGGCATCACCCTCTTCATCCTTTTCGGCTGGGGAATTTGCCGATGAAACCATCAGGCACACAGCAAAAGCACGCCCGGGGAAGCCTGAGTGCAAGTTAGAGGAATCCTCCTACCGGTTCATCGGCAAGCAAGGCTCAGCTGGCGAGCCGCCGGACTACAACGCCCGCCACCGGTTAAGCCCCTCACCGGTCGCAGCGAGGTGGAGTATCATCGCTTCTACCACGATCGCGACCACGACATCGAAGAATTTCGCAACCGTAAGCGGGAGATCGAGAAGCTCATCAGGAAGGCCTACCTCCGAAGGCTCGCGAGGGGGGCAGACCTCAAGCGGGGCCCCAAGCGCTCGCCACTCTCCTGTCAGCCTCGACCACCGACAGTTACCCCCCCCCCCCTCGTGAAACCGGTGGGTGTGCGTTTAAGAAGGCTCGGGGGGCAGAGTACCCTGAGGGTAATCTCCTCGCCATGCGGGGAGGAGAAAACGAAAGAGAAAGGCGAACAAAGATACCACGATCGTCGGGACGAAGATCGCGAACTATCAACGGAAGGTCCCCACAAGGTGGCCGAAGCCCCATCATGAGGGGACCGTTGCCTCAAAGATCTAGGCAGCGTCACGTTCCTCTGAAGGAAGAGGGCATGCAACCCACGAGGATGCCCCTAACAAGGTAAGTTCCCTTACCAACAGTCATGATAATAATTTCTCCCTTGCATGGGTATCTGCATGTCTTACAGGAAAGAATCGACAGCGTCCCCGAGCCCAGCTCCAGGATGTCAAAGAATCTTCGAGCTATGTAGCTCCCAATTCCAAGCATCCCCGAGCCCAGCTTCAGGACGTCAAAGAATCTTCGAGCCACATAGCTCCCAATTTCAAGCATCCCCGAGCCCAGCTCTAGGACGTCAAAGAATTTTCGAGCCACGTAGCTCCCAATTCCAAGCATCCCTGAGCCCAGCTCTAGGACGTCAAAGAATCTTCGAGCCACGTAGCTCCAATTCCAAGCATCCCCGAGCTCAGCTCCAGGACGTCAAAGAATCTTCGAGCCATGTAGCTCCTAATTCCAAGTATCCCCAAGCCCAGCTCCAGGATGTCAAAGAATCTTCGAGCCACGCAGCTCTCAATCATCAACATCCCCGAGCCCAGCTCCAGGATGCCTTCTCAAGACCGGAGCTCAGATCTCCGGCCAATAGAATTTTGAGCCACGCAGCTCTCAATCATCAACATCCCCGAGCCCAGCTCCAAGATGCCAGCTCAAGATCGGAGCTCAGATCCCCGGCCAAGAAAATATTGAGCCAAACCGCTTTTTATCTCAAACATCTCCGAGCCCAGCTCTGAGATGCCAAGAGATCATGAGGCCACATAGCTCCCATTGGTGACTCAAGCCTAGCTCCAAGGTGCCAAAGACCTGGGCTAAGATCTCAGGAGACCCCTGGGCCCGAGCCTAGCTCCACGTCCAGGAAGGCCTCGAGCCTAGCTCCAAGGCAATCAAGATCGGCAACCCCCTTCTCTGATCTCCCCACTCGAAAAAAAGACGAGAGGGGAAGGAAAGAAAGAGACCAAAGGGGGGAGCCCGACAACCCCCTTCTCTAATCTTCCCACTCGAAAAGAAGACGAGAGGGGAAGGAAAGAAAGAGAACAGAGTGGGGGTACAGCCAGCATCCTTTCCTCTGATCTCCCCACTCTAAAAAAAAAAAAGAAAGAAGAAAGAAAAGAAGATAGAATAAAAAAGAAAGAAGAGAGGGGAAGGAAAGAAAGAGAGAACGAGAGAGAAATACAGCATCGAAGCCACCACTTTCCACACTCAAGACCGGAGCTCAGATCTCCGGCCAAGAAAACTTCAAGCCAAGCCGCTCTCGGTCATCACTGTCCCCGAGACCAGCTTCAGGATGCTTTCTCAAGACCGGACCTCAGATCTCTGGCCAAGAGAACTTCGAGCCAAGCAGCTCTCAGTCACCACCATCCCCGAGCCCAACTCCAGGATGCCTTCTCAAGACCAGAGCTCATATCTCCGGCCAAGAGAACTTCGAGACAAGCAGCTCTCAGTCACTACCATCCCCAAGCCCAGCTCCAGGATGCCTTCTCAAGATTGGAGCTCAGATCTCTGGCCAAGAGAACTTTGAGCCAAGCCGCTCTCAGTCATCACCGTCCCCGAGCCCAGCTCCAGGATGCCTTCTCAAGACCGGAGCTCAGACCTTTGGCCAAGAGAACTTCGAGCCACGCAACTCTCAGTCATCACCGTCCCCGAGCCCAGCTCCAGGACACCTTCTCGAGACCGGGACTTAGATCTCCGACCAAGAGAACTTTGAGCCAAGCAGCTCTCAATCACCACCGTCCCCAAGCCCAGCTCCAGGACGTCTTCTCAAGACCGAAGCTCAGACCTCTGGCCAAGAGAAATTCGAGCCACGCAGCTCTCAGTCACCACCATCCCCGAGCCCGGCTCCAAGACGTCTTCTCAAGACCGGGACTCAGACCTCTGGCCAAGAGAACTTCGAGCCACACAGCTCTCAGTCACCACCGTCCCCGAGCCCAGCTCCAGGACGTCTTCTAAAGACCGGGACTCAGATCTCCGGCCAAGAGAACTTCGAGCCAAGCCGCTCTCAATCATCACCATCCCCGAGCCCAGCTCTAGGACGCCTTCTCAAGACCAGAGCTCAGATCTCTGGCCAAGAGAACTTCGAGCCACGCAGCTCTCAGCCACTAACGCCCTCGAGCCCAGCTCCAGGGCGCCCATTTATGACCGGAGCTCAGGTCTCTGGCTGAGAGACCTCCGGGCCACATGGCTCTCAACTAACAACACCTTCGAGCCCAGCGGCTCTTAAGTGTCACAACTTCACCCCAAGCAAGATGAAGCCCCTCTCTCTGATCTCCCCATGCAAAAGGAAAGAAGAAAAGAAAAGAAGAAAGGGGGTGAAAGAAAGAGAGAAAAGGGAAAGAACCGGGCAAAAAAGAGCAAGTGACAAAAAAGCTCAAGTTTCATTGATTTAACACAAATTACAAGTGCCTTCTGGGCTCCCGACATGCCTGTTGACCCTGATTAAGTACAAGAAGCAAAAGTACAAAACAAGGCGAGGAAGAAAAAGGGGTCACTCCATGCCGGCCGGCTTCTCCACTGGACCCTGAGGCTGAGAGCTCCCGCCCTCAAAAGTCTCCGGTTGAGTTGCCCTAACTTTGGGAGGATCACCCTCGGCTGGTGTCGAAGGCTCTGGGCCTGCGGCCCCCGTAACGACCTCCTCATCCACCTCCACTTCCGAGGTCAAAGGGTACCGAGGCAGCTACGGTTCTTGTCAGGGATGAGCACCTCGACCCGGCCGTGGAGGTATATGAAACCCTTATAGAAGGAGTCCGACGCCATCTACTAAATTTCAGCGACGAACTCTTCCGAAGCCTTGAAGTTGGCGATGGCATCCCCAGCACCCTTCGTGGCCTCAGTGGCCACCTCTTCGACTCAGCGACCTCCAGCCTGGCTGCCTCCACCGAGTTGGCTGCCGTCTCTGCCGCCTTCTCAGCCACGGCAAGCTTCTCCTTTACAGCTGCCAGCTCCACCTGGGCAGCTCGAGTGATCTCCTTGTGCCGATCGGCCTCGGCACTGTACCAGTTAAACTTCTTCTTGATGATGGAGAGGTCATCGATCGCCTTCTTCGAGCGACTCCGCTCCAGATCGCGAGCCGTCAGGAGTCCCTTCGCTCGCCCCTCAGTATCGGCGAGCTCTTTCTCAAGGTCCTTGACCTTCGACTCAAGGACCCCGTTTGCCCCGACCTTCTCCTTTAGGTCAGCCTTCAAGGACTCAATCTCGGTGGCCTGCTTTCGCTCAAGACGCTCCAAGCTCTGGAAGCGGCCCCTGATGTAGAGTGCCTCGGCACCAATCTGCACCATGAAAAAAGGTCAGCAAAAAAAAAAGAAAAAAAAAGAGAGAAGAAAAGAGTGAAAGAGGAGGATGGCTTACCGAATACAACTGGGAAAAGATGTTGCTGATGACATCGACCAGCCGCATTCCAGCCATCTCTTGCCAGTCGTATAGTTGGATTGAGAAATCCATCATATGCTTGGCTAGCTCGGGGCTCCGGAGGAAGGAGCTCTCCGGCCCCATCCTGAAGGGGAGGCGGCGCCGTGCCTCCTCCCTCCTGCTCTCGCCGGGGGTGAGTGGCCTCACCCCGCTGACCGAAGGACCCCGGGAGGCAGGCTGAGAAGCTGGTGCCGGTGCAGGCGGCACCTCTGTCGCGACCCCGGTCGCGGCCCGGACCTCCTCGCCCCTAACATCGGTGATGGGCGGACTCGGAGGACGGTAGGGTGCAGCGGCTGCAGCTGCAGCCCTCGCTCGGATGACTACTTCTGGCTCTGCAGCGGGGGCCTACTAGGCCGACCTCTGTGCCGCAGGAGCTGCCCTATCCACCGCCACGGGGACAACACGAGACACCTCCGAACTCAGACCGGCTGGAGCGGTCAAGCTCGGACCAACTACCGTCGAGGGAGCGGATGCAGAAGCACTCTCACTCCACGCCCGCCTCGACGAAGGTTCCCCGGCCAGCCCGGTCAGCGGTCTCTTCTTGGTGATGGCCAGAAGGTCACTCTCGGAGAAGATCATGCCTGCATGTAGATTACACAACAGTCAGAACTTATGGGAAACAATGCAAGAAGTGCAAGAAAGAAGAAAAAGAAAAAGTTCAGGTCGAACTCACCCAACCCATTCGTTGGGTCGACCCCGGAGTCGGCGAGGTTTTGCTCAGACAACAGGACCTCGAGAGAAGGAATCTGGGCGGTGCGGAGTTGCTAGTAATCATCCCGATCAGCCGCATCGACCATAGAGTTTCGGTTGGGGGACTTGTCCGGATCGCTCCAGATCCAGTCGACCCCCTCGACCTCAACAAATAAAAACTTGCTCTTCCATCCCCTGATGGAAGAGGGAAGCTCAAACTTGATGCTCTTTGGGCGGGAGGACAAGGACCACCACCCATCCTCGGTTAGGTGGCGCTTCAGGGCAAAGAAAGCCCTGAACAAGGAAAATCGGGCAACACACCCGTGGAGGTGACAAAGCACAATGAAGGAAAAAATGACCATAACCGCATTCGGCACTAGCTGCGCGGGGACCAGACGATAATTGTCTAGGACGGACAGGAAGAAAGGATGGAAAGGAAACCGGAGACCTCCAGAAAAAGTCCCCTCATAGAAGGCTAGATGGCCTGGGCCACTTAAAGTGACCCGTTCCCCCGGACGAGGGATCATAAGCCGGACATAAGGTGGAATGCCATAGACATCTCGGACAGCCCTGAGTTTCTCGGTGGTGATCATCGAGGCGACCCCACCAGGACCTACAGGCCGGACAGACTCGGAAACAGGAACAGAAGAAGGGGGAGGGAGAGAAGGATCGGATCCCGGTTCCCTGATGAGAACCGGACCGGGAGGACGCCTCCTACTAAGCTCAAAGCAAGCTGCATCCTCCTCCCTACTGGAGGAAGAAGAGGAAGATGCCAGCCTCCGCTCAGAAGGACCGGCTTCGTCCTGATCAGTGGAGGGGCGGAACTCCGGACCGAAACGGGACATCCTCAAGGGCAAAGGAAAGGAAGGACACCAAGTAGAAGACCAAAGAGGAGGCTTAACCTAAAGAAGATGCCAGACCCCAGGAAAGAACCTTATCCTAGCGGAAGAAGGAGGAAGAAGAAGCTAACCTGTTGCCTTAGAAAACTCAGGGCGACTGGAAGGAGGAAGAAGCTTAGGCGCGGCGGCAGCAGGCACGGAGAATTCAAAAAGAATGAATGGTTCGGGTAAGGCCCTCCTTTCATTTCGAAATGACTCGAGGGATTCGTACCGATTCAACCACTCCGCCAACGGATCTACGCCACGTGCTATCTATCGATGAGAATGGCGTCCCGGCCACTCTACATTCTGCGCCAACATTAACTGCTCCTTGGACGTGGCCACATGGCATCCCCGCATTGGTCCGTAGGGCCGGCCCTCGAAGCGCCAGCAATCATGGCCATCATCGTGCCAATTTTTTTCCTATCCACGTCAGCATCGTAATTACTCCCTTCGACCCGAGCACCGTGCACTAACGGACCTTAGGAGTAGGGGGCAAATGATGTGGTAGAATCACTGACGTGGATGAACCGGCAGGCGCCACGTCAAGAAAAGATGCCACATCAATTCTCCAGCCCGGATCGCACTACCGAGCTGAGCTGAGCTCCCTCAGAACAACAAGCCAAGCTCAATCCTCTGCCAGGTCAAGCCCGCAAGCTCGGGATGCCTAGGTCGGAGCCGCCTTCCGCCCTCCAGAGCGAGACCCTCGGAGGCTAGTATCCTGCGGTCGAGGTCGAGCTCAGTGCTCACCCGCCGATGTGGAGCCTCTTCGAGCGCGCGCCCTCTGGATGGGTCCGTCTTCTGCCCTCCAGAGCGAGACCCTCGAAGGCTAGTGCCCTGCGGTCAAGGTCAAGCTCAGCACTCACCCGCCGATGTGGAGCCTCTCCGAGCGCGCGCCCTCTAGATCGGGTCCATCTTCTGCCCTCCAGAGCAAGACCCTCGGAGGCTAGTGCCCTGCGGTCGAGGTCGAGCTCAGCGCTCACCCATCGATGTGGAGCCTCTCCGAGCATGCGCCCTCTGGACCGGGTCCGTCTTCTACCCTCCGGAGCGAGACCCTCGGAGGTTACTGCCCTGCGGTCGAGGTCGAGCTCAGTGCTCACCCACCGATATGGAGCCTCTCCGAGCGCGCGCCCTCCGGACCGCGCCCGCACTTCGCCCTCTTCCTCCTGGGCACCCCCGCAAGCTCAGAGTGCCTAGGACGGAGCGAGCCTTGCCGTCCCAGCTCGGCCCTAGCCCGGATGAGGTCCTCACCAGCACGGGACATTGGCAAGACGCCCGAGGACCGTACCGGAGCACCTTCCACACCGTACTGACCACCTATGACTATCAGTTATGCCAGAAAGGCAAGCAGCATGTTGGTCGAGATGCTGCACTCCTCACCAACCGCTTATATCGTCCAAGAGAGGAAGCCAACCGGAAGATTCGAATCCCGCAGGCGGCGGCCCATCATTTGAGGCACCTCCAAATTTTCCAGAATGAGGCAACCAAGAAGAGTGTCAGAGCGCCTGGCAACCATCCTTATCATGAATCAGGAAAGGCTCCTCGGGACACCGCCGCGTGCGCCTGACAACCTAGCGAGGATCTCGAGACAAGCGTCAAACGGTAACCTAGTTCGCAACGAACCTAGAGGTAACAGAACAACCTCAACACACAGAGAAAAAAAAAGAGGAAGGAAGGAGAGGGGGTGGAACCCCCACCAGCAAGAGGGACATGGCACCACCACCACCACTACAAGCACAAGCGCAAGCCCAACCAAGAGGGCGAAGCGCCACTACCACCACACTCGAAGGGAAATGAGGGATACAAGGAGAAGCGGAGGAACAGGGCACCCCTCTGTCCCCGCTATCACTTTCCTCCTGCAACGTTTCCACCTTCACACACATTTTCCACTCCTCCTAGAGCGGAGTCCATCAAGAGGGGCCTGATTAGGAGGATCTGTTTCCCTGGATCGTCATTGACTTGATCATCGGAGTGCTCCCGCCGGAAATCCCGGCCCGGGTCTCTAACCACTGTCTTGCAGGTTCAAGAGCGGAAGACCGCCGGGTAGCCGGGCGACCACACCCAGCACGGGGGTCCAAGAGCCGAGGACGGCGGGCAGCAGGGGAAGTGTACTCCGGCGCCGGTAGCAGCTACGGGCCATGGTGATCTTGGCGGCAACAGTTGGCTTCATAACATGTGATTTTTAATTGGATCATATTTGGGCTGATGAACCAATCGAATCATGAATTAGTGTGCACAAATATGCATGTATTATGTGACCCCATGTATCTTAACTATAGCTTTGCAGTGACAATCTTGATCGAATGTGTAAGATGGGTGAGAGATGGTGACACAGAATAACTAATCCTGAAAGACCATTATTTCGTCCAAGGATGCCAAACCATCATGGGGGCAGGACAAGGAGAATAGGTTTTTTAGGACAAATGGCAAATAAAAAGTAATGGAGGTGTGCAAAGATAGCCTCTAGCATTGGTTCTGCTCTCGAGCATAATGGTTTTTTTTGTTCATGTTTCCGTATATATGTTACTTTGTAGTTGGACTGATCTACCAATAGAACATTGGATCTAATCCAACACACAATCACGTGGATTATAAGAGATTCGCCGTCCATTATAACCAACCAAATTTCATTCTTTCAAATTATCCTTCATTATTCTTTTTGAAAAAAGATGAGAATCCACGTGCTCCTTTCTATTAAAGAAGAGTTTAGTAAAAATTATACAAATATCATTTATCCTCTCTTTCATTCCTTCAATAATTCATGGAATATATATAATGAATGGATGAAAGATCCATCTATCCTTCCTCCTTGCCCATTCTTTGTTCAATCAATCCTTCGTTTCAAATTGGATTTGGATAGATGAATATTATTCCATAATAATTTTCTAGTTAGAAAATATAAAATATACAAGAGGTTTAAATAGAGAAAAGAAAAGATTGTTCAAAGATTTTAGAGGAAATGAAAAGGTCTAGCTTCATCTTTTTCTCTTCTTAGCAAGAAAGAAAATATGCATCTTCTTCCCACTTTTCATATCCTATTTAATATTTTTTTAAAAAAATTAATATGCATGCTAGATCATGCCATAGACTTCTCTCTCTCTCTCTCTCTCTCTCTCTCTCTCTCTCTCTCTCTCTCTCTCTCTCTCTCTCTCTGGTATAAGTCCGGATTGTGAGCTGCAGTTATCTCTCCCTTTTTTCCATAGAGCATGAGAGAGATTAGATAGATTTATCTTTCCTCAAGAAAACATATTCAGTTTTTGTTATACAGAAAGGAAATAAAGATACTGATAAGTGACCAAGTGAGAAGAGTTAGCATGAGAAAGGGACCACTGAAGATTTATATTAGAACAAAATAAAGAATTTAATTTTCTCCAGTTATACAAATCCAAAAATGGGTAAGAATAAAGCAATGTTTAAGGACTTGAACAGGCATGCAAGTGTAGTCACCTATAAGCAAGAATTTCAGGATTTCAGCACGGCGTTGTGGGTTTGATATTGTAAAACCACAGAAGTAGCTGATGTGGTATCAGCACGATAGTCATAAATATGAGCATGCTTTGTGATGATGATGATAGCCAACATAATAAATTTGGCCATATTTTAGTATTGCCTATATAAGGCTGGAAGCCCCATCACAATTTAATGTTAAATATATATTGCTTAGGTCTAATCATCTAAGCTATAACCAATTGTTGCCATAATTAATAAAATTGAAGAGGTTAACACTTTTAGACACAACTCTAAGAAGAGACATTTGTTATCTCATGGCTGTGCGTGGTAGTTCACATCCTTAGCATGCACAACATGCATCAAATTAAGTTCTAGATACAGCGGTTAACAAAGAGACTCTATATAAGTTGATGCCTGCATAATTGTGATATAAACAACATAGTTCAATTCATTATGGCTGCATCAGTTTGACACTACAATTTAAAAACCAGCATCACACTTTTACATCCTGTACTCCAATATATATATTTAATCTCTGGATGGTATTATTTACAGATTTCTTTCGGAAGTTCATCAATTACAAGTGCTGTGTTGCGTGCATCAATTACAAATGCTCTGCTGCAAGTCCATCACCTACGATGTTTGTTGAGCATATCACGGCACACTTGTGGTACCTCAATCAGGATTCCCATCCATATACTTTGCTTCTCAGGGAGTGAGATACTATGGTTGGCTGGTCCATTTATGGATGCTGGGTTTATTGGTATTTACGATGGCTTTTCGTCAAGGTGGATTCTATTCTGACCGGTGCCTTTATGCAATTCGGGTTTATTTGCTGCCTCTATGTTCACTGCACTGCAGCTCTACTTCAATTTGGAGGCTTTATGCATTATTGTGGATTATCCTCTATGTGCTTTCTCTTCTGTCATATGACGTTTCGACCTCTTATTCTGGTTTTTTGTTCACCCAGATATGGAACCCTCTCAACAGGCTTCAATGTTTCTGACTCAGATTACTTCAGGATATCAGCCATTGTCCAAGAATGGCTACTGTTCTCAATGCCGGTAAGCTTCAAGGAATCTTTGTTTATACAACATATGATGATCAGGATTTCTTGTATTCTAAAGCTCTATTCTTCTCATGTAGTTCAATTCATCAATTCTTGCCCTTCTGTTAATGTGCTTTGGTTTATCATGTACCATGGAATCACTGTTTATATATTTTAGCTCAAATGTTACAGCTCAACACTCATTTCAATCTCCTTATTACATATGTTTCAGCCCACTCATTATTTGGTTCAACAAAAACTTATGTTTCATCTTATCAAATGGTACAATTCTAATCTGTCAGCCTTATCACCTGTTCCAACTCATCTATTGCTCTTCCAGATCTCCATGCTGGGCATCATGTAGAAATGCATTATGGATGTTCTATCTCCTCTTATTTCACTCCATTATTCTGCTGCTGATTTTCTCATATGTTTCTCACAAGTCTTCTGTAAAGATATTTCTTTCCTAATTGATGCTACTCATTTTGGCAAATTGGAAATTATGCATATATTAAATTCTGTGTCATGGGCTTCATGGATTTCATTCTCAGCAAATACTGAAGACCCCCTCTCGTCTGCATTCAAAGTGTCTACTGTTGTTGCCTTATGCATCACTGTTACATCAACTGGTATCTAGCATCCTTCTTGTTGGGCCGCATTGCCATATACTATTGTATATGTTTTATCTTACAGATGCTTCTTTTATCTTTTTAGCACTATTTTGTATTCCAGGGATCCAAGTGCCATTGTAACTTGTGTGCCTGGTGTTTTAGATTTTGTTCAAACTTTGTAAAACTCTTTTATTATATATATTACCCTGCCAGGAGCCTTCTTACCAAAGAAAAAAAAAAAAAAAAAACAGCATCACACAAAATACCGAGAATAATGTGACTTTAATCTTATGGATATATAGCAATGGAATAGCGACAATGCTAAAGAAAGTGGCCGGCGGTGGCAACAAACAATAAGCTGCAATAAATGGTGACAAAGGCCAATAGATGAGATGGTGATGGTGATCAAGAATAATTTTTATTTTATTAAAAAAATAAATAATATTTTTTATAATTTTTTATTTTAGAAATATTTTTTTAAAAATGTAATTTTTAATTATCAAGTTTTTATTTTTTTTAATATAAAAATGAGAAAGAAAAAAAAAATTTGATGCAAACAGAACCTATAAAAGTATTATTATTAATAAAGGGAAAAAGTTTTGCCTGCCATTGGCATCTGAATGAGTGGTTGGCAGACCAGAACTTTAAAGTTTGCAAAAACTTTAGCAAGACACCAAGAACCAACGGCCACCGGTAAACGGGAGTCCAATAGGAAAATACTAAAAGAAGCCTCGATGTATCAATAAAGAATTATTATTTGTGACTCCTGGGATTGTTAATTTGGCGGGTTAGTAAATGGCTTTTCCTGCCGTCTCTCTAACCCAAATTTTAGTACTCAACTTGAGCACCGAGCAACCATGTTCCAATCTACCCGTTCCATTCAGTTTTTTTAATTCCTGGTCATAAAAAGATGGCGCATTAGGTGGGCCATCCCTCCTGCTTCATCAAAAAAAATAAAAAATAAAAAAATAAAAAATAAAAATAAACGACGCATCCTTTCTCTTTGATCGAAATCCTGTTTTAAGTAAAGAAGCAAGTGTTAGTTAATTAGTTTAATTAATCCTTTCGCCTTTATTCTATTGGATACTTGTGAAGTCCTATATCGTGCGAATATTGTTGTGGATCTCTCGCTTTATTGGCGGATATTGTCCAAATATTGGATGAACCACGTTAAAATTTGACATGCCATACCAGTCTATTTTGTATTATTTTATTTAGATATTCCAAAAATTGTAAGAATCGATATCAAAGCTTCAAAGTTTGAGGCAAAGAAAAGTAGTGAATTGGTGACAATTGCATATGGTTCGACAAAGTTTAAAATTCCAAGATTTAGTAATGCCAACTTCGCATTTTTGAAATTTAAAGGTGCACGGCATGTTGGAAGAGGATAAAATAAGAAACCCGTTACTATTAAAAATAGAGAGCTTGCGAAGCAAGGCAAAATAGCAATAGCTAATATTCGCGGGACGCTTGACAAGTTAGTCTTGTTTAATTCATTCTTGGAGACTGCTGCTAAAGACTCGTGGGACAATTTGAGGACTATGTATGAAGGGAAATATATACCAACTTAGATTTTTTTAGATGACTATACACAGTAAGGATACATGATCGAGGGAGCCTCTTGCAAGAGCACGTGAATTAGTCCCTTCTTTTTTTTTTAATCTTTTTTTTTTTTTTTTTTTTTTTTTTTTTTGAAGGTACATGAATTAGTTTGATATCCTAACTAGCCAGTTAATGGCAGTTAAGGTTGTGATCAGCAATATTGCTAATCTCGGTGCTTGACTCAGGGGATGATATCGATCACCATGAACTCCAATAAATTTATAGCTTTAAATATGGATTTAGTGGTGCAGTATTATTGCTCATAGAGGACACTCAAAGAAACCTAATTGAGTTGGTTCTTCAACTAGCATACGTGTTGGGGGCAAGAGCAAGATCGCTAGAAAAGGAATCTAGTAGTGCGCAAAGTTTAGAACCAAGTTTAGAGACAAGGATAAGTTGTGGTATTATTGTCATGTCTCGAATTCAGTACCGAAATCGGCTACGCGACCGGTCGCACAAATCCTAGATTTAATTTTAGAGATCATGTAAGGCCTAGATACACAAGAATCACTAGGTACACAAGAGTCGCTTATTTTAAAATCTCATCAAATAAACCAGTATCATATAAACAATTGAATAATAATTAAACAATCCATTTATTTAAGTCAAAATCACTAAAAGATCTATTGATTTATTACATAAATATTAGCAACCGAACTAACTGAACAAAACTAACTAAAAATCTACGATCCTGTGATGTTTGATCTCATGCCAAACTCGATCCTTGGGATGCATCATTTCACCACAAATCCAATGCACTACCAAGCTCGAATATCCTGCACAACTCTGAAATGGAAGAAAATAGGAAGTTGTAAGCTTCATAGCCCAGTAAGGTCTCCGAACAATCACACAAATAATAATATAACTTAAAAATAACAGGAAAATAATAGTTTATCAGATCGCATAACCAAAATAACTCAAATATCAAGTTTAACAGAACCATGATAACATCATATTTTCTTTTAGTGTTTCCATTAGTTAACATTTATCTTTAGGATTCTGGACTAGCCACGGTCACACTCTAGCCTGACTGGCACACTGTTGTCATACTCCCGCCAGTGACTGGTACACTATTTATCACAATCCCACCTGTGACTAGCACACAAAGTTGTCACAATGCTACCCGTGACTGGCACACAATTTGTCACACTCCAACTAGTAACTGGCAACTTGAGTAACCATGGTACCACCATGGCATGGCTAGTTCATATACCGTATTCTCTTAATTAACATTTCAATTTTCATTAGATATCTTTCTTCTTTAGGATTTTGGACTAGCCACAATCACACTCCAGCCTGTGACTGGCACACTATGCTTGTGATTGGCAATATTTATCACAATCCCGCCTGTGACTGGTAATTTGAGTAACACGGTATCGCCGTGACAGAGCTAGTCCAATTACTGTATTCACTTGATTAATACTTTATCATTTCATATCATATAATCAAATCGTGTTATGTATAGATTTCCAAACAAACCTGGCATCATGGTCCAACCATTAAAAGTAATTTTACTTAATAAAACATAGTATACAGGAACATAGCTTGTAACAACAACAATCATACTGTTCAACATAAAAATCAAACTATTCCATGCAAAACTAATCATGCATGCCGATGCTCATATGCACGGATCAAATCATGTCATAATAAACATATATATATAAATAATAATCAGGTCCAGAAATCCTTACCTTCCAGAAGCTAATCCTAGTATAACTGATATTAGTCTATATCCAGAGCTCGCTCAATACTTTCCTACTCAGAAGGTTGATTCCCCTATAATAATAAATAATTTTTATTCATAAATTTTTTTATGATTTATCCTTAAAATCCTAACTTCACGAATTCAAAGAAAGAAGACTTTCTAATCCTCTCTCTCCTCTTTCTCTCTCTTCTTTCTTCTCTTTCTCTCTCCTCTTTCTTCTTTCTCTCTCCTCTCTATCCTCATCTTCTCTTTCATCTTTCTCTCTCCTCATCTTTTTTTGCACCGAATAAAGGCCCCATATTATTATTTTTTTCTTTTTTTTCCTTCTCTTTTTTTTCTTTTTTTTTTCTTTTCCTTCTTTCTCTTCTCCCCCGAACCCCCTACAGCTCCTTCCTCAGCTTGACCGAACCGGTCTCCCATGATAGCCGACAGTGGCCATGGAAGGGTTGCCGTCCTCACCGTCGTGGCCTGCAGCTCTGATGTGGCGTTGGACCTCAGCCCTGTCTTTTGGAATCCAATGGTTCCCAGTCCTGTAAGACAAAGTTAGAGACCCGGGCCGGAAATTCTGGCGAGGTACTTCGACGATCAAGTTAGTGAACGGTAAAGAGGAATAGATCCCTAAGGTGGATTCCTGTTCGGTCACCACACTTGGAGGAGAGTATTCGGTAAAAGATTAGTAGGATTAGCAAGAGATGAGCGAGACTCGAGCTGGGGAGGCTGTGCCCGTCGGGACTCTCTCCGGGAGTCTCTTGGAGGGCTTCGAGCGTTCTCGTCGCTTGTCTCTCCTTCTTCGCCCTTTTCTGTGCTTACCCTCTTCTCGCCCGCTCGATCCTCCTTTTAGATTATTGGTTCTCCTCCCTTCTTGCCTCGGTCTTCCCCTTTTTGGGGTGCTTGAGGGTCAACGGCATCTGTGGCCACGCTCCCGAGGCCATTTCCCCTCTCAGTAGGGAGTTACATGGCAACTCTTATTTTTTTGGTGGGTTATTATGGTTAGAAAAGTTTAGCAGTGCCTTGATCCGGGGGCATCCGCCCTTGGGTCTGAGGTCCCTAACGCGGCCTTCTCTTTGTGGGTGGTGCAGGTGGCCGGCCGCAGGACTAGGTGCCTTGATCGGGGCTCTCCTCCCCGAATGGTGCAAATGATGGTAAGCGCACCTTTCTAGCTTTGGGCATCGCACTGGATGCGCCGTACTGCGCATGCCGGCTTCGGTTGCAGACTTGGTGTTGACTTCTTTTTTTCTTTCACGATGCTTCTAAGGAACATGCTCGACTTCGTCCGAGGTGGTCTCGACCCTTGGGGAGCCACCTAGCGAAGGAGCTGGAGGGAGCTCGATTTCAACCAAGGTGGGCTCGACACTTGGGAAGCCACCTGGCGAAGAGCTGGAGGGAGCTCGACTTCGGTCGAGGTGGGCTCGACCCTTGGGAGCTACCTGGCAAAGGAGCTGGAGGGAGCTCGACTTCGACCGAGATGAGCTCGACCTTTGGGGAGCCACCTAGTGAAGGAGCTGGAGGGAGCTCGACTTCGACCGAGATGGGCTCGACCCTTGGGGAGCCACCTGGCGAAGGAGCTGGAGGGAGCTCACTTTGGCCGAGGTGGTCTTGACCCTTGGGGAGCCACCTAGCGAAGGAGCTGGAGGGAGCTCAACTTCGATCGAGGTGGGCTCGATCCTTGGGGAGCCACCTAGCGAAGGAGCTGAAGGGAGCTCGACCGAGATGGAGGAAGCTCGACTTTGGCCGAGGTGGTCTCGACCCTTGGGGAGCCACCTAGCGAAGGAGCTGGAGGGAGCTCGACTTCGATCAAGGTGGGCTCGACCCTTGGGAAGCCACCTAGCGAAGGAGCTGAAGGGAGCTCGACTTCGGTCAAGGTGGGCTTGACCCTTGGGGAGCCACCTGGTGAAGGAGTTGGGAAAGAAATCTGACATGACGACATCTGCCCGCCTCGCTACCTACCGGGTTTGAGGTGTGCTCCACGTCAGCGATCTTGCCACATTATTTGCCCCCCACTCCCGAGTCCCATCAAAACGTTATGATTGGGGCGAGGGAGTTAGTGCGGATCTGACATGGAAAGATAAAAAATCTGGTGTCATTATTGCCGCGATCTCCACCACTTCGCAGGTCGCGTTTCGAGATCCAATACGGGGGCACCATGTCCACGAGTTTGAGAAACCATAATTGCTTGTACCATACTCGAGGTGGTTTTTAGTGCATCGAAGCATCACCACCGGTTGTCCCCCACACGTGGCACTCATCCATGGTGGAGGTGCGAAGAGCCATACGACCGCTGTCCATCGATTTTGAAAGAAGAGAGGACTTTCCCTAAACCTGCTCTTTCGAACTTCTCGCACTCGCCGGCAGTTCAGAGTTTTCTTCTTCCTTCGTTGTCTTCCTCCTTCAAGATAAACAGGTGAGTCACTCATCCTTCCTCCCTTTTTCTTCTTCTTCCTCTTGGTTGGCAATGTCCAAGTCTTTTTGAAACCTTGTCTTAGGTCTTCCGTCCTTTTTCCTTCATCCCTTCTCTTCTGAATGGCTCCTTCGGGCCGGTTCCTTCGATCCTCTAGTAATCCTAATGAAGCAGGCCCCTCCCGGCTGAGGATTCCATCCTCTGATGAGGAGGACGAAGTTTTTCTCAAAGTTCGGAGGTGCCTGCATCCCACCAGGATTGTCATAGGAAGTCCCTGGGCTCTCTCTGCTTCCTCTGTTCCTGTTGTCGCTCCTCCGATGGCAGCGACTCTGACTGGTCCCTTCAGCATCATTTCGATAATGATTGAAGAGGACCTTTCTGTGATCCGGGAGATGTACAGGATCCCGAATTTCATCCGGCTCTCACTCCCTGGGCCAGGGGAGCGGGCCGTTTCAAGCGGTCCGGGTCGGATCGCTTTTTACGAAGAGTTCCTTATCGGGGGCCTTCATCTTCCTCTTCACCCTTTCTTTCTTTCTTTCCTTAGTAATTCCCATCTCGTGCCAGCCCAGTTGGCCCCTAATTCCATCAGGGTCATCGCTGTTTTCATTGTCCTCTGTCACTTTCACGGGTTTGTCACCCGATTCTCCTTGTTCAGGATCCTCTTCACCTTGAAGTGCCATCCCACCGATGATGAATGGTGGTTTCTTTCTCCCCGGCCCAAGTGCCTTAGGTTCGACCTCCCTACTTCCATCAAGGGGTGGAAGAATCGATATTTCTTCGCTTCGGTCGAGGGTGTTGATTGGATCTGGAGCGATCCGAATCGGGACCCAAACCGTAACTCCCAAGTGGAGTCCGCTAACCGGGAGGTCTTCACCCAATTGATTAGTGACCAGCTCCCCTCCCTTGAAGTTTTACTATCGAAGCGGAACTTGTTTAAGGCCGAGGTCAGCCCGATCCGTGAGCTTGGTAGGTTTTCATCGGATGTGTCCTTTCTCTCTCTCTTTTTTTCTTTTTTTTTTTCTTTTGACTTGGGGCTGACCATCTTTCCTCCTCTTTTATAGGGATGAAGTACTCGACAGAGAATCTGATGGAATCCACCCGCAAGAGGAGCTCATCGGTCAGGGCCAGGGAGAATACATCGAAGAGAGCCCAGGTGGAGACCGGCTGGGGCTGCAGGTCTATTCCATCTTCAGAGGTGAGGGCAGTTGATCCAACACCCTTGCCCCCACAGCAGCAAGCCCCCTCACCAGAAGTTGTCGAGGTCGAGAGGGGGAGGAGAGACGAGCGGCCCGCCTCGCCACCTGTGCCGCCGGCCATGGTGGTGAGCCTTCCAGCGATGACCGAGGTGCCTCCACCGGCCTCGCCGTCAAGCATTAGGGAGGCTTGGCACCATCATCCTCTGAACCCCAGCACGCACCGACGGGGGTCCTGCTGAATGCCTCGATGATCCGGGACCTTGCCCTGGCGGAGAGAATGATGGAGTATGCCGTTAAACCCCGAGATCGCCGCTCGAGGGAAGGCAGGGACTATTCGACGGCCATGCAAGTCATACTCCCTCAACTCTTCTCGGTAAGTTCCTCGCTTCTTTAATATCCCAGTCGAGTAACTGGGACTGGCTTCTTCTTTTTGCTACAGATTGGACTTCTGCATCGAATGGATGAAGAGGGAGGCCGAGAAGGAGAAGCGACTGGGCAACCTCGCGACTAACGTAAAGACCTTGATGGAGAAAGGGTAGGAGATGAAGGAAACTAACAAATTCCTTTGTTGTGATCTATCCCGAACTGAGGGGCGCATCAAGGAACTTAAGGCAACCCTGGCCGAGGAGAGGGCAAGGATGAGCCACCATGAGGAGGAGTCCGCGGCAGAGATATCTCACCTGCAGAGGCGATCCCGGACTCTCAAGGTCCAGGTCGACGAGGTCCTTATCGAGTTGGCAGCGGCTAATGACAAGGAACCTTGGCATTGATGGAGGTTGCCAAGAAGGAGGCCCTTGAAGCCGTACTCAAGTTTTGGGAGTCACAAGAGTTCGAGGATGAGGTCCACTAGGTGGTCGTGGCTCATTCATCAAGGGATTCGAAGCTTGCCAGGAGAAGGTGGCTTCGATCTTCCCGGAGCTTGACCTGGAGGGTGTCATCATCGGCGACGTCGAGGAGCGATCTGGAGAGGTGGGGGCTCTCTCGGAGGTGACGAAGGTAGTGACCACTGAGCAGCCGGCAGAGCAGACGGCCATGCTAGCTAAGCAAATGGCCGTGCCGGCGGATGCCCAGGGGTCGATGATGTACTGCGCACCGGCCTGGGAAGGAGCCGGTGATGTAGTGACCTCCGGGGTCCTTCTACCCTTAGACTTTTGTAATAGGATTTTCAACTTTGTTTTTTGTTTTGGGATCACCTGGCCTATCGAGGATCCTCTTAAGTTGTAAAATCCTTGGAATGCAATGAAGTATTTCCCCTTCATACTCTTCTTACAAGTGGAGTCCTTTCCGTCTTCTATTGTGCTTCGTGCACCCTTTTGTAATTTCACGAACTTAGGTTTATCTAACTCCAAATTTTGATCTTCCCTGGGAGGCCTTAGTCGTAGTAGATGACTTAGAAGAGATCTGGAAGTTCCTGGAGGGATCATCTGCACTGGACTGAGACATCTGTTGAAGTACTCCGGGAGCTCACCGGACTCTGGGAGCCTGCCCTGGGACAGTGGCCTATTTAGTGGTCCTTCCGTCCACGCCGGGAGATGAGCTATGATTTCGATGGGGAGCATGATCTCATTAGGGAGCTTGACTTCAGCTGTTGGTTTGAATGCAGATTTTTAGAAGCTCCCTGGTTCGAGGGGCCGAACTGTGGACCTAGGGTGTGAGTAGGGCCGCGGGTATGGGACTTCTGGAGTTTCCCATCTTGAGATGCCGGGCTTTGTGAGTTTCCAGTCTTGAGGTGCCGGGCTTCGTGAGTTTCCGGTCTTGAGGTACCAGGTTTCGTGAGTTTCCGATATTGAGGCACCGAGCTTTGTGAGTTTCCTGTCTTGAGGTGCCAGGCTTCATGAGTTTCTAGTCTTGAGGCGTTGGGCGTCATAAATTTTCGGTCTTGAGGTGCCTGACTTCGTGAGTTTCTAGTCTTGAGATGCTGGGCTTCGTGAGTTTCTGGTCTTGAGGTGCTAGTCTTCGTGAGTTTCCGGTCTTGAGGTGCCGAGCTTCATAAGTTTCCGGTCTTGAGGTGCCAGGTTTCGTGAGTTTCTGGTCTTGAGGTGTCGAGCTTCATGAGTTTTCGGTCTTGACTTCACCGAACTGGGTTCAAGCAACTTGTTTGCAGGACTTCTAGATCTTCCATCTTCGATCACCAGACCTGGGGTCGGGCGAAAGTATTCTTGCGAGACAAGGGCAACCGTTATGTAAAAAAGAATTTTATTATTGATGAGAGGAAGCCTAACATCATTGGTAGTACATCCTTAACTTGCTGGCATTCCAAGTTTGAGGGAATCGGGCCCCATCGAGTTCGGCGAGGTAGTAGGCCCCATGAGGAAGGGCCTCGACTATTATGTATGGACCTTCCCAATTCGGAGAGAGTTTGACGCATTGTCGAGGCTGGGAGGCAATACCAGATCGCTAGGGCGAAGATCTTCGGCTTCACCCTAGAGTTGTAATACTGGACCACCCGTTATCAGTAGGCCACTATCCGGAGTCGAGCCTTATCCCTTGTTTCTTCAAGGAGGTCTAGGTTGAGTAGGAGCTGAGCTGGGTTCTCGGCCTCATCGTATTGTTCCACTCGCAAGGTGGGTAGACTTAGCTCCACCAGGATCACGGCTTCCACGTCGAAGACAAGGTTAAAGGATGTCTCATCTATGGCCATCCTGGGCATGGTGTGGTACGCCCATAGGATATTGGAGAGTTCTTTGGCTCATCTGCCTTTAGCCTGATCAAGCCTGGTCTGGAGTCCTTGAATGTTGGCTCCCACCCAGTGATTTTGATGAATAACAAAACATTGAGTGCATATTGTATACTAATGAGGATTTCAAGTTGTGAGTTTTCAGGAAGAAAGCACCTCAAAATCTCAAAAACTTATGGTTTATGGCACGTAATGGCACAGAGCATTTCTCACAATCCGGACATCCTCTTCATTGAAAAAGGGCATCTAAATGTTTAAATATTATGTGTTTATATTTTCAAGAATTATATTTATGTTTTTGAGGCATTTACACTTGAATATGAGATTTTTCAGTCTCAAGTGTCGACACCTGGACAGTCAAGTGTCGACACTTCAGCATTTGGCACAGACAAAAATCCTTGGCACGCCAAGTGTCGACATCTACAACCAAGTGTCGACATTTAGATTTCCAAGTGTCGACTCAAGGCCTGAGAATTTTGAAAATATAGAACTTTATAATTTGAGAATTTTTGTGTCAAGTGTCGACACCTGTGCATCAAGTGTCGACACTTGAAAGTTCAAGTGTCGACACCTAGAGATCAAGTGTCGACACTTGATAGCCAAGTGTCGACACCTGACAGCCAAGTGTCGACACTTGCAGCCTGACAGCTCTAACGGATCTATTTTTCTGGCTTGCAGAACTTGCTTTTCAAGCTCTAAACGGCTATTTTCGAGGTTCCAACGGTCACAAACCATTTTTTGGAAGGTTCTTGGTGTATTTAACCTCCACCAACCTCATTTTAAAGAAAAGAAAGTGTATTAAAGTGCATTCAAGTCTACTCAAAAGCCAAAAAAGCCAATATTCTCTCAAATACTTCACATCAAAAGCCTCTTATAGTTTGATTCCTTGAAAAGCCTACAAGCTCATCCTTACTTCATTCCAAAAGAGGCACTTTGAAGGAGATTCCAAGGAAGAGTGAAGACAAAGTATCTACTTGAGCTTCAAAGATTCCAATCTACTTTTGAAGAGAGTTTGTTTTAGTTTTAAATTGTATATCTGTTTTTACATTGTGATTTGACCTTGCTTTCAAGGGTGTCTTGAAAGAAGGTTATTGTGGTTTGTTGGTGAGCCAAAGGGATAAAACCAACTAGGGTTAACTTGTGAGCTCGAAGACAAAACAAGTGTTAAGGTTTGTTGGTAAGCCTAAGTGATAAAACCAACTTAGGTTTTGACTTGTGAGCCTTGTGAAAAACAAGTCAACTGTAATCTAGTTTGGATTATAGTGAAATTCCCAAGGATGGCTTGGGGAGTGGATGTAGGTGCTAGGTTTGCACCGAATCACTATAAATCTTGTGTTTGTGTGTGATTGCTCTCTTCCTCTCTTGCTCTTTAATTATTGCTACTGCTTTAAATATCTTGCATTAAGTTCATCATTGTTCACAAGCACCACTAGTCCCTCTCATTATTGTCTTAAGTTTTTAAAAGACCCAATTTATCCCCCCTCTTGGGCTCCATTTCTGGGCAACATTGAAGGATGGTCCGGTTGGTCATCTCGGCCTCTTTGTTGGTCTGAGGGTGCGCCACCGAGGTGAATCGATGGTGGATGTTGAGGCCGTTGTAGAACTCCTCGAACTTCCTATTGTTGAATGGTCGTCCGTTATTGGTGATGATTGTATGTGGGAGTCCGAAGCAACATATAATTGATTTCCAAAAGAACTTGCTGACATTGGCCTTCGTGATCCATGCCAGAGGTTCGGCCTCGACCCACTTTGTGAAGTAGTCGATGGCGACTATCAGGAACTTGCGCTGCCTAGGCACGGGAAGAAAAGGACCAAGGATGTCCATGCCCCACTAGGTGAATGGCCAGGGAGCAGAGAGCTGGGAGAGTGGTGCAGCTGGTGACATTGCACACAGGCATGGCGTTGGTAGCGGTCGCACTTCTTTACGAAGTTGACCACATCTTCCTTCATGGTTTCCTAGTAGTACCCCTATCGAAGGGCCTTTTATGTCAATGTTCTGCCTTCCACGTGATTTTTGTAGAGGCCCTCGTGTATATCTTGGAGTACGAAAGCTGCCTCCGAGGGTCTCAAGCACTTCGGGAGTGGGTAGGAGTAAGACCTTCAATAGAGTTGCCCGTCCATCAGCATGAAGTGTGTGGCCTTCCTCTTGATTATACCGGCCTCTATGCGATCTTCGGGCAAAGTTCCATCAGCAATGTATCTAACATACTTGTCTATCCAGCTGGGCTCCGGAGTGACTTGCTAGATCTCCCCAGATGCCTCATAGCTTGGGGCCTGGAGATGCTCCATATGGGCATGCCCCAATGATGAGTCTGGTAGGGTCGTCAGCCTGGAGAGGGCGTCGGCGCGAGAATTCTCTCCACGTGGAATGTGGAAGATGCTGAAGCGTCTGAAACCTGCTACACTTGTGCGTACCAGCTCTAGGTACTTTGACATTTGAGGGTCCCTAGTCTCAAATTCCCCCAAGACCTGCCCGGCCACCAATTATGAGTCAATGAAAACTTTCAGGTTGGGTACGCCCAACTTGCAAGAGACTCTCAACTCCACAAGAGTGCCTCGTGTTTCACCTGGTTGTTGATGGCCGCGAACTAGAAATGAAGCACGCACTCAACGACGACTCCCTTACTTTTGGTGAGAATGAGTCTGGCTCCGCTACCACCGGCATTGGATGCTCCATCCATGTGCAGGACCCAGATATCACCCTCCAGTTTAGGTCATGTCTGTTGCTCCTTGGAGATTTCATCCGGCTCCTCACCCAGGCCTGCACACTCAACCAGGAAGTCAGCCAATACCTGCACCTTCATGGACGACCTCGGTCTGTAGGTAATGTCAAATTCGCGGAGCTTTAGCACCCACTTCACCGGGTTCAACTTCATTTGGTGCAGGTGAAGGTTGTAGAAGGTGTCCACTAGGTCATCGACGTGGTCCGAGGTCGACCTGCTCATGATGAGCATATCGTCTACCTAAACTTGCATGTTGCGATCGATCTGGTCTTTAAAAATTTTATTGACTAGCCGTTGGTATGTGGCACCAGCATTCTTCAGGCCGAAAGGCATCATCCTATAGCAGTACGTCCCGCGGTCCATGATGAAGGCAGTGTGCTCCTCGTCCTTTGGATGTATTTGGATCTAGTTGTATCCAGAGAACGCATCCATGAAGGAGAATAAGCGGTGTCCCGAGATGGGATTTACGAGTTGGTCAATCCTTGGAAGTGGGAAGCTATCCTTTAAGCAAGCACGGTTGAGGTCGGTGTAGTTCACACAGATCCTCCACTTTCCATTGCTCTTCTTGACCATGACCATGTTCGCCAGCTAGCTGGGGTACTGTACTTCATGAATGAATCCGGCCGCAAGGAGCTTCTCCACTTCATCATTGATCGCCTTCTGCCTTTCTGAGGCAAAGCTTTTCTTCTTCTACCGAACTGGACGGCACTTCGGGTCAACATTTAGCTTGTGGGTAATGACGTCAGGGGGAAACCCTGGCATGTCAGCCATGGTCCAGGCGAATACGTCCGCATTCGCTTAGAGGAAGTCCAGCAGGCGAGCTCGTTCTTCTTCTAGTAGCTGGGCTCCTATCTGCACCGTCTTCAGCAGATCCACACCTAGGGGATACATCAAAAGGTGTTCAACGGGGCCACCCCTAGGGTCCTACTCCCTTTGGTCGAGGTCATCGACAGCAGGATCATCTTCGGCGCTCCGGGCACTGGGGACGGCCAGAAGGCAATGTTGGATCGGTTGAGGTGCCCCCCTCATCTCTCCCACGCTGTAGGGGGTCGGGAACTGTACCAACAATCGCTTGGTGGATATGATCGCGTCAAGCAAGTTGAGCCCAGGGGCCAAGAATTACATTGTAAGGTAATGGGAGCCCAACGATAGTGAAAGTCATTATGACCGTACTCTATCGGGGTGGTGTTCTGGCCATGACGGGGAGAGTGATCTCTCCCTCGACTCCCACAGAATCTCCAGCAAAACCCACGAGAGGGTGTGCACCGGTCTCAGTCGATTAGAAAGTATGTTCATCCGAGAGAAAGCATCATGGAAAATAACATCAGTCGAGCTCCCACTATCGACCATAATCCAATTTACAAGATGCTTGGCAATGGTCATTTCGACCATGATAGCATCATTATTTATATTTTCTTCCTCGCTTCCCTTCCCCTTCATGAAGGAGAGTACATTTTCCAGACTTTTTCCCTCCCGGGCTCTCTTATAGGTGCGCTCTATCTCCCAACATATCATACCCATAGGCTTCTCGGTGGGTCGGTTGTCGACTGTAGGGACGGGTAGAAGAGCTGCAAGCAGTTGATTCTCCATTGGAACTCGCCTCTCATGAACTTTCTGAGGTACCAGAAGGTGAAACTATCCTTGCAAGCATGGCAGAAAAGATGCATTTTAAAACTATTTTAAAACATGCACAGTAGAAGGCTCGGTAAATATATCAAAATAATATACCGATCTGCCTATAACAGGATCTAGCATAACGATCTAGCATGCAAGCAAAACATCAACAGAGAGAAACATACAAAGATACAAAGTACCATACCTTAATATCTCTAAAAGTACTGAGAAGAAAGATGAGGGCGCTCAAGCCATACAAGTGTCTGGCCTCTATAGGTGATCCACCCAGGGCTTGACTCTGATCAACTCTCTCAGAGTGCTAGCTCTTCGGGATTTTTCGGACCAATTTTCTTCTTCGGGAAGACAAGGAGGAGAGGTGGAACCCTTCCAAAACTCTCTTTCCAAAACTAGCTTGAATGCTATGTTTCTCACACCCAATCCCAAGTCCTCACTTAGCCCTTCTTCTTCCTCTCTTGTTCTCTCAAAGAACCATTAGCTTAACCATTAGCAGCCTCTAGAATGACCTTCATTTATAGGGGTAGCCATGAGAGGGAGAAAAAGAAATGAGGAGTGATTGGGGGAGAGAGTCAAGGGCTATTCCAAATGAGTCCAAGCCAAAAAGGTAAGTATGACCATCATACCATGAATGCTTGGAGCCAAAACATCCAAAAAATTCGAATTTCGAATTCAAAATTCGAAGTCAAACATTCCAGAAAATTCTTCCCAGAAATCTGCTCGTCACAGCAAGTGTCGACACTTGCAAAATGCCAAGTGTTGACACTTTCCTAAGTGTCGACACTCACAAAAATCCAAGTGTCGACACTTGAAATATGGTCAATCATAGTGACCTCCGATGACTGCAAACGATTCACAATCCTCGATCAACCTTAAGATCAGATAAAAACCCTTATGGTGTGTGACCCCATAGGTTCGAACACTAAGCCGATAGCACTGGAACATTTTCAGTACCAGTCAAAGTCCTTATCTAGCAATGATACCTAACATTCGGATAGGTTGAAGATGCAGAGCACCTCACAAGAACCTCTGGTATATGGTTACCGCATAATTCATCTATTTGACCTCATAATGCTCAGGATGATCTAGGGTTCGACTGCCAACCCTAATTTGGTCCATCCAGATCATGTCTTAACTTTACAAGTTCTGTGACTCCTCACAAGAACTACCCTAGCCAAGGATTTGTTAAATTGAGACATAGTGAGTCATTCACTCCAAATTATTTGGAGGGGTCAATTCCATCTTGATCTACCATCGCTCCACAAGTACTTGACTACATCCAGAAACTTTCCATCACTAGAATAGAAATCCAGATAGTCCGGCATCAAAGTACAGTGAGTTAGTTGCTTGCAAGTTACCATGGTGATCTCAGGTCTGAGGGACACATATATCCATATCTCTTTGCGAGCAACCCTTTGGTAGAAGGAACTCCGTGGATGGTCACGTTCAGTGAGATGTCATACATTTTACTTGCATGTCACGCCAGTGTCTCCACACTCCTTGGTTAAGAGGACAACCAACAAATGTGATATACAACAACCTACGCTTGATATATCATTATCCTATAACAATGTATCCTTTGGTTGTGAACCAATTTAAGAACTACTTGATATATCCTCTCTATATCAAATAATGTAGTTCTAAGGACTCCATCATACAAGAGTTCATTTCAGGAAAATGTAAATATGATGAACAATCAAAAGGGAATAACTTTTATTCATTAAAAAATCATATACAATTAAAAAATAGCACAACCGTCTACAACCTAGACGATTGGCTTTGGAACATAATTCCCAACAGCTGGGCAGCTCATCTATCCATCGGCCCTTGACTTCGTCCAGCCTCGTATGGAGCCCTTGCACGATGGTGTGGTTAGTCACTTCGGCTTCCTATTTGTTTGAGGATGAGCCATCGAGGTGAAGCGATGGCGGATGCCATGATCGGAGCAAAATTCTTCAAAGGCCCGGTTGTCGAACTGCTTCCCATTGTCGGTGATGACTGTGTGTGGGAGGTTGAATCTACAAATTATGGATTTCTAGAAGAAAGACTGGACCTTCGCCTTTGTTATCCGTGCTAGAGGTTTGGCCTCGACCCACTTGGTGAAGGAGTCGATGGCCACAATTAGGAACCTCCGTTGGCCAGACGCTGCTGGGAAGGATCTAGGATATATGTCCATTCTCCACTGGGCAAACGGCCACGGGGCTGATAGTTGGAAGATAGGGGCGGTCAGCTGCCGCTGGATGCATGTGTAGCACTGGCACTTGTCATATTTTTTCACAAAGTCGGCTGCGTCTTCCCACATGGTTTCTGAGAAGTATCCCTACCGGATCGTCTTATGGAGTTAAGGCCTTGCCCCCCACATGGTTGCCACAGATGCCTTCGTGTATCTCCTGGAGCACGTAAGTAGCTTTTGAGGGCTTCAGGCACTTCAGCAGGGGATAGGAGTAGGACCTCCGATAAAGCTGCTCATCCAAAATCACATAACGTGCGGCCTTCTTCTTGAGAAGGCCAGCCTCCTTTCGATCCTCTAGCAGGGTGCCAGCGGTGATGTACTTAATGTAGGGATCCATCTAGCTAGTCTCATTGGAGACTTGCTGACCTCGGCCATAGTTTCGTAGCTGGGGGCCTCGAGATATTTGACGAAAGCGCACCCTAGTAAGGTCTCCGATAGGGTGGCCAACCTGGAAAGGATGTCGGCTCGGGCATTCTCAGCCTGCGAGATATGGGAGATGTCTAAGTGCTGGAGGGTCGATGCATGAGAGCGCACCTGGTCTAGATACTTTACCATCATGGGGTCCCTGCTTCGTACTTGTCGGAGACTTGGCCCGCTACTAGCTGAGTCTGTGAAGACCTTTAACCTCTTGATGCCCAGTTCGTGGGATACCTTCAGCCTCGCGAGGAGCGCTTCATACTCCGCCTAGTTGTTGGTCACCTTGAAGAGAAAACGCAGTGTGCATTCTGTGATGACCCCATCGGGGCTGGCAAGGATTAGGCCAGCTCCGCTTCCTCCTGCATTGGAGGCACCGTCCATATGGAGTATCCATGTCTCCTCCATCGGGTCGGGTCCTGCCCAAGCTCGGCCTGTTAGTCCACCTCCTCTAAACTTCCCTTGGCACAGGTGCATTCCACCATAAAATTGGCTAGAACCTAGGCCTTCTGTGCCTACCATGGGCGATAGATGATATCAAATTCGTTGAGCTTCAATGCTCACTTGGCCAAGCACCTGGAAGTATCAGGGTGGCTCAAGATAGCCCTCAGGGGCTGATCAGTAAGGACGGTGATTGGGTGCGCTTGAAAATAAGGCCTGAGGTGCTGCGCAAACATTATTAGTGCAAAAATAATTTTTTCGAATCGGGTGTACCTGGTTTCGATGTCATGGAGTAGCTTGCTGGTATAGTAGACTGGCCGTTGAGAGCCGTCCTTATTAGCACGAGTCAGCACAGAGCTGACTACCTCTGGTGAGATGGCCAGGTATAGGAGGAGCTCTTCTCCGAGCTCCGGCCAGGATAGTAGTGGTGGTGAGGTGAGGAGCTTCTTCAATCCCTTGAATGCCTCTTGGTATTCTTCTGTCCAAGTGAAGTTGTTCATCTTCTGGAGGACCTTGAGGAACGGCTGGTAACGCTCGGCAGAGCGTGAGATGAAGCGGCTTAAAGTCGCGATGCGCCCAATCAGATGCTGGACTTCCTTCTTGGAGGTGGGACGCCTCATATTTGTGATCGCTTGGATCTTCTCAGGGTTGGCCTCTATCTCTCTCTGGGTCATCATGAACCCCAAGAACTTTCCCGCTGCCACACCGAAGGTGTATTTGGTGGGGTTCAACTTTATTTGGTAGTGGCAAAGGTTATCGAAAGCCTCCACCAAGTGGCGATATGGTCTTCCTCCGGGCCACTCATAACAAGCATGTCATCCACGTACACTTGCATATTACGATGATCTGGTCCTTGGAGATCATGCTGACTAAGTACTGGTAGGTGGCCCCTGCATTCTTAAGATCGAAGGGCATCATTTGTAACAATACGTACCTTGGTCGGTCACAAACGCTGTGCACTTCTCATCCTCGGGATGCATGCGGATCCGATTATATCCAGTATATGCATCCATGAAGCTGAGGTACTTGTGGCTTGAAGTCGCATCCACCAGCTAGTCAATCTTGGAGAGGGGAAAGTTATCCTTTGGATATGCCTTGTTGAGGTCGGTGTAGTCTATACATATCCTCCACTTTTCAGAGGCTTTCCTGACCATCACTACATTAGTAAGACAGTCAGGATAACGTACCTCTCGAATAAAGCCCGCTGTGAGGAGTTTATCAACCTCCTCATTGATGGCTTTTTGTCATTCCGAGATGAAGCTCCTTTTCTTCTGCTGGATCGGACAATGATTGGGGTCGATGTTTAGCTTGTGAGTTATCACCTCCAGTGGAATACTGGGCATGTCGGCTGCTGTCCAGGCAAAAATATCAGTATTTGCCCGCATAAAGCTGAGCAGATAGGTTCTTTCTTCCTGAGTCAACAAGGCCCCGACCTGTATCATCTTCGAGGGATCTTCCCCTAACAAAAAAGATAACAGGGGCTCGACTGGCCCGCTCTTTGGTTCTAGTGCTGCCAGATCGGGTTGGTCTATGGCAGGGCTAAAATTTGCTCCTCTTAGGCCTGGGGCTGTCTGCCAACAGCACTACACTGGATGTCGGGACCCTCTCATTCTCCGGTCCCCCATGGGGTCGAGAATTGACTAGGAGGTGCTTCGTGAAAATGGTGGCATCAAGCAGATTGAGTCCCGGGCATCCAGGATGGCATTGTAGGGTGAGGAGAGCTTTACAACAGTGAAGGTCACCAGCACAATGCTTTGCTAGGATGGTATCCTAGCAGTTATCGGGAGCGTAATTTCTCCCTCGACTCCAACTAAGTCTCTGGTGAAGCCTTTCAGAGGTGTGAACACCGGTCTTATTTGGTCAGTGGACAAATTCATTCTTGCGAAAGCATCGTAAAAAAGGATATCCGAGGAGCTCCCACTATCTACCATGATTCTTTTACAGGATGTTTGGCTATCATCATTTCAACGATGACAGCATCATTATTTGGGTTGTCTACCCCAGCTGACCCTTCTCCCATACAGGGGAGTACATCATCACTCTCCTCTCTCCCCCTAGCCCTCTTTAGGAACTTTCCTGCCCCCATGATATCATCCCAACCAATTTCTCGGTGGGACGGTTGTCGATGGCGAGGGGTCGAGGCCCTTCAATTTGGGCTACAGGGGACACTCCCCTCTCCGCATACTGGTCGAGGTAGCCGTGCTTGATCAGCTCTTCGATCTCCCTCTTAAGGTAGCGGCATTCCTCTGTGTCATGGCCATAGTCCCGGTGGAAATGGCAGTAGCGGACTTGTCCCGCCCAGCATATGGCTTCAGTAGTGGGGGTCGGTGCAAGTAACACTCACCCTCAATCTCCATTAGGATCTTCGCTCTAGGGATGAAGAGAGGAGTGAAACTCTCTTCATTGATAGAATCAGCCTTGGGCCTTGGCTCCGATTGCGGGACCCTCACCATCCTCCAGGTTGGGTGGCCGAAGGTCTCCCCGATGGCCTGCCTCTTCAGGGGCCTCTCATCCAGCTCCCTCCTGGCACGATCCGCATCCTCGGCATGGATGTACTTTTATGTCCAGATGGAGAACTCTGAATATGTCTTTTGGAGCTTCTTATCGAGAGAGTAGGTGAAGTGGGAGGTTCGCAGCCCATCTTCAGGGCTAGCGTGGTGACGGACTCATCGAGGTTGTAGATCTCCAGGACGACGGTCTTGAATTGGACACGTAGTCCTGAAAAGTTCTCGATCCTGCTATCGAATCGAGAAGAGGCTATCGACCTTGCGCGGCGCCTTCCTGCAAGCATCGAAGCGCACCGCAAACTTCCCCTCCAGCTAGGGGAAGGAGTCTATGCTCTCAGGTTCAAGTCTGGAAAACTAGACCCAAGCGGCCTTTCGTAGAGTGGCCAGGAAAGTGACACAAAGAAGGATGTCAGTGGCCCCATGGACCCTCATGAGAGCCTTATAACTTTCAGGTGGTCCAGGGGATCGGTTGTCCCGTCGTAGGGGTCAACCTGTAGCATACAGAACCAGCTGGGGATCATCTCTTCTTGGACTTTCTTCGAGAAGGGTGGACGGGTGTTGTAACCTATGGGCTCACTGAGGGAGCCCTGAATTTTTACAAATCGGTGGGCCAGATCTACCAGCTTATGCTCATGCTCCTCGAGGCATCTTTTCACTCGATGATGGATGGCCTCGTCAGTCAACCGCTCGACGGAGGACACCAAGGGCGAGGGAGAACCTGAGCGGAGTAACTCATGCTTGAGTTCCCAGCCACGCTGGTGCTGCTGGTGCGAGGGCACGCAATGGTCCAAGGCTAAGGAGCGGCTCCACCAACCAGTTGGATCATGCCATGGCCACTTGTTGCCCACCTGGTGGGCCTCTCGAGTGGGGGATGTCGCATGCAGTGGCCCCTCTCAGAAGGATTGCAGGCTGGTGCGGGGATCGGCTATGAGAGCCGCCAAGGTCCCTGGCTGCTGTTATGTTTCCAGGGAGCGATGCTTCTTGTGGAGCTGATGCACCGTCATAGCCAGGAGATGGACCTAGTGGGTGAGTGCGATGTACTGGGGGTCCGCTGAAGGTAGCCAAGGCAGAGCAGGAGGCTCCACCTCCGGGCATTGGTCACCACAATGAGGGGGGTCCCCCGCTCGACTGGCGGAGACTTCACGGGCTCGCGTAGTCACCATCGGACTGTGGGTGTCCGTGCGGTCTTTCTTGCTGTGGGGGAATGATGCTTTCTTTTGGCTATTGTCCCCCCTTCCTGTCGTGCCAATTCTGTTGCTGCTAGGATCGTCGTGGCCCATAGCTCTGACACGTCGGGTTCCCGCCGGATGCTGGGCTCCCCGCCACGCGGTTGGCTCGCTCGTTCGCTTCAGGGGTCCTGCAAGATAGAGGAAAACCTTGGACCGGGAATTCCGGCGAAGGCACTCGATGATCAAGTCAGTAGGATGATCGAGGGAAACATAAACCTTATAGCGGAGAGCTTCGGGACTCTCTGCGTCGAGAGGATGATAAGAGAGAAGATAATGTGGAAAACGAAAGAGTCTCTATAGCAGAGAGCTTGGCTTCCTACTTCTTCTTACCTTTACTTACTTTTTTATGCGGGTTTTATATTAGTGGGTGGCCTTTGTTGGATTCCAGGTTCCCTCCTTCGAAGGAGGTTTTCCGTTGCCTGCTGTCACCTCTCTGTTGGGCCGGTTCTATACCTGAACCTTCGGCATAACGGGATATTGTGTTGCCCATGTGGCTACCCAAGAGGGGATGAATTGGAAATTTTAAAAACTTAAAGCAAGTAATGTGCTATTACAAATCCCTTAGAAGGTGTTAGGTGCTGTGACAAAGTTATAAGTTGCAGAAGCTAAAAAAGAAGTAAAGAAGTACAATACAAACATACCAAATTTATAGTGGTTCGAAGTAACCCAACTCCTACGTCCACTATCCAAGATACCACTTGGGATTTCCACTATATTCATACCCGAATACAGTAGGATTGTTTTGCAGGATCATAATCCAAAACCTCTACACTTTGGTTTTACGGGATCACCAAAGAAAATCCAACACCCTTTGGTTTTAACAGGCTCACCAAAGAAACCTAACTTGGTTTTACTAGGATCACCAAGAACCCAACACTTGATTTTTAATAAGGCTCACCAAGAACCTATTTGTTTTTCAATCGGGCTCACCAATAATCCAATAATTTAAAAATGAATTGAAAGAAATGCAACAAAAATGACAAACTCAATTTGTCGGATAGTTGCCGGTGTAGCTTGATAGAAGTCCACTTGAATGCACTTGAATAAGCTTTAATTGCTTCAGTGGCTTCTTCCCAAAGTTGCTTCAAACTTCAAATCAGAGTTGGTGAAGTCTTGAAGTCTAGCTTGAATGCTCTTGTTCTCTTTTGCTGTCGGTTGGTAGAGTATTCAATGAAGCTCTCTTTTCTTTTTAAGAACTCTCTTTTCTCTTTTTTTCAAGGAAATTCAAATCCTTCAAATATAAAGTCTTCCATCACTCCAAGTCAGTTAAGATATTTTTGACCATTGGGATGTGACTTGTGACCGTTGGAGAACTTTTTGGTATTCAAAAATAAATTCTGGAACTAGTCGTTAGATACCTGGAAACGACGTTCGAGTCAGCTCGGATTCATTCGAGTCGGCTCGGATCCTTCGAGTCGATAGGTCAAGTCGCCAAATCTTCAGTGCAGTCAGTTCTTTGTCTTAGGGTGCAAAACATCATTCTGGATGAGTCGGCTCTTGATAGCTTGGGTCAGCTCGAACTTCTTTCTTTGAAAAACTTGAACTCGAGGAGTCGGCTCTTTTCAGCTTGGGTTAGCTCTTTTTCTCTGGTTCAGAAATCCTCACTCTGGAAGAGTCGGCTTGATGCAGTTCGGGTTGGCTCACTTTCTTAGGCTGTCAGAATTAGGTCTGGCAGAGTCGACTCTCTCTGGTTCGGGTCGGCTCGCCTAGCTGTTCTCGAAAATCTTCAAAAATTGGACTCTGGAAGAGTCGGCTCGGACTGATTCCAGTCGACTCGAATTCATTAGAGTCGGCTTGGTTACCTTCGAGTCAGCTCGGATTGCTGCATTTCAGAATCCTTGCTGCGTGCCAGTAAGCAGAGTCGGCTCGAGTATCTTCTTCAGGATTTTTATACTTGAACTTCAAGAAAAACTCTTACCAACTCTTCAAATTTTCAAGCATACCAACTCAAAACTAATTTCAAGGCACACACACAGAATTAACCCTTTTTATATGATTTTTTCTTAGCTTTTTCATTGGGTTCTTCTTTACAAAAACACATTACAACATAACTCAAACAAGAAAACAGAGGTGTAGGAGTCGAAGTTTGAACATCTAATCCATCCTACAAAAACTTGTAAAATACTTGAAGAGTTGTCCGAAATAAATATACATGCTCCAATGTTTGGTTATCATCAAAATCACTCATGGGGTCAACAATCTCTCCCTTTTTGATGATGACAAAACACTGGGCATGAAAAAGCAATATAACACTTTACAATTACTTGTATAATTATATTTGCAAGTATATATGAACAAGTAAAATAAATTGACTTCAATTGGTGCCAAATAATGAAAGGAGAATTAGGACAAGAGAGGTAATCTCCCCCTCAGTAAGTACTCCATGTTTTGGCTCACTTTCAATGTATTTTTAGAGCTCACATTGTTTCAAGGGAACATTAAGCATCAAAGCTATTAAAAGTCAAAAATTAAAACATTATGTATCAAAAATATGTATCATTATGTATCAGAGCCTCTTAAATATGTATCAGAGCCTCTTAAATATGTATCATGATGTATCAGAGCTTAATTTGAGCTTAGCTTTCAAGCCTTATGCATTAGAGCAAATATATAATCATGAATATATTTTCTCTTTTTCATTATTTTCATGCAAATATTTCACAACTTTCTCCCCCTTTTGTCAATCAATCAAAAAGGTAGAGTAGGATTTAAGCTTAGATTTTAAAAATAGAATGAGAAAGTATTTAAAATTTGTTTGAGATAATTTCACTTTCTCATATTCATCTTGAAATTCTAATTAAAAATCAGTCAATGTATGAACAATTGAACATAAACATTCATTTGCATAGAGAAATAGAATAATTTAAGAGATAATGTGTACTTTTCATTTCATTTTAAAGAAGTTTAGTACAAAGTACAAAGTAATGAGTAATACATTTAGTCACTATCTATGTTTACTCTAGGATGTGAATGTTGACCGAAATATGAATACCAGGTGGTAGAGAAGCAATTTGGTCAACAAATTATGGTATATCATGGGTTACTTGTGGCCTAAGGTGTGGAGCAGGTTGTCTAGGATGAGTAGATTGACTAGGAAAAGGTGTAGAAGAAGAGGGAGGAGCACTTTGAGCAGCTTGGATTTCTTCAATCTTAGTCATTATCTTCCATAAGAAGTTGTTCATAGATTTGAGTTCTGCTTCCATTTTCTTTGTTCTTTTAGAGGCAACTAAATCTTCTATTGATTCCTTTATTTGTGCCACTTCTTTTTGCAATGTAAACATTTCTGTGGCTTGAATATTAGCAAATGCTTTTGCTGATCCTCTTAATCTACCAAACTCACTTCTAATTATACCAATACCTTTGGTATAATCATCCTCCATCCTTTTACCTGCTTTAACTGACCCCATTCTGATTCTCAAGTTATCCATTTCAATTCTATATGCTTCAAGAACTTGAGTGATTGAGTTTTTAGTAGATTCAGAACTTGATGCAATCAGTTGAAGGATTGGCTGTAGATTAGTTTTGGATGCACCAGTTGCAGTCTTGGAGGTTTCAAGTGTGTCTATCTTCTCTTCAGATCATTTATCTGCCCCCCAAATTGAGTTAATCTATCATCAACTGACTTTTGAAGTTTTCCAAATATTGTAACCATAGAGACTTGATAGTTTCAGTCATGTTATTCATTTGTTGTGTCATGAAGTCTTGTAACAATGAAGTATCTACAGCAGGAGCAGTAGTAGTGTGACTGTGAATTGGAACATCAGTAGACTGAGTAAAAGTAGCTGTACCATATGGCATATCAGGCATATCTGGTACTGAGATGTCTGGAAAAAAGGTGTCGAAGTCTACTTGTACTGAAAATCCCATCTGTGGCTGTGGTTCTGGAATATGCACTTTAATGTCTTCACCAGCCTCTAAATCTGCTTGTTCTTGAATCTCTTCAGTTTCTTCAACTACTGGGACATCAGTTTTCTTTCTCCAGGTGCCATCGACAGTAAATATCCCATTCTTTGAAAAGTTTTTGTAGTATATGTATCAGTATGGAGTAGTGTCTTGCTGTCCTCTCATGTCAGATCTACATTTGCATTTTGAAAGAAGAGTGATAGGACCATTCCATAGGGTAGGCAGGCCTTAACTTTTCTTACTGCCTCCTTCATTTGGCAAGTCATAATTACTGGCAAATTAATCTTATCACCGTTAATCAAAAGCTCCATAAAACACAGATCTCTTTCACTAACCCAATCAAAACGTCCAGTTCTGGTAAGAAAATCCTGCTAATAAAATTGTGTAGAACTCTCATCTCAATAGATAACATGCTTGCTTTAAGAATTCCTATTTCATTTACCTCGGATCTCTCTAAAACTGTTTGTAGTACTTTGGTTCTGTCTTTCAGTACTAGAGACTCTGTGTCTTCGAAAGGCATTTCCAAAACACTTCCCAGAATTTCAGCAGATATAATTATCCTTCTTCCCTTGACAAAAGATTCAATGAAGTTCTCTTCAAACCTTAAATTTTCATAAAACATCCTCACTAGGTTTGGATAGATTTTAACATCTAGGGAGCACAAATTCCTCCATCCTTGATTTTCAATAAAATCACCAATCACAAAGCCAATCTCCTTCAGATATTCAAATAAAATCCGTCTGCCAGTGGTGATTGGTCTCATACCTAGAGAGATTTGGTGACTGGGAGAAACTGGGCTAGCCTCTTCTTTAGACTGAGGTGGATTCCGGGAAACATGGTCTTCTCGAAATTTCGTCCTCCTTTCTTGCAGAGCCGCTTCACTAACTCTTCATGATTTCTTCCAACAGCTCTTTTTGGTGCCATAGAGTGAAGAAATTCAAATTCCGAAGCTATTTTTGGAAGTTGGAAGTATTTGAAAGGTTTTTAGAGGAAATAGAATAGGGTTTAGGAGTAAAAATAGGAAAATCAAACCCTATGGCTCGAACTAAAAAGAGACGGCTCGACCAACAGTTCATCTGCTCGAGTTGGCTCGAGCAGAGGGAGCACAAAAATAATAATCTTGGATTTCAATCAAAGCTCATTTTATCACAAAATTTGAATTACGAAGTTATCTGGATAATTTGTCCTTAAGACTATGGGAGTATTTCTAAAGAGGGTCACATAATCCTAGTTCACTTCTAATCATTGTAAATCTATCAAAATTCAATGGTTTGGTAAAAATATCAGCAAGTTGGTTTTCAGTTGGCACGTATTCTAGAAAAATATCATTATTCAATATATGTTCTCTTATGAAATGGGGCCTAATTTCAATGTGATTGGTTCGTGAATGCTGAACAGGATTTTTTGTCAAATTAATGGCACTTGTGTTATCATATTTGATTGGAGTTTTAAATAGTATAACACCAAAGTTTTCTAGTTGTTGTTTAATTCATAATACTTGAGCACAACAACTATCAGCAGCAACATACTCTGCCTCATCAGTGGACAATGCTATGGAGTTTTGCTTCTTACAGTACCATGAAATTAAATTCAACCATAGAAATAGCATGTACCACTAGTGCTCTTTCTATCAATTTTGCAACCAGCATAGTCAGTATCAAAAAAATCAATTAAGTTCAAAGATGATTCTTTAGAATACCAAAAACCTAAATTACTTGTGCCTTTCAAGTATTTAAGAATTCTTTTAACAGCAAGCATAGTGTTTCTTTAGGATTGCATTGAAATCTAGCACAAACACATACATTGTACAAGATATCAGTTCTACTGGCTGTTAAATACAAAAGGGATCTGATCATACCTCTATAAAGATTTTGGTCAACATCGGATCCACTTTCATCTTTGTCTAGTCTGCAGGTAGTGCTCATGGGTGTGTTAGCCACTTTGCTTGTTTCCATGTCGAATTTCTTGATCATCTCTTTGATGTACTTGGCTTGGTTTATAAAGATTCCTTCTTTCATTTATTTGACTTGTAATCCAAGGAAGTAGTTGAGCTCACCCATAAGGCTCATTTCAAACTTACCCTGCATCAGCTCAGTAAAATCTCCATAGAGATTTTTATTAGTTGCACCAAATATTATATCATCAACGTAAATTTGTACAACTAACATATCATTTCTTTGTTTTTAATAAAAAGGGTTTTGTCAACATTTCCTCTTTTGAAATCATTTTCAAGTAAAGATTTGCTCAATCTATCATACCAGGCCTTAGGTGCTTGTTTCAAACCATATAAAGCTTTGTTCAATTTAAATACATGATTTGGAAAAGCATGATTTTCAAAACCTGGTGGCTGTTCTACAAAAACTTGTTCAGAAATAAATTCATTTAGAAAAGCACTTTTGATATCCATTTGAAAAAGTTTAAAGTTCATATAGCAAGCAAATGCAAGAAGTAATCTAATGACCTCTAGTCTTGCTACAGGGGCATAAGTTTCATCAAAATCAATACCTTCTTCTTGATTGTATCATTTTGCTACCAACCTTGCTTTATTCCTTATAACCTTACCATTCTCATTTAGTTTGTTCCTATAGACCCATTTGGTTCCTATTATTGGATGGTCTGTAGGTCTACTAACTAGTGTCCAAACATTATTTCTTTCAAACTGGTTTAATTCATCATGCATGGCCATCATCCAGTTATGATCAGTTTCAGCTTCTTCTAAACTGTGTGGTTCAATTTGAGATACAAAGGCTAGGTAGTAATGTGCATCTCTATATACTGACCTAGTTCTAACACCATGAGAAGGATCACCAATAATTAAATCTTTGGGATGTGAAGTTACATACCTCCATTCCTTTGGTAAATCAGCATGATCCTTGCTTACCATTTCACTTCCATCTTGCGTCGCCTTGTCTTGTATGCTTAGATTTTCATTTCCTTTTGTAGAGTACCTGCATCATTATCTAGGCACTCATCTTTTCTAGATGGTGAGGGGTTAGCTTCATCAAAAATAACATGAATTGACTCTTCTATAGTAAGAGTCCTCTTGTTAAACACTCTATATGCTTTGCTATGTAAGGAATAACCAAGGAATATAGATTCATCAGATTTTGCATCAAACTTTTCTAAGTTATCTTTGCCATTATTTAATACAAAGCATTTACACCCAAAAACATGAAAGTAATTGATATTTGGTTTTCTTCCATTCCAAAGCTCATAGGGGTTTTTTTGAAATTGGTCGTATTAAAAATCGATTTAATATATAACAGGCAGTGTTCACTGCTTTTGCTCAAAAGTACCTCGGAAGATTACCTTCACATAACATCGTTCGGGCTATTTTTCCAAAGCCCTATTCTTTCTCTCTACAACACCATTTTGTTGTGGTGTTCTAGGAGCGAGAAGTTGTGATCAATGCCGTGCTCAATGCAATACTTATCAAAAAATTGATTTTGAAATTCAGTTCCATGATCACTTCTTATTGAAATAACGGAAAGATTTTTCTCATTTGAAACTTTCTTATGAAATTTTCTAAATACATCAAAAGTTTCATCTTTATGTGCAATAAATAATACCCATGTGAATCTAGAAAAGTCATCTACAATCACAAGGCCATATTTCATATCTCCTAGGCTTGTGATCCTAGTTGGTCCAAATAAGTCCATGTGAAGTAGCTCAAGGGGTCTGGTTGTTGAAATAACATTTTTTGATTTAAAACTTCCTAGTTTGTTTGCCTAGTTGATAAGCATCACACATAATCAAGATCTACTTTAAAATTTGGCAAACCTCTAACTAGATTATTTGAGATTAATTTGGCAATTGTATGCATGCTAGCATGACCTAATCATCTATGCCATAATAAACATGACTCCTTGGTCTTAGCATTCATTGCTACTAGACTGGAGCTAATGGACATGGCTAAATCATTTAGATCTACCACATAGATGTTTCCAAGTCTATGGCCAATGAATTTGTTGCTAGAATCAAGAGAGTTAGTTACTATACACATAGATGATTCAAAGATAACTTTGAAGCCTTTATCACATAATTGAGTAAAACTCAATAAATTATGCTTCAATTTATCTACTAGCAGCACATCTTCAATGAAAGTACAAGGGGTTATTTTGATCTTACTGATTTCGATTATTTTCTCCTTGTCATTATCTCCAAATGTAACCAATCCTCCTTCTTTCATTTATAAGGTGATGAACTGATCTTTGTCACCCATCATATGCCTTGAATAGCCGCTGTCAAGATACCATCTTTTCTTTAATTTGTGGGCAGCAAGACAATCCTGCAAAATAATCAAGGAGTGATTTTAGGTACCCAAGCTACCTTGGATCCTTTCGTGTTAGCAAAATTGGTTCCCTTTGGAATCCAAATGGTTTTATATTTCAATGCACCAATCATGGAATTTTTCAACGAATTGCATTGATAAGATTTATGCCCAAATCTATGACATGCATAACAAATAAGTTTATCGTTTTTGAATGATACATGCTTTGAAGCTGTGAAAGATGCAGAAACAGAAATGTTTGGTTTGAAAGATTTTTGCCTAGAATTCTTAGGAAACATATTTCAAGCCATTTGAAATAGATTTCGATGGAAAAGCTTTTTCAAATTTAAAATTTAATGCTGAAGCTTTTGAAGATATAAATCTTATTGTTGAAATTTGTTTATCATTTAAAGCATTAAATCTAATTCCAGCTTTACTTTTAGAATCCTTTTGTTCTTTCAAAATTAGCTCAAGCTTATTAGAACTCAAAGTAAGTTTTTCAACTAAAGGTTTAAGTTTTTCGACTTCCCTTTTTAAATCTACATTTTCGGCAACTAAAATTCTGTTTGTCTCATTTAAAATATTTTTCTCATTTTTCAAGGCAATAACATTGTCAGAAAAGTTATTCACTTCTTTTTGCAAAATGTTATTCTTTTCAAAAGTTTCATCCCTGTCTTTTGATAAAACATCATTTTGTTTCTTCAAGGATTTGATTTTAACCCCGGCTTTCTTGAATTCGATAAGTAAATCATGAAATGCAGAATTCAATTCATCATATGAAAATTCAGTTTGTAGCTCAGGGGATGATACCTCATTTTCAAGACCCATCAGACATAGATTTGCAGATTTCATTGTCTCTTCTTCTTCAGTTGATGAAGACACTTCGCTGTCGCTCCACGTCACTACATAGCTTTCTTTTTCTTTTTTTTAAAGCTCTTTTTCAGTAATGGATAATCTGGTTGGATGTGCCCTGACTTTTTGCATTCATAACAGGTGGGTACTTCTTTTTCTTTTTCTTTGTCCTTCTCCTTACTGAAATCTTTGTTCTTATGGAATTTTTGAGGTGTCTTCCTTTTTTTCTTTCCAAGAACCTTCTAAATTTCCTGACGACCATGGCAACATCTTCATCCTCCATATCGCTATCAGTAGAGGAACTTTCTTCTTTCGATTTTTCATCTTTTCTAGAATCCATAGCAGCTTTGAAGGCGATTGATTTTTTCTTCTTTTGATCATCTTCAATTCGGTGTGCATGGTCAATTCATGTGTGATGAGAGATCCTAGCAGTTCATACAGTAATAGGGTATTCAAATCTTTTGCTTCCTGAATGGCAATCACTTTTGGATCCCATTTGTCCAGAAGAGATTAGTATATACCCTGCTAAGACTTTTTAAGCCATTAATAATGTCAGTGAAACGTGAAAACATGGCAGAGATTGTTTCATTTGGTTCCATCTTAAAAAGTTCATAACTGTGCACATGAAGATTAATTTTAGAAGACTTCACTTAAGAAGTTCCTTCATGGATCACTTCGAGTTTATCCCAAATTTTTTTTACGAAAGAGCAAATAGAAATTCGATTAAATTCATTACTATCCAAAGCACAATATAATAAGTTCATGGCTTTGGCATTTAATTCGTCCATCTTCATGTCATATTCGTCCCAATCCTCTTCAGGTTTAGAAATGTCCACTCCATCAATTGTAGTCATGGGGATATAAGGACCTTTAGAATGACCTTCCACAACTGAAAATCAACAACTTGGATATAGATTTTCATTCGTGCTTTCCAATATGCATAATTTGTGCCTGTGAACAGTGGAGGTCTATTAGTTGACTGGCCTTCCGCCAGAGATGTACTCATGGGATGAGCCATCAAACTTTACTTTAATGTATTCAGAGACACTGCTTTGATACCAGTTGTTGCCTAGGTGGCTACCCAAGAGAGGGGTGAATTGAAAATTTTAAAAATTTAAAGCAAGTAATGTACTATTACAAATCCCTTAGAAGGTGTTAGGTGTTGTGACAGAGTTATAAGTTGCAAAAGCTAAAAAAGGAGTAAAGAAGCACAACACAAACACACCAAATTTATAGTGGTTCGGAGCAATCCAACTCCTACATCCACTGCCAAGATACCACTTGGGATTTCACTATATTCACACCCGAATACAGTAAGATTGTTTTGCAAGATCACAATACAAAACCTCTACACTTTGGTTTTACGGGATCATCAAAGAAAACCCAACACCTTTGGTTTTAACAGGCTCACCAAAGAAACCTAACTTGGTTTTACCAGATCATCAAGAACCCAACACTTGGTTTTTAACAAGGCTCACCAAGAACCTATTTGGTTTTTCAACCGAGCTCACCAATAACCCAACAATTCAAAAATGAATTGAAAGAAATGCAACAAAAATGACAAACTCAATTTGTCGGATAGTTGCCGATGCAGCTTGATGGAAGTCAACTTGAATATACTTGAATAAACTTTAATTGCTTCAGTGGCTTCTTCTCAAAGTTGCTTCAAACTTCAAATCAGAGTTGGTGAAGTCTTGAAGTCTAGCTTGAATGCTCTTGTGCTCTTTTGCATTGGTTGGTAGAATATTCAATTAAGCTCTTTTTTCTTTTTAAGAACTCTCTTTTCTCTTTTCTTCAAGGAAACTCAAATCCTTCAAATATAAAGTCTTCCATTACTCTAAGTTAGTTAGAAACGTTTTTGACCATTGGGATGTGACTTGTGATCGTTGGAGCACTTTTTGGCATTCAAAAATAAATTCTGGAACTAGCCATTAGATACCTGGAAACGATGTTCGAGTTGGCTCGGATTCGTTCGAGTCGGCTCGATCTTCAAGTCGATAGGTCCAGTCGCCAAATCTTCAATTCAGTCGGCTCTTTGTCTTAGGGTGCAAAACATCACTCTGGATGAGTCGGCTCTTGATAGCTTGGTCAGCTCAAACTTCTTTCTTTGAAAAACTTGAACTCGAGGAGTCAGCTCTTTTCAGCTTGGGTCGGCTCTTTTTCTCAGGTTCGAAAATCCTCACTCTGGAAGAGTCGGCTCGATGCAGTTCGGGTCAACTCGCTTTCTCAGTCTGTCAAAATTAGGTCTGGCAGAGTCGGCTCTTTCTGGTTCGGGTCGGCTCGTCTGGCTATTCTTAGAAATCTTCAGAAATTGGACTCCGGAAGAGTTGGCTCGGACTGATTCCAGTTGACTCGGATTCATTAGAGTCAGCTCAGTTACCTTCGAGTCGGCTCAGATTGCTGCATTCCAGAATTTTTGCTACGTGCTAGTAAGCGGAGTCGGCTCTACAACAAGTTGGGTCGGCTCGAGTATCTTCTTCAGGATTTTTACACTTGAACTTAAAGAAAAACTATTACCAACTCTTTACATTTTCAAGCATACCAACTCAAAACTAATTTCAAGGCGCACGCACACAGAAGTAACCCTTTTTTTATGATTTTTTCTTAGCTTTTTCATTTGGTTCTTCTTTACAAAAACACATTACAACACAACTCAAACAAAAAAATAGAGGTGTAGGAGTTGAAATTTGAACATCTAATCCATCCTACAAAAACTTGTAAAACACTTGAAGAGTTGTCAGAAATAAATATACATGCTCCAATATTTGGTTATCATCAAAATCACTCATGGGATCAACATATTGCCATTTTGAAAGAGGCCGCCTGAGTACCGCAGCGCCTAGGGTCTAGGGCATAGGGTCTAGGCATCCTGTTATAGAAGTCGCAATCTCTCAGTCGTGCGGTCGTCGACGTGTCAGCACACCGCAAGGTTGGGAGCCTAGGGTCGTCTAGTTCGTGCAGATCGTGCGCACGGTGCGCCGCAGGGGGCCTGCTCCTATGGCAGGGCATGCGCCACCTCTTGGAGGCTCTGCATGATCAGGTACTCCATCGTCTTCATTTTGGATTCCGGCCTCTTTATGCCTTTGGAGAGTATCCATGCTCCTGCTGGTTGGAGGGACCGCATCGGAGGGGTGGACTCGACCTCGACCGGGAGCTAACCTCAGATAGGGGAGCCCGTCCAATGAGCCCTGCCTCGACTGGGAGTTGACTTCGGCAGGGCGGTCCGTTCTGGAAGCATGAGCTCGAGCCCGACCAGGGGCTATCCTCAGCCGGGGGGGCTTACCTTGGAGGGATGGACTTGACCTCGACCGGGAGCTGACTCAGACGGGGCCCGCCCAATGAGCCCTACCTTGACTGGGAGCTGATCTTGGCCGGGTGGTCTATCCTCGGTTCTTCGTCATGTAGTCTTGCCCGGGTGGCGGGTCTCTCTCATTATGGCCATCCGCAGGCTCCACGTCAGCAGATGACGCCATATCAGTCCGCAGGCTCCACGTTAGCAGATGTCACCATGTTAAGCTACATTAAATTTTGATATGCCATATCACTCTATTTTATTTTTTTTAATTATTTTATTTACATATTCCTAAAGTTGAAAGAATTGGTATCAAAGCTTCGAGTTGAGGCAAAGAAAAGTAGTGCATCGTTCACGATGGCATAAGGTTGACAAAGTTTGAAATTCCTAGATTTAGTGACGCTAACTTTGCATTTTGAAATATAAAAATGCACATCATGTTGGAAAAGGATAAAGAAACCTGATACTACAAAGGATAAAGAGTTTGCGAAGCAAGAAAAATTAGCAATAGGTAGCAATCCTGTGATCGACGCTTGACAAGTTAGTCTTGTTCAAGGTATTCATGGGGAACGCTGCTAACAAAATAATGGGACAATTTAAGGAACATGTATGAAGGAAAATATATGCTGAGCAAGACTTTTTATTTTTAGACAATTATACGCTTTTAAGGATACAGGAGGGAGCTCCTTGCAAGAGCATATGAATCGGTTTAATATCCTAATCAACGAGCTGGTTACTGGTGGTTAAGGTTGTGATTGCTTATCTCGCTCGGTGCTGGACTCATTGGATAATTTGATCATGAACTTCAATGAAGTGATAGCTTTTAAGTATGAATTCAGTGGTGCAGTATTTGGTACAATGGCATCGGATCGAGCATGTTAATGACATTGATGTCAAAGGGGTTCTACAGTCTCCCAAGGTACAAGCACTTAAATAATGCAAGAATTTTAGATTCCAGCAGTTGTTATCACATTTGCTCCAAGAGGGATTGGTTCGATTCCTTTGAGGTAAAGAAAGATACGATTCAGTGAGATCAGAGATATGGTGATTGTCAGATATTTGATGGGGCAATGCACTCTCCCAATGCGATGCCATATGTCTTGCAGATGTGTAAAAAAATCTAATTTTACTTGTTACGCTCAACTCCAAATATGTACTAGTTGATGAGATGCATGGTTATAGATGGGGTTTCGATGATGCATATAACTTGGTGGAAATTGATCCTCATGATGGTGCCTTATAGGTATGCAGCCATCGAGAGTCACTTTTGTCATCATGACATATCCAGTTTCCTTGCGGTAGTAAGAGCATTGCTGTAGATGGCTCGAAGAGATGATCTAAATGAAAAGAAATGAACAAAAAATTTTTTAATAGGATCGTTATTAATACGGTCAAGTACGCAGTTGCGATATAATCAACAAGAAATAAATAAATAAACAGAAAAAATACAAGAAACAAAAACAAAACCAGCGATAGACAGGGATTTTTACGTGGTTCATCCAAACTGGGCTACGTCCACGCGGCACAGGATCTGCAAGGCTTCACTAAGAGTTGAATCAGGTACAAGCCTTCAAAACATTCTCTCAGAAACTTTTTTAATCCCTTAAAAGATTTCAGGATTTCTCTCTAATGCAGCCGGAGGTACTCACAAAACTTTCAGATATTCTATCTGAAATCTCACATACAAACCTCTCGAAAAACCTTTTTTTTAATCTCCTCACCTAAAACCTTCATAGCCTCTGTTTATATAGCGTACAAGAAAACAGGGCTCGTAGGCATCCAAGAACCAAAAAATATATAACTCTAGACTCCCAATCTCCGTAGAAGACTTCTGGGCCGTCGAATCGACCAAACAAGTGGTTCATACGATGCCACATCGCCGTGCCAAAATCCGTGCCCGTAAAAATGGAACCAAAAACCAAGAGTCCCTCAGCGTGAAACCGCTATGGCTGGGCCAGGCCCATGCGCGCCGAGCGCCCGACCGCCTGGGCTGATAGCGTGACGCGCACTCGCGCACATGGACTGGGTTTTTGGGGTTTTCGAATGGAGAATTAATCTCCATCACTAACAATCTCCTACTTGGAGATTAATTGACATCAACCTTTGATCCGCCTTCTTTCTCAGTGTCGCACTCTCCTGATCTATCTCTTGGAAAGGTTCACCAAGTTGCAACAGAAACTCAACTTGTCTATGCTCACAACCTTGGTGAACATATCTGCAGGGTTCTTGGCACCATCAATCTTCTCCAGCTTCAGTCACTCCTCATCCAATGCACTGCGTATGAAATGATACCTAAGCTGAATGTGCTTGGTTCTTGCATGAAATGCTGGATTCCTGGCCAAGTGAACTGCGCTCTGGCTGTCGCTAACCAGATCATCTCTTTACTATCTTCAGTGATCGCCACATACTCAGCTTCTGTAGTTGACAAAGCCACTATCTTCTGCAACTGAGATACCCAGCTCACTGCTGTATCACTGACAGTAAAAACATAACCAGTGGTGCTCCTCCCACTGTCTCTGTCACCAGAGTGATCTGCATCTACAAATCCTTGTACTTGAAGACTGTCACCTTCACAGCACAAACTGTAAGTTGATGTACCCCTGAGATATCTTAAGATCCACTTCACTGCATTCCAGTGCTCCTTGCCTGGATTCTGCATGTATCTGCTGACTGCTCCCACTGCTTGTGCAATGTCCGGTCTTGTACAAACCATTGCATACATCAGACTTCCCACGGCCGAGGCATATGGAATTCTAATCATCTCATCCCTTGCCTCCTGAGTTGTTGGACACAACTGCTTGCTAAGCTTGAAGTGTGCTGCCAAAGGTGTTGACACTGCCTTTGCGTTCTCCATATTAAACCTCTTCAGCACCTTCTCTACATAGTCCTCCTGAGATAGCCACAGCTTCCGTTGCTTCCTATCTCTCTTGATCCTAATGCCAAGAATCTGCTTCGCCTCTTCCAAATCCTTCAATGAGAACTTCTTTGCCATCAGTTTCTTGAGCTCTTCAATCTTCCTCATACTAGAACATGCTACAAGCATATCGTCTACATACAAGGATAAAATAATAAACTCATTATTTACGAACCTCTGGTAGTACACACAGTGATCAGACTGGCATCTGGTGAAGTCCTTCTCTAGCATGAAACTATCAAACTTGAGGTACCACTGCCGCGGAGCTGCTTCAGACAATACAAGCTTTTCTTCAGTCTGCAGACCATGTCTTCCTTTCCCTTGACCTGGAAACCTTCTGGCTGGTGCATGTACAGCTCCTCATCCAAATCTCCATGAAGAAATGTTGTCTTGACATCTAGCTGCTCTAGATGAAGATCCTCCACTCTACCATGCTCAGAATCACCCTGATGGATGTCAACTTGACCACTGGGAAAATATCTCCTGGAAGTCAATTCCCTCTTTCTGTGCATAACCTTTGACAACTAACCTTGCCTTGTATCTTTTGATACCATCGGCCTCATTCTTCATCTTGTACACCCATTTATTGAACAGAGCTTTCTTGCCAGCGGGTAACTTCACAAGATCCCAAGTCTTGTTCTGCTTCAAAGAGACCATCTCCTCTTTCATAGCCAACTCCTACTTGACCTTAGCTTCATCCTGCATGGCTTCAACAAAATACTCTGGTTCTCCAGAATCTGTATACAAAACATAATCATTAGCAGAATACCTTGTGATGGCCTGGTAACCCTCGTGGACCTCCTCAGCTGTGGGGACACTGGCTGAGGTATCGATGTATGCATGTGGCTGTCTGCTTCAACCACATCTTCCTCCTCCACATCCTCAAAGTTTCCATCTTCAGTTTGCACTCGGGGAATCTCTCCATCTCTGACAGGATCGAGTTCTATAAACTCCTGTTTCTTTTTTTCCACTGCATCCTTCCTGTCTTTGTAAGTATGCTCTTCATCAAATACCACATTCATGCTCCGAATGATCTTATTGTTCTGGAAATCCCAGAGCTTATAGCCATACTCATCGCCACCGTATCCAATGAAAACACACTTTGTAGACTTTGAGTCTAACTTATTCCTCTTCTCTTTCTCAATCAGAGAATAAGTAATGCAGCCAAACACTTTAAGAAAAGAAAGTTTTACAGGTTTTCCTGTCCAAACCTCCTTTGGAATCCCACCATCCAATACACTGGATGGACTCCTGTTGATCAAATACACTGCGGTGTCCAGTGCTGCCGTCCAAAAATTGTAGGTAGACTCGAGTCAAACCTCATACTCCTCTCTCTCTAAAGAATGATCCTGTTCATTCTTTCTGCCACACCATTCTGCTCTGGTATCCCTGGGACGGTCTTGATCCTTCTATTCCATGCTCTGCACAGTAAATATCAAACTCTCTGCTGCACTATTCACCACCGTTATCTGTCTTGAGACATTTGAGGCTTGCTCCAGTCTGGTTTTCACACATGACTCTCCATCTCTTGAAGATGCAAAAAACTCAGACTTTTCCTTCATAGCAAACACCCAGACTTTCCTGCTGAAATCATCTATAAACGTGACAAAGTACTTATTGCCCGCATATGATGCCACTGGTGCTGGACCCCAGACATCTGAATGAACCAACTCCAGCCTTTCAGTCTTCTTCTGAGTTCTTGCTAACTGAAAACTTACTACTTTCTGCTTACCATAGATACACTCTTCACAAAACTCTAGATTCACCTTCTTTAGCCCAGGTAGAAGCTCTTTCCTGTGTAGAATACTCAAGTTCTTCTCACTAAGATGACCGAGCCTCCTGTGCCATAATGTAGTCACTGTACCCGTGTCTCCTGTTGCCACTGAAACTGAACTCCCACTATCTGCCAAGAAGTAGAGAGTGCCAGTCCGCTTCCATTTGACAACAACCATAGACCCTTAGTAATCTTCCACTGAGAATTACCAAAGACGGATACATAACCCTCATCATCAAGTTGACTGTAGAAATTAGGTTTTTCCTTAACTCTGGAATGTATCTGGCTTGTGCAAGTCTCAATTCTCCGTCTGTCACTGGCTTCAGTACAATTATTCCTCTACCAACAATTCTGCACTACTGTCCATTGCCAACTGTGACATGACCAAAATCTCCCTGGACAAAATCCAAAATAGGTGTCTCTTAGAGCTGCCATGGTAAGAAGCGCCTGAGTCTACAAACCACAGATCTGAGTTTGCCCCATCACCGGCTGACAGGCACACATCCTCAAACTCCTGCCGTATAGTTCTCATAACATTTGCTTCCTGACCTTCTGACTTGTTCTCTGCACCTTTTTCTTTCTTCTTACTCCAACAATCCTTGCTCATGTGACCTTTCTTCCCGCAGTTCCAACACTTCATGGGAAATCTCCCTTTGGACTTTCCTCTGCTCTTGGACCGGCCTTTCTCTGACTTCTTCCTCTCATGTGATCTTCCTCTGGTATCCACCATGAGTGCAGTACTTGTAGAAGTCCACACACAGTCTTTATTCTCATCTCATCATTTAATATACAACTAACTGCATCATTGAATGTAAGGGTACCTGATACCGAGTTGCTAACTGTCATTACAAGATTGTCTCAGCTCTCTGGCAAGGAACACAAGAAAAGAAGATTTCTGAATGAATCATCAAAAGTGATAGAGACCGACTCCAATTGATTGATCATCGTGTTGAACTCGTTCAGATGCTCCGTCACTGAACCATTATCAGCCATCTTCAAATTGAAGAGCTTTTTCATGAGAAATATCTTGTTTGAGATGGAAGGTTTTTCATACAGCTTTATTAAAGCGGTTATCAAATCTACGGTGGTCTTTTCCTTTGCAATATTATACGTCACTTAAGGTGTCAACGACAATCTGATCGTGGCCAGGGCTTTCCTATCCAGAATCATCCAATCTGAGTCGCTCATTGAATCCGGCTTCTCCCCCTCGAATGGAAGGTAAAGATCCTTCTGATATAGGTAGTCTGCAATTTGCATCCTCCACCATCTGAAATTGTGACCATTAAATTTCTCGATTTTGATCTTGTCTTCTGCCATCTCTTTGTTGATTTATCCGACCGTATAATAGGAAGGAGCCTGGCTCCGATACCAATTTGAAAAGAAATGGAACAAAAAATTTCTCTAATAGGATCGCTATTAATACGGCCAAGCACGCAGTTGCGATATAATCAACAAGAAATAAATAAATAAACAGAAAAAACACAAGAAACAAAAACAAAACCAGCAAGAGACAGGGATTTTTACGTGGTTCACCCAAACTGGGCTACGTCCACGGCGACAGGATCTGCAAGGCTTCACTAAGAGTTGAATCAAGTACAAGCCCTCAAAACACTCTTTCTCAGAAACTCTTTTAATCCCCTTAAAAGATTTCAGGATTTCTCTCTAATACACCCGGAGGTACTCACAAAATCTCTAGATATTCTCTCTGAAATCTCACTTACAAACCTCTCAAAAAACCTTTTTTTTCATCTCCTCACCTAAAACCTTCATAGCCTCTGTTTATATAGCATACAAGAAAACAGTGCACGTAGGCATCCAAGAACCCAAAAAATACATAACTCTAGACTCTCAATCTTCGTATAAGACTCCTGGGCCGTCGGATCGACCAAACAAGTGGCTCATACGATGCCACATCGCCATGCCAAAATCCGTGCGCGTAAAAACGGAACCAAAAAATACCGCAGAGTCCCTCAGCGTGAAACCGCTGATGGCTGGGCCAGGCCCACACGCACCCAGCACCCGACCGCCTGGGCCTAGGTCGCACGACGCGCACCCGCGCGCGTGGGCTAGGTTTTTGGGGCTTTCGGATGGAGAATTAATCTCCATCAATAACACTAAGTAGCTAGGGATTGGGTTTGGTTTAAACTAGGAGTTGAGCTAGCTAGTAGTCCAGGGAAAGGGAAGCTGTTTGATAGATGGTAAAAGGGATATATTCTGGTAATTCTCCTAATTGGCTTGGCAATGAAAGCTAATATGGAGAATGTTGAAAAACTGACTTCCCTTGCCATATTATTGAACGAAATTTTAGTACTCGATCAAGCCAAGATCAACGCCTGTTCAAGCATATATAGCTTGTTTTAGACAACCAATAGGTGGTTAGTTTTCTAATTCCTTAAGTCATAAGAGGAGAAATTAAGCATCGTTTCTCTTTGACTTGAAGCCCTTATTATAAACGGGGAATGGCGGCTGTTTTGGAAAAAGAAGTTGGGAGGGTCATGAAAAGTTGTTGGATGGAAGTGCTACAGTACTGCTGCGCCATTGAAGTGCTCCGAGGGAGAGAAAAATGAAAGAGAGAGAGATAGAGAGAGTGGAAGATAAGTAGGGAGAGAAGAACAAAAAAATTTCTTGAAGTCTTTATCGAGTCCTGATATCTTGGCAACTTTTTTTAACTATAATTTTTCTGTAGTTTTTTTTTTTTTTTTTTTCCGGCATATTCTTTTAATTACTGTATTAAGCTTTCTTTTAACTTCTTTCTTGTATCGTTTTCCATTCTATTCTTTTGGATAATTGTAAAATCTCGCTTCCCTCATGGACAGAGCCCGGATTTTGGAACCATATTAAATCTTGGTTTGTCATGCCAATTTTATTCTATATTATTTTTATTATTTCATTCAATTGTTACTCAAATTTTAATATTTGTCAACTTATATGAGTTACGTCCATGCAGGTAAGTATTTAGAAAAAAACTCAGTGATGACTATTAGGATATGGTGCGCAATGGAATGCCGGAAAGTTTATAGAAAAAATAAAAAAAATGCCTGAAAAATAAATAAAGAATACAAGCACAAGTAACACATAGGGATTACGTGGTTCGAAGCCTCTTGCTCCTACGTCCACGGCTGCACAGGATCAAATATCTACTATGAAGAAGGAATACAGGAAGATTTATAATAAAAAATCCTCTCTAGATGCAAACTCCTTCCCAATAGGAAGAAAGAAGAAAGAATAAAAAAGTATAGAAGAAACCCTTGCCCTCCATCTGCCTCTCTCTCTTTCCCTTATTTTCTCTCTTGAAAAATCTTTAGATAGCTCTTCTGGTTGCTAAAAAAACCTCTCCATGGCTTTATGTTCTTCTTATGAAGCAACTCTCGATGTCCCCTATTAAGAAGGGACGAAAACTAGTCTAGACCATCCAAATCCGAGTCAAAATACCCCTGATTAAGCCTGATATCATTCGAAATCAGTCTTAGATGTCGAATCGGGTATCCGACGGTCTAAAACCCTCCAAAAACTCGTGGACCGTGTGAGAAACCATGCCGTCCACAGTGAGCCGTGAAAACCCCTAGGGAAATGCCTCTGTGCCCACTACTTGCATCTGGGCCGAGCCCATGCGCACGCACCCGTGCGCTGGGCCTGGGTCGCACGCGTCGGTTGGGCCAGGTCCGATCTAGCAGGCCAAGCTGCTTTTTTTTTCTTTTCTACTAGGCTTCTGGGCTTTTCAAGGCTCTGGTCTTGGATGGATATGGCTCCACACCAACAACTCTTCTACTTGAAGACTTAGACACCCAATCTTGTATCCACTTGAAACATCAAAAGTAAACTTCCAAAGAAAAATAAAAATAGTCAGTATCCTATGCGGTGCCTCTAATCAACTAGCTTTGGAGGCCAATTGAGGCCATGCATGGTCCCAATTTCTCTGCAGTGACTATCTTCGTTAGCATATCCATCGAATTCTTCGATCCTTAGATCTTTTCTAGTGACAAACATCCATCTTCAAGCAATGCCCTGATAAAATGGTACCTTAGTTGTATGTGCTTCGTCCTTATATGGAACATCGATTTCTTCACCAGATGGATAGCACTCTGACTGTCATAAAATAAAATACTGCAGCTCTGCTCTCTACCCAACTCTGTCAGCAACTTCTACAGTCAAATCATCTCTTTGCTGGCTTCTGTGATTGCAACGTATTCCACCTCGGTGGTAGAAAGAGCCACGATCTTCTGTAACTGTGAGACCTAGCTCACCGTTGTCCCACCAACACGTACCTTATCATGCTCCTCCTAGTATCAGTATCACTACCTAGATCTGCATCAACATAGCCCTGCAAAGTTTGACTGCCTCTTTGATAACATAGGCCAATGTCCTTGGTACTTTTAAGATATTTTAGGATCCACTTGACAACTTCCCAATGTTGCTTGCCCGGGTTTGCCATGTACCTGCTCACAGCTCTCACTGCATGTGCAATGTTAGGCCTCGTGCAAACCATCGTATACATCAAGCTATTGACTACTGAAGCATACAGAACCCTGGCCATTGTCTTCAACTCATCATCAACCTTGAGTGACTATTCCTTCGAAAGCTTGAAGTGCGTGGCCAAAGGTGTCTTCACAAGTTTTGCATCTGCAATGTTGAACCTGTCCAGCATCTTTTCAGTATAATTACTCTGAACCAGCTTCAGTGTACTTGCTACCCTATCTCTTTCGATCCTTAACCTAAGTATCTGCTTTGCTGCACCCATATCCTTCATTACAAATTCTTTTGATAGCTCCATCTTTCATCTTTCAATATCCTACATGCTCGATCCAGCTATTAACATATCATCAACATACAAGAGTAAAATGATGAAACTGCCATCAAACGACCCGTAGTTAGCAATGATCTTCCTGGCACCTTGCAAAACCACATTAGTTATGAATCCATTAAACTTTTTATACCATAATCGGGGGGCCTGTTTCAAACCATACAAGCTATTCTTCAGCTTGCATATAGGTTTTCTTTACCAGGGACTATAAAGCCAACCAGTTGCTACATATAAATGTTTTCATTTATCTCACCATGCAAGAAAGCAGTAGTAACATTGAGTTGTTCTAAGTATAAATTTTCCTGAACTACTATACTTAGAATAACCCTTATTATAGAGAGCTTAACAACAGGAGAAAAGATCTCAGTATAATCAATACCTTCTTTCTATTAGAAGCCTTTGACAACTAATCTTGCATTGTATCTCTTGCTGCCATTATGCTCTTCCTTGATCTTGTAGACCTACTTGTTGTGCAGTAATTTCCTTCCTTCCGGTAGTATGCTGAGCTCCCATTTTTCATTCTTTACAAGGACTGCATCTCGTCCTTCATCGCCAGCTCCCACTTGATCGAATCTTCACTTTCCATGACTTCATCAAAGCACTCGGGCTCTCCTCTATCTATCAACAGCAGGTAATACAATGAGGGTGAATACCTTACACGTGGTTTCGGGGTTCTTGTAGATCTTCTCAGCTGAGGTGTCTCTGGTTCAAGTTCAAGATCTCTTGCTTCTTCGATAATGTCCTCTTCTGTGATCTCTTGCAACTCTACTTGGTCTTTTTCCTTGTCTACTTGTCATGCTTTATCTAGAACACTCTGGTCCTTGTATAGGCTTCTTTCATTGAATACCACGTTCTTGTTCCTGATGATTTTCCTGTCCTTCTCACTCCAGAGCTTGTAACCGAACTTATCAGTGCTATACCCAATGAAGAAGCACCTCTCTGACTTTACATCAAGCTTGTCTCTCTTCTCTGCATTAACGTATACGTAGGAGACACAGCCAAAGACCTTCAGGTGAGATAAGCTTGATGACTTCCTTGTCCACTCTTCTTTTGGTAGTTTATACTCAAGGGGGATGAGGGACTCCTATTAATCAAATAGGCAGCAGTGCTAACTATCTTAGCCCAAAACATCTTGGGCAAACCAGCATGGAGCCTCATGCTCTTGGCTCTCTCGTTCAAGGTCTTGTTCATGCGCTCAGCTACCCCATTCTGTTGTGGCATGCTTGGAATCATCTTCGCCATCTTGATCCTATTAGTTGCATAGAACTTTTTGAACTCAGTGTTGTCATACTCGCCTCCATTATCCGATCTTAATCATTTTATCTTCTATCCAGACTCATTCTCCATCAGGTTTTTTCACTTCCTAAAAGTATCAAATACATCAGATTTATTCTATAGAAAATAAACCCATACCTTTCTGGTGGAGTCGTTGATGAAGGTCACATAATATCGTGAAGCTCCAAAGGATGCAACCGAGGAGAGACCCCACACGTCGATGTGTACAAGCTCCAGCTTTCTTGATCTTGGTGCCTTGCTAATCTTGAAAAAGCTGACTCCCTTCTGCTTCCCAAGACATAATTCTCGTAGAAACCAATATCTGTCATCTTCAAACCCGGTAGCTTGTCCTTCTTCAGCAATACTTGCATTCCTTTTGTCACCCAGTCTATAGTACCATGACTCCGAGTCTGCCTGTGCCAGTGCCACTAAGTCCTTGGTGTTACTAGTCATATACAGGATACCCAACTTGCTTCCTTGTGCTATCACCATCGCACCTTTAGTGATCTTCCAAGAGCCACCAATATAAGTTGTAATGTACCCTCTGAGTCTAGCTACCCGACTGATATCAAATTTCTCCTTAATCCTGGGATATGTCTAACATTCTTGAGCTTCCAAACTGATTGATCTGGCATTTTGATGTGTACATCATCCTTTCCTACAATATCCAAAGGCTCATCATCTGCAAGATAGACCTTTCCAAAGTCTCTGGCAATGAGTTGTGCATAGACTCATTCTGTGAGGTAGAGTAAAATGAAACTCCAGAGTCTAAGATCCAAGACTTCATCGAACTGTCCACACTGAGAACCAATGCATCATTAATTATCTCGATCACTGCATTGACTGACTCTTCATTCTGTTCCTTGTTCTTCCTTGCCCAATAGTTCTTTCTAGTGTGCCCCTTTTTGTCACAGTGCCAACAACCATCACCCTTCGATCTTGACTGGCACCTTTACTTAGACTTGGATCTTCCGTGGCCTTTGTTGCGCTGTGTAGTTCTTTCCCTACCTTTTTGAGTGACCAAGACAGAGCCAGAGTTCCCTTTGGTTTCTTTTCTTTAATATCTTCACTAAGAATCAGATTCTAAACCTTTTCAAATTTCAATTTATTTGAGCCACACGAACTACTCACCGCTGTCATCGTTGCACCCCAGCTTTCAGACAAAAAAGATAACATGATTAGGGCACGGACTTCATCCTCGAAGCTAATGTCAACTGAACTCAATTGACTAGTGATCAAATTAAATTTATTGATATGATCGGTTATGGATGCACCTTCGTTCATCTTCAAATTGATCAGACGATGCATGAGATAAACTTTACTGGTGACCGAAGGTTTCTCGTACATGTTGGATAGTGCTTGTATCAATCCAGCTATTGTCTTCTCTCCAAGATATTGAACGAACGTTCCTGACTAATGTCAAACGGATGACTCCCAAATCCTGATGGTCCAGCAAATCCAAGTCTACTTGTGACATCTCGGCAGGTTTCTTCCCCAATAGTAGTAGGTAAAGCTTCTTCTGGTATAGATAGTCCTCAATCTGCATCCTCCAGAATCCAAAGTCTTTTCCGTCAAACTGTTGATCCTGACTTTTCCTTCGTCTCCTGCCATCACTCCCACTCGAACCCGGTGCTCTGATATCAGTTGTTAGGATATGGTGCGCAGTGGATGCCAAAAAAGTTCGCAAAAGAAATAAAAAATAAAGTCTAAAAAATAAATAAAGAATACAAGCACAAGCAACACACAGGGATTACGTGGTTCGGAGCCTCTTGCTCCTATGTCCACGGTCACACAGGATCAAATCTCCATTATGAAGAAGGAATACAGGAAGTTTTATAACAAAGAACCATCTCTGGATGTAAACTATAGCCCAATAGGAAGAAAAAAGAAAGAATAAAAAAGTACATGAAAAATCCTTGCCCTCTCTTTGCGTCTCTCTCTCTCTTTCTCTTGTTTTTTCTCTTGGAAAACCCTTGGACAGCTCTTCTGGTTGTAAAAAAAACTTTTCCCTAGCTCTCTATTCTTTTTCTGAAGCAGCTCTCGGCGTCCCCTATTAAGAAGGAACAAAAACTAGTCCAGACCACGTCCAAGTCTGAGTCAAAAAGTCCCTGATCAAGCCTGATATCATACGGAATCAGTCTTAGCCATTAGATCAGGCATCCAACGGTCCGAAACCTCCCAAAAGCCCATGGACCGCATGAGAAACCGTGCGGTCCACGGTGAGCCACGAGAAACCCCAGGGAAGTTCCTCTGCGCCCGTTGCTTGCATCTGGGCCAAGCCTGCAGGCATGCTTGTGGGTGGGCCTAGGCCGCGCATCTGCACGCTCGCACATCGAGGCCTGGGCCGCGTGCATGGGTCGAGCCAGGTCCCATTTGGCGGGCCAAGCTTTTTTTTTTTTTTTTTTACTGGGCTTCTAGGCTTTTTGGGCCGGGTCTTGAGTGGATATGGCTCCACACACCCAACAATAACATCCACCATACATGGTAGATCGCGTAGCAAATAATATTTGTCTGCATGAGACGTCACACCAGCCTTTGAATTTGATATTCTGATTAATTACTCCATGGATGTTCCCATCGAGGCACATGTCGATGCCTATGGCTACAATTTTGAAAGCTTGCAATATCACTCTGTTATCTCGATAATCATGTTTCTTACCTCAGTTCCTTCAGGAAATATCAATATATTCAATGAATGGTCCAATTTGTGCAATCATAATTTTCTGGCTGAAAATGTTTCGATAGGAATCAAGAATAGTAGAATAAAGTTATAGGATGTCTAATGGGGGACATATTCAAAGCATTTGTCTTCTTCAAGTTAACAGCAACTAGATCTGAGTTTCTTGAAGAATAGCTAAAATACTGATGATGATCAGATGTTTAATGTTTCAACACCAAAATTCTTCAGACTTCAATTGGTCCCCTATTGATTGGAAGCTGTTTAGTTATTTTCACCTCACATAGAAGGATAAGATCTAATTGTTGAAAGACTGCTAATCTCTTGACAAATTCCTCTTCTTAGCTAGTGAGATTCTCCCAACGCACTTCCTTTATGGTTGCTGAATGTTTTATACTGGAAGTTCTTTGCTGAATTCTCTGTAACATAACTCTTCCTTCCTCTTAATCTGTACATCTACGGCATGCACACCTGCTTTTTTTAAAAATTCGGGTGGCTTTCTCCTCCCTTTTCGTATATACATATATATATAATCCAATTCAATAAATACAGTAGTTATTATAAGCAGTAATGAATCCTTTTACTTGGTTTACTGTTTTATAGTTTAATCAGTGCATTGGATGATAGTAATTACTAACCTCTCGTATTTTCACTTGTCTGATTAATAAAGCGATGCTGGAGATAGCATTATTATTAATATTATTATTATTTGCCACATATATTGTTCTGAAATGACCAGGAATGATATCTTAATAGGGTTAACCAAATCTGAAATTTGTAAAAAAAAAACTATTTTTTAAAAGAAATCTCAATGGCTTTGTCCTGAAAAATAAAATTAAATTACTGCAGCAATTCTGAAAAGTTGCTGACCATGAGTGATTTGCTGAGCCAAGTAAAATTTTGTTTTGTTTCATGTCTCCTTGCGACCTTTGTCCAAATGATAAATTTACTCCTAGATACCCTTAACCATGGTATTAATCATTCTCACCCAAACCAGAAAGCTCTGAAACACAAGTGAGTAAAGATTCTTCTTGTTCAAATCCATGAGAGACAATGCAATCTCTCCCAACTAAATATGTTGAAGCATCAGATCCTCCATCCCTCCATTGTCAGAATAAATTAACTGAGGACAACATTCTCACAATAGGAAAAGAAGCCAAACAACAATGGCAAAGAATAAATGCTTGCATGGACTACTTGCTCATAAAGCTCTTATCACTAATGTCCTATTAGGCTGTGATGGGCTACATTAAACTATAATTTGAGACTGCATATTTGCCTTATCATGAGAGGCCAAGCCATCAAGGTGAGCCCAAAAGTTGGCTACATTAAACTAATGTCTTGTTGTTCGATTGTATCCATACCCAAGTATTCTGGTGTACTTAAATATTAGCTTATATAATCATAATCATGTATTTTATCATTTGTTGGAGTTGTAGCTTCTTTTTTTTTCTCGTTAAATGCTTTTTTATTATATTCTATAACAAAAATTCTTGTTCATAAATGGACTGAAAGAGACATCTACCAAAATAGAACCCAACTTGTATCAGAATCGTAGCTGGTAGTCATTTTATCTATTTATTGATCATGTGATTAGACATAATAAGATCTATATTGAACTTGAAACTGGGTAGTCACTTCATCAATAATTAGATTTCCTATCTTTTCTGGTTTGACCATGCATCAAGATAGCTTATATCTGATAGAACTAACCTGCGCAGTTAATGGCCATCAGTTGAACCTTCAAAGGTCTATGTGGACATTGGCTTATAGAACTAGAAGAGAAAATGCTAGAGCATGCCAGTTTTTTAGTTCTCAGGGTGATGTTGCAAAGAAAAAGAAAGGATGGAGAAATCAGAGATTACAGTCATTGGAAATTTTACATTCCTGAAAATCATAAAAAAAAAAGATGTTAAATAATATTGTAAACTATCCTATGTCCTTGAAGTCAAATGATACCACTCCAACTAAATCAAAGATAAATCGCTTAGGACCTGTTTGGGAGATCCAGCATGAGTGGGCTAGACTTCTCATTGGATTAATGGATTGGGCAGTCTATTTGAATAAGCCCTAGAAAAGATGCATGGAAGTATTTTTTTTCTTCCGGTTGCTCGCAGATGGTATTTAAGGCTAACATCAGGCTATGCCATTAGAGGAACATGGGTTTAGCAGGCGGAGAAGCCCGATTCCTATAGGAAATCCAACCCAATCTTACGGGTTTTTCCGAAAAAACTTAAGGTAGGATGATCCAATGGTGCTTCAGAATATCCAAACACTCCCCAGCAAAGTAATCCATTTACAAATTTTATTTTTATGAGCACATAATTGACATATTTAGATTGCAGGGATGGAGAGAGGTTCAAAATCTCCAAGGCTTGGGCTCGCTTGTCAAATCTTCAGATTATAGATTTTTATTAAATGCATGGAGAGGTAGTCGGTTTTTATTAGGAATCAGATTATTTGCTAAATCTTGGTTTCTAAAGCAGTTTCTGAAGTTCTTGGAGTAGTTTATGAATGAAGGACTCTGGTTCCGGTTCTGAGGCCCAAAGATTCTTTGGAACCGAAAACCATGGTTAGCGTCAATGCAGCAGAAGGCCAAGTTCACCAATAATGGTTCCATTGGAAATAGATGGATGGTGCTCTAACAATCCAATAAGCTGGTAAAACGGCACGAGCACATCACAATCTATCTGAACAATGGAACTGTGAAAAATATCGATGAACAATATTAAGCATTGAAAATAAATTTAAGGCTTGAATTTAATATGGTAGGTCTTCAAGCCGCATACCCATATATGATTTCTTCAACATCTCACATAAATTATAATTTCGCGAGAACCTCTTGAGTAGATCAGATCATATCTGGTTTTTAAGTATGTGAAGCTAAGAAGCTTGCATTCTTGGCTGGCGCCGAGATGGAGTTGGTCTTGAATTGTATAAGCTTCCTTTTTAACTTGGGCTTTGACAGGAACTTGGAGGCCTAATTGGTTTTTCTTCTTCTTCTTCTTCTTCTTTTCTTCTTCTTTTTTGATACGACCGATCACACTACTCTAATGTAATAGCAATTCTTAAAATCAAGAGACAAAATAGTAGAGGAATACCATTACCTGACACCATGACCGACTACCTGAGTGCTTGGCCACAAATGAGGCAACCCAGACGGCCGCATTGTTTGCCTCCTTATAGATATGCTGAACCGATGCAGTCGTCAGCGGGCCAAGAGATCGCCAAATATCATGGAGAAGAGGATGAACGTGACGCTGCTCAATCCTGTCTTGAATCCATCCGATGATAATGGATGAATCCTCCTCAATATAATCCTCACAGCATGCAGCTCCTGAATGGCCCAGGTGATGCTCGTCCAAGCTGTCCTGAGCTCAGCCTCAAGAACCGAGGGCTCCTGTAAAAGAGTACCTCCAGTAGCCAGCAGCCTACCCTTAGTATCACGAATGACAAATCCTTTACCTCTCGAGATATCTCTAATATTATCATCAAAATTCACGTTGACGAAATCCAGAAAAGGGGCCTTTCATTCTAATTTCTTCATCTCAATGAAAACTTGAGATAGAACACTGGCTTGACCTAAATGGATAAAATGTAAAATCTTTTCTTGCCCTTCAACCAATCCATGAGGTAGATGGAATGGATTCGAAAGAACTAGGTTTGTGATGATCAAATCATCCTCCGAGCCACTGCCAACAAAGCAAACCCATGGAAATCGTATCATGCTCGTGTAACATATTCTCCTCGCCAAACAAAACATGGTTGATCAAAAACTCGATGCGGTTCCGAGGTACGGGGAGAGCGGGATTTAGTCTAGTAATGAAATAATCGCACGATTGAAATACCTGTTAACAAAATTTATTGACAGATTAACTGTTATAATTCACCAAAAATATCCATGTGGTATGGTCAACAAGTGATCCTTTTTCAGCCAAGAAAGGTAGCACCCTGCTGCCACTAAATCACCTGGGCTGGAGCTTCGACGGCATCGGGTATCCCGCTCGCACTTCTGATCCTACTTTCGGACGCGGATGGGCACCTGCAAAAGATTCTGAACCGGATTTCCGCGGGGAATACTCCGGCACTTAAGTCAGCAGATGGTCTAGACAGCAACAGAATGGAGAATTCAAGAATAGCATAGATGGAAAAAAAACTGAATAGAATGGCCTGGTTTGGGCCTGTTGGCTCTTAGACCTTGCTTACCCTTGGAATGTCCCCTCTTACCCTATTTATAGATGTTGTAGTAACCAAATACAGTTATATTTGTTGTAACCGAATAACCAAATAATCGAAGATGGTTGTAATCGAATAACCACATAAACGAATGTGGTTGTAACCGAATAACCAAATAACCGAAGTGGTTGTAACCAGATAATCAAAGTGATTGTAACTGAATAACTGAAGTAATTGGTCTTAGTGGGCCTTAATGGGCCTTGAGCTTTATCAAGACTAGATGAGAGGGGTACAACACATCCTAAAATTCCATCCGACTTAAAATTAGACAAGCAAATTTAAATAGCTGAATCTTAGATGAAATTACGGAAGCATATATATATATATATATATATATATATATATATATCCTTCTTTTTAGTTTCTTGACCAAAGTAAGCATAAATAACACTAAATATTGCATATGGAATTCCCTCAAAAAATATTGCATCGAAAGCTAAGCATGGTGTTAAGCAACCATAAAAAAGTGCTGAGCATTAGTTTGCCCTCGCCAAGATCCAAATTTCATTATAGGAAATGACTTTACGAGTAACATTACAGCCAGCCAACTTACAATTCTAGGGTTACTTATGTCAAACTCTTACATGACATATTTATGCTCCATAATGTACGCTTATTGGTTCTATCAAATTAACCTTTAATGAGATTTGGAGGTTGAAATTTTTTGTAAGATGAGCTTTCATTGGTTATAGATTGGTTTTGTTTTTGGTTTATTTCAAAATATGAACCGAGTTATTATTTAAATGAATGATTAAGGAGTCCGTAATTATTTATAATTATATTATTTTGGATGTTATTATCTTAATCATGTGATATAATGGATACCGATATATGTCTGATTTAGTTAATAGATTTTGTAATAGATGGATCAATTATCATTACTAACCAAGCTAGATCCCTACTCTAATCATATATATATATATATATATATATATATATATATATATATATATATATATATATATATATATATATATATATATATATATATATATATATATTCGTCTATGAAAATTCTAGATCATAAAATTTTTTTTATGTTCCTAAAAAAGGAACCCGTCCCAAATTAAAAAAGCGGTATAAGATGAAGGTGAAGAAGAAAGACCTACAATCTTATTATTATTATTATTTTTATAGAATGCTACGATAAAAATCATAAATTCTCACGCTTTCAAGGTTGCATGATTTAATCTCCGATTTTATTTTTCTTTTTTTTTTTTATTTATCTTTTTGTTCTAATCCTCGTGCATGAAATTAATGAAAAAAAAAAACCCACGCTAGGATCATCACACCAGAAAGCACGTTATACTTCCCGAAAAGCAAGGCCTAACCATGCGTGCCAGCAAAGATGCTGGTAGAGTGTACTTTCCGTTGGTGTTGCCATGAGCCCATCACATGCTTTTGTGCCATAGAAATCATGTGCCCATGCTATTAAATTAATGGTGCCATGCATTGCAAGACCTAGGTGGGGTTTCTTTGCCCTTACTGCCAACGTGCAATTGCGACTTTATCAAAATCTGAGCCTGATCTACGTACATTGGATTTGGACTTAGTATCTTGGAACCGACCCATGTCATGTGCTCCGTTGCCTAGCACTGAGTATGCCAAGATGCATGTAACCAAGATCAACTACAATGAAACTTTCTGTTACCAAAAAAAAAAAAAAAAACAAAAACTACAATGAAACTTTATTTTGACTGATGGTAAGAACATGCTTGAAAGGGTTAATAATATAATCGTGTTTCATAAATAAAGTTCTTCTGGATTGCACCCTGCACAAGGTTTTTGTTTAGAAAAGAGGAGAATAATTAGTTGCATCTTGTAAATATAAAATTTTCAGTTCCCATGCTTTGCAGGAGAGTGAACCGTCCAAGGATATAAAGGTGCAGACTTACTGATAGAATTTCCTGCAGTCTTGAGGGCCATATCTGTGTTTAATTCCAGGCACGACAAGCTTCGAAATTTAAAGCTCGGTCAAGCCAAAACCGAATTAACCCAGGTAACATCTATGTCTATGAGTCCCCATGCGCCTTTTGTTCCAATAAATTACAGCATCTTTTTTCAGTGTAGAACACTGAACCTGCACTAACACATAACACATGCACTGATTAGGTGCGATACTAATAGGGTTTGAAATGAGTCAGGCTGGGCTGGGCCATATCCCTTTCCAAGACCAGTTTTTTAGGGTTTTAGGCTAGTCTTAGACCTGAAAATTTTTAAAAATCCTAGATCCAAGCCTGACCCAAGTTCAGGCTCAAGCCCAGCCTAAACCCGATTAGGCCCGCCCAAATTACAACAATCATGGGATGACTCGAACCTAATTAAAGATATGTGTGGCAAATGATTGTAGAAATGTATAATTTAAGTAGACAAGAAATGTTGATATGTTTATGAGGAAAGAGTATTTCATGGATGGTGTTGGCCCACAAAGTACAAATTAAACCCAAGCAGGTTGCATAAAAAATAGGAATATAAGTAAGAAGATTAAGAAAAAAAAAGCAAATATACAAGAGTTTTCTAGGCATTTGGGCATGAATTCGAGCTCTATGTTGGGCCTTGTTCAGGCTTGAACTCAGGCTCGACCAAGAATATATAACGAGTCCGGTCCAAAAAAATAAACAAACTCTACATACAAGCCCAACTCAGCCTAAACTCGTAACTCAATCCGAAGTCAACCTGGCCGAATGGGCTTCAGGTTGACCCAAGCCCTTTTCCAATCCTAGATAGTAAGTTGGTTTTCTTTGCAACATAATAGAAAGATATATCGTATATGATATCATAGGGTGACATCGGCCCAAATCCAGAAGGATTCTGACATGGTGCTTTTATATAATATTCAACTAAACAGGAGAATAAGTCTTGAGCTTTCCTTGACAAGGATATTTTAATAAATTAAAAAAATATCTTGATAATAATAAATTAAAGAGAATAAATATTATCTTAAGTCCACCAAAGTGGCCTCGACCTCCTCAGATTCCAACGCATTGCCATCATCACTATTGGTGAGGACTTTGCCTTCTTTCCTCCTTAAGGCTTGTTTAGATAGTTTGGCTCAAAATTTTATAAAATTTGAAACCTAACCATCAAAAATATAAAATTTTAGGCAGGATAAGGTCTATGTTTACAACTATCTGGTACTACCTTCTTGGTGGCCTGGCCCGAATCCTATAAGAAGAAAAAAGATCTTAACAAGTCTATTTTTTTCTATGAGATTCGGGCCAACCCACTCAAAAGGCAATCTAGATAGTTCTAAACATAGACCTATCACAGTCTATAATTCTATATTTTTATTGATTGAGCTACAAAATGTATAGAATTTTGTGGCCAACTATTCAAATAGGACCTTAAAGGGGTTATGGATCTAAAGTGTGTTAAGAAAATCACTTCGAAATTGGCCTTGAATGAAGACCAAACAGGTAGAGAAACCTAGTGAGAAGCCAGGCCTAAGAGAGAGAAAGAAAAGAAAAAAAACTGGAAGCCTTTTAAACCTTGGCCCACAAGCCTGTAAGCGACCGTGCAGCCTAGCATGGGCAGACACCGACCCAAGCCCAGGCGGGTGCATGGCTAGCCCAGGCCCAAGCCCCTGCTCCTTTCCTTCTACAGTGGTTTTTTACACGAGTTTTAGCACGTGATCAACACCCACACATGATCTGCATGGCAATTCGATGACTACGTACACATCCCATAATGATCGGATAGCCTCGATGTGATCTTGGCATGATTTGCATGATTTGGCTCAATCTAAACATAATTTTCAATGTGATTGAGGCTGATCAACGACTATGAAGGGCTCCGCAATCAAACGATGATTAGGAGTTACAATATTCCTATTTGGATGTGGTTTGGACTGTTAGATTTCTGGTGAGATGCTCTTCGCAGTAGAGCTATAAAAATATAGATAGAGGAGTAAACTGGGTGTGATGATCAAATAGTAGTGAAGGGTCTTCAGAAAGCCTGTAGGGACTGTGTTAAGAGCTTGTGCAAGGGATTTTGGATATTTTTGTTAAGAGACTTGTACGATGTTGAGAGTGAAAGTTTCTAATATTGTAAGTTGCAAGTTAATTTTGCTCATAGTGAAACCTTGCATGCCTATCTAATTATGTTTTATATTTTATTTTATTTCTTCTTCTTTCTCCTGTAGCGTTGACATCGACAACATGATCCTAAAAACAGGGATCCATATTCTGCATGAGCAATCTTTCAATACGAGTGGTATCAGTGCGAGTTGATATCATAATAACTAATATTAGAGTCTCTATTATCCGTGATTGATCGAGATCGAAGAAGATAGAGAGAACATGCACAATCAAGTTTGAATCGACCGGTTCGATGGGAAGAGTAATTTATTCCTCCAGCAAGCGAGGGTAAAAGATATGCTTATCCAACAAGGACTGATCGATGCTCTCATGTACGAGAAGAGGTCAGCTATCATGAAAGAGAAAACTTAGAGGCGGCTCTAGATGCAGGTAGCGAGTACTATCTACTTGTACTTGATGGATGAAATAGTAATTCATGTGCTGAACGAGAATTCCCTAATGGCACTATGAGAGAAGCTCGAGGAGTTGTACATGGTGAGATCCCTCATCAATATGCTATTCCTTTGGAAGTAATTCTACCATTATGGATGACCAAGAGACAGTGTGTGCAAGGGCACTTAAGTAATTTCAAGAGAATCATCAACGATCTTCTCAGCATCAGTAAAAAAGTTGAGAAAAATATGAGGATGCTGATCTTGTTTTCATCCCTACTACAATCCTTTAAGTCCTAGGTGATTGCTCTTCTAGTGAAAAAGAGCACCATCAAGATGGAGGAAGTTACCTTGGCATTACTCCAAAATGAGGTTCTCAAGTAGGATAATCGAGCTTCGAGTTTAGGTGAAAACTTAGTATTGGCAGTTTCTGGATGAGAAAGCAGTAGAAGGCATAGTGACAAAGGATCGCGAGGCAAACAGTCCAGGTCGAAAGATGCAAGCAAGATCAAATGCTTTCGATATGACAAGTTGGGATATTATGTCAGAGATTGTCTGTAACTCAGAGATCGGACGAGGGCTACTGCGATGTTGGCCAATGGTAGTGATGACGGATATATTAGTGATGTACTCATAGTATCCGATGATGTATCCCCTTATTTTCAGTAAATTTTAGATTCTGCATGTTTACATCATATATATATAGAAAAGAGCTATTTGACTCCTTGAAGAGTAGAGATGGTGCTGTTCACTTGACAAATGGATCGAACTATGCGATTGCGGACGTTAAGATGGTTAGCTTAGAGGTGCATGATTAGATAGTGAAGAAACTAGGCAAGGTCGATGCATACCAAGTTTTCACATAAATTTAATTTTTCTTAGTAAACTAAACTCAAATAGCTACACGTGAAAAGCTGGTGATGGAGTTCTTAAAGTCTTGCACAACAGTAAGATCATTTTGTAGGGTAAGAAGCATGGAGATCATTACTTTTTGATAGGAAGTCTAGTGCAAGGTGGAGTCCCTAGTGCAGGTGAGAGCCCAATACAAGGTGAAGCTTTGATAGCAGGTGGATTGAACACAAGACAAGAGCCTTGGAAGGATAACAAGTGGCGTCATAAGATAAAGTTTCTACTACTACAGGAAGCTTCCTTGAGCAGGTCTCAGATCGAGATGAGCATAATACTTGACGGAGATGAGATCGAGTAGCATGGCTCGACTCTCATCTTTATCCATCCATGATCAGGCATTTGTCCCAGGGTAAGGGGACATGAGATCCTTTAAGAAACTCTTAAGATTAGGTGGAGGCTGAATGTCACATCAAGATAGAAGTTATTGGGAAAAATACCTTGAATCGATCCTGAGCAAAGCTAAACAGGTAGAAAAACCCAGTGAAAAGCCTAACCTAAGAGATAGAAGGAAAAGAAAAACATATAAGCATTTTGGATCTCGGCCCATAGGCTTGCAGGGGACCGTGCAGCTCAAGCAAGTGCATGCCCCAACATGGGCACATGCTGGCCCAGGCCTAAGCATGCACGCGGCTAGCCCAGGCCCAAGCCTTAGCTTCTTTCCTTTAGCAATGGTTTTTTATACGAGTTTTGGTGCACGATCAACGGTCGCACATGATCAATAGCCATGCACGATCCATATAGCGATCCGATGGCTGTGCACACGTCCCGTAATCATCAAATGGCCACGACGTGATCCCAACATGATTTACATTATTTGGCGTGATCTAAGTATGATTTTCAGCATGATCGAGGCTGATTGACGGTTAGAAAGGGCTCTACAATTAGACGATGATTGAGAAAGCTATGGACTCTGATTTGGATACGATTTGAACTGTTGGACTCCTGGTGAGACGTTCTTAATAAAAGAGCCCATAAAAATATAGGTAGACGAGCAGGCTAGGTGTGAGGATAAAAGAGTGGTGAAGGATCTTTAGAAAGTCTACGAGGATTGTGCATTGAGATCTTGTGCGAGAAATTTGGAATTTCTTATTTAAAGACTTGTATAGGATTGAGAGTGAAAGTTTTCAATCTTGTAAATTATTTTTTTTCATAGTAAAATTTTGCATACCCATCTAATTATGACTTGAATTTTATTTTATTTCTTCTTCTTTCTCCTACAGCATCGACATCAACAACATGATCCTGAGAATAGGAATCTATATTCTACATGAGTGATCTCTCGATACGAGTAGTATTAGTGCAAGTTGATATCACAACAAAGTGGAGTCTACCTCAATCCCTCCCTCTCGAATGAAGATAAGAGGAGAGAGGACCACTTTCTTGCTCGTAGCTCTTCATAGGTCGAACTTTATGGCAATCTAGAAATTGTGCCATTAATTTCGAATGGAAGCTTTATGCATTGGAAGAGCCACTGGTTCCCCCAAACCAAGGTTGAGAAGGAGAAATCATTAAGGTGGGATTGGAAGAGACTAGAGAAAGGAGAGGAAGACTAGTTTTGCTGCTATGGGCTTGGTTGGCCTCCAATAGATCTCATCAATTGCCGCTACATCCAAGTCTTTGTTGGCTTTGTCACAAAGAAAGTCAAAGTATAGAAGGGGAAGATAGGAAGGAAGGAGGGAAAGTGAAAAAAAATAATTTAATTTAATTATTAAAAAAATCCATTTCTAGTGATATGTAATACTGATTATATATCCAATCATTCATTTAAGATCCTTCATCACGGAACATATAATCAAGTTTCTCCAAGTTTCTTTTTAGAAACTTAACAAATATATATATATATATATATATATATATATATATATATATATATTTCATACCTAACCTACTTCACTTTTATTAAATAACATACATTGTAAAGGATAGTTGGTATCATAGTTTAAAAAACCAATCAAGTATACTCGAAACTCTACCGAGTCACTCAACACGCCACATTTTCAAGTTGACTTAAGCTTGTATAGGTTTTAGATCAATCATAGCTCAGCTGACTCATTGAGTTACTCAATCTGAGTTGATTTATTCGAGTCTTAAACACAATTCATTTCAATACTTTTTTGTTCTTAAGATTTCATCGAAAGTATGTTATTTGTGAGAACCATGTAGGCATATTTTGTTCCATATCAATTATTTATTACAAAGATTTTGGATATTTATATATTTATATAGAGCTAAGATCTCCAAGTAATATATACTTTCTAGTTAGTCTTTTTGAATAAGGTCCTTGATTGTGATAAATGGTGTCAAAGCCAACTCAATCCATAATCTACATAGAGTGGAGATTACTACATAACGACTTTATCAGGTTAGCTGATAATTGATGGATCATGATGTTTATTAATAGATCTGCATACAATTAGACCGTTAGCTTGGCAAGAATACCAGAATTTAAATGGAAAAAAATATGCGAGAATTTATATGGATATGTATGTAGTCATATATTAATTATTTGCTGTAAAGATTTTAGACACTTATACTAGACCAAAGAATCCATATAACATCTTCCACCTGGCCTTTTTTTTTTGGATAAGGTCCCGAGTTATAACATTTTCGAAATATATTTTTTATTATATTTAGTATAAAAGCTATAATCTATATCAATATCTTGTTTTAAGATTTTTATTCAAAGCAAGTTATTGTAGCATGTTTTATCAGTATATTTAGCATAAAAATATAAGAATACAAATAGCATATGAAGGTGTCAGTACTTCTACTCCCCACTTATCCCACAATTTCATTATTACCAATATTCTCATCCATCCCCACAATTCCAATATGCCTAATTTTTATCATATATAATCCATCGAGAGGATTCTTTTAACAACCCCTTATAGTACTTGATACCAACATGTAAATAATAATTGATAGTATATGCCAAATAGACGTTGATTTCTCAATTTTTTATTTTTGTTATTAAATTATGAATATATATATATATATATATATATATATATTTGATGCTCAATTTTTGCTAGATTTTTATCAAAACTTTGCGATCGACCGGCCATGACGAGTCTCTCTAGAAGCCAAGTACAAGCGGAAGACGAGATCGATCCGCTTGGATCACACCACCGTAACCGCACAACTCTCTTCCATCCTTTGGACCAAGCGGAGTGAAAACAAATTCTTTCGAAAGCGACGGCGACTACGTACGTCCACAGACCATGAGGTAAGGTGTGATGTCCGGCTCGCGGTCCACATCCTCGGCCACGTATCCTAGGAGGCCAGCTCCACATGACACCACGTAGAAAAAGAAGCCCTCTAGAAGACAAGCAGCCAATGAATGGAGCTTAGGAACCTGCGATTACGAACGCCACGATTTGAAAGCTTCTAGAAGTCCGAATGACGTGTCCAGATGAAAAGATAATCAACTGCGAAAGTTTAATATTTAATATCCACTCGTAATTAAACAAAGAGAATAATAATAAGTGGAGGAGAAAAATACGCTAGCTAGACTCGCTGGTGGTCCTCTGCACGTACGGTGATGTTATATGCAAACGAGAATATCCAAATCCAACCATAACGTATAACATGGAGGGTGGCAAGAGCAATTGCCCAACAGGCAATCAACAAGAAGCAACAGCAAAATCAGTGAAAGCCATGGGAAAAAAAAAAAAATAGCTTGATGCCTGCAAGATGCTAAGAATGTCAGACAAAGGAGATCCCATAAGCATATATATATATATATATATATATATATATATATAATAACCTAAATTAATCATCCATCAAGGGTCCTTGCTAGCTAGATGGTCAGCCACCTGATTCGCTTCGATATGATAAATATGTGCCACCACAGTAACAACAGAAATGGTTTGCAGCTAACATCTCGATCCAAGTCCTTGAAGGAATATACAATTGCATGCTGATGCATGTAGGGATTTCAATGCCATGAAATTAATAACCACAGTCCAATCTCCTTCAAGATAAATAATAAATGCAACCAAATCATGCATGCATGGCTGCTCTAACCCGCAACCACGCTGCAAAGTCCTAGCATTATGATCTTGAATAACAAATGCAGTAGCTGCTTTAAAAAAGTGGACCGAAGCATCAAATATTATTGATTGCTCCAAAAGGGAAGGAGGTAAACACCCAACAAATAAAACCATTAATGCCGATAAAGAAACATGGATAAAAAGCACCGGTTGTATGCGACATAGCGTGTGCCAACAGTCCATACATAGCAATGGAACATGTCGCAAAACTCATGATTACTATCTTCAAGAGCTGCTGGACATGAGTCACAAATAGAAGAATGATAAGGGATAATGCCATGATGTGTCAAAACATCGATACGAGTCAATCTATTCCATCAAAGTTGCCATTAAAAAGTTTTAACTTGAGGCTGAACCTTTAATTTTCGATCATATCCAGTTGAACACACGCAATAGCTGTGTGCGCGCGGTCTACCGAACGATCGATGCATATCTCTAAAGATTGACATGCGCTAGTGTAGAATGCATATATCCATACCAACCAATCAAACTGGAGCCCATCGATCGGCTATTGGGATAGCAATGATTTGGTTCATCATATCCGTAGAAAATAAATGAGCCAAATGATCAGAAATGTTCCAATATCTAGAATTAGAAATAAGATTAACTACCTTAAGATACGTATTTGTAGCTTCAGTATTGAGATAATTAGGCTAAGTTAAGAAAGGTAAAGTACAGAACCAAGGAAAATTATAGACATTAATAAAAGTGCCGGAGTCTAATAACCATTGAAACTGAAATTGTGGTTTAAATCCCTGGGAGAACTGGGCCATTGGGCTGAAGTCGATAGGCCCAGCCGACTTCAACCCAGCGAAGGAAAAAAAAAAAAAACTTGGCGAAGATGGAGAACAGGGGAGGTTTTCGCTCAACCAAATCGAACGCCGGTAGGGTCGGGGAGAGAGAGAGATAGCCGTGGACAGCTAGGAGGTCACCGGTGGGAGAATCGTGAAGGGGGGGGGGCCTCGATCGATCGAGGAGTTGCCCTGTACGACGAGGAAATCATCGGGAGTTTCCTTAAATTCCCCTCCACCGTCGTCGAATCGGGCCCATCGAGTCCTCCCACACCATCCTTCTCTCCGGCAAGCATCCGAGAGATCGTCGAAGCCGGTGAGTTTCTCCTTTCAGTTAATATTTTGGGCAGATTAATGGGATTTTAGGAGGATTTTGTTTGGATTTTTGTTCGGCTTGGGGCCGTGGATTGCCGGTGCCGCGCCACCGGTCCGCTCTGGTCCACCGAGCTCCTCTCGGCGATTACCTTCTTTGGTCGCCGGTGACCGTGAGGAGTCAGCTCGGTTGAGCCGAGAGAGAGGGGGGAGTTCGGTGGAGACAATGAAGAGAAGAAGGGAACGGTGAAAAAGAAAAAAAGAAAGGAAAGAAGAAAAAGAAAAAAAAATGTGGAAAAAGAAAAAAAAATCTACCTAAGGTTTGAGTAGCCGGTATATTTTCCTGAGTGCTGGAGCTGCCGCGGGTGGCTCACCCGAGACTTTTCCTATTATCATGAAAGAGAAAGAAGAGAGAGAAAGAGGAGAGAGAAAGGAGAGAATATGAGGAGAGAGAAAATTGGGGGGAAGCTTTCTTTTTCAAAATTCGTGAAACTAGGATTTGATTTGAATAAAAATTATTTGTTATTATAGGGACAGCCTTCTGAATAGAAGGACCTTGTGCAGACCAATATTGGATATTTTGGAATGGCTCTACGATGGTAAGGATTTCTGGACCTGTTCATCAATTATATATATGTATTTATTTCGACATGGGTTGATCCATGCGCATATGCATTGGTATGCATGATTTGTTTTGCATAGAATAGTTTGACTTTTTGCTTTGGTCGGTACGATTATTATTGTTATGAGCTATATTCCTGTATTACATGTTTTATCAAATAAAGTGATATTTGTATGGCTTGGACCATAATGCCGGTCAATGAAAGAGTTGAGATTTCATGATTTGATATCATGATGTGATTTCATAAGATGAGATGAAATGATAAAGTGTTAAGTGAAAATGATGTTTGGACCAGCCATGCCACGGTAGTACCGTGGTTTCTTAGTGTGCTAGTCACGGGCTGGAGTGCGATAAATTGTGTGCCAGTCACAGACTGGAGTGTGACAAATTATGTGCCAGTCACAGGCAGGATTGTGACAATAGTATGCCAGTCACAGGCGAGAGTGTGACAACAGTATGCCAATCACAGGCTGGAGTGTGACCATGGCTAATCCAGAACCCTAAAGAATGATGATTTAATTGAAAACTTGAAAAGGAAACATGATTTGAAAAAGGTTTTGTTATATGTGACACTTGAGTTGTTTGATTGCATGACATAATATACTCTTATATTCTTGAAATTTGCAAAGTATTATTATTATTATTAATGGTGACTGGTTGGAAATCTTACTGGGCTGTAAAGCTCACTCCCTACTTTCTGTTTTTCCAGAGACTCGGGATACATAGCGAGGATTGGGCTGGGCGTGAGACGGAGCTTCATTAATGTTGAGTTAGTTAGTTAGAGTTGGTTTCGGTTGCTGATGCTTGTTGTGAATCAGTAGACCAATTAGTGATATTAATTTAATAAATTGATTGTTTATATAATATTAGTTTTAATTTTGATGTATTTGACTCTTGTGTACCTAGGACTTGCATGATCTCTAGGATAAAATCTAGGGTTTGTGCGACCGGTCACATAGCCGATTTCGGTGCTGGATTCGGGGCGTGACAATCCCACAGCACAAATTTGTTTCTAAATAATAGAACAATATCTAAGCTTTACATAATGATGCCACAATCTAGCAAAGTGGTAGTTGGCCTTATCTAATTGAGCACATAATAATTAAGGAATCATCAAGAATTATCTGAGTAGCTAGTTTACATAGACTAGCAAGCATTGTAATCACTAAATATTCCAAAGCTAGTCCTCCTTGAACTTTTGACAAACAGACTTGTTCCTCCGCTATATGATGAAATCCTCATTTATCAATTGGGTGGCCCCATAAGATTGCTCTAAACTCCTTTTTCCAATTGATGCTAGCTAGATAGACATTGGAACATGCATATATAGGAGCTAAGACACAGAGGAATAACAGCTAAAACTGATTGAATCAATACTGTAGCATGACTGGCGAAAGACAAGATTCTCCATTTCGGGCTTCAATTTTTTTAGTAACCTTGGAAAGTAAAGGTTGAAAGTTTTTAGTATATTTAGCGTAAAAACTATAATCCATTTTAGTATATTTTTTAAAGATTTTTATTCAAAGCAAGTTATGCAAGCTTGTTTTATAGTATATTTAGCAAAAAAATATAAGAATACAAATAGCATACCAAGGTGTTAGGACTTCCATTCCCCACTTATCCCAAAATTCCATTATTGCCAATACTCCTATCCATCCCCACAATTCCGATACATTTAATTTTCACCATGCGTGATGTATTGAGAGGATTCTTTTAGCATCCCCTTACCGTACTCAATAACAGCATGCAAATAATAGTTGATAATATATCACATAGACATTGAAATCTCAATTTTATTTTATGTAGGCATTATAATCAACTCTTGGTCAGGGGCGGCTCAACACACATAGAGGCCTAAAACTAAATGCTAAAATGAATCATTTTTTTAATTAAAATTTATGTAATTTTTTTATTAAAATTTTATTTTTCTAGCTCTTTGAGATGCAAAATTTTTAATTAAACTTTTATAATCAAGTTCTTCTAACATTTCTTTTTCAATTGATAACATAGCCAATCCATTTAATCTTTCTTGAGACATTGTTGATCTTAAATAATTTTTATTAATTTTAATTTTGAAAAACTTCTTTCTGCCGAAGCAACACTTATTGGAATTGTTAACATTATTCTAAAAGCAATATAAGCATTTGGAAAAGAATCAAGTCTTTTTATATGATTAAGTATATCGATTGAACTATTATCTTTCATTTGTACAATTTTTTTAAAATTTTAGCTCTGAAAATAAATCTAAACCTTCAATATCAGAGTAATTATTATATTTTAAGGAACATTCAAGAATAAGGCAATATTCTTTCAAACTATTATTATCTAACGACTTCAACTTTCTACTGCTAAATAGAAAACCAAAAATATTTTCATATATCTTAAATTGTTCAAATCTACTTTGGAGTGAAAAAATTGCTTGATCTACTATATATAAGAAATAATCAATTCTAAATGATTCTTCAAGAGATCTTATTATTTCGTTATCAACATTCTCATCAAATTGCTTTCTTCTATGAATAATACGTTTATCATGAAATTTAGGTTCTATATCCATTTGAGATGCAATTTTTTTAGAAGAAATCATAGCAGATGTAAATCCATTTTCTCTATATTTTTTTAAAAAAGAAAGAAGACCTTTTAATTGTTCTATAGCAATATCAATACACATATCTTTCGATTGTAAATTTTTGCTAACTGAGTTAATAGCAAATAATATATCATACCAAATAGTCATGCCCAATAAAAATTCAAAATGTTCAAGCTCATATGTTGCTAAGCAATTAGCTTCACTTTTAGTTTTAGGATCTTCACTAACTTCTGCTAATTTTAATAAAGCATCTCTTATTTATGGAGCTTGAAATCTTATTGCTTTAATACTTTCAATACGGCTTTCCCAACGTGTTTGTGATAATGATTTAAGAGTTAGGCCAGGTATATTATCTTGTAAAATTTTCCATCGTTTAGTAGAAGAAGAAAATAGTGAATACGTTGTACCACTCCAAAAAATGATATAGCTTTAGTACAAGAATTAACCATGTCACAAAGTACTAAATTAGATTATGACAACCACATGGTGTATAAAAAGATCTAGGATTTATATCTAAAAGTCTTTTTTGCACTCCTTGTTGCTTGGCCTTCATATTAGATCCGTTATCATATCCTTGCCCTCTTAAATTATTAATATCAAGTCCAATATTTTTTATTTCATCCACAATGGCATCAAAAAGACCTTTTCCAGTTGTATCATCTACTTTTAAGAATTCAACAAAATATTCTATAACTTTAATTGGACTTGATGAAATATCCACACATTGTAATATAAAAGACATTTGCTCTTGATGACTTACATCTGGAGTACAATCAAGTATTATTGAAATATATTTTGCCTCTATAATTTTTTTAATAATTTTATTTCTAATTTCACTTGCTAACAAATTTATCAATTCATTTTGTATATTATGTCCAAGGTGTTGCCGCTCTCGCCGCCGCGCCCGTGCCGCGGATCCGCCGATCCCCCCTGACCGCCTAGCGAGGGAGCCTCCCTTCCTGCGGAGAACCTGCAAAAAGGGGGTTAGAAGACCCTGGCCGGGGATCCCGGCGAGGGAGCTCCGACGGTCAAGTCAGTAGACGACGAGAAGGAACAGACTCTCCAGCCGGACCCTCGAAAGGGTTCCAGACTTAGAGAGTTAACTGGTGAAGAAAACGCTCTGGGGACCAGAATCTCGGCTGGGCCTCCTTGCCGAGCTCGCACCCAGCGTTCCCCTCTTGGGGTCTCTGGTTTCTCTCTCGGAGCGAGGCCTTTTGCCGGTGCTTCCTCCTTGTCCCCAGGCTAGTTGGCTTACCTTGTCGTCCCCAGATTCTTCCCTCTTTATCTCCTTTCGTCCTGCGCTTGTCTTTTTCTCCTGGGAAACTCCCCTCCCCCGTCCTCTTCTCTTTACCCTTTTCGGTGAAAGGGGCCAGGCAGCCTTCCGACCTCGTCCGCCGGGCCCAGCAAGGAAAAGGCAAAGACAGAAGAGAAAGAGGGGAGGGCGGCGCTGGCAGGGCGGCCGGTCAGGCCTCGGGCCCAGTGAGAGCGCTCTCTTCCCCAAGCGTGGGCGCCATCTATCTATGGGGCCTGTTCCGTCAGGATCGCGTCTCTCGGCTGCGGGACCTGTCGGGCCGATGCTAGTGATGTTCCGCATGCCGCCGCCCTCCGTACGGGGCGCCGTCTGGGATTCGTATGGCCCGAGGGATGGCCTCGGGGCCCGTCTCTCTCCCTGGGGCCTTCTCCGTACGAGCGGTCTGACCTCGGCTGAGTTGGACCCGTCTCCGGGGGCCAACTGGCGAGGGGCGAGGGATCGGCCAACCTCGGCTTAGGTGGACCCCTCCTGGGTGGACACCTGGCGAGGTGGCAGGAGGTCGCCTGGCTTCGGCTGAGGTGGGCCCGTCTTCGGGTGGCCACCTGGCGAAGAGCGAAAGATCAGCCGACCTCGGCTTAGGTGGACCCCTCCTGGGTGGACACCTGGCGAGGTGGCATGAGGTCGCCTGGCTTCGGCCGAGGTGGACCCGTCTCCGGGTGGCCACCTGGCGAAGGGCGAAGGACCGGCCGACCTTGGCTTAGGTGGACCCCTTATGGGTGGACACCTGGCGAGGTGGCAGGAGGTCGCCTGGCAAAGGCCGAGGTGGTCCCGTCTCCGGGTGGACACCTGGCGAGTTGGCAGGAGGTTGCCTGGCTTCGGCCGAGGTGGACCCGTCTCCGGGTGGCCACCTGGCGAAGGGCGAAGGACCGGCCGACCTCGGCCCAGGCGGACCCCTCCTGGGTGGACACCTGGCGAGGTGGCAGGAGGTCGCCTGGCTTTGACCGAGGTGGACCCGTCTCCGGGTGGCCACCTGGCGAAGGGCGAAGGACCGGCCGACCTCGGCCCAGGCGGACCCCTCCTGGGTGGACACCTGGCGAGGTGGCAGGAGCTCGGCCGACCTCACTTAGGCGGACCCCTCCGGGCCCGGGCGCCAATGAGGGGGCAGAGGAACTCCGAGCCGAGCTCGACCTCGGCGAAGGCGATTTGCCTTAGACAGTCGTCGGGCGGTGTAATCTTGCCGATCCTGGCTTTGAAGACGTGGCGCTGACTCGGCCGAGGAAACCTCCACGTGGCTCGATCGCATTCGGCGGTACCTGTGCCTGGCCACGTCACTGTCACGGCTGTAACACAAGGTAATGAGTATGAATTTTATTATCTTTAATACGTCGAACATGTTCTTGCATCACCGGATCAAATTCTGCAATCATTTCAATTAAACTTAAAAAATTTCCACTATTTTTTTGATAAATCTTTTCATTTTTTCCACGAAAAGCCAAATTATTTTTACCAAGAGTTTTTACTACAGCAAGAATTCTTGTTAATACGTTTTTCCAATGTTCTTCATCTCTTTTATTTGTTCTTGAATACTTTTATCAATTGTTTTATTTTTCAATAATCTCAGTTCTAAATCAATCCATGAACTCATATTAATAATATGCTCATTACTCATCTCATGACTTTTAAGTTTAGCACTAAGGTTTCTCTAATCTCTAGTACATACATTAGCTAGTTTACTTGTACTAAAAGCTGAATTAAATAATTTGCAAGAAAAACAAAATACTTTATCCAAATCTTTTGAATAAACTAGCCATCTTCTTTCATGCTTCTCTCCATTTGCCAACTTTTGAATATAATATGTAGTAGAAAAATATCTTGAGAATTCATCTTTAGGAAACTCTATATCATTAATTCTAATTGGACCTTTTTGTACTAATAAATCTCTCAAATTTGTATCAATATTTATCCATTGACTTGGATCATAAATATTTTTAGGAATACAATCATTTAAATCAACAGTTTGGTTCTCTTCATTATGATTTTGAGTATCAATTTGAATCACTTCATTAACTTCTTCTTGTTCTAGTATTTCATTATCATCTAATTCTAAAAGATTATTAACTTGTTTATTTAAGGAACATTCACCAATATTTTCTGATGTATTATTTTTATTGCTTGTAAAAAATTTATCAAGAGCCCCTTTTTGAGATAGAGTTAAACTTTCAATTCTTCTTTTTTTTTGAAGTTTAGAATAACCAGATTCATATTTTCGAGTTGACATATTTAAATTCTTATTATAAAGTACCAAAAAAATTAGATATTATAATTATCTTATATTTTTTAAATGGCTAATACAAGATCAACAATCAAAATTTCTAACTCAATGAATTAACTATTATATAAAATAGAGATAATATAATAATATAATATAAATTTTAAATTAAAAATAAAAAGTTTGCAAAGTTTAGAATAATAGTACCTGATTGTTGAATGCTTATTGTAAATCAGATGAATAATCAAGCAAGCCTTATGTAGGAGTGCGGAGAATGTGAGTTGAGAGCCTTGAAAGTACTACTAAGGAAAAAAGTTAAGAGAATGAGAAAAGAAGAATTAAGAAGTAGATGTTATAAATTGAAAACAACTTGGTTTTATAGAAAAAAAAAGTATCCGTTTGTACTTCATAAATTCAATTTACCATTTGTTAATTGGAAATGAGAGAAACAACTTCGTAGTTGAGAAAGAGAATTTGAAAATGATATAAATGCTGTTTGCTAATATCTAAGGTGCCTTAAATGTGAATACAAATACCTATCATAAATGCTATAAATATTTTTTTTTACTAATGGTGCCTATTAAATGCTATAAATACTTTTTTGCTAATGGTGTCTATTAATGCTATGTAATGGGGCCTAAAGCAATGGCTTTAGTGGCTTTACCCTATAGCCGGCACTGCTCTTGGTGTTTAATATTTGCTAAATAGTTCTTGAGCCAACTTGATTTAGCTAACTTTCAAGTTCGAGCAAGTTTTTAGATTTGTTTCAAAACTATGATGGCTGCCTAATTTTTCCTATCATGCTCATTCCTCTTCCTCTGGACCGCAACGAGTCTCTGGAAAGAGGTACGGAGACGACAAGATCCGCTTGGATTTCAGCAAAGCAGCCGTACAACTCTCCACTATTCGTTGGACTAGACGGAGTGCAAACAAATCCTTTGAAAGCAATAAGAACAGCTATGCTTGTTACTGTCTCTGAACTAATCATTTGATCATCGAGAAAGACTTTGCTGTTGTGATTTCATGGATCAAAGGGACGGTGGATTCAGCTTCGACGCATTCTTTGATTCGCGATATCATGTTTTAGCTACATAGTTGTTTCTCGATCCTTATCATGCATATTTTTAGAAATGCCAATTCGACTGCGAACTGGATGGCTTTCTTTATTGTGCTTATTCTGGATAGGTATTTTGTGGATAGGAATGAGAAACTCTTTTTTAAAATTTTAAAATTATATATTTTTAAATTTTTGTTTGGATGCATTCAAACTAGATCCGTAGGTCGAAGCATCAATCTTTTTTTTAAAAAAGAAAACCCGACGATGAGAACTCCATCCACAATTGAAAGCTTCTCGAAGGCCTAACGCGTGGAAACTGCTGGCACCACAATTGAAAGCTTCTAGAAGGGGCCTACGCGTGGCCACCTGGAAAGGTCGCTGCAAAAGTTTGAGAAGAGCATAGAAAGTGGAAGCCCCATCGGTCATTCATTGCAGGAAATAAAATGCGCGTCTTTGGGTCTTCCAACATCTAGAATATTGGAACCTGGATCACGTGCCACCCGCGCCGGATTTCCTCCGATCCCCTTCTAGAAGAATGGGACCCAACAGACGGGACTCACGAGCGCCTGCTCCTTGGAGCAATTTTTAGTGCAATTTGTTTGTAGATTTGGCTATTTTTCCTCCAAAAAGTCTGTCAGTGTTATCCGTGGGACCCACGTCTTGGAGACAGTTTTCTTCCTCTTTTTTCATAAATGGATTCATTTTTAAACAAAAATAAAAGTGTTAAAATCTATTGAAAATAAAGAGATGCAAGGAGAGTGATGTTAGAAGACTGATTTTTTTTAAATGAATAAAATGATTATTTTAAACCATGTTCTAATTGATTTTTTTTATAAAAAAAATGAATAAAACAAGCTGACCACCGACATATGGATTAGAGTTCTGTAACTATTTTCTTTTAAAAATGAAGTGCGGCTGCTAAATAGTGGACTCCTTGCTTGAGCTCAGATATATGGTGCAGTAATAAAAATGATTTGGAATAGAGTTTGATTGGAAGTGGTGGATCGGACTTGAAAGAGAGTTGAAGTTGGTTCAGAAGAGAGATGTTGAGAATCATGAATAAGGTGTAAATGGATCGGGTTGATCCGTTACCTAACTTGATCCAACCTGATTCGTTTAAATCCAATCTAATTTATTTTTTGGGATCCGTGGATTTAGGTCGGGTTTTAAAATTAGATCCATTTCATTTTCCAAGTCAGATATGAATTTATTAAATTTGGATCCGACCCGACTCAAATATACTAATACTATTAGGATCATATCTATTTGGACATTTAAATTATAATTTAAAATTTGTATAAAACTTATTTTTAATATAGAAATAGAGTTATAATTATTTTTATATTTTAATTTATTTTGTAAATAATATTGTTTATTATCTATTTATGATTAATAATAGTTGGCTATACAATAATTAAAATATAGTTGTCTATATTTTATCCAGATCATATATAGATCCAATTTTTTTAGATTAGAACGGGTTATTTACAGACCCGATCCAACTGGAATGACCTATTGGGTTGAGAATTTTGATGGTGAACTCGATCTGACTCGATTCGATTTTCTAGTGGGTCAGATCTAGATCTAATATTAGAATCCAATCAAAGAGCCAGATCAGATCGGGGTCACTCATGACCCGGTCCGACCCAATCCATTTGCATCCCTAATCATGAGTGAGATTTAGTATGAAGATCCGTACGAGCATGTATTTAGTCCCACGTTGATTATTCACATGAAAGATTTTAAATATTTATATATAACCAAAAAACCTAAATAATAACTTCTGATTAGTTTTTTGAATAAAATATTATGTTATTATAGATAATATTAGAGATTACCTAGTCCATATCCTATTTAAACTAAAGTGTTGCCCAGAAAGCAACCTAAGAGGAGGGGTGAATTGGGTCTCTAAAAATTTAAGGCTAAGCTTAATATCACAAGCTACAAACTTTATAAAACAAGATATGCAATCAAATTCAACAAGGTACTATGATTTAATTGCAATGCTCTAGAATAATAGTGCAGCGGAAATTAAAAGCAATAAGCAAAATATAAAGAGCAAGGAGAGAAAGATCAAGCAATCACAAACACAACAAGCTATAGTAGTTCGGTGCCAACAATGCACCTACATCCACTTTCCAAAATCTCCTTGGGAATTCACTATAATCACACCGATTACAGCTGATTAGTTTTCCGGGCTCACTAATCAAAACTCGACTTGTTTTACAAGGCTCACAAGTCACAACCATACTTGGTTTTTCAAGCTAACCAAGAACCTAATTGATTTTTACAAGGCTAACCAAAAACCTCCCTTGGTTTTCCGGGCTAGCCAAGAACCTTAGTGATTTTGCGGGCTAACCACCAATCTAATTGGTTTTCCAAGGCTTACCAATAACCTCACTTGATTTTTCAATAGGCTAACCAATAACTTTTACAAGATATAAGTAGAGAAATAAAGAACCAATGTAAGCTTTCAGTGATAAAGCAAATAAGTTGATGTAGCTCGATGTAGTATTACTTTGCTCTTATTGAAGCCTTTTGAATGCTCAAGATTGAATGTTCTTCAATGCTCTTGATGGCTTTGAATGCTTGGAGGCTTCTTTTTGCTTGAGAGTGGTTGAACCTTGAGTGAATAGGAGTTAAGGCTCTTCTTTCTTTTTTTCTCTCTAAACTCTTTAAGGATATTCAATATGTTGCATTTTGATTTGATTTGGAGCATATAAATACATTTCCAAGATCTCAAAACCAAAATCTAGCCGTTACACTTGTAAAACTAGTCGTTGGGGGGCCTTTGGGCGAGTTCTGCGCTTGAAAAATCTAGCCATTACTGTTGTCAGAACTCCATGTGTCGATACTTCCTCAGTTGAGTCGACACATAAGGTCGACACATGTTCTTCTTGAGTTGACACATAGTTCAAAAAGATCCATTCAGATTCTCTGAAATTCTCAGATATGTCGACACCTTCTCAGTTGAGTCGACACTTTGAGTCGACACATTGCTTCCATATGTCGACACTTCAACTGTTCCTTCAACTTCTGCAAGTTTTGTGGCTTGAAAGTCTCAGGCGATGTGTTGATCCATTTGTCGACACCTTGAGTCGACACATTAGGTCCATGTATTGACACTTCATCTGTGCCAATTGAAACTTTGCTGCGTACCGGCCTGAGTGATACTTCATCTCCATGTGTCGACACTTCATGTCATGTATCAACACTTTGAGTCGACACATCACTGAAAAATACATAGAAACTGCTAATTTTGAGCTAGAACAAGTTTCTACTTAGCTATCTATTCAACCATCTCATAAGTGTCCAAGTCTTCTTTTGATCAATCTTTTCATCACAAACTTGGCTTCTTCAAATTTTATGAGCACCCTTTCAATAAAAATACACTTAAAGCAAATTATTAGTTCTTAATCTTATACTTAACTATTTTGTTTATCATCAAAATCAATTAGTGGAGTCAACATAAAGGATCTTATACACAGATTCATTAGGCTAACCAAAGAAAGGATCTTATACACATATTTATTAGGCTAACCAAAGAATTCAAATAATATCTTCTAACTAGATTTTTTATGGATGAAATCCTGAATTGTTATATTTAATTTCACATGAAATACTTAATAAAAAAGAATTGTTATATTTAATTTCACATGAAATACTTAATAGAAGATATATAGATGGATTGGCATAAATGGTTGGGTTTAACACTTAACTGATACGGAGTGAGTTACCAACATATATTATATTTTACAAAAATAAATAAAACAAAATGACAGTTGCTACCATATTAAAATTCATGTTATTCCAAAGTTTTAAATTCTAATGAATGAATTTACAATGCATGTTAGACTTAATATTACCCAATTTACAACTTTCAAGAAAATGTTAACAACAAAATATTAGTAAATTAATATTTTTGCTCTTGCCAAGCATCACCCATACCGCTTAGAGGGTGGGGATTTTATTTTAATTGGAGTTAACCTTTGATGAGTGGATAGATGTAGGGTAGAAAGGTGGGGATTACCCTCTCTTATCCTTAAAATAAAAATCTTATTAATTCATTCTCTCTTAAAATCTTGACAAAACCTACTAACACATAAGTAATCATTGTTAAGATAAATAATCTTCATTAAGTAGAAAGTACTTCATTCTTATATAATGAGAGATTTTTGAAGTCATATGATTTAACGTTACCAATAATTTCATAATTTAGGTTTTGTTAAGGATTATCATTATTTTAATTTTTTTTATTTTCCTTCAAATGAGTAAAGTATATGAAGATCGATATTAAAATTAGCAATCACACAAAAATGCTGCCAATTTTTGCTTTTGTCTTGACTTCAACCATAATAGCAATCATACAAAAATGTTACCAATCTTTGTTATCAAAAGTTTTAAAAATTTCTTGAATAAATATTTAGTTTGGCTTAATTTTTGTTTTTTTTTGAATTTTTGAAAATAAAGAATAATACAAGAATAATGCCAAACGAGAGTTAGGTTCCAGTTATACTTTTATGATATAAGAATAAGCTAATGCCTTCTCGGTATTAGCATGCCATAATGGCTTTTCAATAGAAATGATAATAGTATTAATAATATTCGATCATATTCGATTTTGTATTCAAATATCTTCGAATATGGACATAAATTAGAGCATTCAACTAACATCTATATTTATATCCATATTTATAAAAAAATAAATATAGATAAATAAATCTGATCCATATCTGAATATTTGATTTTACATATAATTATATTTAATTTTATATAATATCTTTTAATTTTTTAAAAAATATATAAATATATTAATATATTATTAGCTTGATTTATTATCCACTTAATAATATTTTTGATTCTATTATCATAAAATTTAATTATCCAACTCTAATATATATATATATATATAATTTATATCTATTTAAAATAAATATAAATATTGAATTTTATATTTATTTAATATTTATATTTATACTAATATTAAATAAAATAAATATAAATATATTGATATTTAATTTATATTCGATCGAGCTCCAGCCCAATTTCTTGGGTTTTTAACGAAAATAATATAAAAAAAAATTTAATTATCTAAATGCCGCCGTTCGATTTTTATTTACAAATATAGGTGATGTTGGCCACGTGGGCAGACGACGTGGCATGGAACGAGTGGAGGTGGCATGTGAAAACGTGGGTTAGACTCGCGAGTTCTGTATGAAATCCCGGGTTTAATCCACAATTTTATTTCGGAATATCCACCTGGCATCTGAAAATGCGGGTTGGACCCGCGAATTCAGGGTGAAATCGCGGGTCGAACCCGCGAATTCAATACAGTGGATTTCTCTTTTCCATATAAAATCACGGGTTCAACCCGCGTTTTCATGAAATCGTGGGTTGAACCCGCGATTTCGGTCTTTCATAACGGGTTTAAAAGAAATCGCGGGTTCAACCCGCGATTTCATAAAAACATTGGTTAAACCCACGATTTCAGGAAAAATGGGGTTAAACCCGCGATTTCAATTATAATATTTTTTTAAAAAATATATATTTCATAATTTTTTTTTATTAAATAAGAGTTATATTTATTAATTTAATAAAAGAAATTAGGTAGGTTTGGGTTTAGGGTACAGGTTATTTAGGGTTTACAATTTGTAGGGGTGCAACTGATCCGTGCCGCCCCGAAATTGGGTCGGTTTGGGTTAGTATTTAAAAAAATCAGACCGAATTTTGGATCTATTTAGTTTTGAACCAGTATCGGGCATCCCTTTGGCTCGGATCGGACCGATCCAATATTGATCTGCTAATAAATTCGGAAAAGAGCCGATCTCGATCCATCATTATATCTGATCAAAATGTATCGACCGACTCCCGTCCTTCTGAAATTCATTATAATAATTTTATAATATTATTTTTATTAAATTTAAATTTTTTTCCACTAATTAATAAATTATTATAAATTTTAAAAAGATGATTTTTTTAAATTATTTTGTTAGTCCATATATTCCAATGTAATTCCATTCTTTTTAGGAAATTAGGATTTACGTGTTAGGATTTAGAATTTAGGATTATAGGATTGGAACTAGTTCGGTAATAACATACAGTGTTATAAGTTTAAATAGTGAAAAAGTAAATTATAAAATATGATAATTATAATTACAAAATATAAGAATACAATATAATAAGTTCAAACAGTGAAAAAATAAAATACAAAAATCCTAAGCCCGCATGGTGGCCGTCTCTTCGTACGTGGAGGCTGCTGTCGACGACGTACTTGCTCCGCCTCAATCGGCTCCTGATGCTCCGACGGATCATGTACATCTAGAAATGCATGCGATGCAGATGCATCATGCGAGGACCCCTCGCCTATAGGCTGTCCTCCTCCATGTCCTGAGTAATCAGGATGCATCGGATAGTCCAATCTAGCAGCATACTCAAAATGTGCAGTAGCATCCTCTGTAGATGTGAACTGTCTCACATCCTCATGGAAAAAACTACCGACGGACATATATGGATCGTACTCCTGCATCGGAAAGGGAGATGTATTGAATCGTCGAGTACCTCATGTGTGCTGAGCAAGAGGTGCTGTAGACGTAGATGCATATCAATAAGGTTGAACAGGAGGAGGTGCTGTCGATGTAGATGCATATGGATAAGGATAAGGCTCTAGAGTCTCGTCGTCTCTGTCGTCCTCCCAAGCAAATTCCCGTAACTGGACACGTGCAAACTCACCAACAACATCAAGAGTGGACTGACATATGTCCTGTATATGCTGCGAGGGCGTCGCTATGGAATCTGGCATAGCAAGCTGATAAATTATCGCAATGCCAGTGGTATGAAAGTTACAAACATTTAATGAGTTAAACAAAATATGAAATATATGATAACGATGTGTAATAGAATAAAAAAAAAATTCATACCACATAATCATGCATTGCACCATCATGACGATAAATCGTCGACTGATGCCGCGATACCATTGCATGTATGGATCATGATGATGCATAGCACCATCAGCAGGAGCACCATCTACAATCAAATCATGATGGCTCTCCCATAACTAAATATATGCACGATGACTGCTGCTCCAATTCTGATCGGGTCATCCCCTAAGATCGAAACGATGCAGTGCACGATCTGTAGCACATCGATCGGGTACGACCTGTCGAAATCCGAACTTTTGCAGCACTCTATCAGGAAAATGCCACTCTACGATATAAAAATATATGAGTGGCACTCTACTATGCCATATATGCTGACCATGAAGGCAATAATCCGGTAGATGTGCAAGTACGTTATCCGTATATGGCATCCATATCACCTGTTAATGAACAATATCGAGTATGTATTAAATAAGTAATATAAAAATATTTAACTGTTGACAAAGATAAGTGCTAGTTGTTACCTGATTTAGACTCAGATGATCAATCAAATGTCGATACGAAGAGAGAACATATTTAGGTACCTCCGTAATGGCAATATCATCTCTCCAATTGTACATTAAATAAATTAATTTACATATACCAATAAATATGAGTAATCATTAAATTTAAATAAATTTACAATTTACTGCATCCCCAGTAGATCCTGTGGTAAACCAGCTCCTCCATCATTTAAATCGATCATAGGATCCTGAGCCGGGTGAAATAATTTGCGTGGTGCTAGGATAGGAAATCTATCCCATGCCCATAACTGGAGAAGCAACAAAGGACCAGCTATCTCAGTGGCATCTCTCCTGCTCGTCCTACACAACTCTCTATATAACCAGGTGAGCCCTGCACTATCCCAACTATAATGACCAGCACTCTCGAAATCTGCAAGTAGGGGTAGGAACATGAGATGCATCTTATCACCAGATTTATCCATAAACAAACACCCACCGATCAGTTATAGAATATACGCTCGAGCATATCGCTGTATTTGTATCTCGTCAGCATCAAGTGCTAGCTCATGAAACTCTTTCGCTAGCCATACCATGCTCAAGCGGCAACCATGAAGTCTATCCTGTGGTGGGATAAGCCCTAATAAATCCTGACAAACCTGTCGCCAGTCTATCAGTGTAGTACCTATCACTGGTAGACCGTCGATAGGCAAACCTAGCTGGATAGCAATATCCTGTAAGGTGATGGTACACTCTCCATGGGGTAAATGAAATGTATGCATCTCGGGATGCCAACGCTCCACAAAGATTGTAATCAGGTGCCAGTCCAAACGTATGTATCCTACTCATGCAAGACCGCAAAAGCCAGACTGTAATAGTAAAGGTACTATGCGCCTATCGAGTCGTATCGACCTGCGCATAATCAACTCTCTACGTCTACAATATTGTACAGCATCAACCTGTCCCTCCCATGCTAAACGGGATCGATGAATATCCTGATCGTACAACATGGAGGGATCTACTGGACCGGGATCCATGACTGTAGTATGCAATAACATATATGTAAAACTAATAAACAAATTACAATATATGCAACGTAAATATAAATTACATATAACTAAAGAAGTCCATAAATTACACGTAAATAGCAACTTACATGACAAGTCAGTAATATGTCAGTAATCAATCAAATATAATAACCTAATTGTGAGACAATCAAATAGTACAAGTAATCAGATTCGAAGCTCCAACCATTAGCTGTCCTGACATATCAATAAGATAAAAAGAAATACATATCAGTAATGTACATGTCATAATCAATAAATAATAGACTGTATAAAAGAGAATAAACCGACCGTAAAATAAAATACCTACACAATGTCATTTGTCAAAAATATCCTGACCCCCTTGTACTCTTGTTGGATAAGACCGTTTATCATGTCCTTCCTCCTTACAGATGGCACACCTTCGTTTGTTTCCAAATTCATGGATATCCATATCATTCCTAATTCTCGTAGAACGAGGCCTGCCCTTCTGTCTCAGCCTACTCATATCGGGCAAAATAAGGGTTTCATCATCATGCTCAGGCCAATATTCTTCATGTGGAATTGGTTGAAATTGTGGTGTATATGATTGATAATAATCATGTAACGTATAGCATCGATCAACGTATTTATAGAAATCAATTGCAACATATGCACATGCAACCATTACATGAGAGCAGGGTAAATGATAACACTGCCATTTCTGGCATGTACATGTCCGATGCTGTAGTCGAACTACCTGTATGTTAATGTAACAGAAATGAATACGTAACCAACATACAATATTATGTTAGAAAACATATAAGAACGTATAGTCACCTGTATATTATCGTCTCGGTTTATGTTTGCACCATGCCTTGCCGTCTTTACTTGAAATAAGCCACTTTCTCTATCAAATCTTGTAACAGTATGTGATGTAGCTTTCACTTGTTGCGAGATTATGTGTCCCATAACAAAAGGAGTATATATTTCATTCCTGTCAAGTGCATCATTTGCCTGGGCACGTCGACCATCAAAATAAGATACAAGTCGAAAGAAAGTCAACTACACCAATGCGTTTGCTGGCAGGAATCGAGCATTTTTTAAAACTCCAATAAAACACTCAGATAAATTTGTTGTCATCATTCCATAACGTCGACCGTCATCATGTGCAAGTATCCATTTATCTAAAGGGATATCATTCAGCCATTCAGCAGCTTCTGGTTTTAATTTTTCAATGATTCGCATAAATTTTTGAAATTTTCTAGGCTGTGTTTGCAATCCCGCTTTTTTCATCAAATCCCATAATTTTGGATCACGAAATTTTGTGTTGAAATTGCTAGCCACATGACGAAGACAATAAACATGATGAGCATCCAATGGCTGCCAACCCAGATACTTATTTTGCACTGCAGATAATATACCAGCATGTCGATCAGAAATTAGACAGATACCCTGACGTAATGTAACAAAATTTCTAATGCAAGCTAAGAACCAACCCCATGTATCAGTTGATTCTTCATCAACAATCGCAAATGCAAGTGGAAATATCTGGTTGTTCCCATCAACGACAGTTGCAATCATCAACTTCTCCCTATACTTTCCATATAGGAATGTAGCATCAATACTTATTACTTCAATGGATGGTGCAAAGACCCAGAAAACACGATCAAACTGAGCATAAGATGGAATACAAGTAGGGATGCTGATGAATTTCACCTTAGTGCCCGAATTAAATTCTTCAACAGCATGCAACCATCTTGGCATCATATAATATGAAACATCCCAATCACCAAAAAGCATGGCTATTGCTTTTTGCTTCGCTTCCCATAATTTCTGTAACTAGGTGTATAATTATATTTATTTTTAATTACTGCACCAAGTCTAGAAATAGCAATTGAAGGAATTTGTTTGACCAGATCCCGAATTTCATTTGCAATTAATGTTGAATCCAGCCCAGAATGATCTTGAGACATCATTGGAGATATGCATGTATGGGGACTAGTATATTGTGTGATCTCAAATTGACCATGCCGTTTAATAGCTCTCAACATCCATTGACATCCTGACTCTCTATTATTACATTTCAGATGCCATAAATTGGGATTAGACTTAATCACCTTGAACTCGTGATGTCTGTCCACAGAATATTGCTTTATTGTTGTTTGTAATTCTGCCTTATCTATGAAACGAAGTCCTTTACGTAACTCTTTATCTCTTTGCCATACAATAGAAGGTTCTTGCAATGTAGAGTACATGGACATATTAGCAGCAGTTCAATCAATCTGATTGAATATTTCAGAGGGGGCTTCAACATAGGTTTATTTGGAACAGGAATATCATGTGGACTTCGCACAGGTTTTGATGGACCAGCTTCATTATGTTCATCAGCCACATCATCTTCAATTTCTTCGTCATTTTCATTAAAAAGGTGATTGTCTAAATGCACCGTATCATCAGTTGCTGTATATATCGATGCTTCTCTAACATTACTTTTTGGCATATTAATGTCTACTATTTTTGGACTATAGTATGACATAACCTGCTCACTTACATGAATGTTTATTATATTTTGAGCAGCTGCTTCATAATCATCCTGTTCATGAACAGGTTCGGAAGCTTCAGCAGACTGAATATCTATGTACAACTCTGCACCTGATATACAATGATGTGAACTGATCATTGAAAATATTATGTCCATGTCCTCATCATCATTTAATGGAACGGGTTCATACTTAACATATGTCGCCTGTACAACTTGTGGATATCTATACATGATCAATATTTTTTTTTTACTTCTATCAATATGAAAGATTCTACATATTTTATTCTCTAATTTTTCAAATACATACCATGTTTAATTTTAATTATCTTTTTCGGTCCTGATTATACTCAATACCATATTTGCCTCTAATCATAGAACCATTGATATAGCATAAGGCTGTGATTGTTTCTCCCATTATGGCCTATATGTTTAATAAATCAAAAAAGTTTAGAGATAAATTTCTCAAAATATGTAATACCATCATTAAATATATAATAAAACTAAATAAATAACATGACAATAAATGATAAATGATAAATGCATCCTATCATCAACTACTGGGCAAAGATAGGTCCTATCCCATTCAAGAATTGCATTACAAAATCAAAAGGTGTGCAATGAAGACCGAATAAAATTTCGGCAGTATTTTCTCTTAGTTCTCCACATACAAATATTTATGTATGTGAAGAACAAAAGGAAAATGATACTCAAAATTTCATTCTCTCTTCGTTGCACACTTTTTGATTACTATAAACTGACCTGTAAAATTATTTGCAATCCCCAAACTATCCATTTTTGGACAATCAATTGATTAATGTGCATAATTTTCAGCTTTGTACAAATATAAACAAATGTACAGATACTATATATTATGCATATTAATCAATTGACGGGTCTACGCTTCAATGTAATGCAAATTTTATATTCGTATATACGAAAAATCAAATGTTTAACTTGACAGTCAATTTTGACACATAATTTATGCAGTAATAACAATATCTGCATTCTACACAATGTAAATATTCATGCTGCACAACTAAAAAAATTAAAATAAATAAATTTATAGATATATTAATTTTGTATCACAACTTATTTATGTTATAATAAAAATTTATTTATAAGCTATAAAATATAATATATTTCAGTCATTATTATTTACATCATAATTTTTTTCTTAATAAACATATCAATTATCTATATTCCTATATTAAATAATATAATCAATATTAATTTATTAATCCTACATAATTATATATTTATAAATAACTAATTATTAAAATTATTCAATAATAAACTAATTTAATATATTATTTTTCATAACATAATTTTAAGTATTCCACGTTTATTAATATTTACTACCTCATTTTATATACTACTATAATTTATGTCTATTTCAACAATAAAAATACTTATTTTTTATAAGTAAATATTATATAATATTTTTAATATCGAATTAAAAAATTTATAAATATAAGTTTTTCCTAAACATTTATCCCAATATTTATTTTTTTAATAATAAACATTATTAATTTTTATAATTTATACAATTCTAAATATACATATTTATTTTTTATATATGTATAATTCTAAATATTATATAAAAAATAAATATTGGGCAAGCTTTGTTATATAATTAGAATTATATAATTATATAATTATATAAATTATATAAAAAATTATACTAGAAAAAATTAAACTAACATGCCGTAAAAAATATCACAAAATATAATACAATCAAAAATTAATTATAAAAAGATATATAAATCATACCTGCAGGTGGGGCAGCTAAGCGGTAACCGGTGGATATACAATACACTTGAAGTTCCTAAAAAAAAAAAAAAAATAGATCAAACGGTTAGAATATAAAATTCAGATTTAACATATCTACCCATCTAGGAATAAAAACAAACACCTAGGAACCGTAGGTGGGGTAGCCAAGAGTGGACCGATGGAGCAACCAAGAAAGAACCAGTGGATCGGATGTGAGGCAGCTAAACAGGAACTGGTGGACCGGAGGTGGGGCAGCCAAGAGAAAATCAATGGGGTAGCCAAGAAGGAACCGGTAGGGCAGCCAAGAGGGACCGGTGGGGCAACCAGGGACCGCAGGTGGGGCAGCCGGGACCGGAGGTGGGTTAGCGAACCGGAGGTGGGGCAGCCGGGAACGGAGGTGGGGCAGCGAACCGGAGGTGTGGGCTCGGCAACGCAAAGTAAAAAACAAAAACCTGGGCGCCTGTGGAAGAAAAGTGTTCGGCTGAGAAATCGCGGGTTCGACCTGCGTTTTCGACCTGAAATCGTGGATTGAACCCGCATTTTCTCAATGAAATCGCGGGTTCAACCCATGTTTTCTTAATGAAATCGCAGGTTGAACCCGCATTTTCTGTCCAAATCCACAGCTACGTGGAGCCTCCGAGAAAGAATCGCTGGTTCAACCGACGATTTCACTCCCGAATTCACGATTTCAACCTGTGTTTTCACGTCATATGCCACGTGCCTGAACCAGCTGCCAAGCAACGTTGACACGTGATCAAAATCATCTATTTTCGTAAATAGGTCGGAGCCGATGGTATTTTGATAATTAATTTTTTTTAATATTATTTTGGTAGAAGACCCCAATTTCTTCGCATCACGCATTATGGTGGGGGTTTGGATAAGCAGGGAACGTCACGTGGATAGAGAAATATTGGAAGAGGTGATTAGACCAAAAGAGAACTTCCACCTTGAGGTGACGCAAACTGAACCAATGGAATTCAGCGCCAAAGAGATGGAGAGGCGTAAACGACGCGTCTTGAGCCAAGTCGGCTTCGCCAAGCTTCAGCTGGCCAATGTTTAGCGCCAACGATTTTTTTTCCTCCAGAAAATAACTTTAGATCTTCTTCTTAGTCTCTTGTCTTGTGGGGTCGGATCGTATCTTTATCAAATTAATTATTTAACCGTTGGATTGAAAACCGTCTGGCTGATGGAATGAAAAGATTGCGGTGATTTCGGATCGCGATCCAATTAATTATTCTTTCCTGCAAAAGATACAACCCGAACAATACCAAACAACAATTAATCTCACCGTTAACTTTTTAACTTTTATGGATTTGGTTCTTATTATGTGCAATGAAAATTAATGTGCTCCAAGAAACAGGGAGAAAAATAACGCGGAGGTGCTTGCTACACAAATCTTGACCTAATTGTTGATTCTTTATGGATTGTGTCATCATTAGAAACAATGGCACCGTTTCCGTTCTTTGTTATGGCTTTTCTTCCATCTAGTCTTCCTTCAACTGGTATAAAGCTAGAGACCGGCGGCTATGTACTATGAAAAAATAGATTTATTCAATTTTTCAAAACTTACCGACTCGTCGAATATATCATCTCCCTATCTACTCCTGTGGGTAAGATCTTTGTTTAAAATGGCAACTCTCATAAATAAATTTTGAATCTAAAATATGAAGAATGGCTAGTTAAAGATCAACTTATTCTTGGATGGATCCTATCATCACTTTTGATTGGTGTTACCATTTAGATAATGAGACTTACCTCCTCTCATAAGGTTTAGACTTTCCTAGAAAAAAGTTTCAATTCTCAAACTGGTACCCAAAAGATTTATTGGACAAATAATGATAAGATTTATACAAAAGTTCATTATCTATGACGGAATATTTGCAACATGCGAAAACTCTTGTTGATCAACTTGCATTGGTTGGTCATCCCATTCCCAAGCAATATGCAGTTGAACGTATTTGCAATCATCTAGGAAAGGACTCGGAGTCTCTCATTATTGCATTATCCTTATCTTTTTCTTCTCTCCCCATGAAATATCTTACTACTATACTCTTAACACAAGAAGCATATCGACAATACAGTCATCTATGTATATCTATTACTTGTACAAAGGTGTTACAAGATCAGCCATTCTCTATTATCTCTCTCATGGCATATGCTACAATCAAATCTTTTAGTCCCCTGCTACCTTGGCCTCCTAAACAAGACTACAAAATATGCCCAAATTATCTGCAATTTCATGATCAATCACTCATGCTTTTCATGGCTAGCAATATAATAATGAAAAAAATCGTACCAACAAGTACTCTCCTCATTGATGGGTGTGTGGCAAGTATGGCCACGTAGCTCTAATTTGTGACTATGATTTTAATCAAGAATATCAAGTACAGGTAACTTCTGCATCACCATTTATGTCTATACTATTACTATCACCATCTATGGGTTCGTAGGCTCATACCGGCATTTATCCATCTTCTCCATTTGTTGATGATCATGTTTAGCATCCTGACACTGGAGCTACTCATCATATCACTACTAACTTGACAAATTTATCATTGTATTCCAAATATAGTCATCCCAAGAAACTTACCATTAGTGATGGAACGGGTTTGATAATAAAACATACTGGTATCTCTACTCTTACTTCTCCATCTTGTACCTTTCAATTAACTAATTTGTTACATGCTCCTTCCATTTTTTGTAACTTACTTTCTATTTCTAAGTTTACTCAAGATAATAATTGTTCTTTGAATTACATCCTTCCTATTTTTTTATGAAGAATCACCGCACCAAAACAACACTGCTTAAGGGTCGAATTCATAATTGTCTCTGTTACTTATATAGTCAAGCTTCATCTACAAAAGTTATCCAAGGCTCTCTTAGCATCATCTTCTTCGCATTTATCTCTTCATCTATGGTACCATCATCTCGGTCATGCTGCAATGTAAACTATTCATTCGATTACTTTTACTTCTTCTATTTTCTTTTCTCCTAGTAATGATAAAGTTATATGTGAACCATGCATTCTTAATAACTGTCACCAATTGCCATTTTCTTTAACTCAGTCAAGATCGTCCAAATCATTAAAACTTGTCCATACAAACATTTAGGGATCTATCCCTAGTTACTTCTCACTTTGGTTACTGTTATTATATTTATTTTCTAAACGATAATTCCAAATTTTCTTGGTATCATCCAATGGTCGATCTATCTACTATCTATAATGTCTTTGTGCATTTTTGCAATCATGTTAAAAATATTTTAGTTTTCAAAATTTATTTTCTTAAAATTTATAGTGCTATGGAATTGTTGTCCAAATGCTTTCAAAATGATCTTGGTAGTGATGGCATGGATATCGTATTTTATGTCCATTCTCATCTCACCAAAATGGTTCCATGGAATAACAAAATACTATCATATTATGGAAACTAGGCTCGCTCTTCTCTATGATTTGAATGTTCTGCATATCATTTAGAATGTCATTTTTTAGATTGCCATCTATATTACAAATCATTTTCCCACTCAAACATTGTATGGATTTTTTGCATCAGAATATATATTCAATAAAAAAATCCAATTATCATTCTTTGTATATTTGGGTGTCATTGTTATCCATTTCTACATTCATATAATAAAAATAAGCTTGAATAACAATTACTTCCTTCTATTTTTCTTGGCTATCCTTCAAGCTACCTTGGTTATCGATGTTATGAACATACAACTAAACATATTTTTATTTCATACCATATTTTTTTTTAAGAAAATATATATCATTTTCATTATGTTAGACCCTTTTCTATTTCACCTTCCTTGCCTATGCCCTCTGCACCATCCTCTCCTATACTAGTGTCTAATTACCACCTGTAATCCATTACTTATAGAAATACTCAAGACCCTTCTCTTCATTTGCCATCACAACTGTGTAGATGCTTCTAATGGACATTACATGCTGAGTCACCTTCTCAAAGTTTGATTGATAACACAAACTCAATGCATGCAATGTCTTTTTCTCCTAATGAACCATCTTACAACTGATGTGTCTCCTTTATCACTATCTACTCATGAGTCTTTTGCTGAAGGCACTGAGCATCCATTTCACTCATCTTAGTTAGTATCCCTTGGATTGAATGAATCATCTTTATCGGCTATACCTAAACAACGTCAACTTATCCCATTGTTACTCAATCAAAGAATGGCATGTTGAAGCCCAGTTGTATTAATTTCAAACATCCCCTTGCTTTCACTATACATTATGATGATATTGAGCTAACATACTTCTCTCAAGCCCATAAGGATGTTAAATGGTGTAAAGCCATGGTGGAAGAATATAATGCCCTCATTAGTAAGTACCTAGTCTCTTGTTCCTCCACCATCTAATCAAAATATCATTGGCTGTAACTTGATGTTTAAGATCAAGAAAAAAGCTAACATCACAATTGATTGATATAAAACATGCTTAGATGCTAAAGGCTTTAATCAATCAGCGAGGGGGCATTGACTATGACTAGACATTTAGTCCCATTATCAAACTCATAACCATCAATACTATCCTTTCTCTAGCTTTTAATGTTGGTTGGCCTATTCATCAGCTTGATGTTAAAAATTTATTTCTCCATGGCCATCACTTTAAGATTGTTTATACAAAACAACCTCCAGGCTCTATTGATCTAGCATATCCTGATTGTATATGTTGCCTCCACCACTCCTTATGTAATGGCCCAGCCCATTTGACCAGCCTTAAAACTCCAAGCCCAGAGAAGCCTTTGAATGAATTTTATAGCATGGTCAAAAAAAAAGGTGAAGAAGAAGACTCCCAACTTTTGAAGGAAATCAATGCCATGGAGTTGGACTCCTCCATACCTCTATTTAAAGGGAAGAGATCTTCCTGAACTTCCCACCAAGAGATGACTCCCCTAAACAAAGAAAAATTGCCAGATCTCTTTCATTGTAGCCACCTAAAATTGGAGCTATTAGCATCACTGGAGACCAAGGTAATCCCCGACCCTTCTTGTTCTCTTTATTCTCCTTCTTTCCATGGCCTCAAGCCCCATTACTACCCGTCAAATTGCAAAAATTGATCGAGGAAAATCTTTATCCACTTCCTTTGCCACTTCTCCTATTTTTTTTTGTTTTGCTTCCCCTTTTTCAGCCATCGATGCCGTTGTTCCTTAGCACCACACCATAGGGCATGATGCCCAACCTCCATACCAACCCTCGGTAAGGTTATGGCTACTAGCGAGTGACCAATGATCCAAAAACATGATAAAACCCTTCTTCCTTATTTTTATTTTTTATTTTTCTTGATTCTCATTGATCGGCCACTTGTCATCGACCATACCCCGCTCCATCGTTGCTGGCTGCCTATTACTATTGCCTACCACTAGTCCTCTGGCCATGAGCCACTAGCCCCCTTCCTCCCTTGTTCGGCCAAACAAAGAATGAAAGACAAAAAAAAAAGAAGAGAGAAGAAAGAAGAGGAAGAAGGAAAAAAAGAAAGGAGAGAGAAAATATCTCTCTCTTAATTCTCTCTTCTTCTCTCTAAGATTTCTCTCTCTACTCCCTCTTTCTCTCTCTATCTGATCCATGGATTCTAATAGAGAGTCCCATACTTCTTTTTCTATAAATAAAGATGATCTTTTGAAAAGATATTCAGAATTGGTTTGATATTTATGCAATATATGGATTCCTTATTTTTCAAGTTTTTTTCATATTTTTCACTAGCCGATCATTGCCGCTGGCTATCTAAGGCCACCAACCCCTGGCTAGGCCCTTTCGCATGATTCCTCTTGGATCTAACATGGATTTCTTCCTTTAAAGGAGATGATGACCCTCTCTTTCTCTTGTCTTATTTTTTCTTTCCTCGCCTACTTTCTCTTTCTAAGAAGATCTATGAATTCTAGTATTAAATTACATCTTCCTTTCTTATGGCCCATGTTAACCCTCAATTATGAGACCCTAAATTATCTTGGTGCCTGGGTAGCCTATCAAGCTGATCACCCCGATCTTGATTTGAAATCTATTATTAATGAACCATCTTAATCAGTTTTGGCCTTGATCTAATTCATATTTCATGAATTTTTTGACCGAGTCATGTAGATCTAGTCTATCTGATTTGTTTGACTGACCATCTGATCAACAGTCTCATCTTCCTATTATTTAATGCAATAAATTTATCAAATCTGATTAATCATGCTTGTATAGTTTTGAATAGGTTTGATAAATTCGTTTAGCAAAGTCTGAAGATCTAGGACAAACAAGGTAAGTAAACCTTATGCTCCTTATTTATTTAAATTATCATGTTTAATATATAAGATTTGTTATTGATAAAATCATATTTTTTTAGAAACCAAGATCAGCATATATATTATGAAGATCATACTTTATTATAAAATAAGTGATTTCATTAATATTTTAATAAAGATGGCATATTTATGAATTATGAATTTGATCATGTTATTTAGTTATTTTTTTATCTATTTATATATATATTTGTTGACTCCTAGAATGATTTTGATGATAACAAAATATTAGAGCATGCATGTGGTACTAACTACTTTCAAGGATTTTATAAGTTTTGTAGGATGATTTGAATGAACAACCACTCTTCCTATAGTTCTTAAATTATTGATGTATGTCAAAATTATTTTTTTGAAAAAGTATCATGTAGTGTAGAGCCCAAAGAAAAATCACTTGTGTATTCATGAAAATGGGCCAGTTCAATGTAATTTTTCAAGTTTAAATTACTTAGTTTATGCTTCGAAGGAGTTTGAAAACCTTTGAAGTTGGTTGGAAGCCTTTGGAAGAATTTTGGAGAAGTTTGGAAGGTATTTTGGCAAAACCAGTCACTCGAGCCAACTCAAAGCAAAAGAGCCGACTCAATATTTTGGCATGGCACAGAATTTTCTAGCATGCAGACAACCGAGCCGACTTGAGAGTAAAGAGCCGACTCAGGCAAAGTTCAATTTCTGAAGTACTGAGAATCCGAGCCGACTCTAAGAATCCAAGCCCACTCCTCCAGAGTTTGAAAAAATCAATTCTATAAAAATCAGTCAGGCGAGCCGACTCGAGAGTGAAGAGCCAACTCGGCCAGAGTTCAATTTCTGAAGGACTAAGAATTCGAGCCGACTCGAATCCCTGTTCCAGGTGCATAATGGCTAGTTCTAGAACTATTTTTTTGAATCCAAAAAGTGCTCCAATGTTCATTTTTCGAATCCCAATGGTCTACAACGGTTATATCTACTTGGAATCAGTTCAAGATACTATATATAAGGGATTTGAATAGTTTTTGAACAAGTTAATAAACTTTTAATGAGTTTTTAAGAGAACATTCAAGAGAGCTTTCAAGAGAAGAACTCAAGAATTCACCAACTCCCATCAGATTCTTGAGTCATTTATTGAGAAAGATAAGAAGCCTCAAAGAGCATTCAAGGAATGAATCAAGGAGGCTTCTCAAGAGCTACAACTACAACCACTCGACAATGATCGGTTTGTCATTAATGTTGCTCTGTTTTTAACTCTTTAAATTGAGTTGTTTCAAGTACAGTTAGGGATGTAACTTGGGATTTGTTTAGGTTTTTGGTGACCCTTTGAAAACCAAGTGTGGGTTGTTAGTGAGCCTGGAAAAACTAACAGTGTATTGGGTTCTTGGTGATCTTGGAGTAAAACCAAGTTTGGGTTATGGTTTGTGATCCTGGTGAAAAACAAATTGGCTATTTTCCGAGGTGAATATAGTGAAAATCCTAAGTAGTATCTTGGATAGTAGATGTAGGAGCTGGGTTGCTCCGAACCACTACAATTTGCTTGTATTTGTGCTTGTATTGTTTGTGATCTTTATTTGCTTCCGCATTTAATTCTTAACTTATATCACTCACCACACTAAGAATTCTAAAAATAGCACATACTTGAGAAAATTTTTAATTACCTAATTCATCCCCCCTCTTGGGTTGGCCACCTGGGCAACAATATTTTTAAAAAAAGTATAAAAACTTTAAAGGCTCTAGATAGCTATGAATAAATCCTTATAATTGAAAAGATTGACACCTAGAGGTAGCATCCATAAAAAACATTATCCCATCAATGGGTATAAAGTTGACACAAGAAATAAGAACTCTATTGATTGAGAAATACGATCCTGTAATGGCTTCAAAATAAGCATAGTACAAATATATATAAGCATCATTTTGAAACATAACATGAATATATAACATGAAAGATTATGAATTTTATGATGATCATGTTTATGAAATGTTCATAATTTATATATGCATGACTAGTTTTATAAATTGCTTTATTATATTATGTTATGAAAAGTTTTATATGTGATATATATATATTAATTTCATAAAATGCATTGTTCATAAAAAAAACTTATGCTTGACTAATAAGAAAGTGTAAGTTTTACTTACTGAGTTTGTGTAACTTATATCTCTTTTTCTTTTCTTTTCAGATAAATAGGATCACTAGAGATAAAGAATGATTCGTGCTTTGGAAATTATATTAGCAAGATAATTTTGCAGTAGATTTTAGCTCTCTTTTGATTATAATTTTATGGTGGAGACTTTTTAAAATTTAAGATTATGGATTTTGATATTTTATTTAGATTTAATCACTCTGAACCAGTATTATTTAATTATTCAATAGATGATAGTTTGATTTCTTATTTTTATCTAAGATTATAAAATGTTCGCTTTGTATTATCATGGTTGTACCTATGAAAAGCATGACCATATTATATCCCAAATTTGGAGCATGACACCTTATATGGACGGAAACAAGCTTTGCGAGTATGGTTTCAACATTTAGTACACATCTTATTCACTTAGACTTCTTTAGTTCATGTGCTGATGCCTCTTTGCTCCACGAGCCTGGTTTCAGCATCTCAACACACAACTTATTCACTTAGACTTCTTTGGTTCATGTGCTAATGTCTCTATTTATCAAACACACCAATAAATATATTATTCTATAAAAGTGCCAATTGGCAATAGTTCAAAACCTTTAGCTCAGGATAGCAATTTGTATCCTAGATATACTTATTATCATAGCATTGTCGAGGTACTACAATACCTCTTCCTCACTTGGCTAGATATCACTTATGTAGTCAATAAAGTTTGTTAATTTATGCAACGGCCAACTTTTACTTATTAGACTATGGTCAAGCAAATCCTTTACTATTTGAAATACACTATTACCTCTGGGCTACTCCTTACCAAATGCTCATCCCTATCCTTACATACATATTCTGATGCTGACTAGGCTGGTGATCCAAATGATCGTTGATCTATCAGTAGTTTATATATCTTTCTTGACAACTATCTCATTTCTTAGAGTACAAAGAAATAATGCACTATAGCCTAGTCCAGTACTAAATTTGAATATAAGGATCTTACTATTGTAACTTGTGAACTCATCAAGATTGAAAATTTACTTTCAAAGCTTAGTATTTACTCACTTCCCCTCCATTACTTTGATAAGATAACCTCAGCCTTGTTAATCTAATAGCAAATCATGTCTTTCATGCCCATGCTAAGCACATTGAAATTGATTTTCACTTTGTCTGAGAGCAAGCAACATCTCCTCCAATGACCAACTTGTTGATATATTCATTAAAAGGCTTACCTCCCAACGCTTTCAACAGTTGCATTCTAAGCTTTCGATAGTACCTATCTCAACTTGCAGGGTGGTATTGGCAATATAATTAAGAGGTCATAATCTTTTAATTATTTTTCATATATATTATCATTATATAAAATTAAGAGATCATAACATCTTAATCATATATATATATATATATATATATATATATATATATATATATATATATATACATAATTGGGAGATCACAAACTCTTAATTATTTTTCATATATATTGTCACTATACATAATTAAGAGAACACAATCTCTTAATTATTTTATATATATATTATCATTGTATTTGTATAAATATCCTACCATTGTATATACTTGGATCAAATAATGGAATACATTATTGGCTCAAAGATTCTTCGACGTCCTGGAGCTGGGCTCGGGGATGCTTGGAGTTGGAGAGCTACGTGGCTCGAAATTCCTCTAGCATCCTGGAGCTGGGCCCAGGAATGCTGGGAAGTGGGAGCTACGTAGCTCGGAGATTCTTCGACATCCTGGAGCTACGTAGCTCGGAGATTTTTCAGTCTCAAGTGTCAACACTTGGAAGGTCAAGTGTCGACACTTCAGCATTTGGCACAGACAAAAATCCTTGGCACGCCAAGTGTCGACACCCAGACCAAGTGTCGACACCAAGTGTCGACACTTAAGTTTCCAAGTGTCGACTCAAGGCCTGAGAATTTTGAAAATACAGAACTTTGTAATTGAGGATTTTTGTGTCAAGTGTCGACACCTGTGCATCAAGTGTCGACACTTGAAAGTTCAAGTATCGATACCTAGAGATCAAGTGTCGACACTTGACAGCCAAGTGTTGACACCTGACAGCCAAGTGTCAACACTTGCAACCTGACAGCTCTAACGGATCTATTTTTCTGGCTTGCAGAACTTGCTTTTCAAGTCCAAACGGCTATTTCCGAGGTTCCAATGGTCACAACCATTTTTTGGAAGGTTCTTGGTGTATTTAACCTCCACCAACCTCATTTTAAAGATAAGAAAGTGTATTGAAGTGCATTCAAGTCTACTCAAAAGCCAAAAAGTCTATATTATCTCAAATACTTCACATCAAAAGCCTCTTATAGTTTGATTCTTTGTAAAGCCTACAAGCTCATCCTTACTTCATTCCAAAAGAGGCACTTTGAAGGAGATTCCAAAGAAGAGTCAAGACAAAGCATCAACTTGAGCTTCAAAGATTCCATTCTATTCTTGAAGAGAGTTTGTTTTAGTTTTAAATTGTATATCTGTTTTTACATTGTGATTTGACCTTGCTTTCAAGGATGTCTTGAAAGAAGGTTATTGTGGTTTGTTGGTGAGCCAAAGGGATAAAACCAACTAGGGTTAACTTGTGAGCCCGAAGACAAAACAAGTGTTAACGTTGTTGGTAAGCCTAAGTGATAAAACCAACTTAGGTTTTGACTTGTGAGCCTTGTGAAAACCAAGTCAACTGTAATCTTGTTGGATTATAGTGAAATTCTCAAGGGTGGCTTGGGGAGTGGATATAGGTGCTAGGTTAGCACCGAACCACTATAAACCTTGTATTTGTGTATGATTGCTTTCTTCCTCTCTTGCTCTTTTGTTTATTGCTATCGCTTTGAATATTGCATTAAATTCATCATTTTTTCACTAGTACCTATAGTCTCTCTCATTATTGTCTTAAATTTTTTAAAAGACCCAATTCACCCCCCCTCTTGGGCTCCATTTCTAGGCAACATAGGTCTTCTATATATCTTGAACCAATATTTACTGGAACATTATCAATGATGTTTGGACTACAATATGAAATAACCTATTCACTAATATGAGTTGTTGCTATATTTTAAACAACTGCTTCATAATCATCCTGCTCATAAATAGGTTGAGGAGTTTTAACGGTTTACACATCTATGTATAACTCTGCATCCAATAGACATGGATGTAAATTGATAGTTGAAAATATTATCTCCATGTCTTCATCATCGGTAAGTGGAATATGTCATACTTTACAAATGTCGACCGGATAACTTGTGGATATCAACATTGTATTTGTTTGTCTGTCTATATGGAAGACTACATATTTTATTCTCGAACTCTTCAAATATCATATCATTTTTAATTCTAATTACCTTTTCTGGTCCTCGATTATATTTAATACCACATACTCCATTAATAATATAACCTTTAATAAACCATAAGGCTATGATTATTTCTCCTATTTTTCACTACATGCTTAATAAACAAAATATATTTAGACATTACTTTTACAAAATTTATAATGACAATATTAATTGAGCAATGAACATATTAAATAATATGATGCTGAAATTAGGAAAGCAATTATCCAATTATTTAGAAAAATATAGGTTACATCATATTTTGAATTTAATATCTATGACAGAGTTTAAAATGACTTATTTGACAAATATATCATATCACCAACTAATAGATAAAAATAGGTCATATCCCATACAGGAATTGTATTAATTTTATAGGTCACTTATAGTAAGCAAACAATATGCAATAGGGACTGAACAACATTTTGATAGTATTTTTTCTTAGTTCTCTCCATATAAATAATTATGTGTATAGAGAACTAAAGAAAAATAATATTCAAAATTATGTTCGATCTCCATTACACATCATTTATTTACTATAAATTGATTTATAAAATTAATTATAATTTCTAAACTATCTAAAATGGATAATAAATTGATCAATGTGCATAATTCTCATAAAAATATAAAATATACAGATACCATAGAATATGCATATTAATCAATTGACGGATCTACTGTTCAATACAATACAAATTATATATATACACCAAATCAAATAATTAACCTAGCAAGTAATTTTAAAACATAATTACATTAATAACAATAATTTCTATGTATTATATACTATAAACATGCATGCTACATATCAACATAAAAAAACATAACAATAAAATTATAAATTTACAGCCTACATATTTTTAATAATTACACTCGAGTATATTTTATTATACTATTAATGTTTGTATTTAATGGTACATTTATAAATTAATTAATGCAGCATATATGTTAACAACTTTATTTATTAATTAATAAATTATTTTTATACCATAACATACTCATGTATAATTAACTAATTATTTATATGCTATAAATATTTAGTATTCACACCAAAATTTTATTTATACCAAACAAATTATATAATATTTATACCATATTTTATTTATACAATATTTTTATTATACTATTAATGGTTGTATTTAATAGATGCATTTATAAATTAATTACTGCAGCATATACATTAACAACTTTATTTATTAATTAATAAATTATTTTTATACCATAAAATACTCATTTATAGTTAATTAATTAATTACATACTTTAAATATTTATACATTATAAATATTTAGTATTCATACCATAATTTATTTATATCAAACAAATTATATCATACTTTTACCATATTATATTTATATAATAAATTTTATTATATTATTAACATTTGTGTTTAATAGATATATTTTAAATTAATTAATGGAGCATATATGTTAACAACTTTATTTACAAATTATGAATTATTTTTATAACATAACATACTCATTTATAATTAATTAATTAATTACATGCTATAAATATTTATACATTATAAGTTTTAGCATTCATACTATAATTTGTTTATATCAAACAAATTATATCATACTTTAAAAATATTCTATCTATATAATAAATTTTATTATATTATTGACATTATATTTAATAGATGCATTTTTAAATTAATTAATGTAGCATATATGTTAACAAACTTATTTACAAATTATTGAATTATTTTACCATAGTGTACTCATTTATAATTAATTAATTACATGCTATAAACATTTAGTGTTTATACCATAATTTATTTATATCAAATAAATTATATCATACTTTTACCATATTCATTTATGAAATAAATTTTATTATATTATTAATATTTGTATTTAATATATATATATTTTAATTAATTAATGCAGCATATATGTTAACAAATTATTTAAAAATTAATAAATTATTTTTATACCATAATATACTCATTTAAATTAATTAATTATTTATAGTTTATAACAATAAAAGAAAATGAATCATAATTATACCATAATAATTCAAAAAATTAATACATAATTTAACTTTATTTTCTGAATTTCTTTTTTTGCCCTATAAGATTGCACCTATATGCTAAATATTGAATAATTATTTATTATAGTATAGAGACTATAAATTAATTTCTACAATTTGGTTTAGCAAATTATAATTAATTTATACCTTAATAATTGTTAATATTTTAATACAGGAAAATATATATCTTATATATATTTATGCAATTTTAAAATATTTAAAAATTATTTTTGTGGTGTTTGTGACAAAATAAAATTTGTGTAACAAAATTAAATAAAATACAATAAAATAGAGTCATGAAGTCTGGCTTGGAAGGCGGATAGATCTACTATCCTAAAGAAGATTGGGCCCATTCTCATGTAAAGACTGATGGGACACACTCTTTCCTCCAAGATATACATCGTAAGTCAAAACTTCAACTCTCATCGATGGCATGATCTTGAACGGACACCAATTGGCTTATCTTCAATCCAAAAAATTTTAAAGTAGAAAATTAGAAAGAGAAAGACTTTAAAAATAATATTATAATAGAGAGTATTAAAGAAAGATATTTGGATATCTTGAAAGGTTGGAGTAGAAACATATTTATAGCCTCACAATCCTAAAGAAAATTTTCAAAATATCCTCAAATTAGCCGTTATGGTGGTTACCAAATTTAATTCCAAATAATTAAAAACTAGTCATTATCTTATTAAATAAAAACATAAATAAAATGACTGGTATGATCGTTATAAAATTAAATACAAAATTAATTAAAATAAAAATGGTTTAAAACTTGGGGTTGTTTTATTTTATTTTTAATGTACAGTAACGTCAACAATCTCCTTAAAATAAAATTAAAAAAAAGAGTAAAAGTTTAATATTATTAAACTTAATAAATAATATAAAATTTTTAAACTTTTACTGTGCTTAGTACAAGTACCTTCTAAGTTTGAACTTGCATTTAGTATAAAATACACAGTACGAAGATAAGCTGATCATAATGTGGGAGTAGCGTTATCTAGGCCATGCACTTGCCTTGATTTCATGAGTCACCAGGAATTCGTCCTGATCCCATGTCACAGCCTCACAACTACTAAGGTAGATTCTCCAAGAATATGTGTGACGGAATCGTACATCGCTGAACTCATAACCTTGGATTTATTAAGAGCTATGCTCAACCTAATCATGATAATAGAGCACCACACTATAAGGATGGGGTGGAGACAGACTCCTAAAATAGTATTTCCAGACGTCATCTTAGAGATCATTTTCCTTTGAACTTAATCATGGGATTGCCATGACAGAAGAGGTCCACTCTTGTGACTAATATATGGTCTTAAGCCCCATCCCCCTCGATGTCTCAAATACCGTTAGCTTTCGAAAAACCTTTAGTCAAAAGATTTGCTAGATTTTTTTTTGGATATTCTTTCTCTCATGTAACTTTACCAAAATAATAATTTTGAAATAAATATGGAGGACACCACATGCGATTTTATGGATGTACAAATAGAATGGATGTAGTTAATGAAATAACATACATGGCAAGTACAACATAGAAAACACAGAGGTATAACATAGAAACTCTTTCATGAAAATTAAATTCGAGGTCTTTACCAGGATGTTTGTTTTGTTTTCTTTTCTTTTTTTTTTTTTTTAAAGCACGGGAATGCAAGGCTTTCCGAGGGTTGGTTTTGTCTTATTTACTTTTTTGCATATTGTAAGGAAATCCAGTGTTTATATGGTAAACCTGTGCATGATATCTGTTGTTTAGTCAAGTATTCTGGCTATTAGACATTCTTCATTCTAATTTTTGTATTTGAGAATAAGCAAGGCCATAAAAAATGCATGTCATAGTGCTATGAAGCACGGAAAGGGTATAGGATATGTATGACAAAATAAAGACTTATGAATATGCAAAATCTGGGGAAAAAGAAATACACTATAAGAAAAATTAGTTTTAACAACGATTTTGCAATCGAATTTTTTTAAAATATTTGTGACCGATTTTACAACCGATATTTTTTCTGAATAATTTAGCAATCGATTTAAATCGGTTGCAAATTCAGTTGCAAAAATTTCATTTACAACCGATTTTGCAACCGAAATAGAAATTGCTCATTTATATTTAAGAATTCAACTTTTGCTCCTAAAAATAATTGCATTTTGTTTTGTTGATGGCTGCGTTGCCTCAGTTGCATTTCATATTATATTTAGATAATCCATGTTATCCTTATGATCAAAAGAGTCTATCTTTAGTTAGTCTTGCTGCTAGTAGTATTAGCCTAATGGACATTTGCATCTTTTTGAGCATTTATCTTTTTGATTGAAAGTCTGAAATTTGTATGAATGGTCTAACAAAGGATTTCTTCGAGGTGGAATGAAAAGGTTGGAGTACTATAGGTTCTTTCCTATGTACAATAAAACTATAGGAGTTCTGCCACTTTCTAAGAATTGTAACTTGAGATTATGTTGCAGATATGTCATGTTCTGTTGTTTATATTAAAGAAGTTTTGATCTACATGCATCAAGAATTGATAAACCTAATTGAACATTATTTAATGGTCCGGGCAAGTTCATGTTAGTGATCATGTAGCACATGAGAATTTATAGTGACTATAGAAGGATTAAGAGTATTAAGTTGAGCATCCTCAGTCTCTTAGATCCTTGGATTTTTAGCGGATCTAATATTGCTGATAGTTCAATTTTCTTATTTTTTGCATTCAAATACACTAGAGGAAATTGTTTCATGAATGCAAGTTTTTATGTCTCTCTGGATTGTTGCTGCATATGTTGTTTCTCATAACTACCTTTCAGGTATCTTTTTAATTAGTACAGAAGGACTCCATTATGAATATCAACTATTGCAAGTAGTTACTTTTGCAAGAAGTGGCACACATAAGATGACTTGCAAAAAGGGGTGCCATTTGGTTGAGTTTGTAAAGTCACCAAGAGTTGGAAGTCAGTGAATTAGGTTGATCTCACCATGGCCCCAATTTTGGTTGGCTTTCTTCCATCCTATTCCTCAAAACAAAAAGAAGTTAGCTATAGAAGAAGAATTGTTTACCAAATTATACTAGATTGACACAAATCATCATCGAAAACAAAAATCAAGATCTCAAGGTGTAAAGATATTTAACCTTTCTACTATCTTTTTTTTTTTTTTTTTGAGAAAAGATTCGCCAAGTGATTAAAAATGTAAAAACAAGCAAGACGTATGGGGTGTTTCTTCTTAATTTGTAAGTAGTGTCCTTTATTCTAACGTTGTTGACTAAAATTCTGAATGAGTGAAATCTTTGCTGCTGGGGATTTCTACCTTGTGGAAATAACTTTGGCGATAATTTTATAAAGACTATTTGATAAACAATAACTTTCATGTCAGCAACCTACTATTTGCTTAGCATGAGAAGTTCTAAATTTGATTGTTAGATGGTGCATCCCCCATCTTCGTGATGCTTCAAATTTTGAAAGTGTATGCTGGATCGGACCATTTTGCATGGATCTAAATGGTGTTGCAAATTTGGATAGCTTGCTATTATTGCAAGCAACCATTTGCTGCCTTAGACCCTTCTCAATGTACGAAAAGAGGCAATCCTAAGCTTTTGAATCTTATTTTTTAAAAGTTTTGTTCAGTTTTTGTTGTTTTATTGATGATTTTCATGGATTTTCTCTTATTACCTGCGATTTGAGGCTGTGATGAGTTGCCTTGGTGTTGACCCCTGAAGTGATTTGATGATAACAAAATATTGGAGCATGTATTTGGTCATCTAACAACTCTTCAAATGGTTGACAAATTTTTGTAGGACGACTACTTTGACATATTTTTTAAACCCTACAACATTTATTTCTTTGTGTTGAGTTGTAAGTAATTAGAATCTTGTAAAGAAGAACCCAACAAAAAAATTTTCTATTTGAATCAAAGATAAAGGGTTGCTTTTACTAGTTTTCAAGCTTTAATTTCTCTTGATATTGTTGTAAGAAGATCTTAAGGAAGTCTTCAAAGCTTGGCATGTGAGTTCTGGAGAATAGAAATTGGTCTGGCTGAAGAACCAATCTCGAGCCAACTGGATGGAGGAACCAGCCGACTCTGGCACTGGCACAAGAAAGAAAATCTCTGGCACGCAGACCCAGCCGACTGGCACCAAGTCCCAGCCAACTTGTCCAGAACTTGGTTGAAAATGTGAAAATCTCAGGGATCCGAGCCGACTAGATTTCAGCCTAACCGATTGGATTTCAGCCTAGCCGACTCGTCCAGAGTGAACTATTTTCTCGACTGTGGAACCTAGTCGACTGGTATTCAACCCAGCCAACCCAAACCTGATCCGAGCCGACTCGAAGATGACCGAGCCGACTGGAATGTCGGGGTCTCTTCCCAACGGCTAGTTCCAGACTTCTGATTTTGAATCCCAAAAGTGCTCCAACGGTAACCTGTCACTTCTCAACGGTCTACAACGTTCAAAATCAAAGGAAGGCAGTTGAAGTCTCTATAAATGAGGTATGAGAACATCCTTAGAGAGACTAATGAGTTGTTGAATATTTATTGAATATTTATTGAAGTAAGAAGAGAGAGAGAACTTGAGCTTTGAAGCCAGCCTTCACCAACTCTTATCAGAAGCTGAAGCAACTTTTGAGAAAAGCAAGGAAGCCATTGAAGTGCATTGAAGGGCATTCAATTGAGCTTCACTAGAGCTGCATTAGCAACCACCAGACAACTTAGTTTGTCATTTCTGTTGCTTTTCATTCTACTCTTAGAATACTTGGGTTATTGGTGAACCCAGTTGTAAAAACCAAATAGGTTTCTTTGGTGAGCCTACTTAAAACCAAAGTGTAGAGGTTCTAGGTGAGCCTGTGAAAACCTAGTGTTGGGTTTCTTTGGTGATCCCTTTCAAAACCAAAGTGTAGAAGTTGGGATTGTGAGCCTGAAAAATAATCCGACTGTATTCTGGTTTGGGAGATATAGTGGAAATCCCGAATGGTGAACTTGGATAGTGGACGTAGGAGCTGGGTTGCTCCGAACCACTTTAAACTTGTTTTGTTTGTATTGTGTTTTACTTACTTTTTAGCTTCCACACTTAATTCTGATTAACACAACACTCAACCACTAAAAAGAATTACTTGTGCACATATTTGTAAGAAATTTTGTAATTCCCAATTCACCCCCCTCTTAGAAAAAGCCACCTGGGCAACACTTGGTATCTTCGTGATGCTTCAAATTCTGAAATTGTATGCTGGATCGGACCATTTTGCATGGATCTAAATGGTGTTGCAAATTTGGATGGCTTGCTATTATTTCAAGCAACCATTTGTTGCCTTAGACCCTTCTCAATGTATAAATATAAGCAATCCTGAGCTTCTGAATTTATTTTTTAAAGTTTTGTTCAGTTTTGTTGTTTTAGATCCTTCTGGCCTTTCTTTTCATGTGAGCATAGCAAGCTAAATATTGAATGTTTTTGTGCATGTTTCTTACTGGTTCACCATGTTCATTATGAAGCCTCATGTGCATACTCTAAATTTTCATGGAATTGGTACTTGCTCATGATTCCTTCCCGAACTCTATATACTTGGTTAATTGAATGGTGATATTGATTGATTATTTCTATGAAGGAAAGAAATGATATAAAATCTTGCTTTTGCATTACAACTGGGTACTATATGATCACTGATGGTTCATATCTTCTTCGGCTTTGTTGCACACACTTTAGTTTGGGAATTATCCTTATTGTCCTCATGCCTTTTAGTTATTATAATTCTCGTGCCATCTATTTTACTCATAGTGTTTTCTTAAAATAAAAGTGGTATTGATATTACTTATAGTGTCAAAGCATTTCTTCCCATCCAACTGATTAGACTTTGTTGCAGATACTGATAAAATGCTATACTTTCAATTAATGCTTGGCAAACTCTAAATTTATTAGCTTTCATGAGTTTAAGAAGGGTTGTTAGAGATGTTGGATATAGACAAAATGTTGATATGTAATGCTTTGTTTGAGCTGCTGCTCCAATGTATGTCCAACTTTTTATATTTAGTTGATAGATTCATATCATATGGTGTACTACAAGCTTGTATTAAAGTTTCTTGGTTTATATATCGTCAAAACTGGTGATATTGGTATTTGTAAAATTCAGGATAATAATTCATTTTTTATTATTTTTTAAAATTATTCATTTTAGCAACCGATTTTGCAACCAATTTTTTATTTTTTAGAAAATTTTTTTTAGCAACCGATTTTTTTTTATTTTTCAAGATTTTTTTTTAGCAACCGATTTTGCAACCGATTTTTTTTTTATTTTTCAGAATTTTTTTTTAGCAACCGATTTTTTTTTATTTTTCAGAAATTTTTTTTTCAAACGATTTTGCAACCGATTTTTTTTTCAGAGTTTTTTTTAAAAAAAATTTAAATAAAATTCGGTTGCTAAATCGGTTACAAAATTTTGCAACCGAAAAAAATCGGTCATAAATTTTTGAAATCTATAATTTTGCAACCGACTAATTTCGGTTGCAAAATCGGTTGCAAAAAAATTTAGCAACCGATTTTTATTTATTAGCAACCGAAAAATCGATTGTTAAAACTGATTTTCTTGTAGTGATATGTTATAAGGACACAACATGTGTACATACATTTCTATTACATCGTGATAGTATGGACAACAAACATTAATATTGTTTACTGTTTCTTGAAAAGATAGAAATTTTATTGTTGCAACTTGCATCTAATGGTGTTCAGGAATGACATCATTTTATTCATCAAATAAAAACATGAATGCAGGTCCTCTTTTATCTGGCTTTGATTTGCCATAGGATTCAGAACATTTGAACCTAAACTTCGTTGGTAGAGGATGCAACATGACAGCAGACTATAAAAACCCAAACTCCAGTCATTTAAGCATTCCATATACTCATTTGTGTAATTTTAGCTGAGGCATGGTTTTCTGAAAGCAAACAGCTCGAGGAAAAGGTTAATTAGTGGCAATTACAGTTAGTGCTTATGTAATTACATCATCCCTATGGTTGCGTTTTATTTGGAAATAAGAAGAAATGGAATAGGAGAATCTATGCCTGATGGAACATACATGTAATAAGTTATTAGGGTACAATTTTGGAATAACTTTTGGCTAAGGGTGTTTGTCCATTAAAATAAAGGAGGCCACGCAAAAAAAAAGGCTTTACATAAGCTGCCAAGATTAGCTTGAAGTAGTTTCACTTTGGAATTGTTATGTTGGACCAGCAGCGCCTCAACGCCCGCGTGACCCACAAAAAAAATTATATTTATTATTTTTTTCTTTTTTCTCTTGTGGTATCGACATCGATAATCGACGATCCTGTTTCGCTTCCACAATAACCAGTATCAGAGTGAGTTGATACCGATCCCAACAACTGGTATCAGAGCCCAGGTTGTCCGTGGTTGATCGAGATCGAAGAAGATGGAGAAGACATGTGCAATTAAAGTGAAGATCAGCAGGTTCGATAGGAAAAGCAACTTCTCCCTCTGGCAAGTGAGGGTGAAAGATGTGCTTATCCAGCTAGGGCTTATCGACGCTCTCATATGTGAGGAGAGACCAGATACCGTAGAGCAGAATACCTGGAAACAGTTTTAAATGCAGGCGATAAGCACAATCTGCTTGTACCTAGCACATAATGTGGTGATTCATGTACTGAACGAGTCTTCCCCGACAGCGTTGTAGAAGAAGCTAGAGGAGCTGTACATGACGAAGTCCTCATCAACACCTTGTTCCTTTGGAAGTAGTTCTATCAATTGCGGATGGCTGAGGGACAGAGTATGCAGGAGCACCTGAGCAATTTTCATAGGATCCTCATTGATCTCCTTAGTGTCGGTGAAAAAGTTGAGGAGAAGACCGGGCACTTGTATTGCTGTCATCCCTACCGCAGTCTTTCGAGTCCTTGGTGACTGCTCTTCTAGTAGGAAAGAGCACCATCAAGATGGAGGAGGTGACATCTGCGCTACTTCAGAATGAGGTTCTCAAGAGGGAGAACCATGCTTCGAGTTCAGGTGGGAACTCAGTGTTGACAGTTTCTGAAGGTGCAAGCAACCGGAGGCGAAGTGACAAAGGATCGCGAGAACGGTCGAAGTCAAAGGATGCGAGCAAGATCAGGTATTTCCGGTTGCGATGAGTTGGGGCATTGTGTCAAAGATTGCTCGCAGCACAGGGATCGGACGAGGGCTACTACAGCGGTGGCCGATAGCGGCGATGACAGATACATCAGCGATGTACTCTTGGTATTCAACGAGGTATCCCCTTCTTCCTAGTGGGTTTTGGATTCTGCCTGTCCATACCATGTTTGTTGCAGGGAGGAGCTGTTTGACTCTCTAGAATAGTAGAAAGGGTTCTGTCCACATAGCAGATAGATCGAGCTGTGCGATCGCAGGTATCGGGACAGTTAGCTTAAAGACACATGATGGGATAGTGAAGAAACTTGGTGAGATCCAATGCGTACCTAGTTTTAGCAAGATTCTAATTTCTATCGGTAAATTGGACTCAAGCTGCTACAGGTGGAGAGCTGGTGATGGAGTCATAAAAATCTTGCATGGCAATAGGATTGTTCTGCAAGGGAAGAAGCATGGGGGTCACTACCTCTTGACAGGGAGTCTAGGGCGAGGTGGAGTCCTTGGTGCAGACAGGAGTCTAGTGTGAGGTGGAGCTCCGACAGCAGGTGGATCGGGCATGGGATGCGAGACTCGGGAGGACGATAGGCGACGTCGCAAAGTGAAGTTCCTATTACCGCAGGAGACTTTTCCAAACAGGTCTCAGGTCGAGGTGAGCACAGTACATGACGGAGATGAGATCGAGTAGCCTGGCTCGACTCATATGTTTGCCCATCCATGATCAGACGATTGTCCTAGGGCATGGGGGCGTTAGAATTCTTAGAAGCTCTCAAGTTAGGTAAAGGCGGTGTGTTGAGTCGAGGTGGAGGTTGTTGGACCAACGGCGCCTCAACGTCCACGCGACCCATGAAAAAATTATATTTGTTATCTTTTTTCTTTCTCTTGTGGTATCGACATTGATAATCGACGATCCTGTTTCACTTCCATAATAACCGGTATCAAAACGAGTTGATCCGATCCCAACATATTATGCCTGGCATAGGTAGGATTGACCAGTGTAAGTATTCAGCTTATCCAAGCCTTATGCCTGTAGGTATCAAATGATCATTGATGCCATTCCAAGATAATGGGAAATCTTTTATTCTTTACACCATTCAAATCCTAATGACCTCTTGGTTCTAATTCATGTATTTATACGTACACAAAAAAATATGTAGGAAAAACTTGAGATATTTGAAATAAACGCATCTTTTAAAATTTGCTAGAAAATCTCCTTTAGACTATTAATATTTTAATATAAAAAAATATATATCTATGTATATACCTTGAATGACTGGAGTAGAGATCTATTTATAGCCTCACAATCCCAGAGAAAATTTCTAGAATATTCTCAAACTAGCCATTACGGTGGTTACAAATTTAATTCCAAATTAATTATAAACTAGTCGTTATCTTATTAAATAAAAAATAAATAAAATGACCGTTGTGACTGTTATAAAATTAAATATAAAATTAATAAAATAAAATTAATTAAAATTTTTGAAGGCTGTTTTATTTTATTTTTTATGTATGGTAACGTCAACAACAACTCTCCATGGCATAATTGATTTAATCAGTTATACTAAGTGGAACGAGCACTTTATCCTTCGAGATTTCACAGGCAGAGTAAATAATGAATCATTTTTAGATAACTTTGGTTTCATATTTATTTTAATTAGATAATTAATGCATAAAGTTATACACTGTTTGATTATTGTGTATAACGGAGCTTTCTTAAATTGTTACTAGCTGAAGGCTGGTTCCTTCGTGAGGACAAAATAAAATTTAGTTTTTTCATGACATATAAAATTAGTTTTTGAGCTCATATTAAAATAAGAAATAGAGCAAACACTTACTCTATACAAATCAATCCTCTGTTCAACGATAAAAATTTTAGAAATTACAATAATACATGCAAACAAAAAAATTAAAGCAGTAGAATATCAAGCCAATATGGTCCAACAAATCTAATTTTCATTGTTTAAAAATAAAAAAAAATTAATAAAATGCTTAAAGGAAAGCACTAGAAATGTCGATCTGGAAATAGACCGGTATAGCTGAATGGGGGCCGGATGGGGACTAGATGGGGCCGGATGAGGTCGGAAACTTTTATTTGAAAAACTGTAGATAGGGCTAAATGGAATTGGGGGATCATAGTAAAGAACAATGACCAGAGAATAAAGCTAGGACCAGCGCATGGCAAGGGAGATCGGAGTGAAGCAGAGGACCCGAGAAAATATTCTGGAAAGAGAATCGAGAAGATAAATATCTATAGAAAAATCGTAAGTTTAACACGTGCGGCACGTGTGTCTACCATGTATCCATATAAGGTGCCACATGTCCGAATATATCTATTTTCATAAATATACTCCAAATTACCCTACTTTAATAATTTAATAATAATTTAATATTATTTTTTAAAATCTCATCAAACCATTATTCATTACCACGTGGATTCCTAGAATCTTCCTGGAATAGAAAGGATTTATTATTTCTTAATAAATTAGCCGCTAAAGTTATCGTAATCTACCGCCGCACCATTTAACCAAGAGGCATGCCAAGCGGAAGCGGAGCCGAGCCGTCCACGTTCATGCTTGTATTCTAGAAACAGGGCCCACGTGCCACCACACGCCAAAATTTTGAAACCGTATACCTTTTCCATAAATGGACACGCGACCTTCTATGCGACCTCAGGATATACCTCTAATTGCTCTACTAAAGGAACAAAATGGACGGCAGATCCGATAAACGGCGTATGCCTAAACGGGATGCTTCCCGTTAAGCCGCACCCGGAAAACATCCATCCCCGAGACAGTGTGCGAATTCCGCTGCGCTTCCAGGCCCACGTGACCACGATCCAAGGATCGGACGGCAACCGGTCTCCCACTTTATAAACCCCCCCCCCCTTCCTCCCTCCCCCGCTCGACATCGCCTCTTCAGCAATCCAGATTTCCAATTGCTTCGAGAGAGAGAGAGAGAGAGCGCTTCCAACCCTATAACCTTTCGAAATGTTCGGAACCTTGAGCTTCGGAGGATCGAGCTCCTGCTTCCATCTTGCCTCCCCCAGCCGCCCCACGGCGCGCGGCGCCGTGGTCATGGCGGAGATGTCGACGGCGGTGAGGCGGGGGAAGAGTTTGTACGAGGTGCTGCGGGTGAAGGAGACAGCGTCGGCCCCGGAGATTAAAGCGGCCTACCGGTCGATGGCGAAGCAGTTCCACCCGGACGTGGCGCCGGCAGCCGGCGGAGCGAATTTCCTTGACATCCACCGGGCGTACAAGACGCTCTGCGACCCGACGGCGAGGGCGCGGTACGATCTCTCCATCGGGCTCCTCGGATTCCGGGCCGCCGGGCCGCTGCGGTCCCGGCGATGGGAGACGGACCAGTGCTGGTAGGCCGCCGGCTAACTGCGAACCACCAAGCTGGGGACGGTTCGGTTGCCGAGAGTGACCCGCGCCCTGTCCGGATGCTGGTGTGCAGGTAGCGCGCGCAAACCGAACTTGCAACGTGGCGGCATCTGAACGGCTCATCAACATCTGGTCCAAAAGAAATCGACCTCCCGGTCCAAATTAAAAAAAAAAAAAAAAAAAAAATTGATGGGCTTGGGTGGGGTTTATTTAATTTCAATTATTTGTTTCCGAGCTCGCGCGAGTGGGGAAAATATGTAGCTTTTTTTTGATTTGTGGTAAAAGAAAATGTATAGCTTCGAGGCTATCTTTCTCTACACTTCCGGAGAAAATTCTGCAACTTCTGCACTCCGAGTACTAAGATTTTGGACACAGCGAGAAATTGAGCATCTGCTTTTTATCCAAAAAAAAAAAAGGAAAAAAAAAAATCGAAAACTGAACTCGTGTAGTTTCAATTTTATTTATTTATTTGGGCAAAGATGATCCATGTTCATAAGAGATGTCTTTCTCGCTTTCAGTCCAATGGTTTTAAAATATGGTGATATCGCGCGACAACAACCAGGAACCACAACTTTTAACAAATTACTAGTTAGATAAGATATGTCGAGAATTTCTCGCTTCACAAGAATGATATACACGAATAATGATATTTTTATAAATCTCCTCCCAAAAGTAAATAATAATAATAATAATAATAATAATAAAATATAATAATAATAATAATAATAATAATAATAATTTTTTATAAAAATATATTTTTTTAATAATCTTATCCAACCCATCCAACTTACCATCCAATATTATCTATCCCATCCCACTCCGAGACAAGTATATATATGGATAATAGCCTGTCCAATCCATTGTTATCCTGGTTGGGTTTTCTTTTGTAATTTTTTTTTTTCTCTTTTTGAAATTATTCTTGAAATGCAATATAACATCAATATAAATAATAGATAACAAAAATAGAATATAATATAATAAATATAAGAGCCTAATTAGTTTTTAAATTAAAATTTGATATTTATATTATACTATATTATTGTACAAGATAGCTAGATCATGATCCTACCTATATGTAGTAAGAATAGAAAATCTTGCATCTAGGACATTTAAATATAAATAACAGGAGCATATGGTTGCATCGTCACTTTTAAAACAGATCTTGATTTTAAAAATTATTATTTTAATTAATACATGACTTTTACCTTATCAGCGATAACATGAAATTCAAAAGAGGTTTAGATTTCCCATCGTTAATATTAGTATTTATATGGCAAGTAAAGAGACAATGTAAGCAGAATCCCTATTTTAGTATGTACATGTTAAATAGCTAAAACTTTAAAATAAGAGCTAATGATTATCTAGAAAATCAAGTAATTATAATGACCGATTGTCTTTCTAAGATAATATATGATAATAGGATTATCTTACTAAATTCAGTTGTGGTTACATTTATCACTTACTTCAGGAGCCCTTTCCAATTAGGTGTGTGCAAAAAAAATTAACCAAACTACAAAATAGATCCGAATAAATATTTGGTTTGTTTGGTTCAAAATTTTTTAATTTATTTAGTTTTGGTTTGAGATTTTTTCAGAGCCGGAAAAAATATTCAATTTCGATTCAAGGTTCAAAAAAATTAAATTAAAAAGACTTAAATATATGTTAATCTAATTGAAATAGTTGAGTCAGCATGATGGACCAATCAAACCCAAACAATCCAATTTCAAATAAAAACATGACCTAGTCAATGACCTAGACCATTTTGCCCTTGTTAATGAGAACTATTTTAAAGTGAGGAACTCTTGTTCAAATAATTGATGGGAACTAAATAAAATCAATACCGGTCAACCTTCTACATCTTACCCCTTCAATCAAGTTTTTCATTTACTTATCTTAACTCATAGCCACCCCAATTATGATTGTGCATTCATGGTAAGCCTGCCTCTCCTCTCTATCCATCCATTTGCTACTTGAGATCACCCTTTGCCTCTAGACTCTTCTTGTTTGAGTAGAGTCCATTTGCTACTTGAGATCACCCTTTGCCTCTAGACTCTTCTTGTTTGAGTAGAGTCCATACTCCCGCCCCCCTTCTCCTCATTCTCCTTTTCTCCCTCTTTTAGTTGTCCTATCTCGAGGATTCCATCGGCTTGTCTCTTAACGACTCAATCCAAAGCCATCGATAGATACACTCTTTTCTTCGAAGTGATATCCTTCTATTGAAAGCCTTCTCTCCACATCTTTCTAAGTCCTCCCTCCCCCCTCTCTCAACCTCTTTCACGGTAATTTGAGATCGAAAAGCTTTAGATTTTTTTTTTTATTTCTTGATTTCATCCTAAACTCAGCTTAAATCTTTGGTTCATTCTAAAGAATATCAATTTTCCTGATTTTCTTCTATTTTCATTAAGAAATGTTCCTTAGACCCAAATTATAGTAGATGTTATTAGGTGCCCAATCTAATCCATTGATTGGGGAGACTCACTTAATGATGACATCTCTTTTATCTGATTTTTCTTTTAAGAGTTATATTTTTTGATCTTTGAGTTCTGTTTTAGATAGGTAGGATCTTTATTCTTGAATTTTTGACGATTGTCATGGTGAGCTCCATCAAGATGGCACTGAGATAACTCAAGCAAATGGGAATGATGGCACTCACCTAATCAGAAACCATACCCAATAAATCAAACTAAACTAAATGATTTTTCCGGATTGGTTTAAACTATTTAAGGTCAATTTAGTTTCAGTTTTTATTTGAAAATTAGAATTAAGTTGGCCGTTTAAAGATACTCTAAATAATATCCATCCGACCCGAGGCCCTACACACCCTTTATCTCCAACCTACTACTTGCTCTCCCCTGTAAACTGAAATGATTGTTAAGCGCGACGGATGCTAGTAGTAATTTCAAATAAAAACATGACCTAGTCAAATGACCTAGACCATTTTGCCCTTGTTAATGAGAACTTTATTTTAAAGTGAGGAACTCTTGTTCAAATAATTGATGTGGAACTAAATAAAATCAATACCGGTCAACCTTTCTACATCTTACCCCTTCAATCAAGTTTTTCATTTACTTTATCTTAACTCATAGCCACCCCAAATTATGATTGTGCATTCATGGTAAGCCTGCCTCTCCTCTCTATCCATCCATTTGCTACTTGAGATCACCCTTTGCCTCTAGACTCTTCTTGTTTGAGTAGAGTCCATACTCCCGCCCCCCTTCTCCTCATTCTCCTTTTCTCCCTCTTTTAGTTGTCCTATCTCGAGGATTCCATCGGCCTTGTCTCTTAACGACTCACATCCAAAGCCATCGATAGATACACTCTTTTCTTCGAAGTGATATCCTTCTATTGAAAGCCTTCTCTCCCCATCTTTCTAAGTCCTCCTCCCCCCTCTCTCAACCTCTTCACGGTAATTGAGATCGAAAAGCTTTAGATTTTTTTTTTATTTCTTGATTTCATCCTAAACTCAGCTTAAATCTTTGGTTCATTCTAAAGAATATCAATTTTCCTGATTTTCTTCTATTTTCATTAAGAAATGTTCCTTAGACCCAAATTATAGTAGATGTTATTAGGTGCCAAATCTAATCCATTGATTGGGGAGACTCACTTAATGATGACATCTCTTTTATCTGATTTTTCTTTTAAGATTTTATATTTTTTGATCTTTGAGTTCTGTTTTAGATAGGTAGGATCTTTATTCTTGAATTTTTGACGATTGTCATGGTGAGCTCCATCAAGATGGCACTGAGATAACTCAAGCAAATGGGAATGATGGCACTCACCTAATCATAACCATACCCAATAAATCAAACTAAACTAAATTGATTTTTCCGGATTGGTTTAAACTAATTTAAGGTCAATTTAGTTTCAGTTTTGATTTTGAAAATTAGAATTAAGTTGGCTCGGTTTAAAGATACTCCTAAATAAATATCCATCCGACCCGAGCCCTACACACCCTTATCTCCAACCTACTACTTGCTCTCCCCTGTAAACTGAAATGATTGTTAAGCGCGACGGATGCTAGTAGTTATTAATTTCATGAATCATAATTTGCTTTCCTTCGTCAATATATTTTTCCTGATTCATACCATGGTGTCGGTCCTTTAATTTGATACAAATTGTAGACCTAGTTGACAGATATTGAACTTGTTTTCATGGCCAAGACCGACCGGAGAAATAAAGAGGCTCGACATCGAGTTCAAGCTTATGCGAATACTAGAAGGCTACCATTGGTTAGGAAATAATTTAGGAAATATTATCCGATCAAGCTTCATCAACGAGAGAGAGAACTCCACCGATATAAAATGAATAAAGATCTTAGTTCCATCAACCAACTTTAAAGATCGAGTTATAGATCTTATCAAGCAATATAATATAAAACAAAAAAAAATAGATTGTGAATATATTTGTAGAAACATTCAAGAGCTCCTACAACTATAAAAATAAATAAATAAATAAAAAGTCTTGAAATTGTAAAAAGCATCTTAAATTAATTGAAATTTCCAGTGCTCTCCGCTTCTTCATGAGAGCTTTTTCTCGTGCCTTCTTCCTGCTCGTAGTAGTCCGTTATTGGTTAAATTTTCTTCTTCAATGGGAAAAAGTATCACATACACCGCCCACAAATAAAAAAGTGCTTGCCCAACCAACAGGTTCGCATTCGTCACCTGAATTTAGGCCATCAAACCGCCAACGGTGCAAACCCAACACTAATTTCAATTCCAAAGCCTCCAGATTTCGAGCATGCATGGTAAAACTAAAACACATACCCAAACCCTTAAATATTTAAAAGTATATGAAACCATAGAAGAAGATAACCAGATGACAAAAGTTGACAAAATTACTTATAGAATTGATCTGTTCACATTTGAAACAAAGAAGACGAAAATAACCAGAACAAAATGATGCAAGAAAGGTTCAAACTACTACTAATTTTACACCACACAACCCCTTCAGTTTGACTTATGGTTCCCCCTCCCTTTTTTTAACTTTTCTTTTCCCCATTTCTCTATACAAGATTTAACCACAAACCAAGTCCCTATGATTTTGCACGATAACAAATTAAGGGGCAAGGGGCAGATCATTTACAGCTTATCAATACTGAATTGATAACATGCATTATTAGTCGGATGTTGGCGGCTTCAGATGCCGTAGTTGTGGGGAGTGATCTTTGGTGAGCCAGTATGTTATAGACCTGCTCAAATATTGGCCGTACATGCAATGTGATCATCGGATCTGTAGGATTGATTGCTACGGCTACATCCGTCATCCATCCCACCTTGCGCGAAGTCTCATTGCTGATATCACATGCTAACTGCTGCAGGAGAGCTAGCAGCACTCCTTGATTTAGAGGAAGTGGAACTGTGGAACAAATTGCATGCAAATCAACCTGAAAACCCAGAATTAGTATGAGCCAAAAGAAAAGAACTTTGGGACTGCTGAGACTTGTAAATAATCAAAAAATAAGATGAGAAAAAGCTTAAGGTGAAAGCACTTCTTGCAACAATATTTGATGCTTAAACATTAATCCATCTATCACTCGACATTTGTGATATAGCTTGATGTACATGTAAGATTGCGCATCATACCTGAGAACATAACCAAGAAACGATGGAAACATTACTTCTCTGAAGAGCCATGGTGAACGCTTCCTCATATTTCCTCTCAGATATTAATCTTGTTAGTTCCTTTGTTGGATCCAGAGGTGCCTCAACCTGTTGTACAGACAAGACCTGCTAAGACTAATAAGCTTAACATACTCATTTACTAGGCCAACATTCAAAGAAAGCAATGATAAGGACTCCAAAAAACTGAAGAATCAAAGGGTTTAATATAAAAAACATAAAAGAGAAGCAAGATCAACAAAATGGAAATTAATGGGTGGTACCATCTCAGGATGGGCAGCCATTGGGCCATTGTTTTGCTGCATGGTAATGGGATTCAGTGCCTTTGTATTTCCTGCAGCAAGAAGAGCCAAAAGCTTTCGCTGGCCATCAATCAATTCAGTAGTAAGATTTTGGGTGATTGTTGATGCAGAATTGATTGAATCCTGCAGGACAAAAAACAAAGTTATCACCAAAAAAATAAATTATTATGGGCCTTGTTGCAGAGAAATTGAATACATCAAACACCAGATGCACCCTGCTATGATCAATAATCCAGAACTGAAAGCACTTACCCTCAAAGTGAGGGCGAGAGGAGTGTGTGATGCCTCAAATTGCTGCTGAGCTGCAGCAGTATGTTCAGTCATTCCCTTCTGGAATGCAGCATCCACTTGTTCAAACATTGCTTTGCAAGACTGCTCAAAGGCAGGAATCACTGAAGATTCTAGAGAAGACCTCAAGCCATCCTGCATGCGCACGCAAGTGAAACTGTTTAGACCAAAACTAGCCCTGTAATTTCTAAAATCAAAAGGTCAGCACACAAAAACAAATCAGCATATAGCTTGTAACTGCGTCAACCAAACCAGCGACATCTACTACATGTTTTCCCAAATGTCACAAAACAGAAAACAGATGCTCTTCTCAAATTATAGAACTACAACTTCATTTAAATCACAACCATAACCCCAATCATCAAACTTTATGACAAGATATAAATGTTGATATTGGCTCTATGGACCCTCATTTGCCAATCATTTGAATTAATGGCTTGGACCACTGTCATTGCCAAAGCCTTTGCTGATCATTTCTCACAGATTCAACCTGTGCTACCTTTGTTCATTCTGTACTGTTCCTCAATTCCATCAATAATGTCCCTAAGTGTCCTTTAAAATTTTCATTCTATGTGCCTGTACAATCTTTAGAGCTGCTTGCTTTGTCCTCAACCAGTGCAACTCCTATAGCACCTCTACTTTACCAATGCTTCACTTTTATCTTTTCTAGTTTTACCAGACATGCTCAGTCTAACTATTTTCATTTCTGTTGCATCTCAGTTTCCCCCTAGAGCTTCTTTATTGCCCAGTACTCTAAGCCATGCAACACTTCAAGTCTTAATGCCATTCTATGATTTTTTTTTTTTCCACTTTACATCACATGGCATGTTTCACAAAACAACCTAGAAGCACCTCTCCAGTCTCCACCTCATCCATCTACCTGCAATATCTTATATGCCTTTATTAAACATACTAGCAGACAAGAATTTATAGAATGGGTATAAAATTAGTATTTCATCTTTGAACATGTTATCATGGGACCTTACAAACTAGTTAACTATAAAAGGTACCCTTCTTGCCAAGCCTGCATACCTGAAGAGCTTGCTTCCCAGAAGTTTGGAACTGTGCTTGGATTTGCCTAGCCACCGTAGCTTCAAGTTTTGAATTGACAGTCTTCTCCAACTGATTAACCGCTTTGTCTCCAACTCCTCTCTGAAAACAGGGGATTAATGACACACAAACAGAAGTATCGAATTTTAGCAAAAGCAGTAGGCAAGGAATTAAATAGAACCTGAAATGCATCAGTTATTGCTGAAGAAATTGTTTTTTCAATAACTGGTGTAATTGCACGAGCTATGACCGGACCAACTGCAGAGATTTCCTTCTTCAATGCTCTTTCCAACATGGCAGGCCAATCCTTGCTCATACAGTTCGTGACCAGACTTGTGATCTGCTGCATTCGATCTCTCTCTAGCTTCTCATGCTTTGCATTTTCCTCCTGGAAACGGGCCCACAAAGCATCAACATTGGCCTTGATGGCTTTCTCCATACTCCGGCCTAAGGCTGTCTCCACTCTTTTGCCTTCTTTGGTGACAGGAACAGCCACCATTACACTCATCTGCTTCTGCATTTCCTTTTGCATGGTCATAAGCTGCAAGACAGGCCATTTCTAAAGTCAGTTAACAAAATGAATGGACAAATGAAAGTATGCTAGATGTTTAATCCATATCAACAACAAATCATCATCTTCAAGACTATAGAAATGGCCAATTGGAACTACATAGTGATGATGCTGTGGCAAGATGTTATTGGATTCCAGAAATTATTTTGGGACATTCACTATAGAATTAGCCAATTGGACATTAAAGAATTCACCAATTGGAGAACAACATTACCAATCACTCTTGCTAGACTGCATAGCTTTGCACCAACCACCCCAACACCCCCACCCCACCACAAAAAAAAAAAAAAAGAACAACAAAAGATGTATGTCTGAGCCTTACTCCACTCAAAGTTTCTAATAACAAGACATTCAATCATTAGGTGATTGTAATTAATAAGAAATCATGTGGATTTTTGTATTGATTAAAGCACATCAAATCTGCTAATTTGAAATGGCCATGAAGATCCCAGCAAGCAATTGGAATCAAACATGTGACCTGCATTCCCCCCTCCCCTCACCCTTTTTTTCTATCAAAAAAAAAAAAAAAGTGACCTGCAGAAAGTCTTCATATATACAATATATGTGATGTTTGAAAGAATCAAGACTAACATTTCACTACCTCAAACATCAATTTGAGGTAAGTACACATCAAATCTACACCTACAACCTTGGAAATAAGTCACATAATGAAAATGGTTACCCCTAGAATTACTGGAAAGCAAGACTATGACATGGTTGCTAGGAGAGCAGAAGCTAATATTTCACACTGAATGAAGCAAACTCACTATTAAGATATAGATTAAGAATTACATAACTAAGGAAACAAGGTTCCATGGCACAATGGGATTTTCTACAAACTTTTGAAATCAGAAATCTACTATACATAAAAGACGTTATAAAATTTCATTTACTACAACAATCAGCAGAATGGCAAGCCAAATCTTTGATGGAATCTTCTCTTGACAATTCAGGTAAAATAATGGTTGTGAGAGATGATGCTTGTTGTGTGCAAGGATACGCCATGCCAAACACAAATACCTCCAGAGTGGCTGACGCAAATAACAAAATTTATTGGGTAAAGGAGAACAGGAAAACAAGGATATTAGAATGGCTTTCTGAAAGGCTAGAGAATTTCTTGAAGGCTTTCCCGAACCTTGCACACAATTATATTTGATATTCTAGATAAATATATAAGGAAGATTTCTTGAAATTTATGATATTATTAGCAACTGGACATGCAATGCACATTCAACAATAAATAAAGATATAAATTGTAAAAAGAAAAAAAAGAATATCTCATGTTCTCATCCCTTTGAGATAATGCCCTTTGAAAGAGGGATTAGAATCAACCTAGATCTGGATCTGGGAGGAAGAGAGGGCAACAGAAACCCAACTCCCCAAAAACAGGGAATATAATCTTATTATTTTATTTCCTTTTTCAAGAGCCAGGATTTTCTTCTTCCTTTTTAAATAGTCAGTACATTTAAATAAGAATCAGTTATGTATTCTAGGACAAGCTTAAGGATATTTTCGTTAGAAAACAATGACAAATGGAATCAAAATGAAATGTTCCCAATCTCAAAATTTTCATTTTTAATTTAGTTAAATAGATACCCAAGGCAACAAAGTATCGCACCACTTGATCTTTTGTACTTCCTTATTTATTAATTTGTTCGGTTACTAAAATCTACATATCACAAAAAGCACAAATAGCTCTTCACAATGAATGATAAAACCAACATGAATTATGCAAGTGCCATGTAATTCATATTAGAGTTTAAAGAATGGAGTAGATCCAACAAATAAAATATCTTATGAATGAATTTCCCTCAGCAAACTGTGCTAAATGCATAGTCACTGAAATTTCAACAGACAATACAGAACTTTTATTTCTGTTCTGTTTAAATAATGGCTTGCATGAAACCTACATTGATTTTCAAAAGGCCTACAAACATAACATTTTCCTAAAAAATACTTTTAACAAAAAATTGAGAACAGTTAGCATGCTGACTGGCAATTAGTCAAATTAATGTTCGACAAAACTATATCCCACTTTTCAAAACAAAGTATTGAAAGGTGCAAGATGCGTGCCAATAAGTGATTGCTTTATTAAATGACAGATGTTAGCAAATAATGACAGCAGCAGTAAATACACTTCGAGGGAAAAAAAACTTAATTCTATTGGATTGATAATGTTCCAAACCAAACTATGCATTTCCTTGATGGTCGACCAACCTACATGTTTCTCAGATAGTTGACCAAACTATGCATTTTATAGCACATGATATAAACAGAGTAGTTCAGCATTCATAACCAAGTACTAAGAAATTTCAGAAATAATCAAGTAAAATCTAAAACTCCAAATTGCTTCTCATAATGACCTGGTTCAGCGTATCCTGCATTGCCAGAATTTGAGGAAACACTGTGTCAATGGAACAAACAACTACACTGCTCCCCAGTTCATTTGAAGAATCAGTAGAGTTAAAAGGACTTGAGGAAGGGGATGATAACCCAGATCCTTGAGACTGCTTTCCCTTTGACTTCTTTCCTTTGGCAGAAGTAACTGCAGTACCAACAGATTCTGCCACCTTTTCGGGCATATCCTTTGTGCTGTCTTGAATTTCTTCCTCGCCAGTATTTGGACGTTGTTCCAATGACTCAGCAACAGCTATGTCATCAACAGTGCGAGATTCTTCCACACTGCAAGTTTCAGTTTCTGCCAAACATTCATTGACCATCTCAATGCTTGATTCTGAAATCTCGGAGGATTTCTCCTTGCTCTCTGCAGTAACAACTTGAGCCTCTTTTGGGGAGTCAAATTCCTCCTTATGACTTGATCTAGTCTCGCCTGCAACTTTTAGTCCCAGTTCTACATTCTCCAGTTTATTATTAATAGTTGCATCTGGAACCTTTACTTCCTCACCTTTCGGACCTTGATTGACATGACTGCTCTCAGATGAAGATATTGCACCTGATAAGATTTCTGATGGAGTTACTAGATGCGTTGTGTTGCCACCCAGCTTAAACATAAGACGAGGATTGGGCACCATAGAAACATCATTTTGACCAGCTTTAGATCCATCCTTTCCTAAGCTATCACTCATGGAAGGAACATCAGCAGTACTTGTGATAACAGTGTCCACTCTCCTATCAACTGCATAATCAACATTTGATGGGTCAACATCATGGCCACCAGGTGATGGTACCTGCTCAAAACCTTTTGGAGGGCCTTTCAAGGCAGGTAGCTTTCCTGCAGGGTCTAAATTCAAAGGAACAGGGGAAGATAAAATGTTTGCAACATCAGAATCTGAACTTGGAAGTGGAGGAGCACTGGGCTTAACCTCAACATTCGATGGAGACAGTTCATGAATACCATTAACCTCTGAAGCTACTGAAGTTACAGGATATAAAGTTATAGGTTGATTCTCAATGCTGCTATCTGTTAATGGGGGTTTGGGTGAAGCACTTCCTACAGGAAGATCACTAACCATAGGTCCACGGGATGGTTCTGCAACTGGTACCCCTTCTAAACCAGGTGTGTCAAAAACATGTGAGATACAAGGATCCTTCCCCAATACAACATTATCATTTGGTGGTGGCAAACACTGTGATAAATCCAATGCATACTGCTGAATAGCCTGTGTCTGGACACAGTAAACCTGAACCACCTGTTCCCCATCAGGAAGGCAGTCATTTGTTCCAGTAAGGCTCAAAATAGGCATTGCTACAGTAAAATCTGCTATATAATCCATGCGTGTCGCTGCTGGATATGGACCATAGTCTACATGAACTGCATATATAGCATTCTTTTTAGCATTTGCAAGTATTATAAGGCTTGCTCGAGGCAAAACCACAACTTGGTTAAAAAATGCCTCCTCAAGCCGAGGTTCTGAAGAACTTCTCAAGTCCAAAGTCTGAGTGCACTGCCATGCTTCACAATCATTAGGCAAAAGCCAACCTTCTTCCTCGGCAGAGGCCCATATTTTCACTTCTCTATTCAAAGGACCCTAAGACAAATGACAAAAAAATTAGAGAAGCTATTGTTGTATGCCAAACCCCAAGCATGACATCCATTGTAGCAAGAAATTGTAACTGCAATGGACCACTAATTGCAACAAAAAAATAGCATAAAGCATGTTAATCCTCCAGCAAATTGTTATGGCATATTTAATCTACTAAATCTGAGATAATAACAGAACATGCAAAAATATGCATTTTAAAGAATATCTTGTTATCTTGTACATGTCTTAAATGAAGTCAAAGGCAACATACCGCTGTGATGAGATTAATGTGATCAGGTCTGTGAGGCGATGTCAAGAATGCAACTGAGTTGACAGCTTGACCATCATGTGGCCTGAAAGTTGTAAGGAGAACTGCTTTACGATCTTCCCAGATCTTAACCTGAGGTATGGGGTGATATTAAAAAAGGAAATCAATATATGGCGTGAAACCTCGAAATATACAAAAGTAATGTCCTGCATATTTTCCCACTAAAATATTGAAGAAGTCAATACCCACAGGTAATAGAGGGAGAGATCAATCAAGAAGGCTCAACCATCTATTTATAATAATGCAAAATATTATATCATATGAAAGAAACTCCTCAAAAAAAAGAATGGTGCGAGTGATGAAGCACTGAAAAACATCGGTTGTTTTCACCCATCTGCAAGTAAAAACCAGCTAAAATAGCTGCTGTTCCTCTTGACCTGGTAAATTATGCAACAATATCTAAAGTGGGGCTTTTGGATTTTGCTAAATTAGCAAGCATCTGACAAAATCAAATCAAGTTATCAATATAAAAAACTGTAGAGAGCAACCAATACCAATTCAATGAAGTACTCCAATTAGGATTAAATTAACAAAGTTAACAATTATCAATCAATGCACAACCAAATGGTTGCTTTGCAGGTGTAGCATAACTGTCCCGATAAACAAGAATGAAAATCTGGCACCAGTGAGTGTGTATTTGAGTCCTGCTGGCTTAATGGCTTCTCGGCCTAATGTCTTTCTACAGTCCAACAAACTTCCCTGCAGAGAAGAATTCTTATTAGTTAAATCCCAAGGGATCCTAGAGCCTTCTTTTCCCCGACTTGTGCATTGTTATTATGTCTACCATTGCCTCCATGTCAAACTCCTGTGGCCCTTCAAAATTGATGGGACCTAGATTTTTGAACTGTCCAATCATGATTACACCATACACATCTCAAAGGTGCATTACAAAATTTGGTAGTATAATTTCTTGATAAAGGCTACAGATAACTTTCAATCACCAAGTAAAAGATTAAACAAAATCTACTTCTACCTAAAAGCAACATCAGCAGATAACTACTCTTACAATATTTCTGATGACCTAACTGATTTCCAGAGAGCATTAATAATGCTTGCATAACTTCTCTAGCATATAATAAAAAATAAAAATCGAGGCATTTTAAAACAAAAATGAGGAAACCCAGGGAAAAAGTTGATTAAATATTAAAAAATTATGATTCAGAATGGTGCACTTTGTTTAATAGCATGTTCAAGACAAAATGACATATTTGATAATTGATATAACAAAACATGTGGCCATCATAGACCTAGGGTTGAAACCAATTTCTTGCTGGAACCTCATAATCATGTTGAAATTTCCAGTACTACCTTTCCCTTTTCTTTCCTTTTTCTCTTAAATTCTTCTGTACTTTCCTCTCCTCTGTTTCTCTGTTATTTCCTCTGCTTCACTTGGTACCTGGTGTCAGGCTATAATTTTTAGAATTGTTCCTCAAGCTTTACTAGCACATGGTTTATTTCTTATCTTTCCTATTTTAACTTAATAGAAGAAAGGGTAAAACTAAAAAAGCATATAAAATCTAGAATATTATATGAGCGACAGTTCTCATGTTGGTTGCCCAAAACACCAAATCTGGGATTTGGTAATTCAGGTCGAAACTAACCAAAACTTTAAACCATGACTTCAGACTTTTTTTTTTTACGGGAACCAACAGCAAATGCTGATTAGTACAAGAGAGCATCATATAATGGTTCAACAACAAAATCTTGTAGAAATGGCATTAACATAGGTAGTTTTGCAGCAGTACTAAGATTCAGCTGCTCAGGGCATGCTATGCAAAGAAAAAAAGGATATACCACTCAAAACCACCTGATATGAAAAGGTGAAAGAGGCACATGCATTATAAGAAAAGTTGGTAGAATAGTCTTTCAGTAACTTTAAATATGTCAATTGTGATGGAGGTTTGCAACACAACATTCCCTGATGATGGATACATCATGACAGGTCTGTAGAATTCTTGTGACAACCATGACATGATAGGGCTTTTGCAAGCAAATAAAGGGCGTTGTCTAACATGATGGACAAAACAAAATATGTAGCATAACCATCAATTTTTTTAACTCAATGATTTCTATTCGGCTATATGAACCTTCTTTGTCAATCATTCATGTTAATGTATCATCATTGTAAACTAACAAATATACTCTCTGAATAACTTATTCATGTTAACCAGTTTTCTCCTCATTTCTAGACCTTCAAGATATATCTGTGCTCCTTCCCACCTTACCAATTCCTCAACTCATTTACTGTCATGCCAAAACCATCTTAATTATTTCTCCATATCTTTATATTTGAGTGGCAGAAAATACTTCATATGCACTCATCACCCCATTCTTTCTGACTTGACAAGATATTTAAAACATTTCATCATATTCATTTTTCTAGAATATTTGTCTCTGTGTTTAGACAATGTCCAAAATGTAAATCATAAAACATTGCAGGCTTAGTTGTCAACTTGATGTAAGTCTATGGTATACAATCACATACTATACATCCAACCTCTTGGTTTGACTGGCCTGTCATCTATCAAATATATCTTCATCTATCTCCACATTCTATACAGTTGGTTCCTTGTAACAAATAAGACAATCCTGGAGTATCTCTTGGCCGCCCATTTCAAACAAGGCCTCATTTTTCTTGATGTTGAATTCTATAGTCTTTGCTCAAGTTCTACTGATTAAAAATCCTTATTCTCCAAGATTCCCTACATAAATTTAATGGGCATCAAATCATAACCTTGCATTACCAATTAACGTAATATCATTTGTAAACAACATAAACCATAACAAATCCACTAACACCAAAAACTAGGTCAGCATGTACAAATTTTAAAAAGATAAGACAAAAAGAATTAATCGTAAGGAAGAGAAAATGGCTGAAGATTTGCCTGTCTTGCCACCACTGCTAAAAAATGAAAACCAGAGATGTATCTAAGGTGCATGCAAAAATTTTCATAAGTGAAACTTTGAGCATTAATGGAAAATTTGCATCTTGCTCATCTTGACATTAAAGATGAAAGAAAAGCCCAATGGGTTGATGATAGATTGGGTGATGCAATCAGAAAACTTTGAACCAAAGCATGAACTTAGAACCAAAATGACAAGATCTGCACTCTAACAATACCTTACCAGCATGCAACATCGATATTGTGCCAGTTGCTTGGACTTGACATGCTGCCATGCTGATGTATATGAAGCACTAGCATGGTGCAGCATGGCACAGCACAGACCATTTATACCATTCCAGTACCAAGTTGGCACACTGCCAGCATGCAATACTTCAATCCTTGCATTAAGTAGGGAAACAACAATAATGTGTAGGTACACGACAAGCAAGGAGGTCATGTAACAAGAGCAGCAGTATCCCCATCCAATTAACAATAAAGTAACATGACAGACTGACAAAATTGTTGGGGCACAATTGTTCCAAAGTGCATAATTCTCCTGTACATGGTTTCAAATATCAATGGGACGTCCCACAGGATAACAAGATAGAGTACCATCTTAAGCGCCGGGATAGAACTATCCCGCCACTGTCCAAGCATCCAATCAGCGCATCCCGGGACATCCCTCATCCCAAGTGTCAGGACAACGTGGGATGGTACCACTTATCATTCCAACAAAAAAAAAAACAGGATGGCCATGTCTCATGAGATTTAAAACCTTGCTCCTATACAATGGGACATGACAATACTAGTCATGTAAACACTAAAAGGAATATGAAGGAGTAACTGAGATGTAATATACCAACCATCTAAAGTTAACATCAATGTGCAAAAATTTCAAGCAATTTGTGAAATCAGACAAATGCACAAACAAACAGAACTTGAGCTACATCAAATGCTTGACTTGTTGAAATGTGATGCTCAAAGCATCTAAAGTTTAAAATCAATCTAAAACAAATTTCAGATAAAGTTTGCAAAATCACAAAGACGCATAAATCAACAGAAATTGAACTGTTCAATATAATTATAATAGAATCTACTAAGAGAGACTCAGCATGATCCTTCCAAAGCACCAAGTGGTTTCAAACTATTGTTTAAGAAACCATGGAGTACCAGCTTGAAAAAGCAGAAAATCTTAGCTAGACGGAATATCACATGCAGTCAAACACATAAAAATAACAATATAACTATGGATAGCTTTGGTACATATAAGATAAATGTGAAAATATGGATGAAAAGGCAATTTTTCTTGCCAGCTAAAAATAATGGCATGATTATATGGAGAGAGATCATCTAAAGTTGTCAAAAAATTTGAAAATCCACCTCAAGGAACACACATTTTTTCTAAGTATTTAAGCATTGTTAAGCTTTACAAAATACCAGATAACAGCAGCAAGTTCTCCTATATATCACAATCATAATTCTTTCTATTCCCCCTATGTTGGGAAATCAACTTCACGATTATCAAGAAGATTTTCAGGCAAAAGAACAAACCATGCCATCTTTCGATGCCGAAGCCAAACGAGTTGTCATCCATTGAGATATTGACAAATCTGTCACTTCACCATCATGCTTGCCCACAAAATGCACGCCATCAATCAGCTTCTCAATTGGGCACCTGAGAGGTTCCTCTGCAGAAAATTCTTTTCCTCTTCCCACTTTTGTTATGTCGATTTTTAGAACACGGTTTCCAATTCCAACAAATAAAAGTTCCTGCAGAATAGTTAGTGATGACCAGAAGTATGAGATTGATATATAACACTGCAGAAATTCCAACATAGCAGAATATTTGATAGTAGATGCAACTGTCCAAGCTAAATAGACCATGGAGAATATAGGTATTGAGAATATTTATTCAAATAAAGATATTTAAGAAAGCATCCATAAGATAGCACTACAAATGATAGCTTTTACTTGTTTGTGAGAGTGCCAACAGATTCGTGGATGATAGGATTCTCCATCTCCTACAATCTGAATGGCAATTATGATTTTTCCTGTTATCTGTGGCTTATTTTCCTCATCAGGCCCCTCATCAATCTTCCATACAAAAACCCTCCCATCTACACTTGCACTGCAAAACATAGAATAAGTGAGCTGCCAGGAAACTGCAGAGGAAAGATAACAGGAGAAACAGGTAGAAGACAAGTTGAAGAATACCTTGCCAGAAAGTGGACATCTTCAGCAAAAAAAGTCATGTCTGTAACCCTCTGGAGAAAATGCAAATCCAATCAGCTGGAAATGCTAATGATAGAGACCTTCACATAAGCAGTTCTGCAGATTGTCTCTCTAACCAGTGTAGAAGGGGAAAAAGGCATATAAAATGTGAAATGCAATACTTAATGACTTAACAATATCTTATGCATGAATTTAGTTGTTGCTCCAGATAAATGGGATAATAGAAGAAGCAATAACTTCTTCCATTACAAGCAAAAAAAGAAGTTGCAACTAAAGCATGTCAAATTAATTAAAAATAAGTGATCACTTAAAAAAAACAAGTTAAACATTTCAGCAGACTGGGAATATAAAACTATGAAAACAGTTCTAAAATAATGTATAAGATTTAATAGCAGCTAATGTGTAAAGAAAATATTCATGCGCAAAGGCAGTGTTACATAATTAGATTGCATATTTCTTCAAATTTAGTAGAAAAAATAATGACTCGAGATAATTACGAAAACTGTTCATCATTCAAAAAATTCTATGCATATATTTCCGCAAGCACTTTAGACAAATCACCATTTGGAATTTAAGCTGCTGAACACTTGAAAACTTGGTGCCAAAAAATATGCATTAACTGACAAAAAAAATCTGGCACTGCACACCTAAGCACAATATATCTCTTTCTCCAGTTGTCTGATGATACAAGTTCATTGAGGAAAAAAAAAAACACACAAGATAATAACTACTGCATGAAAACAGTTGTAGTAAAAATAAGTTTGTAGTATTTATTATTTTCCACAAACAAAAGCCTCAAAGCTCTGTTAAATTGTGTCATCTCCAAAAATAGTTTCCATGCCTATCATAGTCTGTCCTGTACTTTCTTTCCCTCTCTCTCTCTCTCTCTCCCTGCTTGATAACAAAGATTGGATCACCCACCCGCTACACAGAGCACTTTACAAGCTGCCCAAATACACCAAAGCACAACAATTGACAAATATCAGCAGGATAATGAGTAAATCACTTTTTCCACATGTGATAATTATCTAAACCCCTGGCCCAGTTCGCCGCCAAACCAGCCAGCCTTTTTTTTGGTCCATACTCTCACTGCCTACATTGTATCAATTAAACTACAATCTAACTCCAATTAGCATGTGACCATAATAACTATAAATCACTTAACCATAACAAAATCAATAATCATCAGCACAGCCATCAAGCTTCATCCCAACTATTTGTGGTCAACTTTATTATTTTTCATTCGCCAAAGAATCCTACTTTTGCAAATGCCCAGACTCCTCATATAGCATGCTCCAAAAGAGGAAAGTTCCAAATTTCAATCAAAGTTCCCCTAGCTTCATATCATGCACAAGACAATCATAACATCATCTGATTGTTCGCCCCCCTAGCTCCAACAAATCCATAGGGTGCTATTGGAATTCTTTCGTTACAGCTACGATAGAGTCTAACGATTAGTAATTAGTATATGGTATTAATTACACTGTTATTATAATTTCCAACGTACTTTATAGACTAAACATGGAGTCTAATCTACTTCTACTAAAATTTGACATAGCCATAAGCTAAATTATTTCTTTGACCTCACAAAAACCAGGATGGCATCAAGCTCACCAACATATAACTAGTAAATAACATGAGTTTAAGACACTGTCCAACCAACTAGCGCCGTGGACTTCCTCTAAGGAACCCTCAAAAAGAACTGGCATCAAAACAAACTTAAAAGATTGAAGAATTTTCAAAAAATCCAAAAAGCTCCTAAACAGGAAACTTCAAAAGCCAGTTCGAGCAGTGTCAGTTCGAAATTTCACCCTCACAAAATTTCAGTTTGGCCTTCCTATCACATACCTAGGTCATGTCAATTGCATTACCATCGAAATCTCATAAGAAGAAGAGATCTAAACACTTACAGATCAAATCAACCGATGAATTATTATTCACCGAGGAGAAGGTTAGCAAAAGAACAGAAATTTCACTGAGATAAAACCTGAGTATGCCCCCGGAGCAGCGATCTCAGTGCTGTGTTGATGTTGAGCACGCGGATCGCACCTAGCTTGAGCCCGTAGCAGATGTACGTCCTGTTGACCGCGATCTGGCGACCCAAAACAAGCCCCGGATCCGACGTGTACTTGGTGATCGGAGTGACCTCGAGCTGGGGCGGCAGGGACTCCCCCGGCAGCCGAGAATCCACGTCGTACACCGCCCGGTCCCCGCCCACCAGGTGCCTTCCCCGCGGCATTTTGCTGCTCGGCAACCTCGCCGGCGCCGGTTGGCCGATAGGCGCCAGGGTCGCCGGAGGCGCGGAGGGGATGGCATGGAGAATCGGGGGGTTCGCCGGGGCGGAGAACTCAGACGGTATGGAGGATGGGGGAGGCATCGAGACCACAGATTCGAGGTGGGAGGGAGCGGTATTGCCCAGAAGCGCCATCAGGCGAGCGCCGTGGTTGGGGCCAGGGCTCGGGTTAGGATTAAGATTAGGGTTCGGACCGGGACTGGGGAGGTGGGGAGGGGCAGCGGGGTAGGAGACGGTGGGGCGGTGGAGGGGGTCGTGGGGATAGTGGAGGAAAGGGTGATGGTGGAAGGGCGGGGTGGTGGGGGGGTAGGAGAAGGCGCTGGGGGATGGCGAGGGGTACGCCGGGGGTGGGACGGCGCCGTAGGAGGGAGGGGGGACGGGGGGAGGAGCGCTAGGGTTAAGGTTAGGGCTGGGGTTCGGGGGCTTGAAGAGCTTGTGGAGCTCGAAGGGACCGGAGGGGTTGGGGCTGCCGGCAGGGGAGGCCATCGGCGGCGGCGACTGCTCCGATAGCAGCGGAAAAGGGCGGTGGAGAGTAGGGTTTTGCAGTGGTTCACGCTATCGTGCGCCGGAAAGCGGCGAGGCGTACGTTAAGAGAGATCTGGGAACGGAGGGGAATGTGAAGAGCGAAATGGAGAGGGGAAGAGTTAGGGGAGGGGAAAATGAGTGGGCAAATTAATAATTTACATATTAATCTATTTTCGATTTGGTAAATAATTATTATTCACAAGTGAGGAGTTAGAAAATTGAGAGTGATGAGTTGCTCGCATTTATCCTGGGAGTTATGCGTGCGATTTTGTTTCTTAAATTGTTGCTGGGGAAGATCGGAACTGGACCTAGGGAGATCTCATTTTTTATATTATTCTCTTTTCTCGGACTTGGAATAGTTTGAGGTGTTTGCAAGGAAAGTTTTGGTTTAGTCAAAAGGGTTAACAGGATATTATTTTTTGTTTGTGGGTGAGTTTTGAAAAGATATCTTATATTAGTAGGGAGGCTTGTGAATTGGTTAATCAATTTTTGGATTTGAGATGAGACGGACTCGAAACAGTTGGTCTAGGATGAGACACAAAGATGACCTCATGTAGTATAGGAGATCCCAACTTAATTGATGGATAATTAGATCCTGCCACAATTATAAACAGTCATAACAACCCTATTTTCTGAGTTTAAACAACTAATCAAATGGGAGTTTTCTGCAAAGATTTTTAAAAATATCAATGACGCCACAAGAGAAGCATCTCGCGGGGACATTGAGTTTCGTCTCAGAAAATTTTCATGTCAATTCAATTGTTCATGCTCCTCGAAAAAAGAATCATCATTGCTAGGACGGTAGCCTGGTTGGTAGAGGCCTTATCTCACTACTAATCGATTGCGGATTTGAGGCATGATCTCGTTTGAGGCATGATCCCGTGGGTGACTCAATTATATCCAAAAATTTTCCTAGGACCCACAATAGTTGATGTAAATAAGATGTCAGGATCTCCCTCTTTGTCCCCATACTACTAGCTGCTGCCTTGTGGTATCGAATTGACATTTAGCATCTTGAATCGAATATTACCTGGCGAGGCAGCGGTAGCTACACCGAGATTTATCCTCCCATCTCTTTTTCTTATAAAAAAAAATCATCTATTTATCCTTCTCATATAAATATAATTATTTGTTTTGTTAAAATAAGGAAAGAAGGTGGAACTCTATAATTTTAATTGATATAAAATTTGCTTGTTCACAACCATATATATATAGAAAATATACATAAGCCTAGCTATAGCTGTTATGACGGGATAGTGGACTAATTGGCAAGAGACTAAATGCCCAAAAGTTGGTAAGCCGACGATATAAAGTCTGACCAACTCATTTCTGAAACACAACAATTTGACTGACTTATAAAGCCTGACCAATTTAAAATTAACCAAATATCAGGTGAACTGTCTTCAAATAGGTTAATGATTAGATTTTGCCAACCAATTCAAAAAATAGTTATCATAATTAAATAACATTATAATGAACATCCGTTGCGATGGGTTCAAATTAGTTTCAATGAAATGATGTTGAAATTAATTATATGAAATTTCTTCCAACTAACTTCTATTAAGGCAAACGTCTATAAATATAGGTAAGAGGGGACCTTCGCAGGCAAGCTAAGCAAGAAAAGTTCACTCCTTGATTTTGCTTTTCTTAAGATTCTTTATCTGTTACTTGAACTCTACTGACTTAAACATCGAAATATCCCCATCTGAAAACCTCTAGTCAAGGACTTGTTTTGTAGGCGCTCGAGATGACCGGCCGATGATTCCCGATGGTGCAAATTGGCCTGTAGAGTTTAATGTCAACAAATTGCACGATCGATGCCCTTAATACCTTCATAAAAGGCATCCATGAAGAGATCCACATGCCATCACCACCAACCTTCATGAGGCCCACATAATCGAGTGACTCAAGATTCCCATCGACGGCACCAAGCTTTATTCAGATTTTGTTGCCCTCAACACCGTACTCCCATCATCGGTCTCTTTGGCCAATGACAACATTGACATCACCTTCCTCTGCTATTATCTCAAACAAGATTGACAAAGAGATCACCATTGCATTCTACCACAACTCGTTGTTCATACCTGTGTCATAGGAGACCCGAGATGCCCATCACTGAGATGAAGCTGAGTGAAGGCCACAATGAAAATCATGACCAAATTATCAAATATGAGGTCAAGATCAAAAACTAAAAGTTGAACTTCCAAAGATCAAGCCTCCAAAGATTGAGATCCAACTTGAGGCCGACCATCTCTAGATCGGCCAAGCATCAACCAGATTGGGACCTAAGGTTGACTACCTTTAGATCGGCTAAAGACTGACTAGATTGAAACCTGAGGAGGACTATCTCTACATTGGCTAGATACTGACTAGATGTTGATTTGTAACTTGTATCTTCCAAGAAAGACCGTCTCCAATTCAACCATTTGCTAGCTAGATGTTGATTTATAGCTCATATCTTTTGGGAAGGACTCCACTCTAGGGAGATCCCTACCGCGACATTTAGAACCTCATGGCTGGATTGCCTAGATTACTTGAGCCATCTTGGTAGGAAGAGGTTACCAAGAATCGACTGCTGCTTGGGTGTTAAAAACCATTACTGAGATATAGCTCAGTGGCAAATCTAGATGTTTGGCAGATCGACCAGAAGATAAGACCAAGGAAAGCTAATTGGAAAAGCCCCTACCCAATGGATGAGGATGTCATGATCGAAACCTATCACCTAAAATGTCTCGATGGAATGTCCGGATCTATTACCAGTAATGAATAGTCATTGCTTTCCTTTCAATAAAAAGTGAATTTCTTTTGATTAACAAGCTTTGTAGAGTAAATAATGGACTGAACTTTGTATGCCACAACTTGAGCCAAAGACCTTGAACATCCAAGAAATGAGGGACAACACTCGAATCGCCCCTCATCCTCAAGACAAGCAAGGTTGAAGAAAGCCTTGGCTATTTGGGAAGTGTGGGGTAATCTTTTAAGAGGATTCTTGAAGCCCATAAAATAATATGAACGAGTTAAAGACCTTGAATGTCCAAAAAGCGAGGAACAATTCTCGAATCGCACCTTGTCCTCAGGATGAACAGAGATGAAGAAAACCTTGGCCATTCAGAAAGCGAGGGATAACTCACTAAGAAGACCCTCGAAGCTTCCAAAATGACATGATCAGGTCGAAAACCTTGAACGTTCAAGAAGTGAGGGACAACCCTTGAATAGACCCTCATTATTTAGATGAACTGAGGTGAAAAATATCTTTGCCATTTGAGAAGCAAGAGATAATTTCAAAGGACCCTTGAAGCCTTAAATCTATTCTAAACATGGGCCGAAGACCTCGAATGACCAAGAAGTGGGGATAATCCTAGAGGACCCTCGGATAGCCTCTTGTTCATAGACAAGCTAAGCTAAAAATCTCATTTGATAAGCTTGGGATAAACCTTGGAAGCCCCTAAACTTTATCCATGATGACCTTGGCCAAAAATCTCGGTGACTAAGAAGTAAGGGATAATCCCATAAGGGGACACTCAAAAAGTCCCTTAACCATGAGATAAGCTAAGCTGAAAATCTTGATCATTCAAAAAATGGGGGATAATCTCTTAGAAGGACCCTCAAAAGTTCCAAGCATCGATAAAGTCAACACGATATGTAGATGAGCCGAACAAAGCACTTAATAGCTCAATGAACGAGGACAAACCATAGAATGGGAACCTCGAAAGTCTCAAGCAACCAAGCTCAAAGCCAAAAAAAAATCAAAAGCTGAGGTAAAGCCATCAAGCTCAAAGCTAAGACAAAAATCAAAAACTGAAATTGAGCTACCAAGCTCAAAGCTAAGGCAAAAATAAAAAATGGAGGCCAATCTTTTAAGATTAAGCTCCACAAAGCTGAGCTCCATGAGATCAATCTCTGAAAGCTAATTGCCATAAATCTAGAGCTCCACAAGATCGAGCTAAAGACCTTGGATGTCAAAAAAGCAAGAGATAACCCCATAAGAAGACCCACAAATAGTTCAAACAGAGATTTAAACTCAAAAACCCACTTTGGGTCAGATCTAGAAATCCCATCAGAAATCATTTCAAAAGTTGCAAGCTGATTGCCCATCCCAAGAGGTACAAAAGATCATAACAATGTACTATAATTATGGATCGGTAATTGCCACACCAATACTACATGATAAAAGAAAAAAGAGACAAACTTAGGCCTGGCAAAGCCTTTGAATTGGGGGGCAACATCATTGATGGCTTCGAAAGTTTTTTATTCTCTTCATTTGAGCTATTATTCAGCTTGAACTAGAGAATTGGGGCAACTGATATGGAAAAATGTACCTCGATTGATATTAAAGAGGAAGGTAACTTGGAAGTGGACGACCTACCTGATTGATACCGAACTAAAATATTTTCATAACAATCTCAGGCCAATATCTTCAACAAGGATCGTACTCGATACATTACCTTATCTACCTACAGTCAAATATATCTCAAGGTCTTCGGCAACAGCTTGTAATGAATAGATAAGATATGAAATACTAGAAATATCTTGCTCGATGAGGTAGAAAATAATGGACATATCTCATCTGATAAAAAAGGAAGTAACCATCTAATCCTCCCTTCTCTTTATGACACCTCAGCCCCTCAGATAAGGCAAAAAATAGTAGGCATATGACATCCGATAAGACATAAATAACTATATGATATACCTTTTTCATCATAGTACCTTAGCCTCTCTTTATAAATAGAGGCCTGCAGGGGACCTCCATGTATGCTCTCATCTCTCCCACACTCACTCCTTCCCATCTATTCCAAACTTCTAACATGAGTACCAAAGGATCCCCACCAAAGCCAACTTCAGTTAGGAATTTTTTTTTGCAAGTCTTACCATTATTATCTAGCAATCATCACTAGCTTCCGATCCAAGTCAAAAATCTGCAGCAACAAGGTGTAATGGTAATCTTGCTTTTTGTTGATCTAGCACTATAAATAAGATCCAATGCATACTTGGCTTGTGATAAATGATATACATCAAAGCTTAATGTAACCTCAAGACATAAGAAGGAACTCCATACTCCTAAATCTTTCATTTTGAATTCTTGATTAAGATACTATTTGAGATCATGAATACCTATAAAACCATCCCTGGCTATGATCATGTCATTCACATAAAATAACAATTAGGTGATATCCTCATTAGCTTTGCTAATAAAAAGAGTAGAACCATAAGAACTGTAAACGAAATCAAATCAAGAGATAATGGCACTGCATTTTGCAAACTAGGCATAAGGAGATAATTTAAGACCATATAAAGCATGACAAAGTTGGCATAAATGGATGAGGGTAACTTAATAGTGGTTGTATGTACACTTCTTCTGACAAATCACCATTAAGGAAAGTACTCTTAACATTCATATAAAAAAGTGGCCATTGCCTACTGGCAGCGATAGCAATAAAGCTCTTAACCAAGGTTAATCAAGCAACTAGAGCAAATATTTCATCATAGTCAATGATGTACTCCCATGTAAAACCTTTGGCAAAAAGGTGAGATTTATAACACTTAATCAATTCATTTTATTGAGTTTTAATTTTATAAATGCATTTGCAACCCACCAAAGATTTGTTAGGAGGTAAATCATCCAGATCCCAAGTGCAAGTTTTCTCCAAAGCCTATAGTTTTCTACCATTGCTTGCTACCAAAGAGGATCTTTTATCTCATGAAAGGTGTAAGGTTCGTGAAGAGAATTAACAACAGAGAAATAATGATAGTTACGAAAATGAGAAGTGCTTTTAACTTGATAGAATGACATAATAGTTCAATCTTTTAGCAAAATAGAAAAGTATAATTCACAGATAGAGCATTCCTATAAGAAGAGGGTGCATTGAAGGGGGTTTGAGTAAGTTCACCCGAGGATTAGAATTTTCACAAAATAACTCAATTAAAGGATTAGTAAAGACTGAAGAAAGAGAAGAAACAAAAAAACTATGATATTGAAAAATACTTTATATTCCCAGAAGACAACATAATAAAAAATACAAAGTCATTTGGAAACAATGCCCCAACACCTATAACCCTTATGCTTAATTTTATAAATAAAAAAACAATAAAAATGAAAACAAGTTCTAATTTGGTGCACTCATGAGATTGTAATTATACAAAATAAGCATATCTAAAAACATTGAGCAAATTATCATAAGGAGTCATGCCAAAAAGATGCACATTGAGAGATTAATTACTAGTGGCTTGAGAATCAATGTGGTTAATAGTATAGAGGATAGTAAGAGCAACTTTTCCACATAAATGTTTGAGGCATGAAACAAAAATAAGTAAGGCATGTATTATTTTCAATATTTGTCTATGCTCATATTGTATCATCACATTTTGTTAAGATATGCCTGTATAAGAATGCTCAAGAATAGATCCATTTTGTTTTAGAAAAGTAAGATGATTTTATTCTTTATACTTTATGGCATTATCAATGCAAAGAATTTTAATTTTTTGAGAAAAATGAGTATAAATTATTATGGCGACTATCTACTCAGCCTTGAGACACTTATCGAACCACCAACCAAGATGGAGTTACCCACCGGACAATCTTGGAGTGATAATTCCATCGACTGCATCACTGACTAAGGAGAAGATGGCAATCAAACCATCAATCAAGAAGCAGATGATGACCAACTATTTATTTGCCCAACAATCAACTAAATAGAAGATGGTCAAGTTGGTCGCTACATCGACTATCTTTAATACTTTGCACCGAGAGATTACACCACTACAATAAAATAGGATTTTAGCAACAGATTTTGCAACCAATTTATTTTGATCAATTTTACAACCGATTTTACGACTAATTTTTTAAAAAAATATTAATATGGTGATCGATTATGAATAGGTTGTAAAATCGATTATAATTTTTTTTACAACCAATTTTTTTCAACTGATATTGCAACCGATTTTTTTATTAAAAATAATATTAAAAATTTATATTTTTATAAATTTGTAAACAAAAAACTGATCATAAATATTTTAAATTATTCAAAATATTTAAAATAAATTTGCAATCAATTTTTCAACTGATAAATCAATCTCATTTAAATTTATTTTTTTATATTTTACTTTCAAATTTTTTATTTATAATTTTTGTTTGCATCTGATTTTTTTGTTGCAAAATATTTAAAAAAATTGTAAGCAAAAAATTAATTTTGAATTGCAAAAAAAAAATTCACACCTTTTTTAGAAAAGAAGTAAATAATTTTTTACTAATATTTTAATTTCTAAAAAATGAAAAGTAAAATATTTTTTAAAAAGTATTTTTGGAATTTTTGCGATGAAATTTGTGGTTGTAATTTTTATTTTATTTTTAAAATTATAATATCACCTTTAAAATTTTAAATTTTATTTTTCTTAAAATTATAATTTTTTAAAAAAAATTAACCAAAATTTAGGTTTCAATTTTGGTCTCAAATTTGGGATATAAAACCATTCCTAAATCCTTTCGATCCTTAACCCATAAAACCCTAGCCATAATTTTCTCCCCCCTCCCCCTCCCTCGGTGGTGTCGACTCTATCCCTTTGCCCCTATGCTCCAATGGCCATGCTATCCCCCCTTCTCCCATCAGTGATGGGCTTGTCCACTCCCTCCCTTAGTAGTGATGCACTCCCCCTCCCTCCTTTAGTGGCAATGGGCTCCCCCACTCCCTCCCCCGGTGGTGACGAGCTCCCCCACTCCCTCTCCCGGTGGTGACGGGCTCTCCCACTCCCTCTCCCGGTGGTGACGGGCTCTCCCACTCCCTCCCCCGGTAGCGATGCCCTCCCTCCTCCCTCCCTCGGTGATGATGAGCTCTCCCATTCCATCCCTTAGTGGCGACGAGTTCCCCCACTCCCTGCACCGGCAGCGACGGGCTCCCCCTCTCCCCCCCCCGATGGTGAAGGGCTTCCCCTACCCTGGCAGCAACAAGCTCCCCCTACCCCGGCAGTGGCAACCATCTCTTGAGCTTCGTTTGAGCCAAATACTCTCGAGCTTCCTCCCTTTATTCAAGCCAAAGGTCTTTCCTCCCTCCATTTTCTAAAATAATTCTTGCATTTTCAACTAATGATTTTTTTCTACCGAGTTCTTTACGGGTTGCAGAGCTATAAGAAATTGATCTTGGACTGAGATTTATTATCTTTGTACCCACCATTTTTTTCTTTCATTGATGCTTTCCAAGCTGAAGACGAGCACTAATGGCAAGGAAGAGGTAATTTGGGAGAATAAGAGACTAAAGTCTTGAGTCGATTTTCTATAATTTTATTTTAATTTTTGCTTATTTTAGTTATTACTGGTCTTAGGTCTAATCTTACATCTTCACATAGTTTGATTATTTTAAGTGCCTAGTTGATAAACCTCTCAGATTAGATGTAGCTATGGTCTTTAGGGGTTATTTTTCTTCTTTCATTTGCAGTCAACTTAAGCACTCACCTATAAAAGGAGCTGGCCCCTCATCGTCTCAAGGGAGACTGTGTGCTTCCTCTTGGAATGCATATGGACTAGGGAGGTCTCTATCTCTTTTTCCGATCTAATTGTCAACAACAATGCTTTTATATTTTATCATTCATAGTTGGATATATTATGGGTACTATTATCCAAAGGATCAAATTAGGGATGCCCTTGTTCATTGTGAGATAGAATAAGTCTTCCTCCAAGAAAAGTTTTAATCCCAATCCACATCTTTCTTAATCCCAATCCACCAATAAATACAACTTTTTTGTTTATATTAGTGCATTTAATTACTAATGCATTAATTCCTTGTTACATCATCTTAGCCTTATGATATCTATAATCCAACCTTTTAACTTCTATAATTTTACAAGTTTATTTATTTTAATTATACAAGTTTTATTGATAGTCTTCCTTTGCTTTATGGGCCTGCCATGTGATTTAGTTGTTGTAACTGCAATAAATCATAAGGTTTGAGTCAATGGTATCAATGAGTATGTCTTTAATTTCTATCATTTATATATTTGAAAAATCAGCAACTCTATTCATATATATCACAAAGGATATTGTCGAGACTCAAAAGAAACATATCATTGTTATAGACATTGATGTGTATGGATGGAAACTTTAGTCCTTGGTAGAGTAGATGCTAATTGGCATATCACTTCAAACATATTAATATACATTGATACTAATTGGCATAGATGCTACAAATATTTGCAAAATATAATTTTTTCTAAGCACATATCGGTACTTGTAAGGTGGATCTCAATATCTCAATAAAGATGTGTAATTGCTTCATTTTTTAATCTTGTGGATGTGCTAAACGAAGCTATTGGACATCTCTCAGAGTTATATTAGGTTTAAGTTGTTGATCCTTTCTCTGTATAGAAGTACTCAACAAGTTGTGCTATGTATTTTTACTTTTATGCTTTCTTTCATTTTCTTGTTGCATCAACCCCTATCTTATGATGTTCTAATGTACTAATGTATTGTTATAGCTAATTGAGTTAATGCTCTAAATTAATTGTTTTTGTTTTAATTTCTTCTTTATGTAGTAATTTCTCAATTAAAATTTGTTTTATTTTGAGTACGTAAAAATATGAGAAGTTGTAATTATATGCTTGTGTTTTATTCTTTTACAGAATATGGATATTCATCATGATCGTAGTTGGATATATAATAGACTTTTATCTGGTCAAAAGGGATATACTGAAGTTTTTTTAAAAGGGGTGGAGAAATTTATTTATTTTGCTTGCCAACAACCATATTTTTTAACCAATGGAAAAATTAGATATCCTTGTTCAAAGTGCAAAAATCAAAGGTACTTAAGTCCTGATGAAGTGAAGGTTGATCTTTATAAAAAAGGGTTTATACCTAATTATTGATGTTGAGCATCACATAGAGAGAGTGATCCTCATGTCCATAGGGTCTTTGATGTGCATTCAAGTACTTCTAGTAGTGCACAATTAGGTAATGATGAACATAATAGATATCGACATATGATTTTTGATGCTATTGGCATAGAATATGGATCTCACTAAACATTGAATGTGGAGGAGATTCCAAATATGGATGCTTCGAACTTTTATAACATGTTATATGCAGTTCATCAACCATTGTAGCCATGATGTAATGATCATTCTGAGTTATCTATTGCTGTTAGATTATTAAGCATAAAATATGAGGGTAATATTTTGCAATGATCTTTTGATCAAATAATGGGACTTATAAAAGAGACACATCCTCTAGATAATGCAATACCCCAAGATTTTTATAGAACAAAAAAGCTGGTGTCAAAACTTGGCCTTACAGCTTAAAAAATAGACTATTGTATTAATAGTTGTATATTATATTATAGTGAAAATAACGATAAGAAGGAATGTAATTTTTGCCGTGAGGCTTGTTATAAAATACAGAATTCTGCTAAAAGACAACATAAAGAGATCCCGATGAAAAGAATGCATTATTTCCCCCTCATTTCTAGGTTAAAGAGATTATATGCTTCCATGAGTTCTGCACCACACATGAGATGGCACTATGAGAATAGACGGGAGTTAGGGGTGTTGTGTCACCCATCAGATGGTGAAGCTTGGAAATACTTGATCAAAAGTTTTCTAATTTTGCAGATGAACCACGAAATGTTAGGTTAGGTTTATGTGCCGATGGTTTTATCCCATACAGTCAATCAACAGCACCATATTCTTGTTGGCCAGTAATTATTACTCCTTATAACCTTCCTCCAGAACTATGCATGACCACTCCTTATATGTTCTTGACATTGATTATTCCTGGTCTGCATAATCCAAAGAGTAGGATGGATGTGTATTTATAACCTTTGATAGATGAGTATAAACTATTGTGGACAGAGGGTATGCTTACATATGATATTTTAAGAAAGCAAAATTTTATGATGAGGGCTGTATTAATGTAGACTGTCAATGACTTCCTAGCATATGGCATGTTATCAAGATGGAGTATAGTGAGAAAATTAGCATGTCTATATTGTATGGAGCGATCAAAAGCATTCACTTTGAAACATGGTGATAAATTTCCTGGTTTGACTGTCATCATCAATTTCTACCTATGGATCATGTACTAAGAAGAAATAGAGATTCTTTCTATAAAAATCAGATAGAAAAGGATCAACCTCCCTATAGGTTGACTAGGGATGAATTATGGAAAACTGTTTCTTCTTTTCCAAAGATAACTAAGGAGGGTTCATGTAGATGTAATGGATATGGAGTTAGACATAATTGGTTAAAGCAAAGTATATTTTGGGAGTTACCATATTGGAAAACCAATTTGATCAGGCACAATCTAGATGTGATGCATATAGAAAAAAAAAATTTAATAATGTATTTAACACAGTCATGGATATTAAAGGCAAAACCAAAGATAACATTAAAGCAATAATGGATTTAAAAGAATACTGTAAGTGAAGGGATCTAGAGTTGCAAGAATTTGCAAATGGAAGTTGTTAAAACTGAAAGCAAAATTCACCTTAACCCTAGAGCAGAAGAGAGCTATATGTAAATGGGTCAAGGAGTTAAAGATGCCTAATGGATATGCCTCCAATTTATATAGATGTGTAAATTTGAAAGAAGCAAAATTATTCGGAATAAAGAGTCATGATTGTCATGTATTTATAGAGCATTTATTACCAGTCACCTTTAGTATACTACTAGATCAAGTGTGGAAGCCCATAACTGAGTTGATGGGGACATCAGGTCAACCCTAGTTCACTATGGGTTCCTGAGTTTTGAGTCCCTTAGCCATGATTCAAATTTTGAGTCCAATAATCTGACTATGTTAGCCGTTTGAGTCCTATATTTGGACCTTGAGTTTTATTTTTCAAGTCTTGTTACACTTGAGTCCTGTATTTAGACTCGACTCACACCATTAGGGTTTATGAGTCAAGTTTTTGGTTATGTTCGACTCAGTTGAACTTAGTTGTTCAAGTCAGCTCATTGTGAGGCTATAGTTATTTTGGTCTTATTATGTCATTTTGGATCTTGAGTCAAATTGAGTACTGTAATAAGTTGAGTTGTCTCAACCTCAGTCCGGTCCAATTGAGTTCTGTAAGTTGTATTAGTCCAGTACAAGTCCAGGGTTATATAAGAGGAGGAGCACCAAAGTAGAAGTTAAAGTAGAAGCCCATGAAGTCTCTCCACTTGGAGATTCCAGGCATATTCTTCTTCCAAGCACCCCAGCCCAGAAGTCCAATTTCAAGTGAAGCCCATGGCTTCCCAGGTGTATTCCAGTCCAACTTCAAATGGGTTCCTAGGAGTTTCCAGCCCACCAGGGAGCAAATACCAAGCCCATGCACCCAAGTTTGAAGACTATCCAAGCCCATTGGAGGATGCCCTTACTGCCCTAAAGTTCAAGCCTAAGTCCATTTAGGCGTCCAAGCCCAAGAAGGAGCTTTTGACTAAGTCAAAGAAGGAGAGAAGACTAATTCTAACAAGGAGATCCTATTTTATTTCTACTCAAATTGTGTACTCCTAGTTCTAGGCCACTTTGTAATCCTTCTCTCTATCAAATCTTGTATTCCTATCCTAACTAGGAGAGGGCATGGGAACATCTATAAATACCCTACCCCTCCACCCTCTTATAACTAATGATCAATTATTATAAATTGTTATGAATGAGTTTCTCTTGAATTTTCTTCAAAATTCTGAGTGAATTTCTGTGTGATTAAGGGTACCTGTATGATCCCTCTGGGAATCTGTGTGATCCCTACACCCTGCCTCCAAGCCGCCAGCCTTCTTCATCCCTTGGTCGCCTTCCTCAAATCTCTTCCCCTTCTTCTTCTTTCAATGATCTAACCCTTTTCTTCCTTATTTTCTAACCCTTGTTAAGTGATTTGCAGGTCTCTCAGAGTTTACAAATCTAAGAATTCCGTCTGACCAGCTTTCGGGTCACCAGATTGAAAGCCGCGAATCTGCAGAATTTATAGCTTTATTTTTCAGGCCACATCCAAGAACGTAGAGCGAACTCTTCATGGATCAAACTTCAAATCTCTGCCAAGTACACCCTTAGACTCCTCTGGTAGCGGTATTGCAGAAGAGCTAATCCTAACCAGGGCTTCTTAGCCTTGGCGGTCCTGTTTTTTCACTTTTAGGATTTATTTATGCATGCCTGTGCTTCAGATTTTCTATAGAATTTCTTACTTAATATCTTGGCTTGAAATTCGAGATACAAACTCCTAACTTAATGCCTAACAACAGAAAAATAATTGGCATGCATGAATAGTCCCGCATCATGAGTTGAGTAAGTTTTTTAGGGACCTATGCTCAAAGTATTACGGGTGGATGATTTATTATAGATGGAGCAAAATATTGTTGTCATAATATGCAAGTTGGAATAAATCTTCCCACTTGGATTCTTTAATTCAATGGAGCACTTACCTATTTATTTGCCATATGAAGCAAGAGTTGGTGGTCTAGTTCAATATCGATGGATGTACTTATTTGAGAGGTAAATATAATTAATTTAATTTAATAAAACTAATAAATGATACTTTATATTTTATATATCACTAGAATTATTGTAGGTTTTATTTAATTGTTGTAGACTTCTTAATAAATTAAAATGGATGGTCAAGAACAAAGCTCATGTGGAAGGGTCCATATGCGAGGCATACTCGTGCTAAGAGACTTCTCATTTTTGTTCATATTATTTTGAACAACATGTATAGTCAATAAAAATTAGAGTTGGACGAAATGATGATGGGGGTGAAGATGAGACAATTCAGCCAATTATGTCAATTTTTAATAAACTCGGCCATCCATTTAGAACTTGTAAAAGTTAATATCTGAATGATAGGGAATTAGCTGCTGTGCATTTATATGTATTACTTAATTATGATGAGGTTCAACCATATATTAGGTAAGAAAAAATACTCAATATTTAATTAAATTCACATTATTTTAAATATTACAATACTAATAATATTATAACAATCAAAGTTTTTATCCAGCATTTGCAAACATTCACACCAAATATTTATGCTATTGATATTGATGCCAGGATTGCATCTGATTTTCCACAATGGTTTCAGATTTATGTAAGTCTATCAATACCTTTATGTATTTATATCAGTACTTGTTACCTCAATTATTCTCATATGATATGTTAAACCTAATAGGCGTCGATCGATTTTTCCATGATCGATACATTTGGATATTATACTCCCATATGATGTGTTAAACCTGATGGATGCCGATTGGCTTTTGTCCATAGTATTTTTATGGCTGTCATCTTATTTTTTCCTGATGATGATATGAAATTATTGGATATTAAAGGAGATGGCTCTAGTAGATATAGCATGGCCTTTTCTTATTATTCCCATATGATGTGTTAAACCTGATGGGTGCCGATTAGTTTTGTGCATGATCGATACATTTGGCATGAGGTATGCTTTGCTTATATTATATTCCTGTATTGTATCTTGAGCTTGCCAACTATCTCTTCCTATTTCTAAATGGATTAGAGTCATGAATTTCTCTTGTTGTTGTGTGCTCTCATGGAAAAGATCTTTGTATGCATGCCTTTGCATTTTGTAGATTTTTTATCAATTTTGTCTATTATATTGCTACAGTATATTGTACTCTAGTCAATAGTTATAATTGAAAGCCATCTATGCTTTTTTCTTGTACAGGCTTCTCTCATTATATTAGGAGGCATACCATGACTCTCCTTATGTGGTTTCAGGGAACTTCAAATAAAGAACTGTTAATGTACTTACCAAATGTGCATCTTTCGGTTGGTGACAAAAGTTAAACAATGAACTTTTATATATTATATGAATGACTTGTTAATTTGGGTAACTATATTTATTGTTAATGCTTATCCCACAAAATCTATATTGAATCAGGCTTGTGGCTTGTTTTTTAAGTTGTATCAGTGTTGTAATTATTCTCAGGTGCTAGGTGTATCAAGAATTTTTTTTTATTTTAATTTTTTATCGATAATTTAATTTAGCGACTGATTTTACAATCGATTTTGAAAATAAATATTTTTTAAAAAATATTTAGGATCAATTTTGTGACCAAAATCTAATTAAAATAATAATTTTAATTAAATTAGCAATCATTTTTGTGATCATTTTTTATTTAAAAATATTTTTAATTATTTTTTTTAAAAAATAGAGATCGATTTTGTAATGGATTTTGAAAATAATAATTTTTTAAAAAAATTATGACTGATTTTGTGATCAATTTTAAAAAATATAAATTATTTTATAAAATAACAACTGATTTTCAATTCAAGTTTTTTTAATGAAGTTTTAGAAAATTTAGCGGTCGATTTTGTAGCTAATTATGTATTTTTTGTGACCGATTTTGCAACTAAAAAATTGTTGCAAAAATTAGTTTTTTTATAAAAATGTGTTTTTTTCTTTTTCAGTCGCTAAATCAGTCGTTAAAGTTTGCGATCAAAAAAATGGATCACAAAAAATTTGCAACCAAGATTTTAGTAAACGAAAATAATCGATCACAGAATCGGTTGCAAAAAGATTTTGCAATCGATTTGTAATTATTAGCAACCAATTTTACGGTCGCTAAAACATTATTTTCTTGTAGTGTGCACATAGTCGGGCTTGGCTAACTCCCCTTAATACGTCCATCGAGTACTTAGTCTGACCCGACTAAATCCCAAACTTATTCGGGTATAGTAGAGTGTGGTGTCAAGGCCCCTTCTTTCTTGGCAAAGCTCCTTCTCTCTCAACAAGGTCCCTTCTCTCTCAACAAGATCTCTTCTTTCTCGGTAATTGACAAGCCACCCCAATACTCAGAGCCAATGATGCTTAAGTAAGTGACAAATGCTATCCCAGTTATCTCAGCAACAATTATGGCAAGTGGGATCGTGGTGGATAAGTTCATGAGAGATAAGATCCCAACAGAATTAGCTATCTTAATAAAAAAGATTCCAGGGAACAAGATTTCAATATCCTACCAAAATTCTATTACACCTATTAGAGGAGGCCATCTCTCTAATAGCATTCTATTACTTTGTCTAATTTTATAAATTGATAAGAGAGGACTCTCGATGAGGTACATTCTACCACCACTCTCATGCTCTCAGTCATCTCTCTTGGCTATCAGCTTTAGCTGCTGTAGTCTATCTTATCCTCCTCAATCACTTGAGCATAAGAGGGTCCCCCACTGGTTACATTGATTAAGGGGCTGTTCTTGTAGGTCCTTACAGTGAAACACCGAGGAGCAGCTCTCCATCCTCATTAGAAAAGATCGAAAAACTCTCAGGCACAGCCATAGCCTAACAAAGAGTGACTTGTCGGTAATAGATTGGCATGCCAGGAAGAGGACTCAAGTAAGTATTAAGTTCCTAGAGTTTGGAGCCATGGGGGTGACCAGTGTGTGCAGGATGCCTCTATTAGCTACACTGGCCACTCTCCTCACCGTGATGAATGGCTCGCCTCAACCATGGAGCTTCTCACTCCTCCACCACCAGTGGCCTAGTAGGATTTGCTCACCACCCTGATGCGACAAGTTCAGATGCTAGTCATGATGGTGTAAAGTTTACATAGTAGCATCTCGTGGTAATGCAATAGTAGGAGATACTGACCGATCCCATCGTTGTTACTCATCCCAGCCACCAATCTTCCTAGCAGAGATCTTTCCATCGATGGACTTTCCATCAATCGTAGTTCCCTTCATTCCATTAAGGAAGTCATCGGTCCTCTAAAGGAAGGTCCTCTCACTGACGAACCGTCCCATATCAGCAATCTCCTACACCATTCTGAGAAAGCCCCAGTAGGAGGAGTGATGACCCGGGAAAGAGCCAAAGCAGGAGAAGTGCCTCAATCTTCCTCTGAGTCATCATCCGAATCCTCCTAGGAGGGGCCCATCGATGAGGTTATTCGATGACTAGCCGAATAATGCCTCGATATCTATGTTTGCAAGCTATGCGAGATCAACTACCAGCTTCTCAATCTTGAGGGAGAGAGCTGGGACCTGACCGAGTTCAGCACTCATCCCCCTTTTTCCCCATATATTATGGAGGAATCGATCCCAAGTCAGTTCAAGATACCCTAACTAGAGTCTTATCATGATACCACTGATCCATTGGATCATCTGGAGAGCTACAAGGCTCTCATGAGGATTTAGGGCACCTCGATGCCTTACTCCGCATTGCCTTCTAAGCCACTCTTTGCAAGGCGACCCAAGTATGATACTTCTAACTCAAGCCAAAGAGCATTAACTCCTTCATTTAGCTGGAAAGAAAGTTTGTAGTACACTTCAACACTAGTCGGAAGGTGCCATGAGAGGCTGATAGCCTCTTCTCTATCTGCCAGCAAGATGGAGAATTTTTTAAAGACTATGTAGCCCGATTCAAGGTAGCCACGTTAGAAGTCTACAATCTAGATGAGTCTATGGCCATGCTGGCCTTGAACAGAGGACTTTACCCTTCCCACTTCACCTACTCACTGAATAAAACTTCTCTCAAGTTATTTTCAAAAATGATGGTCCATACACAGAAGTAAATTCACTTGAATGAGGGAGCTCTTACTCGGCATGAGACTGACAGAAAGCCGAGGATGAAGTAGGCCCGAGGAGAGCTTAGCAGAGCCCGATTCGATAAGCAAAACTCATCCTACTGATAGAGTCCCAAGCTGAGGAACCTTCAGCCAGTTTGACAACCACACTCCTCTCTTTGCCCTCAAATCAAATCCTTTTGAATATTGAAGGAGAGCAATATCTATGAAGGCCTAATCTGATGAAGTCTTTAGCCTCTCGTGATAAAAGCAAGTACTGTTGATTCTATCGGAATCATAGCTGGGACACCAAAGACTATTATCAATTGAAGAGAGATTAAAAATCTTCTTCGACATGACTATCTTGAAAAATATGTCCATGAAGGAGCTATTCTACCTAATGCCTAGAACCTTTTACCATAGCTGACTTAGGCCAACATTGATAATTAGCTAATAGAGAGGCGAGTCAAGATGATCTCTCGGGGGGCAAAGCAATCTCCAAAGAGATCGAGGAGAGATGAGAGGGAAAAAATGTAATTCTTTTTTCTTATAGGGATTTAGTTGGGGTTTACAATCCCCATGATAATATTGTTATCATCTCCATGGCAATAGCAAAACATGATGTACAAAGAATCTTAGTAGACAATATAAGCTTAGCTGGTATCTTATTTTATGATACTTTTGTTTGGATAAATTTATCTAACAACCAACTAAAACAGGTTTCTACACTTTTGGTTGGCTTCTCCGGAGATTCAGTTGGGATCGAAGGAGAAATCACTCTTCCTGTTACTGCTAGATCTATCTCGGGTAAGCACTTATTGGGTTTGTTGACCAAGGCGGAAACATAGATTTCAAAATTTTTATCTTATAAAATCTATACCAAACCCTTTAGCCCTAGATCTCCTTAAAAAAAAATTAAAATATATATCATTCATATACATGATTTAAATATATATATATGTAAGTACTAACCTGTACCACAATATCCAAAATGCAAATCTTCACCAGGTGCCCAAATGTTCACCCTCCAATGGTGATCCACACGTAGAAGAGATGAAGACAACAACTTCTTGATCTTGGATCCTCTTCTTGAATTCTTTTTCAAGAATTCAATTCTTGGACTTATAGGCTGGAATTTTCTTTCTTGAAAATTCCTTTTCTCCCTTCTTTCCTCTTCTTGATCCTTTCCTCAACTTCAATCCTTGTAGAAAATTCTTATTTGAAGTGGAAGAAAAATTAAGACAAGTAATGTCTTAATTCAAGAAAGAAAAGAGAGCCTTCCTGTTTCTTTCCTTTACCGTTCAAGACCTTCCTCTTATTCTTGTTTAGGGTCAGAGTTTCGACAGAGGATACCTCTATAAGGGAAACAATACCCAACAAGAATAAAGGGAAGGAGTATTCTGGAGAGGAAGAAAGGGAATCTGATCTCTGAATTATCTTACATGAAAACCCCCGAGAACCCAACCCTATTTATAGATATCAGAGGGGTGTCTTTTCAAAAACAACGCAACCCTCTAGTATCCTAAGAATCACGTTCTTTCCATCCTCATGTGTCCCCTCAGATTTTTCACGCCTTTCCTGATTTATTTCAAGATTTTCCGATGAAGAAAAATCTCGGAAGAAAACTCAGAAAAGTCGCGATGTTCTGAGACGGAGTTGCGACCGAAAAGCAACGGATTTCTTCTGGCCATCTGATCTTGATCCAAGGGACTCCAGATGAGATTCCTAAAGAAAATATTTCCGCCCCCTCCCATCTGGTTTTCACGGTAAAAGAAGTCCCCACGCGCGTGAAGAGTAGTCCACGCGCGTGGACTCTTCCTTTGGTGCGCGCGCGTGGGAAAGATGGCTTGGGTGGTCTTGGGAAAAGGGTTTAAATTGATTTTTAATCAATGGGTTCAGCCACGGGTTAGCCCAAAGTCCCAAAATTTAAATTAGACTCTAATTAGGTTCAATTAGAACCCAATTAAGCCCAATTCAGAACCAAATTCGAATCCAATTCGAATAGAAGTTGGGTCTGCAACACATGCTAGTGTGTTTGTCCTGCAAACATGATTTAATTCTAAATTAAATCCCTCATCGACTCTCTTTTGTGTGTGACCCATTAGGTTCCACATCTAGCTAGCAGTAGGTCCGAGTGCTATTTGACTTAATTCGGTTAGATCTCAACTAAGCCGATTTAGGTCAACTCAAGCTAGCTCGACTTGGTCAATTAGATCTAATTCTAATTAACTGATTTAAATTATCATAATTTAATCATTTCCCTACAAGACAAGATTGATGTCTAGCAACGTATCATGTCTACCCGGAAGATGTGGATTTTTGATGAAATTACCAAAATACCCTTCAGTGGTGAGTTACCGGGCAATTCAGTCCTTTGATCAACTTGCATCCTGAATATGATTATGGATATGGATACCTTGTCAAATCCAATTTCATATTCATCCCTACTTCAATCTTTTTAATGATGATTCATTAATGAACTATTAGAAACTACTTCTAATGTTCATACTTTGATCAAAGATTTCCCGAATCATCATTTAATCGAAATTGGTTGGATGCAATATCCTCTTACTAGGACTGATCAATTCCTTGTTGACCTACTCACAACCTTCATATACAATCCACCATATCCAGTATCACCTCATGCATAACTCAGTGTTATGATTGAGTGTGAACCAAAATGTGGATTCATGTATATAAGGTACCATGGCAGTCTCAGGTCAAAGGACCACATGCACTACTCCCACTATGAGAAATATCTATTGACAAACAGATAAGGTTCCATTAGATATTCTCAATCTAGATCTATTCAGTGAACTCATTCTCTAATGAGCACCCACATCCTAGTATTAGTGTCAAACACAAGTGACTGTGAGATCAGTCACCCTCATATATAGGAAGTGCTGATCTTTACCAGAAACATTGATCCCCTACTCAATGTCCCATTGACCAGGAATATTTTAGATTAGGGTTTTAAGGCTTTAGGTCTCACTGGTATGATCTCATCATAACCCTAGAACCATAGCCCTAATCTATGGAGTTCATCATATAATAATTAAGACACAGCGTATGATGAAAATAATGCCTTTATTGAATGATAATGTCAATACATTGATTTTTGGGATGAAAAAGGAAAAATTCCAACGAAATATAATATTTCGATTGGCCTTTAGGGCATAATCCTTTCAGCACTGTCTTCCTCACTTTCACTATTGTTCGACTTCCTTCAACGTACAAAGCCATCCTCAGGATAACTAGGGTTGAACAAGCTGGATACAATCATCTTAACTAAATATCTTCTCATTCGATTCTTGATAAGGAACGAAGTCGGCGAGATATGTGGAGACCAGTAGATGGCCTGATAGTGCTTTATGATGGCACCCAAAATGTTAAAAGTTAGTGAAGTATTGGTCATTGAGCAACTGAATTATAAAGAATCTAAGAAACAGGAAGAACCAGCCAAGCAGTTACTGTCTTTCCTGTTGAAGGATAATTTGACAAAGACTGTACAAATCGAAGCTCTTATATCCAAAAGTGATTGGGACTGACTATCGACTTCTTGCACAAAAATTTAAATATCTTTGCTTGGTCGACATCAAATAAGCCAGGGATCCTTTCAAAGGTCATCACCTATAAATTGAATGTCAATCCAAAGTACAAATCGATCCAGTAGAAGAAGAGAAATTTTGCTCCAGAAAGATAAAAGGCCATTGATGAAGAAGTAGACAAATGTTTGGCAATCGGATTCATTCAGAAAGTCTATTATCTTGACTGGCAGACAAATATTATTATAGTCAAGAAAGTCAATGGAAAGTAATGAATCTACATCAACTACACCGATCTTAATAAGGCATGCCTGAAGAATAGATTTCGACTGTCAAAGATTGATCAGCTAGTCGACGCTACTTCTGGACATAAGCTACTTAGCTCATGGATGTCTTCTTAAGTTAAAACCAAATAAAGATGGTTCCTAAGGATGAGGAGAACACTGCCCTTGTAACCGACAAAGGTAGTTATTGTTATAAAGTAATACCTTTTGGTTTGAAAAATATAGGAGCTACATATCAATGACTAGTCAATAAGATCTTCAAAGACTAAATTAGTCGAAACATAGAGGTCTATGTCGATGATATTTTTGTCAAGATCTCCAACGAAACTAACCATATCAAAGACTTAGAGGAAGCCTTCAGCGCCCTTCATTGGCATCAGATGAAGTTAAATCAGAGCAAGTGCACTTTCAGTATCACGATCAGTAAATTCCTCAAATTCATGGTTACTAGGTGAGGCATTGAAGCAAATTCAGATAAAAATCTAGGCCATTCTCAATATGTAGCATCTAACCTCTAAGAAGGAAATGCAGCAGCTCACCAGATGTATTGCCGCTCTCAATTAGTTCATGTCAAGATTAGTTAAATGGTGCTTGCCCTTCTTCAAGATTCCATGACAAATGCATAGCTTCAACTAGATGGAGGAATGCCAACAAGTGTTTGAGAAGCTAAAGAAGTTTCTCACATCTCCATCCTTGCTTTCCAAGCTTGAAGATGTAGAGGAGCTTTACTGGTACCTCACTACATCTTTGGACGCAGTCAGCTCTATGCTTGTTTGGATGAACAATAAAAGAGTTCAAAAATCCATCTACTATACCAGCCGAGTATTCCACGATGCAAGGACCAGGCACTCTAAACTTGAGAAGATAGTCTATACACTAATCATCTCTATGCAATGTCTCAGGCCCTACTTCCATGTACACTCAATTGTTGTCCTAACCACCAACCACTCAAGGCTATCTTGCAATAGCCCGATACCTCCGGGAGGATAGCCAAATGGGTGATCAAGCTCAATGAATTTGATATCTCCTATCGCTCGAGGTTGTCTATGAAGATCCAAGTCTTAACCAATTTTCTTGTCAAGTGTACATGGTCGGACGACAAGCCTGAGAAAGCACCTCATGCCGAGCAACTTGAGTAACTTAATCTAGAGATGACCTAGATTCTTCATGTGGATGGAGCTTCAAACTCTTAAGAAAGCAAGGCTAGACTCATTCTCACAAACTCAAAAGAAGTGGTTACCGAGTATGCTCTACACTTCTCATTCAACATGACCAACAACAAAGCCGATTATGAAGCTCTTTTGGCCGGCTAAAAGCTTACCAGCCAACTCGGAGTGGAATTTCTAAGGATATTCACCGACTCTTAGTAGTCGGTCAAGCAATCGATGAATATGAAACTCATGACCCGACGATGGCCAAGTACTTTGATAAAGTGTAAGCCCTAATGTCAGTACTCAAGTACTTCGATATTTTTCACATTCCCTGGCACGAGAATGCTCGGGTAGACTCTCTCGCTTGGTTGATGACTTTAGCGGACAACTTCCTTGATCAGACCTATGTCAAGTACCTAGAGGCTCCCAACATCAACAAAATTGAAAAAGTCCAACAAGTCACCCATGAGCCAAGCTAGATGATTCTTTTATCAAGTTCCTGACTGAAGGCATCCTACTCGACAATCCTATAAAGGTCAAGAAGTTTAAGTGGAAGGCTTCTCAGTTTGTGCTACTAGATGGACAACTTCACAAGAGGTTTTTCTCGTTCCCTTACTCAAGTGTTTGAGACCTACCGAAGCCAATTATGTACTCTAGGAGATCCATGAAGTAATCTATAGGAATTATTTGGGAGGTAGGTCCTTAGCCTATAATGCTTCAAGGTAGGGGTACTACTAGCCTGCCATATGAGAAGATGCTATGAAGCTTGTTCAGAAGTGAGACTAGTGCCAGTGCTATACCAATGATAAATTATATATTTATATATTTATTTTAAGTATTTTAAGTAATTATCGATGGTAATATCTTCTAAAAATTTTAATTTCATAACTAAATTAGAATTTTATAAAATTAATTATTTTAAAAATATCTTTAAAAAATATGAAATTAGAGTGCATTTATGACAAATAGATGTCAACCCATGTATTAATCTAAGCACCAAAATAATTTTACACCCATTAAAATATTTAATAAAAAAATTAATTTATATTTCTTCCTCCTTGGCAAGTACATTAAGATTAATGAAAATATTTAGAACCCGGAACCTTAGAGTATTGACAAAATTACTGTTTTAGAAGCTCGCCAACATAAAGAGCTCAGTTTACAAATTTTAAGGACAGATAGGAGCCAAATCGAAGCTTAAACAAGCCCATAATCATTTAAAATCCAAGTTTAGCACAGTTTTTAAAATAGTCGGTCTATGGTGGACCGGTCGCTTGGTCCCCGGAGCAGGGCTATGGATCGATATATTAAAAAACCATGGCTCCTTCCCTCTCCATGCCATCTCGCTACCACCCGATGGTGCTACCGGCCATTGCCACGTCGCTACCCCACTCTCGTAGCGATCACTCACCGCCTTCATCCCCCTGAGAGCCACCGTTGTCCATCACCACTAGCCATCATCCGAGCGGCTCCGTCTTCTCCACCATTACTTCTGGCCAGCAACACCCATCATCGATGCCTCCTTCCTATGACCGCTTGGTCTACTGGTCATCCTCCCCATCGAGCCATCATCGCTCCACCCTATCCCAAGATCCCGAGCCACCGCCGTCCATTGTCCTCTCCCCTGCGATGCTGATGCCACCATGATCTAATGTCACTCCTCATAGGCTCGTCCCCCTCCCTGCCAATTGCTGTCACCATCGCACCACCACCGCCCACCTTCCTCACCACCATGATGCCATGCCACCCAACGCCCATCGCCAGCTCGAGACGTAGACACTGCCACCCCAATATGCCATTATCGAAGCCCATGCCACCTGCCATCACCTTCTTCTTTAGTTTGCCATCAGCCATCCTCCCCATCACAATCGTTGCCTCTTCCCTGTTCTGAGATGACTATTGCTGCCGGTGGTCGTCTTCCCCATCCCTTCATCCTCCATGATTCCTTGTTGCTCATCACTGCCACCCGAGCTTCTGCCCCCCTATCCAGACACCAATCCCCTCTTGGTCTAAGATGACTATCATCGCCGGTGGTCATCTTCCCCATCCCATCCTCCATGATTCGTTACAACCCCCCTTGTCTCGAGCCGCCATCCTCTCCCCAACATCCCCTTTTAGTTTGGTTGTTCTTCCCATCACGCTGCCACAATCAGCATCTGCCCTCTATGCCGCCACCTTCAATCTATGGCTACTTGATGGATCTCAGCCATTCAAGGCTCGATCTAATGGCTACAATCAACCCTAATCAAGAGAGGGAAGCTATGGCAGATCAAGGGCTGCATGGTATCTTGGAGATTTGATCCAATGGCATATATTCATCCAACTTAATTTGAGCTAGATTTCAACGCAATCTTAGCACTATCTAATGGCTCATGATTAATTTGATGCCTAGAAAAAGTCTAGGAGTTCTACCAAGAGTCAAGCCCCCAATCCTACATTGATTCAGCCTTCACTAAGCTATATTTAAAGGACCCTGGCTACAAAAGAAAATCATCCTAGAGAGAGGTTATGGTATAGGATAGAGGGCATAGCTTGGGTTGTGGGTTGGCCTCTAAAAGTGAGGTTTCTTAGAGTAGAGTTCTACCCCTACACTAGCTTCAAGCATATTCCATCTCCAAGATCAAAATTTGAAGAAGAAGAAGAGGAAGCTCAGTTCACTTTACAAAGTATGATGGAAGAAGGTGGGGTGACATCAACCAACTTTTTGATGAGGCTATGATGAATTAACTTCGGATACTTTGTTACTGCTTTTCTTTATTTATTTAGTTATTATTTTTTTATAATTAGATTTTAATTAATGCAAAGTTTATTTTTATGTAATTTAAATTTCTATCTTTTATTTTTATGCAAGTAGATACGAAGATCTAATTAGCAGATCGAACATACCAAAGTTTTAATTTCTATTCTTTGTACTTTTAATTGGTATTTCTCGACTTCAAAATATTTTTCTTTTTCTTTTAAAATCATAGATTTTAATTTATCTCGCACCACCTTCTCCATGGATTTGACTCAACTCGCTGCTTTCTACACAAGTTTAATTAATTAAAAAAAAATTTAAACTAATAATCATGATATTTTAATGATAATATCATGAACCTATCAAGTTTTGGGCAACATTATCGGGAAAGGCACGAATGCTATTATTTTTGATTTCTTTGATTTTTTGTAAGATAGTTTACTAACTTTTTTTTTTATTTTCTTGTAGAAAAAAAGGAGAGAAAGAATGTTCTACAATTTTGGTGAGATCAACCCAAACCCTAGATCTATTACCTTTTTTATTAGTTTCTTTTAATTAATTTCTTTATTTTCAAATTAACCAAAAAAATCTTTTTTTAGTTTCTTTTAATTAGTCTCCTTTTTTTAAATCAACCTAAAAACTTCTTTTGGTTAAAAATTTATTTTTTTTGTTGCTTTCTTTTAATTAATTTCTTTCTTTTCAAACTAATCAAAAAATCACTTAACCTTTTAATTAACTACCTTAAATACTAGATTTGATTTCTTGCCTTAATTATAGGATCTCTAATTACTTTATATGCCTAATCTAATTTAGTCTTTTTTCTCTCACATCTAATTAACCAAAATTAAAACTTACCTCTTATTCCTCTTGCTTAAAATAACAGAACATAAAAAGAAAATAAAAACATCATATAATACTTAACTAAAATAGCGAAACTAATTAATCTTTAAAAACTTACAACTTGTTTTGGATATCTTTTCTTTTTGCATTGCATATTTTTATAAAATATCTTAAGGGCAACATCACTAAACAATATAAGGTGAGAATTTGCTCACCCTTCCTTAGCCCATAAACCACCACCTAGCATCTTGCATGCCTAAGCTTTCTAATTAAAATTAACTAGATGTCCGCCCCTAAGGAACTCGAGCTCAATAGGACAAGGCATTTGGAAGAGTTAGACCGGATCAAGATTGACTGGTATCTAGGAAAGAGATTCAAGAATGATATAGTCTTGAAAAAAGATGATTTTTAATTGATTTCGTTGACTGACCTAGTCAAACTAATTGGTGTCTAAGGAAAGCAATTGGAGGATCCTCTCCAATCTTACCCTTAATTGGTTAGTTTCTAACTTGGAGGGCTCCAAGATGACCTTGGCAATTAGGATCTGTCTAGATTTGTGATAACTTTATGATAGAGAGTCCATGTTATACTAATTTATTTATAAATAATATCAAACCCTAACTAATTCTTTACCCTCTCTTAGCTTTAGGACTCCTTAGGCCCTTATTTTTAGAATTCTTTTCTTTCTTCCTTCTTCATCTCATCTCTCCTCCTTAAAAAAAATAAATATATAAATAAATAAAGATTTCTTTGATTTAAAATTTTGATTGTATATCTGAATAATTAGAATAACCCGATAAACTAAATCAGTGCAAAGAGCATGAATCGTTATAGTAGAGTACCCTTTCTTCCAATACCAAGTTTGCTCGAGCCCCACTCACCTTATAAGTGAATGCCTAGCTACCAGAGTACCCTTTTTTTCAACACCAAGTTTGTTCGAGCCCCACTCACCTTGTAAGTGAATGCCCAGCTACATACCAATTTCCTGAGCTAGGTATAAGCCAGTTCATCAAGATCAAACCCAAACAGTGTATAGACCAGGAAACAACCTATACTTTAATGCCTATAATTCTGGTTGGGAAGCTCAACCAGATTTTTCGTGGCAACTATATCCAGTGGTTATCCTAGTTATACAATGACCTTTGTTCATAGATACACCCTACTATAATGTACTCGATCTACAATATTAACATTCTCTAACTATTTATAGTCCATTATTTGAAGAGAATGTTCAGTAAGAATCATATCCACTTCCTCTATAAACCAACCTAGATGTCGATAGGTTTGCTTACTTTCAACAAATAATTATAGCCCAATAGCAATCTATTGATAAGCTAATAGATCAAACTAATCAATGATTAATCGAACTTAATAGAGAGAAGGGAGGTGAACTGCCTAGTCAGTCCGAGAATAACCTAGAGGGACCATACTTAGCCCAAAATTTTAATAACCCTTTAACTTTTTCTGAACAATCAACCATAATCCTTGGGAATGAACCGACTTTAAAGCAACTTTGCACAATCATAAAGACCAATATAGATAATTTGGCTAAGATAAAAAAATGCATGAAGAAATTAAACTTGTGGGACAAACCAATCCATCACTACCCCACTCACCTATTGCCCCATTTTCTAGTGCCTTATAATCATCTATGCCTTTTAATGGGATAGGAGAATAAATAGATGCATAATGGAATTAGTTGATCTTTTCCAAGAACTATAATTACATAACATAATAGAAGAAGCGACCTCCATAATTCTGTCCCAGGATTTAGTAGATCCTTGTCTGGCTTATTTTGGAATAGATGATTCTGATACATATGGGTATACCACCAAAATTCATAACTTAATACAAATACCCTATTTCGAAACCACCCCACTTTAGATTGATGAACAACAAAAACCATCACCTTGTCCCCCAAAAGTTTCATTGTTAGAACCACCACCTATGTTAAAACTAAAACTACTTCTTGATGCACCCACCGACACTTTACTAGTGATCCTTAACCAGGAAGTCAAACTTAACGATGTTCTAAATGCATATAAAGAAGCTATCGGGTGTTGTATCTCTAAAATAAGGGATCAAGTTTTAAAAATTTCATAATCAATTTTTTAGTATTCGGCACAAATCTCAAAGACTGCCTCCAAAATCTTTGCATGATATTAGAATGATATATGTAGATAGATTTAATATTAATCTAGAAAAAATAACTAGCTCTAAAATGAGAAGGAATATTGACCAAAGACATCATGCCCAAGAAGGAAAGTAAGGTAGATTAACTCATAATTGAAAAAATTTCTAAACTACCATCTCTAATCTCGATCCAACAAATACAATCCCTTCCTAATCATCATAGAAACTATAATAATATTTAAATCCTAAAATAACATGCTTGCTCATTGTACCTTATTGATCTGGACTAATTATTATAAAGTACTCTATGAATATTTTTCTGTCATGATGATAAGGCCTCTTGATTGGCCCTATCCTTTTGATATTGTGGGGGATATATTAAAGTTAATTATCCATCGAACTTTCTCATAACATTCGACTGAAGACGTTAAACTTATTACTTGTTGGATGGCAATCTAATATTTATTTTTATACTCTTAAAAATAAAAAAAAATTCAATTCAAATTAATTATTGTAGCCTTTATCTTATTGATAAGCTCCTCTTCTCAGGTAACCTCTATTCCTATATATTTCTTTTTGCCCTTATGGTTTGAATTTATTTTTTTAACTTGTTTATACCATTAAGGATAATGGTATTTAAGTTAAAGGATATGGATAAACTTTTAAAATTTTTGAAAAAAAATTAAAAAATTTTGAAAATCTTCAAAAAATATTTTAAAAATTTTTAAAATAATTTTTTTCTTGAATGAATCATGTATCAAGAAATAAAATCTTGAGCAAAACAGACTACAAAAAAAGTAATAGAGTTAGAAGGTATTTGCTAGTCGTAGCAAGTCAAGGAGTAAACTAATTGGTCAAACTTTTAGTAGTCTACTTAGATCACCTAAAGGCTATTAGCACTTCCAATTATACATGCACATTAATAAGGCAAAGTAGGTATTGGTTGTAAGGTCAATTGAAAATCCAATTATCACTAAAAATTGGTAATTGATATACATCCTAATTAAAAAAACTTGAATATAAGGAAAGAGCTATCTACCTGAAAAAATAAAGACAATGTGAAAGCTATCTTCAATTTAAAAAAAGAGCTACCTGTTTGAAATAAAAGTGTAAAACATAGAGTATATCTGGTTGCCTTAAGCTTGGTAACCGGGTCTCTATACCTAAGTTAAGTGTGGAGGCTTGCATTAAAAGGTAAAAGGAGAGCTAGAATGCTCAGCACTTTAAAAAAATATGGTAGTGTAAAAGCTACCTTAGTTCATTAGCTTGATTTGGGGATATATAGAAAGTCGACCAAAGTAGCTGATAAGAAAAAATACATTTATCCTTTACAAGTTAGCACCAAAATGCTAAGTTAGTTATCATGAATATAAGTACTGTAGATCTTTAGATGAATTTTAAGAAAGTTTCTGATTATACTAACTATAAAATTTACTTCTGAAACTCAATACTTAGTTAGTGATACTTGCTAAATCTTTTACTTTCAATCCTAGATCTATTTTTGTAAAGAAAGCTCTTAATGATATATGGTTATAATTTAATACTTATATATCTACTACATTGCTAAGGGACTAGCAATGAATAAGTTGAGGATGTGATAAATCCTATATTTATATATTTATTTTAAGTATTTTAAGTAATTATTAGTACTAACATCTTTTAAAAATCCTAATTTTATAATTAAACCATACTTTCTTATAAAGTTAATTATTTTAAAAATATCTTGGAAAAATATAAAATTAGAGTGCATTTATGACAAGCAGATGTCAAGCCGTGCATCAATCTAAATACCAAAATAATTTGATACCCATTAAAATATTTAATAAAAAATTAATTTATATTTCTTCCTCTTTGGCAGGTATATTAAGATTAATGGAGATATTCGAAATCTTGGAACCTTGGAGTATTGGTAAAATTACTGATTAGGAAGCTCGCCAACATGAAGAGCTCGATTTACAGATTCTAAGGATATAGACAAGAGCCAAATCGAAGCTCAAATAGACCCAGAATCATTTAAAATCCAAGTTTAGCATAGTTTTTAAAATAGCTGGTCCATGGTGGACTAGCTGCTTAGTCCATGGAGCAGGGCTATGGACCATCACATTAAAAAAAACATGGCTCCTTCCCTCTCCGTGCTATCTTGCTGCTTTCCAATGGCGCTGTCGGCCACCACCGCATCGCCACCCCACTCCCATAACTGTCGCTCGCTGCCTTCATCCCCTTGAGAGCGCTGAGAGTCGCTGAGAGCCATCGCTGCTGATCACCACCGACCATCATCTCGAGCACCACCATCTTCTCCACCATTGTTGCCAGCCTGCGACGCCCATCACCAATGCCTCCTTCCCATGATCGCTTAGTCTACCGGTTGTCCTCCCCATCGAGCCATCACCATTCCTCCGTGTCCCAAGATCTCGAGCCGATGCCATCCATCATCTTCTCCCCTGAGTTGCCGACACCATCGTGATTTGATGTCACTCCTCACAGGCTTGTCCCACTCCCTGCTAGCTGCCATCACCATTGTGCTACCATTGCCCACCTTCCTCCCCGCCATGATGCCATGCTGCCCAATGCCCATTGCCAGCTCGAGATGCAGACACCGCCACCTTAATCTGCCATTATCATAGGCCATGCCACCTATTGTCACCTTCTTCTTTAGTTCGTCTTCAACCATCCTCCCCATCACAGCCATTGCCTCTTCCCTATTCCGAGATGACTATCACTGCCAGTGGCCATCTTCCCCATCCCTTCATCCTTCATGATTCATTGCTACTCATCACCATCACTCGAGCTTCCACCTCCCTGTTCCAACACCAGTCCCCTCTCGATCTAACTATGTCCCCATTGCAATTTCCCTTGTCTCGAGCCACCATCCTCTGCGTAACATCCCCTCTCAGTTTAGCTGTTCTTCCCATCGCGCTGCCACCGTCACCATCCACCCACTTCACTGCCACCTTTGATCCATGGCTACTCGATGGATCTCAGCCATCTAAGGCTCTATCTAACGGTTGCATTCAACCCCAACCAAGAGAGGGAAGCTATGGTAGATCAAGAGCTACATGGTATCTTGGAGATTTGATCCAATGGCCAATATTCATCTAACTTGATTTGAGCTAGATTTCAGTGCAATCTTAGCACCATCTGATGGCTCATGATTAATCAATGCCTAGAAAAAGTCTAGTTCTACCAGGAGTCAAACCCCCATTCCTACATTGATTCAGCCTTCACCAAGCTCTATTTAAAGGACCCTAGACTATAAAAGAAAATCATCCTAGAAAGAGGGTATGGTACAGAATAGAGGGCATAGCTTGGATTGCGGGTTGGCCTCTAAGAGTGAGATTTTTTAGAAAAGAGTTCTACCCCTATACCATCTTCAAGCCTATTCCATCTCCAAGATCAAGATCCAAAGAGATAGAAGAAAAGGAAGCCCAGTTCGCTCCATGGAGTACGATGAAAGAAGACAAGATGACATCAACTAACTTCCTGATGAGATTGTAGTGAATCAACTTTAGATATTTTGTTACCTTTTTTCTTTATTTATTTAATTATTATTTTCTTGTAATTAGATTTTAATTGATGTAAAGTTTATTTTTATATAATTTAAATTTCTATCTTTTATTTTTATGTAAGTAGATGCTAAGATCTGATTAATAGATCGAACATACCAAAGTTTTAAATTCTGTTCTTTGTACTTCTAATTGGTATTTTGTAACTTCAAAATATTTTTCTTTTTCTTTTAAAATCAAAGATTTCAATTTATCTTACGCATTACTTTCTCTATGGATTTAACCCACTAGCTGCTTTCTATGCAAGTTTAATTAATTAGAAATCATCTTTTAAACTGATAATCATGATATCTTAACGACACATGGCAAACCTATTAGTCAGCATTCAATGGTAGCGGGTAAGCCAGTTGGCCTAGTCTCTTCTTCCTGTTCATTTGCTCAATAGGGTATAAACATACTCGATCTATTTTTCCTAGCATCTGGTCAGCAAGAGTTTCTTATCATCGCCATTGACTACTTTATTAAATGGGTAGAGGCAAAATCCTTGGCATACATCACTGAGAGCAAAGTCAAGAACTTTTTTTGAAAATCAATCATCTACTGATTTGGGCTTTCCCATACCATCATCATTGATAATAATAGAAAGTTTGATAACCGGATATTCAGAGAGTTATATACCGAACTCTATATCCAACACTAGTTTACATCTCTCGGGCATCCTCAATCGAATAGAGAAATGGAAGTCATAATTTGGACAATTCTTCTAGGGCTCAAAACCAAGCTGGATGAAGCCAAAAGTAGATAGGCAGATAAGTTACCTAGGATACTATGGGTATACTATATGACACCTCAACATCAATGAAAGAGACTCCCTTCAACCTAGCTTTTAATATCGAAGCAATGATCCCAGTCGAGATCAAACTCCAGACTATGTAGATTGAGCACTTCGATGAGTCAAGTAACTCAAGCCGACTAAGAGCTAACCTTGACCTTTGGAGAAAACTCAAAATAGAGCCCACCTATAGATAGTAGCATACCGATAATGAGTTACTCGGTATTATAATTCTTGAGTAACATCAAAGACTTTTTATCTAGGAGATTTTGACTACAACATGAAGAAGTCTTGAGACCCACCAAGCAAAGTAAGCTATCTCCAAATTAGGAAGGACCTTACTAGGTAACTGAAGCCCTTCAACGAGGAGCTTATCAGATCAAAGACCTCGATAGAACTCTAATCCCTTAGACTTGGAATGCCGAAAATCTCTGAATGTATTAGCAATGATGTAACAATTCTCATTCGGCAACATAAATTTTTTTTCTTGCAATATTCTTAGAGGTCTCGTCTTGGTTTCTTGATCATCCAATGCCAAGCCTATCAAAGCACACTGAGTCCTCTAGTCAGCTCATACCTGACCGAAGAAGATGGCTATTTCATAATCTCCATCTTGAATCTCACTCTCATCTAGTCGGCTCATACCTGATCGAAGAAGATGGTTGTGCTCACAATCTCTATCTTTGGTCGCACTCCCCTCCGGTCAACTATAACCAGTCAAAGAAGAAGGCTGGCTCACAACCTTCATCTTGGATCTCACTCCCATATGATCGATTGACACCTAGCCGAAGAAGATAGCTGGCTCACAATCTCTATCTTGGATCTCACTCCCATCGGCTCATACTCCATCAAAGAAGATAGCTATGCTCACAACCTCTATCTTGGATCTCACTCCTATCTAATCGATTGATACTTAGGCCAAAAAAGATAACTAGCTCACAACCTTCATCTTGGATCCACTCCCATCTAGTCGATTGATACATGGTTGAAGAAAATGGATGGCTTATAACCTCCATCTTGGATCTCACTCTCATCCGGTTGGCTCATACCTGATCGAAGAAGATGGCTGGCTTATAACCTTCATCTTGGATCTCGCTCCATCTGGTTGACTCATACTCGATCAAAAAAGATGGTTGTCTCACAACCTCATCTTGGATCTTACTTCCATTTGATCGGCTTATACCCGATCGAAGAAGATGGCTTCATCCTTGTGCCTCCATCTTGGATCTCACTTCCATCTTATTGGGTTCAACTCCCATCTTATTCGGATTCAACTTCCATCTTATTTAGGTTCAACTTCCATCTTATTCGGGTTCAACTCCTACCTTATCTAGGTCAACTTCCATCTTATTCGATGACCGTGACACCAAAAAGTTGGTTCACTTGTTTGGCTGGACTCAGAAGGAATGTTCAGCTAAGACCACATTTTTTATTAAGAATTGGCAGACATCATTACACAAATAGAGACAAGCATTAATAAAAAAGTATTTTTATGAATTTAAAAAATTTCTTGCAAAGTCGGATCAAGTTTGTGAAAATTCATACAAAGTTAGATCAAAACAAAAAGCTATAAGGAAAGTGATCTTCTTCATCACCAATGACTTTCCAGCTCCAAGGCTCGTTCCTCGTAGCTGAAAGCTTCTCACCGCTAATTAAGCTTGAAGCTAACTTATCGAGAATGAGCTCGATATTGATTATCCAATGTGAACAATCGGTCAAAAAGGGAAGACCGATCATCCATGAAGGATTTTTGAAAAGAATGTTCCACTTGGCATAGCTACCAAATAATTATCTACTGGGCAACGGTTCTAGGTGGAACTATCTCCAAAGATACCTTTGGTGCCCCTTTCTTCTATCTCCAAGAATACCTTCATCTCCTTCTATTCACCTTCTTCATGTCGTCTGCCTCATCTATGTCAAAGTCCATATCTCCTATGAATGCTATGGTGATCAGCATCAGTTCTTTTTCTGGCTGAAGGTCACCAGCTCTCTTATGGAGCACTCCGCCTGGACTAGAAGCACTCCACTTGGAATGAAGTTTCAAAAGAAATGTTTGATGGGGAATTATCATTTATACCCAACCTAACCTATTGGATACGACACGTGGCACCACCAGAATGGCTAAATTAGGCAGTCACTTAAGAATCTGGCCTCATTACTCTGGTCTTCGGAACTTGTACTAGTGGTTGAAGGTAAACCTTATTGCCATGTTGTCATGGGGTTAGTCTTTGCTTAGGCCAAACCCGTGCGGCTCTCCAAAATGCCCTGCAAAATGGAACCAGCCAATACGTGCCAGCGATAGAAATACAATGCTGCAACCAAGGCAAACACACAAGAGACAAAGAAAAATGGCAAGAAAATTAACACACTAAAATGTGCAAAGGCAAAACCAATGCTTTCATTAATACAAATGGAGATATTATAAGTAAAATGCAACTACTGCTAGACCTATCCTAAGGGCTCAGAAGGCAGAGGAGACAACGATGAACCACAAGAATCCACAAGGAAACCGGCCCATAATTATTCTCGCTCACCCTCCCGATACTATACATGCGGAGCATCTTGCTAAATCCCACTCCGGGGGTTCCAAGGTATCGAGGAGACTTGCGTTCTTTTGGTTCATCGCAAGAAGCCCCGACACAAGGGAAAACCCTTAAAACTAGGCAAAACAAGGAAAAAATGCCCTAGTGGCAGTTGCTCAAGACATCTTATTGCAAGATATGTATAAGACCGTGTCAAAAGCCATGGCCAAGCACAGTGCTTTGCAAATGGCCCTGATAGACTCCCCCACTTGATCAGGTCGATGCCCTCGTTGACATGCTTCGTTTGTATGCTTCGACCCGATCCTCTTCATGCCGCAACGAGTCTTCTGGCTCCCAGCTCGCTTCTAACTTGGAAAGTCCTTTCCACTGCACCAAGTACTCGATCACCTGTGCACCATTGGGTACACATGGACTATATTTGTCAAGATGTTGTCAACCCGTCACTCTAAAGAGGCAGTTGTAGGGGTTGGACGGTTTGACATGTTCCTCATGGGATCCTCCAGATCGGTATGATATGATTTGATGCAGCTTCCATGAAGTACTGGATGTATCTTGAGCCATACAAGAAGTTGCACCCGATAAGAGACATTTCCTACCCTTTCAATGATAGGGAAGGGACCCTCATACTTGCGAACCAGTCCTTTATGCACCTTGCAAAAGAACCGGAGTTGGGCTGGTTGGAGCTTAACCAGTACCATGTTGCCTTTCTTGAAGTCTAGAGGTCTCCTTCCTTTATCAGTCCACTTCTTCATCTTCTTGGAAGCCTTCTCCAGGTATGCCCGTGCAATCTCAGCATTACGGTGCCACTCCTTGGCCAGATGATAAGCTGATGAGCTATTTCCAGTATACCCCACAACTATAGTGTGCAGAGTGGAGGGTTGCTGTCTAGTGATGTTTTCAAAGGGGCTCTTGCCTGATGCAGAGCTCCGCTGCAAGTTGTAGGAGAATTGGGCTATGTCCATCAGCTTCACCCAATCCCTTTGGTTGGCACTTACAAAGTGCCTCAGATACTGCTCCAGAAGAGCATTTATTCTTTCGTTTAGCTGTCAGTTTGAGGATGAAGACTAGTAGAGAAGTACAACTTGGACCCCAACAGCTTGAAAAGCCCAGTCCAAAACCTCCCTAAGAACCTAGAATCTCTATCACTGACAATGTTCTGAGGGATACCCCAATACTTCACCACATCTTCAAGAAGAGTCGAGCTGCTCCTCTACGGAATAATGCAAGGGTGCTGGGATGAAGATGCTATACTTCGAGAATCGATCCACCACCACTAGGAACGACCCATACTTCCCCATCTCTGGCAAGCTTGAGATGAAGTCCATCGAGACACTCTCCCATGGCCGCTCCGATATAGGCAAAGGTTCAAGGAGCCCACCATGCTTGCTTTGCTCCACCTTGTCCTGTTGGCAAATGAGGCACGTCCGGACATAATCTTCCACATCCTCTCCATCTTTGGCTAGTAGTACGCCCTCTTCAAGAGGGCAAGAGTTTGGTGCATTCCTGGGTGACTAGCCAAAGAGTCATGACATTCTCGCAATAGTTCTCTTCTAAGGTTGTCCACCCGAGGCACATATACCCGACGCCCTTTGGTCAGAATGAGCCCATCTTCAGACCAGAATCACCGTGCCTTTCCTTCATTAATGAGCTACTTCAAAGTGATAGCTACAGAATCCTTCAACAGTCCATCTCGAATTTTTGGCAGCAAAGTTGCTTGCACTTGGCTGACTCGCCCTTGCTCCATCACCTTTAGCGCGGCAAGCTCTGCCTTTCGGCTCAGGGCATCGGCCACCTGGTTCATACACCATAGTTTATATTCCAAGGTCATGTCAAACTCTGCTAAGAAGTCCTGCTAGCGAGCCTATTTTGGAGACTGCTTCTTTTATGTTTGGAAGTAGCTAAGGGCCACGTTATCGGTCCGCACCACAAATCGTGACCCAAGGAGATAGTGCCTCCACACCCTTAGACAGTGAACCACCGCTATCATCTCCTTCTCATGAACAGTATATCACCTTTCCGTGTCATTCAGCTTTCAACTTTCAAATGCCACTGGATGACCCTCCTGAACAAGGACTTCTCTAATAGCAAAGTCTGAGGCATCTGTATGGACTTCGAAGGATAAGTTATGATCTGGAAGTCGTAGCATGGGCTCCTCCATTACAGCAGCTTTCAACTCCTTGAAAGCTTCTTGGCACTTCAAAGACCAATCCCATGATTGATTCTTCTTCAATAGTTCTGTTAGTGGCGCAGCTCAATAAGAGTAGCCTACGATGAACCACCTATAGTAGTTAACAAGCCCCAGGAAAGATCACAGCTCCATCACTTTAGTAGGGGCCTGCCACTCTTGTATAGCATGGACCTTCTCCTAGTCCATAGGGATCATGCCACCACCAACACGTTGTCCTAAGAACAAAATCTCTTCCTGGGCAAAGTAGCACTTCTCCTTCTTCACATAGAGGAAGTTCTCCTGCAGAACTTGAAGGATGATCTGCAAGTGCTTCTCATGGTCCTCCAGTGTCTGACTATACACGACAATATCATCAAGGTACACCACCACGAATTTGTCAAGTAGTCATGGAACAGCTGGTTCATTAGTGTGAAAAAGATAGCTGGGGCATTAGTTAATCTGAATGGCATCACCAAGAATTCAAATGCCCTATACCTTATCACACATGTAGTCTTGCCTTCATCTCCCTTTGCGATCCAGACTTGCCAATACCCAGATCTCAAATCTAGCTTGGAAAAATACCGAGCTCCACCCAGCTGATCAAACAAGTTTGCAATTAAAGGAATTGGATACTTGTTCTTCACAGTCACCTTGTTCAGGGCCCGATAATCCACACACAATCGAAGACTCCTATCATGTTTTTTTCTGAAAGAGAATTGGGGCTCCGAAGGGGGCCTTTGAGCTATGAATGAGTCCTCCCTTTAGCAGCTCATCAAGCTGTTTCCTAAATTCTTCAAGCTCCGGCGGAGCCATACGATAAGGCGGACGAGCAAGAGGCTTTGTGCCCACCTCCTGCTAAATTTTGTGGTCCACTGCCCGCTGCAGCGACAAAGTCTTCGGCAACTCGGGAGGCATTACATCTTCAAAATCCTGGAGGACTTTAGCCACCCCAGGAGGCAAAGGACACATGTCTTTGGCTTATAACTCTAGCTTCATAGCAGCCACATAGCTTAACTCTCCTTTCTTCATTCCCCTCTTTAGCTGAAGCGAAGATATATGCTGCATCCCCTCTTGAGTCTGCCGAGCAATAGGAACAACACAAGGGGACTCATCCCCCATCATGCATAGTGCATCAAGAAATGGCATTGGGACCACCCTAGCTGCCTGAAGGAACTCCATGCCCAAAATCACCTGGAAATCATCCAACGGTACAGCCATGAAATTGGCTTTCCAATACCAGGTTCCGACTCGCATTGGCACCTCTCTTGCAAGTCCAACAATGGACCGAGCTTCCAAGCTCACTGCCTTCATTCTACTGGAATCCCCTTCCAGCTTCAATCCAAGGCGAGGGCCCTCTCGATCAGCAACAAAGTTGTGGGTTGCCCAAGTGTCCACCATTGCTTGGGTTACAGACCATTGAGCTCCACTTGGACATACATGAGTTCATTGGTTCGTCGACTAGCATGTTGGTGAGTTTGGTGTGGTTTCGACTACTACTGCTGCTTTGGCTTTGCAACTTGGATGGCTTGAGCTGCTCCCCCACTTGACCCTTGATAGCATTGAGTAGCTTGAGGGCACCCATCCTAGGACCCTCAACTTGTTCCTCCTCACTATCGCTGCTTAGGTCTTCCAGTTTAACTTGGCTCCGTTGCACACTGGCTTGCAAGGCATTGAGAGCCTATTTCTGGGGACAGTTCTTCACCATATGTGGCCCTCCACACAGAAAGCACCCAGACTTTGTGGTCCTTGATGGCTCTGGCCCCTTAGTTTTAGAGTCTTTCTTCTTCTCATTCCCCACACCCTTTCCTTTTGACAGCTTTGGATTCTTGGAGGTATTTGTCATGGCCTTCTTCTTTTAGTGGTTAGAGGGGAGTAAATCTGTCAAGCGCTCAGCTGTGGCTTGAGCAGATGCCAAGTCGGTGACACCCCTCCGTTGCAACTCCTGCTGGGCCCATGGCTTCAAACCTTCCAAGAAGTGGAATAGCTTGTCTTTCTCGGACATATCCCTAATGTCCAACATCAATGAAGAGAATTGCTTCACATATTCTCGCACAGTTCCTGTATGTTGGAGATGCCTCAAGTTTCATCGAGCAATAAAGTCCACATTTTCTGACAAAAACTAAACCTTGATCTCCCTCTTTAGGTCATTCCAGTTGGCAATGATGCATCGACCCGCCTGCATATCCTAATACCGAGTTCGCCACCACAGTTTGGCATCCTTGATTAGGTACATGGTAGCCAAGATGACCTTTGTCTCCTCAGAGTCAGGTCGCACCACCCAGAAGTACTGCTCGAATCAAACAAGAAGTTTTCCAACTCCTTTGCATCACGAGCTCCATTATAATTTCTAGGTTTTAGTGCTCGCATTCAGCTTGCCCCACCTTCCACAACATCTGGAGCTGGCATGTTACCCACTACCCGAGTCAGCACTGCAACCCTGGTGGTCAGATCATTCAGTTGCTCCTGTAAGAGCGTGACAGACTCTTTAATATTGTCACTGAGATTATCTACAGTCTCCACAAGCTGCTCCTGACTCAACTCCAAGTTTGCAACATGGTTCACCATTGAGAATGGATGAGCCATGCTCTCATCCATTTGGGCTACTTGCACCTCCAACGCGAACATCCGCTCCTTGTGGCTTCGCGGCTTTGCATTATAAACTTGTACATCTATCGGGACTGGTGAGGCAACCGTCACCTCATCACGCACCGTCTCGCTCATCTCTCCCTCGTTCCTGTGACCCATGTGTGCACTAATGTCCACAACTGAACCTGCTCTGATACCACTAGTCACGGGGCTAGTCTTTGCTTAGGCCAAACCCGTGCAGCGCTCCAAAATGTCCTGCAAAATAGAACCAGCTAATGCATGCCAGTGTCAGAAATACAATGCTACAACCAAGGCAAACACATAAGAGACAAAGGAAAATGGCAAGGAAATTAACACACTTAAATGCATAAAGGCAAAACAAGTACTTTCATTAATGCAAATGGAAAGATTACAAGCAAAATGCAACTATCGCTAGACCTATCCTAAGGGCTCAGAAGGCAGAGGAGGCAACGATGAACCGCAAGAATCCACAAGGAAACTAGTTCACAATTGTTCTGGCTCACCCTCCCGATACTATACATGCGGAGCATCCCACCAAATCCCATCCCGGGGGTTCCAAGGTATCGAGGAGACTTGTGTTATTCTGGTTCATCGCAAGAAGCCCCGATACAAGGGAAAACCCTCAAAACTAGGCAAAACAAGAAAAAAATATCCTAGCGGCAGTTGCTCAAGACATCTTATTACAAGATATGTACAGGACCATGTCAGAGGCCATGGCCAAGCAAAGTGCTTTGCAAATGGCCCTGACAATGTGGTGCACCTTGATCTGTTGACGGTCGTCAAAAAAAAATAAATGCCTTGCATTTCCAAAGGCAACCCGCTTCTCAACACATCATCAAGTGCAAGGGAGACGATCAAAATTATCTAGTCAATGCAAAAAGTGGCCGACTTCATTTAGTCAAGCTTCGAAATGCACTACCTCTTAACTATTGAAAAAAAAATTGTTGAGTGAGTCAAAGATACTTGGCTAATATCTTTTCCCTACTAAAAGACTTTGGCAAAAGTTATTCGCCTTCAAAGACTGTGTCAGACGTGGATCCTAGGGCAACCAACTGATACTTCTCATCTCGAGAAAAGTGCTGACACACTTGGATGGCGACTAATGCAATAGTTGAAAGGACTACACTAAGTCCTATAGTTGGAGATCCCATTTCTACATTCAAGAATTTAGCATCTAGATTAACATGATGGATTTCTTGACTGACTAAAAGACTTGATTTTATTATGGATGAATTACTTACTCAGCAAGAGCTACTCTACCGATTAAAACACTTGGCAAAAATTTATTCAAAAAATGAAGACATTCCACATACAAAAACTTCATTGAAAGGAAAATTCATTGATAACTAATAAAGCTTTTTATAAAGGCTGGATTCACAAGTCCGAAGAAGGAAAAAAAGTACAAGAAGAACAAAATTTTCTAAGTCTAAACTTTGGAAGTTGCAACAGGTTCCTTGGGGTCTCTAGTCATAGTCACCCCTGGTACTAATACCTCAGCGACTGCTCCATTGGCCTCGATAGTCTAGTGGTCTACTTCTTCTTCTCCTTTTGCTTCTCCTTGCTCTTCTCCCAACACCAAAATGGCACTCAGGTCCAATGTTGCAACCGGTTCCTCGGGGGCTCTAGTCATAGTCACCCCTAGTACTAATGCCTCAGTGACTGCTCCATTGGCCTCGATAGTCTGGTGGTCAGCTTCTTCTTCTCCTTTTGCTTCTCCTTGCTCTTCTCCCAACACCAAAATGGTACTCAGGTCCAATGTTGGGTAGACCTAGGCCACCTCCTTGCAGTTAGCAAACCCAATAAAGTACACTTCTCTTCTAGCTTCGACAACATCATTTTTGAAGTCATTGGAGTCCTTGTACTCCACCACCCAAATAGTGGTGGATGCGATAGATCTAGCATGTTCTTCAGTAGCTTGAGCCTTCACATTAGCTAGCCATAGAAGTTCCTTGGTCTGAGCCTCTGCGTCAGTCGCTTGTGCTCACTATCAAGCGAGCGCTCCATCTTTCTCTGCTATTTGGGTTTCTAATCCTTGAATAGTAGTCTCTTAGGAGTTATAGGAGTTTCGAAGGGTGACTAACTCTCCCTTCAACTTTGACTCATGCTTAGTAGCCTCTATGAGATGCTGGTCACTGCCAGTAACCTGATTCTCTGCATCCTTTACTCGAGCCTCCCAGGAGGTGGAGAGGTCACCATATTTGGTGAGTGCCCCGTGGATGGGTGCCATGGACAATCTGCACAAAGACAACAAACACAATCAGTTGTTCTGCATGACTTCATTAAGATTAGACACAATAAAGCTTTGAAGAAGTACTTACCCCGATCATGGCTGGGTAGGTGCCATTCACCACATCACTCAGAGAATGGGACTTTCATTCTTCGATGTCCCGGGGAAGAAGCATCAGTTTTACCAGTTCTCGGGCAACCTAAGGATAGTGCAACGTGGAATCTTTCTCATCGATATGGACCCAGTGGACCCATCCATTGCCATCTCTGACATGAGCGATGGACGTCTTGTGTCCAAAGGTCCTTTGAGAAGACTCGACCCCCCTGGGCTTGAAGAAGTGGACGGAGTCATCATCGTCCTTCCTGGTGTGCCCACCAACAGAGTGGAGGCTGGATGCATTGGAGATGTGGCATGAGAGGTTGCTTACAAGGGGGGGCGGCCATGTCCCTTGGGGTAATAATAGTTACTCAGGGTGGTGGCACCCTCGTAGTGATAGAGGGGGCCCCGATGGAGGGTCCCAGATATGGTTTCTTAGTGATAGCTTTCTTTTAATGACCATCTTCGGGGGTCGATCCCTTCTTGGCAACTTCTTGAAACTTGTCAACCGAGACTTTCCTCATGCCTGCAAGACAAACAAGTTAAAGTTAGTCTAAAGGTACACGTAAAAAGAGAAATAATTAAAAGTGGTTATTGAGAGAGTTGACTAGGCTCAACTCCACATCATATAAATTTGTTCAATGAGAAGCTCCTTTTGAGGGGAAACTTTCATGCTGCAAAGTTTGAAGAAGTCCTCTTTGTTGGATCAAGTATTTGGTCATTTTTATTTAGTGAAATGCCTGACTCTCCCCAACTCTAGTGAGTCCCCCATGGTAGGTTGGACATGACAAAGAAAAATTAATTTTTTCAATAATGTATGGAGGAAGGGAGACTACTGATGATGGCTGTCCTAGGCTGGGACTCGATGAACCTCCAGCACCTTAACTTGGAAAGCCTCTTTAGCATGAAAAAGATCCTAAATAATGATATTCAGGGCCGAATTTAAAGAAAATAATAAAGAATAACACATGAAGCAAGAATGTGGAAAAGTTCAAAGTGAGTTGTATGGAAACAACTCGATACAGATAACAACATTTCGGACAAGGTCATGCAAGGGGAACCGAAGGCCAGCATGAAGATCTTTATTGTACATGGCCAAGTATTTGGGCAGGCTGAAAGTTTCTTGGTCTTTCAGTCACGACACATAAAGGTGAAAAGTATTTGGAATCCAATACTTTTTACAAGTCTCAATGATTCTTCCTCAGTCATTGTAGAGACCTCGTACATCAGCCCTACTGGAAGAAAAGTTGGGCTACTAGAATGCTTTGCCTGACTATTTCCTTGGGGGGCAGAGACTTCCACTTTATCGGACTCTCAAACTCCACTCATCTAGAAAAAATTTTGAGACTCTATGCGCTCGAGAAGTTGCTTACCGAATGCTTTCGTCACTGGAAGATATCTTCTGAGAACACAGGACAGATCAAAGAAGAGGGGAAAATCAAAGAAAATGTGGAAGAAAACCCCTCCACCCAAGAATTGGGTGAAGATGGTAGATCCAAGCAATTGGAGAAGAAAAGAAGGAATGCTCGTACCCTACGAACCTATCGAACCCCTGAAGAAGCCTCGAAAGAGAAGAACACAAGGAAGAAGAACAAGAGACCAACCTAGTGACACCCTGGAGAGCTAGAGTACGAACAACTTCTCTCTCTGCTCTCTCCCTTCTTCTCTACTGGCAAGGATTCCTACAACTATGGTAGGTGAGCCCTATTTATACAGCCTCAGGTGACTAAGATTAAAGCCTTGATTTTATGAAAGCCAACAAGTCCTGACATGTGGCCCACTCCTAATTGGATAATGCCATGCCATTTCGGGACTCCTCCATGGTTGATTAACTCTCAATCTTGATTTATGCACAAATCATTAAAAGCTACAACTATCAGGCTACATGGCATTTTCCCATTGATCAAAGAAGATCGGACGAATTGCCAAGAGTTATTGCACCGTATCTTTGAGCACTGCATCAATGATTTCTCTCTCCCATGATCGAGGTAACAAAATGACAAAAATAATTTTCAAGAAGCAAATCAATACCTAGATAATGAAAAGATATGCCCAACTCTTGAGGTTGATAAGTAATAACTCCCTTTGCCCAAAGATGACAAAATCCAACAAACTTACTCGATAGCACTCTAGACTCGGGAGTGGGGGCATCTGCTGTGGTGGCCATTTACTCAGCCTCGAGACACCTATCGAACCACCGATCAAGATGGAGTCACCCATCAGACAACCAAGGAGCGATTACACCACTGATTGTATCACCGACTAAGAAAAAGACGGCAACCAGACCACCAGTCGAAAAAGAAATGATAACCAACTATTGATTCACTCAACAACTGACTAAGTAGAAGATGATCAAGTTGATCACTAGACCGACTATCTCTGATATCTTACTAAGAGATTACACATAATTGGACCCGACTGACATTCCTTCATGCATCCATCGAGTACTTAGACCCAACTAAATTCCAAACTTAGTCGGGTGTACTAAAGTGCGGTGTCAAGGTCCCTTCTCTCTTGGCAACTAACTAGTCATTCCAATACTCAGAACCAATGAAATCCAAGTAAGTGACAAAAGCTATCTCAACTATCTCAGCAACAATCTTGGCAAGTGGGATCGTGGCGGACAAGTTCGTGGGAGGTAAGATCTCAACAGAATCAGCTATCTTAACAGAAAAGATTTCAAGAGACAAGATCTTAATATCTTACCAGAATTTTGTTATACCTGTCAAAGGAAGCCACCTCCCTAACGGCATTCTATTACTCTGTGTAACTTTATAAATTGGTAAGAGAGGACCCTCGACAAGGTATGTTCTACTACCACTCTCATGCTCTCGGTTATCTCTCTTGGCTTTCAGCTTCAGCTGCTGTAGCCCATCTTATCCTACTCATTGACTTAAGCATCGGAAGGTCTCCCACCAATTACCACTGATCAAGGAACTATTCTTGCAAATTCTCGCAGCAGAGCATCTAGGAGTAATTTTCTATCCTCGCCGAAGAAGATTGGAAGACTCTTAGGCACCGCCTCAACCCAGCAATAGATGATTTGTCACAACATAAACTATTTTAGTAAAAGTGAAATAAATATCAGATAGTTCAATTTATTGTGCATATGATAGATCCAAGTAAAGCAAAATATAGCATTTATGAAAAAAACAAAATAACATAAACCACTCTAAGTAGCAACAAGAGATGGATCCCAAATATCAAAATGCACTAAATCAAATGGTTCATAATTAAGAGATTAAATCGCTATTAAAAAGATAATATTTTTATTTTGCATCTTGACAAGACTAATATTCAACGTGTTTATTTTTAACATGTGCCTAATTTGTTAATAGAAACTAAAGAACACGGCCAATCAAAAGAAATATAATGCTCAAACACATAGCATTAGAGTCCTAGGAAAAAAGGGGATGATGTCAAAAAAAGCTATGGTGTGAGGAGAGAGGCTATCTAAAGTGAAATATGCTCAAACAATTAGCATCAAACTTTGCACCCTATCTCAATAACCTGCTTTACCGGTGGATCCTACATGGTACAACCATTAAGAAAAAGTATAATATAAAATAACACTTTTCTTATGTTTAAAAATATAATAATTGAACAAATGATCCTTGCAAAACTATCCAATCTAAATGCAATTTTGCTCATTATTTTTCATAATAATGCATCCTGCAGGTGCCCATTCATATTCATACTCAATTTTTATGCCACCCTTATAATTCATCATTTCTTTTGCATGGATATAGCATTCAACCATGTAGCTAGTGATTTCCATCAAAAAAAAAAAAAATTATATACCATTCACAACATGCTAGCAACGGATTGTATCTATTTCATGAGTAGGTTAGGTGCATCTATAATATTGATACTGATATTCACAACATGCTGAGAGTTAATTGATACCATTCCATTGCATACAAATTGTAAAAACCCCATGCCATGTGTATGATACATATAAAACAATGGAGCGTTACTACCTTACTCATAGTGAAATCTCTACATTGATGTTCGATGATATAAACCCTTTTATTATACAATGGAATACAAGGAGCCTTTTCTTGAACTAACTCTCTCTCTCTCTCTCTCTCTCTCTCTCTCTCTCTCTAAGAAAGGAAATGTACGTTTTCTTCTTTTTATTCGCATATATTTAAATATTTTGTCATTTAAAGTTATAATTGCTTCTTATGCAGCTAGTTTTGTTTCTAAAGAGAAGGTATAGTACGAGTTCTTGCATTCTTCTGCAAACACATGCAATTTCCTACCTAGCAGCTTATGATAGAATGTCACCTAATTTTATATGTAGTATATAGCAATAATTGATGATTTTCAGAATAATTTTGGCATGCTAAAAGGGATAGCTAGTCCAAAAATAAAACTTCTATCAGTCGTGCAAAGGGTTAGGCTTAGACTTTTGGAGGGAACCGTTCAACTAAATTATGCATGGGTTCAAATTATATAAGGTTTTGGAGCTTAGAACAGGAAGAAATATGTTGGAGCTTTTTCTTCACAAAAAAATCATTAACCTTTTGATTTCATATGCACATTAATTATTCATTTATTAATCTCAGGCTTCTTCTCATGAGTAGAGCTGGTCGTTTAGGAGTTCTGCCACCATGGCATGCATGGTGAGTTGCTTTCATGAGTTGGGTTCTTTTATATATAATACGCTAGTTTGAAAATGGCCCTCATCATGCGCCCCTATTTTTTAAGTCCAAGTACGTCAACCACTAGATGAATGGAATGCTTTGTAGCTTGAATTGAAAGACACGTCTGCGAGTCTCTCCCTCTCATTGGGTGTTAACATCGATGGACTGATTATAGGAACGCAGGAAGATAGCCGCCCCATAAACATCAGGAATTTTTAGTAGTGCCAGGTCCACTGTTGAGCTAATAGACCAGTCCAACCGTGAAGCAATATGCACAAACAAACATGGATGTATCATGCTCTTTCTTTTTTTTTTCCCATCTCTATGTGTATTGCTTCATGGTTGGACTGATCCACCAGCTCGGCAGTAGACCAGGTCCAACCAATAATTATTTCATAAATATGCAACCTAGACCCTAGTCATGAACTCTCACCCAGCTGGCATTTGTCCAAGAGTACCTTCCTCTCAAAGGCATTGCCTTATCCTCATCCATTGTCTGTCTGTCATCATCAACAACTCAACTATAAGGACATGATCGGTTTTCCGAGTCCATAATTCTTGAAATAAGGAATTGACAGAGACCATGGAAGTGAAAAAAACCTAGATGAAAGCTATATATCAAGATGTCCCGAGCATGACAAAACAACAGCTCCCCTTATTTTGCCAGCAGAATACATATTGCACAGGTGAATGTGGTCAAACCTGAATCACTTGCAGGAGTCCAAGGGGGTCGCTTCTTCTTGATAATTGCTAAAATTGGCCATGGAGTACTCTTTGCAAGTGCTTGTATTCGGCAACATCGTTCAAGTAAATCACTGTTTCGAAGAAAGTTCTTTCCCGATTTTTAATTAAGATGATCAGGCAACGATAATATATAAATCACTTGCAGGAGTCCAAGGGGATCGCTCGTACATTATGATCTCTGATCGGCTACTCCGGTCGACTCAGCTATAGCTTCATCAGCCTCAAGCAGATTAGCTATCTCGACATCATGATCAAATTGGCTTCTAAAAGCAACATGTAGCGCGGAGCCTGCTATGGCTGCAGTTAAGGCTGCAAATGGATCGAGTTGATCCATGATCCGACCCGATCTAATTCATTTTTCTAGATCCGTGGATCCAGGTTGGATTCTAAAATTAGACCCATTCTATTTTTCAGATCGGGTCTGGATTTATTGAATCTAGACCCAACCCGATTCGAAAATACTAATACTGTTAGAATTATATCTATTTAGATCTTTAAATTATAATTTAAAACTTGTATGCAACTTATTTTTAACATAGAGATAGAGTTATAATTATTTTTATATCTTAATTTATTTTAAAAATAATATTGTTTGTTATCTATTTTATAGTTAATAATAGTTAGCTATGTAATAATTAAAATATAGTTGTCTATATTTTATTCGGATCATATTTAGATCCAAATTTTTTAAATTAGAACCGGGTTATTTATGGATCCGGTCCAACCTGAATGACCTGTTGGATTGAAATTTCTGATAGTGAACCTGACTGGACCTGATCTGATTTTCTAGTGAGTTGGATGTGGATCTAATATTAAGATCCGATCAAAAAATCTGATCGGATCGGAATCACTCATGATCCGATTCAACCCAACTCATTTACACCTCTAGCTGCAGTGCATCGTTTTGGGCCTCCTGAATACCGGTACACTTATCCTAATTGTTGCACACAGCTGAGGTTTCAATTTGCACATGACAACGCAAATGGCATGTGGCATGTGGTTTAAATGCCAATCATATATCTAGCTAAAGTCTAATGAGCCACTTACCTGTCACAAACAACACTAATCAGGTATAAAATATATGATTAATACTCTTTAGCTATTTAATACGATTAATTATAAATATTACGGGTTTGCCATTCTTTAGTCAGAGCCATCTCACGTTCTGCAAGCCAGATTTGGCTATTGGCTTCGTGTCACACGCTCACACCTGATGATGTAAGTGGCTTGTGGTGTTTGTTAAAAATCGAGACCTTGTCAAGATTGTTAATCTGCTACCAAATTTTGCCCACACTAAATCTGAAACAAATCCAACAAAGCCACTAATCTCGGACGGTTTACTTACAAGACCATCATAATATACGGAAAAAAACCAACTAAACTAATATAAATCTTGGATGCTGGCTTGTGAGGAAGCCGGGAGTTAGAATTAAAACGGACTTCAACTCCAATTATTTTCATCATCAACTTTTAAAAGTCTTGATAAAATAAAAAATCCCGAAAAACCCACTTAGATTAGATTAAGCTGGAAGTATGGTTTATGTCCGACAAGGAGGAAGAACAACAAGGCTAAATGGATAATATAGTCTAAGAACCTGATTGGTTTCGATCAAGCTAATTCCACACGATCAAATATCATATCTGAGTATAGGTAGTTTACGATAATCAAAGATTTCCGGATCTAATATGATATCCTAAAACTAGAGTGAAGGCCAATGTACTACCCGATAACCAAGACTAGGGTCTGATAATGAAGTCAAGATAGATTACAAAAAGGGATCTATTAAGGTCACTCATCATCTAGAGAGAGACAAAGCTTGAGAAGTAAGAGAAGAATAGAGAGAAAATAGACAACAAAGATAAAGAGATGAGAGATAGACTAATATTTTCCTTCTTTCTTTTTTTTTAAATTTTTTTCTTTCTTCTTTTTCTGCTCAGGAACAGAGATACAAAAAAGTTGAGCTACTCGAGCACTACTTGAATCCAAGCTTGATTCAACTCAACTATCATCTAGCTAGAGTAACAGGATATTCGGTTCGAAAGCTCGCAAACTTGCTTCAATATATATATATATATATAGACTAAGATTTGAATTCAAGCTCAACTCAAGTATGGCTTTATTGATTGTTGAGTTGAGTTGATCTCAAGTATTATCTTTTTTTTTCATTAAATCAAAAGTTTGAATTTGAAGTATTAAACTCAATCAATCATCGGTCAAGTTTTAATCTCGAAAGTTTCGAATCGAGTCGAGCTAAAGTCCTCGACTTAGCTCAGTGACCTTAATTCTCAATCCTACTTAGAAACCATGGCTTCCATAAAACAGTAACAAAAGCAACCCACCAAAGTGATCCCCAATTGTGGACTCATTTGGTTCACAAGATGTAGAGAGGAAAAAAAGCAATACCTAAAAAGTGTAAAAGAGCCTTTTATTTGGTTGGAGTTTTAATAGATGAGAGAAGAGAAAAATCTTTTTCCATAGAAAGACATTTTCCATATTTCATAAAAAATGGAAATCCATGAGGGAGATAAGTTTTGGAGCTTCTTATGAGATGGGAATTGATAGTACCTGGTGTGGTAGCTGCTGACGCTATACTGGCTAGGGCATTGCTGGTCCTGATGATCCTGATGCTTATGTCGGACCATGCCCGGGAATTACCAGCACTCTTAGGACGAGCTGAACTCCCAAGTTGAGTAGAGCTCCAAGCCGAGCAAAGCTCCTAGGCTAAGCAAAAATCCCAGGCTAGGCAAAGCCCCCAGGCTAGGTAAAGCCCTGGGCCAATCAGAGCTCTCGGGCCAAGCAGAGCTCCTAGGCCGAATAGAGCTTCGGGCCAAGCAAAGCTTCGAGGCTGAGCAGAGCCCTGGGTCGACCAAAGCTCCCAGGCCGAGCGACTGGAGCTCCCAGGCCAGGTATAGCCCCTAGCCGACCAGAGTTCCTTGGCCAGGAAGAACACTTGAGTCGAGCAGAGTTTCTAGGCCAACCAAAGCTCCTAGGCCTGGCTGAGCTTTTCCAATGGATCATGGCACACAATAACTTGACAAAAGTTGTTATTTTAACAAAAAAGATACGGGCGATCGGATTTCGACACCATAACCGAGGAAATCATGACAATGGGAATTATACAGGAATAAAATCTCCTCACCTCAACCAAATCCATTATACCTATCAGAAATGAACACCTTGTTCAGGAGGCATTTTGCTACTATGCAGACCCTGTTCCGTAGCTTTCATTTCTTATATAGGTACGAGGGACCTTTGGCTAAGGTATGCAAGTTACCATATGCTCATACATTAATTTTCCAACCCTTTTATAGTCATCCACCATAGCTCCGGTTGTTGCCTAGACCACTAAACTAACTTGAGCATCGGAGTGTCCCTGTCGGTACCCCTGGTCCAGATTTTCTTTGCAGATCTCTTCATTCGAGAGGAGCGCTCGAGAGAAAGAGAGGTTCATTCCCACTGGAGGAAATAGCAAGATTTGCAACCCCGTTAGAGCTTCAAGCAAAAGTGATTTGGTAGCAACAGATTGGCGAGCCAAGAAAGTGGGAGTGCATAGCGGATGGTGTTAGACTGTAAGCAATAAGTAGCATCCTCCGTGAAGAGCACCCTACCACCCCAAGGCATGACACCATGGTGGTCATGCATGCTTGAGAAGCCCCTGCTAGTTGCATCAGAAACCCTTCGCATCATGGTAATCAGTACAGCTAGGAGGTGGAACTTCTTGTTCCACCACTCCCACCGCCTATGGACTAGTAGGACTAGATCGCCACGTTAACGCGGTAGGTCCAAATGCTGGCTACGGTGGTCCAGCAGCTGCAGCACTAACATCACTCCATGGTGACATAATAGCAGCTGAGGACCCTAATAGTCCCTGCCGTCGCTGCTCGTGCTAGTCATTGGTCCTTTCATAGGGGGCTATCCCATCTACAGGCTTCGACACTCCTGCAATCCTCATAGCACCCCCGGTGGAGCTGCCACTCGTCCTAGGGAAGGTCCCACCACCATCCAGTTGCATGGGGGACCCATCCCCCTATGACAAGACGGGATAGCCCTCCTTGCCATCAGCATCGGCATGGGAAGAGACTGAAGCGCGAATGCTCTTGATCCTTGTCCACATCCATCCCCATAATTTTCAAGAGATCGATCGACGAAGCTATCCGACAATTAATCGAAGAGTGCTTGGAGGAGCATAAGCACAGGCTGGCCAAACTTACTCACCATTTTGCTGATCTATAGGGTACAGCCTGTGAGCCAGTGGATTACATTACCTGCATACCTTTTACCCATTGGATTTAGGAAGAGCTAATTCCCAACTGGTTCTGCATGCCCCAATTAGATCCATATGATAGGACCACTGACCCTCTTGACCATCTTAAGAGCTACAAAGCTCTCATAAGAGTTCAAGGGGTGACTGACACCCTCCTCTGCACCATCTTCCTTATTATGCTCCACAAGTCAACCCAACCTAGGTACTCTCAGCTCGAGCCGAGGAGCATTGACTCCTTAGATAACTGAGAAAAAGTTCATAGTGTACTTCGATGCATGCTGAAAGGTACAGTGGGAAGCTGATAGCCTCTTTTCATTCTTTCAATAGGACAGGGAGTTTCTAAGGGATTATGTGACCCAATTCAAGATAGCCGCACTAGAGGCGTATAAGCTGGATGAGTCCGTGGCCATGTTAGCCATGAAGAGGGGACTTAAGACTTCCCGATCTACCTACTCCCTCGATAAGAAGTCGCTAAGGTCCTACTCGAAATTACTCATCCATGCTTAGAAATATATTCGCGTGGAGGAGGCCGATCCATCTAGAGGGAGCTCGATGAAAGCTCAGGAAGAAGCAAGCTCGAGGAGAGCTGAGTGAGGCCTGGGCACAGAAGACTGACTCGTCCTGCCAACCTAATCCCAAGCCAAAGGACATCCCTGAAGGAATAGAAAATACACCATTCCTTTCTGTGAGGGCCAAGATCCTGATGGAAATTGAGGATGAGCGTTACCTACACAGGCCTCCCCTATTGAAGTCGTCGGGCAATCATGACAAGATCAATTATTGTCAATTCCATAGGAATCACGGCCACGATATAGAGAAATACCACTATCGGAAGAAGGAGATCGAAGATCTTATATAACATGGCTATCTCGGGAAGTTCATTCAAGGAGGAGCTTTGCCTAACAACCAGGGTGCTGACAATCACCTGGCCCTGACCGACATCAATAATCGACCTACTGAGATGCTAGTTGGAATGATAACCTAGGGGCAGGGTGAATCCTAAAGAGGGCCAAGGGAGAGGAGATAATTGAAACTGTAATCCCCTTCACTGATAGGGATCTTGTCGGGGTTGATAACCCTAATAATGATACTATCATCGTAGATATGATGATAGCAAAACATCCTGTAAAAAGAATAAGGTTGATAGTGGAAGCTCCACAAATAATTTTTTTATGATTCATTTGTTAGAATGAATTTGTCTCCTGGTTTGCTCAAATGAGTCTTTGCTCCTCTGGTTGGCTTCACCAAAGATTCGATTGGAGTCGAAGGGAAGATCACCCTATCAATCATGGTAGAACCCTACCTCGACAGAGCACAATCTTTATGACTTTTACTATCATCTGCTTGTCGTTGGTTTATAACATGATTTTGGGATGACCCGAGCTCAACTAGCTTGACGCAGTCATCTCCATTAAATGCTTTCTTGTCTGCTTCCTGACCTCATGAGAAATCAAGAAAATGCGGGGTGACAAATGACTTGCCCAACTCTTTTTTCAAATAGCTTCGAGGATCTAGAAGGCCAAGGAAGTGCCAACCACAAAGCAGTTGGATCAAAGGGAGATGAAGATGAGGGGGGACCCATCGAGCAGCTACTATCCTTTTTCTTAGGGAAGGACCCATCAAAAATGGTATAAATCAGGACCCTCCTGGTGGAAGAGGAGATGAACCGATTACTCGACTTCTTGCAGGTCAATTCTGATGTGTTCACTTGGACAGTGTCTGACATGCCTGGGATTTCCCTAGAGGTAATCACTCATATGATGAACATTAAGCCCAAATATAGGTCAGTCCATCAAAAGAGGAGAAGCTTCATGCCAAAGAGTTAGAAGGCCATAAATGAGGAGGCCAGGAAGCTCCTTGCCGCTAGATTCATTCGAGAAGTTTACTACCCTATCTAGCTTGCAAATGAAGTAATGATCAAGAAGCCCAATGAGTGGGGGATTTGTGTTGACTATACTGACCTTTACAGGACATGCCCAAAGGACAGCTTCCCACTATCTAAAATTGACTAGCTAGTCGATACAACGTCTGGGCGTAGGTTGTTCAGCTTCATGGATGCCTTCTCAGAGTACAACGAGATTTACATGGACCTAGAGGATGAGGAACAAATCGCATTTGTCATAGACAATGATACCTATTGCTATAAAGTTATACCTTTCGGTCTAAAGAATGCAGGAATGACCTACTAGTGCCTGGTCAACAAGGTCTTCAAAGACTAGATAGGCTAGAATATGCAAGTTTATATCAATGATATGCTTATTAAAAGCAAAGAAGAAGCCAATCACATCACTAATCTAGAAGAAGCCTTTAACAATCTCTGCTTCCATTGAATGAAGCGGAACCCTAGCAAATGTGCATTCGACATCATAGCGGGAAAGTTCCTTGGCTTCATGGTCACCCGGCAAGGGATCAAGGCAAATCCTGAGAAGATATGGGTGATAGTCAATATGAGACATCCAACTTCTAAGAAGGAGGTTCAACAGCTAACCAGTTAGGTAGTTGCCCTCAACTGCTTTATCTCCTACTTGATTGAGCATTGTCTGCCATTTTTCAAGGTATTATGCAAAATACATGGATCCACTTAGATGGAGGAGTGTTGAGAACCCATCGAGGAGCTAAAGAAGTCAAAGGAGCTCTTCCTATACCTCACCATCTCCATGGAGGCGATTAGTTCAGTGCTTGTCCATGTTGATAAATATGGCACGTAGAAGCTAGTCTATTATGTCAGCAAGGTGCTGCATGACATGAAAACCAGGTACACTGACTCCAAAAAGATTATTTTTGTATTAATAGTCTTTGCTCAGTATCTCAAGCCATATTTTCAAGCTTATTCTATCGTGGCTCTCACTGATCAACCATTGAGAGTCATACTAAGTCGATTGGACACCTTGGGATGCTTGGCGAAGTGGGCGATAAAGCTCAGCGAGTTTGACATCTCAAACCATCCAAGGCTATCGTAGAAGGCCCAAGTCTTAGTAGACTTTTTGGTAGATACACATCGATGGACAGTGAGCTCGTAGAAGCACCAACAGAGTTATCGGCAACGCCATCCCATAAGGGGACCACTTGGATCCTCCATGTGGATGGCAAGTCCAACTCGATGGAAAGTGAAGTCGGCCTTATCTTGATGAATTCGGATGGGGTGGTTGCGAGTATGTACTGTGCTTCCTATTCAAGGCGACTAACAACCATTCCAAATACGAGGCAGTCCTGGCAAGGATGAAGTTGTCCTATGAGCTCAAAGTGTAAAGCCTAAGAGTTTTCACTTACTCACAGCTTGCGGCTAGCCAGTGATAGACGAATTTAAAGCTCGAGATCCTATGATGGTGAAATACTTGGATAAGGTGCGGGCCTATATGATAGAGTTCCAATATTTCAGCATCTCTCACATCCCTTAGGAGGAGAATGCCCATGCCAATAGCCTCTCTCAACTCGCAACCTCGATCGACTCCCCACTCGAGTGGACATTCATCGAGTACCTAAAGGTCCCCAACATCGCCACAACCGAGGAAGTCTAGCAAGTCACATACAAATAGAGCTAGATGGACCCTATGTTAAGTACATAGCCAAAAGGACCTGCTCGACAGTAGCGTGGAGGCTAGCCTCCTAAAATGGAAGGTCTCTCGATTCATACTATTAGATGGGCAGCTCTATAGGAAGTCATACTCATACCTGTTATTGAAGTGCCTGAGACCCTCAGAGGCTAACTACATCCTTGAGAGACCCACGAGGAAATCTATGGAAATCACCCAGGGAGCAGATCTTTGGCTTACAAGGTGCTCAAGCAAGGATACTATTAGGATACCATGCAGAAAGATACGACCAAGCTCATGAGAAAATGTGATCGATGTTAGCCGCATGCCCATATCCAATGATGACCAGCCGCTTTGCTGTCTCAACTATCTTCTCCTTGGCCATTCACCTAGTAGGAGATGGACATACTTGGCCTGTTCCCCTCAGCATCCGGCCAGCAGAGATACCTGCTCGTTGCCATTGACTACTTCACCAAGTGGATGGAGGCAAAGCCTTTGGCCAATCTTTCTTCTGGAAGTCTATCATTTATCGATTCGGGTTCCCCTGTGTCCTCATCACTGATAATGGTAAGCAGTTCGATAACCAAGCATTCAGAGAATTTCACGTCGAGTTGCACATTTATCACTGGTTCACATCCATGGATCACCTGCAAACCAATGGAAAAGCCGAGGTAACGAATCGGATGATTCTTTAGGGCCTCAAGATCAGGTTAGATGAAGCCAAGGGCAGGTGGGTGGAGGAACTTTCGAGCATGTTGTGGGTACATCACACCACATTTTAAACTTCGACCAACAAAACATCTTTCAACCTAGTCTTCGGCACCGAAGTAGTGATACCGATTGAGATCGGCCTTCCAACCCTACAGACCAAACACTTTGATGAATCAAGCAATCCGACGCACCTGCTCTTCAACCTCAATCTATTAGATGAGACCAGAGACAAGGCCCACCTCTGTATAGCATCATATCGACAATGGGTAGCCCGGTACTACAATTCATGGGTGAGGCTCAGGTCTTTCTGCCTGGGAGACCTTGTCCCATGATGATCGAAAGTGTCCATGCCGACCAAGCATGGTAAGCTATCCTCGAATTGGGAGGACCCTATCGGGTAGTCAAGGCATTGCACCGCGGGGCCTACTAGATCGCCAAACTCAATGGGATCCAGATTTCTTGGACATGGAATACCTAAAACTTTCGAATGTACTATCAATGATATGTACTCTATGCTTAGAAATGAGATGAGTCATTTCCTAGCAGAAATTTTGGCTCTCTTCTCAATGAGGGAACTTAACCACTAGACCGGAAGTTAGGTGAAGTCTGATGGGTGCAGCACCACCTTCTCGAACAAGCCGCTCTACAACACCATCGCTTATCTGCTCAGCTTGAAGTCAAATGAAGTTTGATAGATCGCTCTGTAGCACCGTCTCCTCAGATGGGCCACTCCATAGCATCATTACTTATTTGCTTGATCGAAAGTCAGGTGAAGTCTAATGGATCGCTTTGCAGCATCATCTTCTCAGATGGGCTACTCCATAGAACCATCGCCTATCAGCCTGACTAGAGGCCGAATAGGCTGGGAACATACCATTTTGCAGCATCGCACCCTGATGACTAAGTAAATAGCTAACTAATGCCAGACACGTGATCATGTGAACTAGTCCCTAGATGGCCTCTACAAGGTACTACTCTATCTTAGGCAAGTGGATACCAGTCAAAGCGACCCATCACCTATGGCCAAGCCTTTGTAGTGGCAAAAGAAGAGATGGAAAATGAATGAAAATGAGACAGCCTTGATAATAAAATGTATGTTCATTTCATATTCAAAATTCTACAAAATGATGGGCCCCTCGACACACCATGGCCTTTACAAAGCTTGCTCTAAACAAAGATAAGGAGAGAACAGAAATGGAGAAGGAAAGTTAATTATTGGGGCTAGAAACTAGAGCACTGCTAGATCTGAGGGCCTCAACCACTGCATCAATCATTGCCCCTATCTTGGCCATCACCTGCATGATGGTCTCCCACACCGAGCCAGGCCATTTCGCTAATTTTGGCTACGTCAAGCTGGGGCTCCTAGGGGCACATGATGTTAACTTCGGATTCGGGAGCCTCATCGACTTCAGCCTTTTCATCTTGACCTCCAGCAACTCCTTCCTTTGCTCCTTTGGGCTCATCAGCAAGGATGTCCTTTAGTTCTGGAAGGTGGAAGGCCTGCAAGACCTTTTGCATTCTTCAAAGCCCTTGTGATAGGTGTCGCAGGAGGCTTTGTTGACCTCATCCTCGAAGTTGATGGAGTTCTTGTACCCATCCACTGCTCTGGCCACCTTGCCTTGGCCACCTTCACTACCATCTTGATGCGGTCGTTGCCTTCTCCTCAGCTACCTTAGTTCTCCCCTCGATTGACTAGAGCCTTAGCTATAGGGCGATGATTTGACCCTCTAGCCTAATCGACTTGGCGATGGCCTCGATATATCAGCCCTCCAAGAGGGTGACATACTCTTCCTTCTTGGCAACCTCCTGCTCATGACTTTTAACCTGGGACTCTAGGTCCTAGACGTTGTCATTGGCTTCTCAAAGTTCTACCTCCAGTCCCCTCACTTGGGCTACGGAGGCTGATTATTCATCTTCTAAGGTCTTTGCCCTCACTGATTCGATCTCAGCCCTAAAACGGAAGGTATCCTGCTGCTCGACTGATTGGTGGTATGCCTTCTTGATGATGAAGGCATCATGGACAAACTAAAAGGAAGAGTTAACTTGGCTGGTTAGCTGACCTCTCTCTAAGGCTCTAACCAAGCAGAGGCAAAGATGACTTACCTTGAGCACCTGAGGGAAGAGCCTAGTGATGATTTCATCAATTGGGTGGCTGCTCCTCTTGGCCTGATCATGAGGTAGTAGGATCAAGCCGAGGAGTCTCTCGACCAGTCCGGCATCCCGGAAAACTGACACGTCCGCAACCACCATTACCAATGTCTCCACCATCTTGGGAGGGGGAGTGCTCGGTGTAGAGGGTCCTGTTGGCATTGGACTCGGGGGCCATGCATCCACCGCCAGAGGAGATGTCGATGGAGTGGGAAACCTCACCGACTTTGTTGGAGGGCATGATAGCAGGAAGGGCTAGGCAGGCCTCCAATGCCCCTTCACTCGACATGATGACTTGCTCAACCTTTGATGTGGTTGCCTCAACCATCCTGACCGCTAGAGCTTGAACCATTTCGACATCCCCTGCATGGGGCTTCTTTATTGCCTCCTCTCAGGGCTTCTCTGTGGCTACCTGTTTCTGGCTCATCTACTTGATCTTGTTAATAGACAACTTCATATCTATACCAATGAGATGACTTGGTCAGTCACAGATAACCGTCAAAAGGAATATTATCGTAGTTCTTACCTAAAGACCACACCAGACTAATCTCGACATCCAAGAGATTTTGTTCAGAGAGGAGATCCTGCTCAGAGGGATCTAGAGGTGATGAGCTAGTCATACACCATCCAATCAGCAGCTCCATGGTGGTGTTTGGTTCGGAGACCTATTCGGGTCGCTCCAAATCTAGTTAACCCTCTCAATAGAAGCAAAAAAATATTGATTCTTCTATCCCTTGATGGAAGTCAAAAGTTTGAAGTGCAAGGTTCCCTGTCGAGGTGATACGAAACACCACCCTCTCTCCATCGGGTGGCACTTTAAAGTAAAGATGGCCTCAAAGAGGGAGAATGGAGCAACTATTCTATGAAGATGATAGAGAATAATGAAGGAGCAGATGACCCTAAAGGAATTTGGGATAAGTTAGGCCGAGACAAGTCTATAATTATCTAAAAAGGAGAGGATAAAAGGATGAAGAGGAAGGTGAAAACCTGTAAGGAAGAAATCCCATATAAGGTAATAGTACCTAGCTCTCCCATAACTTTATCATTTAGATCAGGGGTCGAGATCCAGATATCATCCAAAATCCCATATGCCCCTCAGAGGCGGAGAGTGTTCACTCTGGTCATCTTCGAGACCATACTCAATGGACCCTCCATATCTTGGTTCACAAGCACTGGAGTCGAAGGAAGAGCAAGGACATCTGGGTGGTCGCTTGCGGGGCCTCCACACTATCCTAAAGGGAATGTCCTCCTCCTCGCTATCTGAGGGAGGAGGTCTAACTTGAGGCAACTCCTTAGAGCCCGAGAGACTAAGGACACGCTCTGAAGAATGGTTCTTACCCTTAGAGGAACTTATGGCTACTGAGGGAGAAAGGAGGAGAGAAAGTTTAAATGGAAGAAGGAGACATAGGGACCACAAAGGAAGAACCCTCCCAAGATGACCTAGAAGGAACGGAGAGAAGAAAGGAGGGGAACTAACTTGGAGTGAACAAAGGTTCGTAAGGTTAACGTGGATTTGGAGTTCTCCTTTATCTTCTTTCTTTTCCTCTGTCTCTTTGAAGGTCGATAGGATAGGGAAGCATCTTGAAAAAGATATTGAGTCTTTTAAAGCCATTTTCTTGATCCCTAAAATGATTTTGATGATCACAAAATATTGGAGCATGTATATGTTACTAATTCTTTCAATTACTTGAAAAGTTTTTGCAGGAAAATGTTTATCTTTAGTTTAATTGGTTTTTAAATTGGTTGAAAGGCAAACCAATATTGAATAGACTCTTATACACTTCAAATTATAAAAGCCCTAATTTTTTAAACTATGTAATCTTGTAAATGGGCTATAAAATTAAAAAATAAGAGTGAGTTGATTAGCTCTTGTTGGATTCATATGTTGAAGAATTTTGAAGAAGTTTGAAGCCTTAAATGAAGTTTTGGCAAGAGTCGACTCATGGATCAAGAGCCGACTCCTTCTGGCATGGCACAAAAAATTTCAGAGTTTCATTACCTCGAGCCGACTCAAGCCCCAAGAGCGACTCATGGAAAACACATATTTTTGAAGCCTGAGACCTCGAGCTGACTCAAGCCCAGAAGAGCCGACTCGTCCAGAGTTTTGTTTGTTGGTGACTGAGACTTCGAGCCGACTCTGCCCTGAAGAGCCGACTCAAGGAAATTGTTGATTTGTACTAATTGAAGGTTCGAGCCGACTCTAGCTTGAAGAACTGACTCATATAGAAATTTTGTTTGGGCTATCTAAGACTTCAAGCCAACTCGTGGACCTCGAGTCGACTCAAGTGACCGTTTTCTACACTTTAACGGCTAGTTGATGAAAGTAAATTTTGAACTTCAGATGGTCTCCAACAGCTCTTTCCTGTTTCCCAAGGCCCTACAATTGCTATATCTCATGGAAAACCATAAAAGGGAGTATTTTTGATGGATTAAAAGAATTTTTAAGGGATTATTCATTGACTTATCTCAGAAATTTGAAAAGCCTTCAAGTCTTTCACCAACCCACTTCAAGAGCATTCAAGATAGGATTCAAGGCTCCACCAACTTCTCTTCATCATTGAATCTACTCTTTAAAGAAACAAAAAAGCAGCTTGAAGAGCATTAAAGAGCATTCAAGGCTAGGCTTCACCTTGATCTTCATCGGCAACATTTAAACAAACTCGGTTTGTTGTGTAGTTGCTTTATACTTTTGATATATCTTTATTTTTTCTCTTTAAGAACAGCAAGGGGCTGTGTCTTAAGAGAGGGTTAAAGATTTTTAGGTGAACCTTGTGAAAACCTAAGTTGGATTCTTGGTGATCTCGGTATAAAACCAAGTGTTAGGATTTTTTTGGTGATCCCATTTAAAACCAAAGGGAGTTGGGTTTTTTTTCGTGATCATGGTAAAACCAAAGTGTATAGGTTTGGATTGTAAGCCTGGTAAAATAATCTGACTATATTCCGGTTAGGAGATATAGTAGAAATCTCAAGTGGTCATTGGGTAGTGAACGTAGGAGCCAGTTGCTCCGAACCACTCTAAATTTTTTTGTGTTTGTGTTTGTGCTTACTTTATCTTATTGCATTTACTTAATTACTTCCATATTGCATATTGCACCACAACACCAAAAGGATTTCAAGTTGCACATACTTGTCAAAGTTTTTATAATCTCAATTCATCCCTCTCTTGGAAAGCCATCTGGGCAACAAGTGGTATCAGAGCAAAGTCTCTAAAAATTTTTTAGAGTAAAGATTGATAGCATACCCCATGAACACTTCTTTGGCCGAAGGCTAATCCACAAATCGACCTCCACTTTTCACCGGAACTAATTATACATATTGGAAGGCGATGATGAAAATATACATTCAAGCCATAGATTTTCATTTGTAAAAAATTATTTTGAAAGACCTCACACACCCACTGTTAGAATCAATGATATTGAAGTTCCCAAACCAGAAGAGAATGGGACAAAAATGATATGAAATTAGTATAGTTGAATGCCAAAGCTATGAATTTGCTTTATTGTGCTTTGGATCCAAATGAGTTTAACAGAATTTCGACTTGTAATCCTGTAAAGAAATTTGGGTTAAGCTTGAAATTACACATGAAAGCACATCACAAGTTAAAACTTCAAAAATCAATCTTCTTGTGCACAACTATGAATTATTTAAGATGAATCCTAGTGAAACGATATCTACTATTAATACACGTTTTACTGATATTATCAATGATCTTAAAAGTCTTGGTAGGACTTACACTAATACTGATCTTGTTCAAAAAGTTTTAAGATCCTTGCTAGATAAATGGAAAGCTAAAGTGACAGCTATTCAAGAGGCAAAGGACCTGAACACCCTACCACTAGATGAGTTGCTTGGATCATTAATTATTCATGAGTTAGCCATGCAACAAAGAACTGATGAAGATTCTAAAAGAAAGAAAGCTATAGCATTTAAAGTTACTGAAGAAGACAAGAATAAAGATTCAGATTCATCTGATGATGATGATTTGAAAATAATGAGATAGCCCTTGTAATGAGAAAATTTAAAAGGTTTATGGGCAGAAGAAGAACAAATAGATGGAGGAGGCAATTTAAAAAATGAGAATTTGGAAGAGAAAGAGAAAAGGACAAAGAAAAAGAGAAGGACAAGGACAAAGATCAAATTCCAATATGCTATGAGTGCAAGAAACCGGGATATATATATCCTGACTGTCCTGAAGCCAAGAAAAAGATGATCAAGAGAAAGAAAAAGAAAGCAATACTTGCAGCATGGAGTGACAGTGACGAATCTACATCCACTGAAGAGGATGAAGATACAACAAAAACTGCTCAGATCTATCTCATAGATTTGGAGGATGAGGTAACTATTTCTGAACCTAATTTAGAATTTATATATGATGAGTTGCATAATGCTTTTTGTGAATTATTAGTAGAATATAAAAAAGCTGGTTTGAAAATGAAAAATTTGAAAAATTATTGTGATATGATTGAAAAGGATAAAAATGAAATTGGTGAAAGAAATAAGATTTTACAAAGAAAATTGAGTTTAATTTGTGAAAGGCTTAAAACCACTCAATTTGAAAAAGAAGAACTTCTTGAGAAAAATAAAGGTTTGCAAAATAAAAATGATGATTTGAAAAAGGAAGTTCAAAAGCTTAAGTCTTTGGTTGAAAAATTAACCTTAAGTTCCAACAAGCTTGAACTAATTTTGAAAGATCAAAGAGAGACAAATAACAAATTTGGAATTGTTACAAAGGTTCAATTTCAAATGAATTTTCTATATCTACATCATATGCTCCTAAATTCATTACTTCAAAACAATATAGATCTAAATTTGCATCATCACATACCTTTTATTCAAAATCAAGAATTGTATGCTATGCTTGCAATAATATTGGTCATAAGGCATTTGAGTGTCATTTGAAATATAATGGTAAGAAGAAAGTCAAGAAAATTTGGGTTCCAAAAGGAACCAATTCTACTAACTTGCAAGGATCCAATAAAGCTTGGGTACCTAAATCTATTACTTGATTGTTTTGCAGGGATGTTTTACAGTCACAAATACAAAGAAAAGATGGTACCTTGATAGCGGCTGTTCAAGATACATGATGGGTGATATTGATCAATTCTTCATCCTAAAATAAAAAGATGGTGGAATGGTAACCTTTGGTGATAATCACAAAGGTAGAATAATTGATATTGGTAAAATGAAAATTACTCCTTCTACATTTATTGAGAATGTATTACTTGTAGAAAAGTTAAAGCATAATCATTTGAGTATTAGTCAGCTTTGTGATATTGGTTTTAATGTTTTCTTCAAGTCTTCAATGTGTATAGTAGTTGATCCACTTGACTCTAGTACAAAGTTTATTGGACATAGACTTGGTAATATTTATGTAGTAGATTTTAATGATCTAGCTATGTCAAGCAATACAAGTCTTATAGCAATGAATGACAAGAGCAAGGAATCAAGTTTACTATGGCAAAGGCGACTTGGACATGCTAGTATGGATACCATTGCAAAACTTATTTCAAAAGATTTAGTTAAAGGTTTGCCAAAGTTCAAAGTAAATTTTGATTATGTTTGCGATACTTGTCAATTAAAAAGCAAGTGAGGGAAAGTTTTAAATCCAAAAATATTGTTTCTACTACTAGACCTTTAGAGCTACTTCACATGGACCTATTTGGACCTACTAAGACAACAAGCTGGGTAGTATGAAATATGGCCTTGTGATTGTAGATGATTTTTCAAGATATACATGGATTTTATTCATTGCACATAAAGATGAAACTTTCAAAGTATTCGAAAAGTTTTATAAAAGAACTTCAAATTTGAAAAATCTTTCTGTTATTTCTATTCGTAGTGATCATGGTACAGAATTTGAAAATCAATATTTTGATCACTTTTGCACAAAGCACGATATTGATCACAACTTCTCAGCTCCTATAACACCACAGCAAAATGGTGCTGTAGAAAGAAAGAACCGAACTTTGGAAGAGATGTCCAGAACAATGCTTTATGAAAAAAATCTTCCAAAATACTTTTGGGCAGAAGCTGTAAATACCGCTTGCTATATTTTGATCAGAATTTTAATTAGACCTATAATTAGAAAAACCCCCTATGAACTGTGAAATAATAGAAAGCCTAATATTAATTATTTTCATGTTTTTGGCTATAAATGTTTTGTTCTTAATAATGGTAAAAATAACCTTGGTAAATTTGATGCAAAATCCGATGAGACTATTTTTCTTGGATATTCTTTAAATAGTAAAGCCTATCGAGTTTTCACCAAAAGGACTTTGACTGTCGAAGAATCAATATATGTTATTTTCAATGAATCTGACATTACATCTTCTAGAACAGAAGATCATGCTGATGATGATGCAGGTACACTAGAACATGGAATAAAGGATTTGACTCTCAAAGACAAACAAACAAGTGAACAACGTGAAGAAGAGGTAAGCAAAAATTATGATGATATATCCAAAGAATGGAGGTATGTACATTCACATCCCAAAGAACTAATTATAGGAGATCCATCTCAAGATGTTAGAACTAGAGCTGCACATAGAGATGCACATGACTTGATTGCTTTTGTTTCTCATGTAGAACCACACACTATAGAAGAAGCTGAAACTAATCCTAATTGGATGTTAGCTATGCATGATGAATTAAACCAATTTAGGAGGAATAATGTCTGGACTCTAGTAGAAAGACCTAATGACTACCGTGTTATAGGTACTAGATGGGTTTATAGAAATAAACTTGATGAGCAAGGTAATGTAATTAGGAATAAGGCTAGATTGGTAACTCAAGGTTATAATTAAGAAGAGGGAATAGATTTTGATGAAACCTATGCACCAGTAGCTAGGCTAGAGGCTATTAGATTACTACTAGTATATGCATGCTTTATAATTTCAAATTATTTCAAATGAATGTAAATAGTACATTTTAAATGGTTTTCTATCTGAAGAAGTTTTTGTCAAACAACCACTGGATTTTATCGATCACACATTTTAAATCATGTTTTCAAATTGAATAAAGTTTTATATGGTCTTAAACAGGCACCTAGAGCTTGGTATGACAGATTAAGTAAGTTTTTAATTGGAAATGATTTTGTAAGAGGTAGTGTTGACACCATACTATTTATTCAAAGAAAAGACAATGATATTTTAGTTGTTCAAATTTATGTTGATAATATAATATTTGGATCTACTGATGGATCTTTGTATCAAGACTTTGCTAAGTTAATGCATGGAGAATTTGAAATGAGTTTGATAGGTGAGCTGAGTTACTTCCTCGGGCTTCAAATTAAACAATCTAAGGAATGTATCCTGATCAACCGGGCCAAATATATCAAAGAGATTATCAAAAAGTTTGGCATGGAATCAAGCAAAGAAATTGGAACATCCATGAATCCTGCATGTAGACTTGATAAAGATGAAAATGGCATAAATGTTGATCAAAAGCTGTATAGAGATATGATCGGTTCTTTATTTTATTTAACAGCTAGTAGACCTGATATTTTATTTAGTGTTTGTATGTGTGCACGTTTTCAATCTAATCCAAAAGTCACATCATAGCTGTTAAAAGAATCATCAAATATCTTAAAGGCACATGCAATCTAGGATTATGGTATTCTAAGCATACATCTTTGAAATTAATTAGTTATTCTGATGCTGATTATGGAGGCTGTAAAACTAATAGAAAAAGTACAAGTGGCACTTGTTAATTTCTAGGTGTCAACTTGATTTCATGGCACTGTCGTAAATAGAACTCTGTAGCACTGTCTACTGCTGAGGCAGAATATGTGGCTACGGGGAGTTGTTGTGCTCAAGTATTATGGATCAAGCAACAACTAGAAGACTATGGTGTTGTCCAATCTAAAACTTCTATTAAATGTGATAACACTGTGCTATTAATTTATCTAGAAATCCAATTCAGCATTCTCGAACTAAGCATATAGAAATTAGACATCATTTTATTCGGGATCATGTTTTAAATAATGTTGTAAAATTAGAATTTGTACCTACTGAAGATCAACTTGCTGACATTTTTACTAAACCCCTTAGTCAAGATAGATTTGAAAAGATTAGAGGCGAATTAGGCCTGTGTGACCCATTCTGAATGTTTTGACCTAATTTTTCAAAAAATAAAGAAAAATTATTTAGACTTTTCAAAATTCCTTTTAGAGCTCATGACAACCTCCTTTAGTATTGAAAAACCCATAGAAATTTATTTTATCTTTTTCGACTTTTGACCTAAATTTGGGCTCGAGCCGACTCGAGCTACTTGCTGTTTCGGCGAGCCGACTTGAGAGTTAGGCCGAGACTTTTTAAATAGGGCATCATATGTTTGAATCTTTCATTTCTTTCCACCCTTCTCATTTTTCCCTTAGCTGTTTCCTTTTTCTAACCTAAGAAAAACCGTTGGAACACCTCTACACCCTTCCAAAACCCTAATCTAACGTAGATGGCTCTTAGGAAAGCCGTGGCAAAGAAGGCTAGGAGGGTTGTTCGATCAATGGCAGAGGAAAGGAGGACCAAGTGAAGGTTGGACACTTCAAATCCGGCAGAGGAACAACAAGAAGAGCATGAAGAAGAACAGGAAGCTCCAAGATAGGTAATTTCGATAGGAAATAGGTAAGAAACCATAGGCCGATGCATTGATTTCTCATTTTTAGAACAAGAGAGTTTAAAGATTGGAGATTGGATAGTTGGACAAGGTTGGAAGGACTTTTGCATGCGTAATCTTCCTACATATCCTAACCTTGTTAGACAATTTTTTGAGAATATGTCTTTGGGTGCATTTCATATTGAATCTACTGTGAAGGGGAAACATATAGAAATCAGTAAGCAAAAATTATCTAGTGTTCTTCAAATACCAAAAGAGGGTGAGAGCTAAGTAGTGTTGAAGGACAAACAGAAAACATTGAGAATTGTGCTTGAAAGAACAAATGTGACTGGAGTGATTCATGTTAGAGCCAACCAACTCTCATTAGAGATGAGGTTGCTACATAACATTATTAGCCACATCTTTCTACCCCGGATTGGAAGATTCGACTGGGTGAGCGAGAGAGACCAAGTCTTCATGAGATGCTTAGTTGAGGGGGAGGCCCTCAATTTACCGTTCATTATGTTATCACAGATGAGGGAAGCTGCTCGAAGGGCACGAGCATGTCTTCCGTATGGGATGGTCTTTACCATACTATTTCAGGATGTCCAAGTTGATTTGTCTGGAGAGGATAGCATACCACTATTGTATACAGACAAATACAACTTGAAGTCTTTGACTAGGATGTGATTCTTAAAAGTTGAGGGTCACTGGATTAGAAAGAGTTCAGGACTTCCAGTGACTCATTCTAATGATGATTCAGGAGAGGATGATCAGGCAGCACAGGGACAGGATGCCGAGGCAGAGCCACATGTTGACGAGGCTGGACCTTCAGAGCCAGCTCCTTCTACTCCTCGATCACCTGTCAGAGGATTGACTACTATTGGACCAGGTGATGATGACAGACTGCAGCGTATACTGGATGAGATCTCTAGTCTCCAGAGAGGGAGATCAGAGACTGATACCAGGATATCTACACTTCAGTCAGAGATGCACAAGGGTTTTCAGGACATCATGACTATTCTTCAGCAGATTACAGCAGCTAGTCACTCTGCACCTACTCCTTCTGTAGCAGCACCAATATTGGCATAGATTGCAGGCAGGGAGAGGTAATACACTTCACTGACATTCCTACATATGCTACTTTTGCTGAGGCTGGCACTGGTACTGAGTTTCCGAGTTCTGATGTTGGAGACACTCCAACGATAGAGATTTTGTCTACTATTAGCACCCTCGCCTTGTCTGTTGATCCTCCTACTGCTAGAACCTACCCATATCATAATATCTTCTGAGTCTAAAGTTAAAGATAAACCTAAAACCTCTAAGACTATTACTCTTGTTAGGACCAGACTTGGGGTACTTATGCCTAGGTTCCCTAACTTCAAGCCTGTTCCAGGTATTTTAAAAGTCGGTTCCTCCTCTAGTGAGGAAGAGCCTAGTGATGATGACCCTAGTCTTTCATTTTGATGTTGTAGGACTTGATGTTTTTAGCCTTTTTTGTTGTTGTGATACCACTTTTGTATTATATCACTCTTGTACTGACACTTTTATATATATATATATGTCTTTTATATATATATGTGATATATATATATTATTGAATGTTCTCCTTTTTACATACTTTTTTGTTGATGACAAAAAGGGGGAGAAGGGAGAAAGTGTGAATGCGCATAATATGTGAATGAATATGCATGAAAGTGTGAATATGAAAGTAAATATGAAAAAAATATTATTACATTAGTAAGGGGAGCTTATGTTAAGTTTTTTATGAAACTCACTTCAAATACAAGTTAATATTGTTAATATTGTGAAGTTTCATTACTTAATGACACATATGATACATCATGTTGATACTCTTCAGTTTAACAATTTGATACTCAATTTGGTTTGATACACACTATGTTAAATATCATTTGATACGTGTGAATACGATACATAGTAAATGTAAAGTATTTTTAAATCCTGTTCATGACCAGTATTTTGTCATCATCAAAAAGGGAGAGATTGTTGAATCCTAGAATGATTTTGATGATCACAAAATATTGGAGCATGTATATGTTACTAATTCTTTCAATTACTTGAGAAGTTTTTGCAGGAAAATATTTATCTTTAGTTTAATTGGTTTTAAATTGGTTGAAAGGCAAACCAATATTGAATAGACTCTTATACACTTCAAATTGTAAAAGCCCTAATTTTTTAAACTATGTAATCTTGTAAATGGACTATAAAATTGTAAAAATAAGAGTGAGTAGATTAGCTCTTGTTGGATTCATATGTTGAAGAATTTGAAAAGTTTGAAGCCTTAAATGAAGTTTTAGCAAGAGACGACTCATGGATCAAGAGCCTACTCCTTCTGGCATGGCACAAAAAATTTAGAGTTTTAGTACCTCGAGCCGACTCAAGCTCCAAGAGCCGACTCATAAAAGAACACATGTTTTTGAAGTCTGAGACCTTGAGCCGACTCAAGCCCGAAGAGCCGACTCATCCAAGGTTTTGTTTGTTGGTGACTGAGACTTCGAGCTGACTCTGCCCTGAAGAGCCAACTCAAGAAAATTGTTGATTTGTACTGATTGAAGGTTCGAGCCGACTCCAGCTTGAAGAACCAACTCACACAGAAATTTTGTTTGGGCTATCTGAGACTTCAAGCCAACTCGTGGACCTTGAATTGACTCAAGTGACCGTTTTCTACACTCTAACAGCTAGTTGGTGAAAGTGAATTTTGAACTTCAAATGGTCTCCAGCAGCTCTTTCCCATTTCCTAAGGCCCTACAACGGCTATATCTCATGGAAAACTATAAAAGAGAGTATTTTTGATGGATTAAAAGAATTTTTAAGAAATTATTCATTGACTTATCTTGGGAATTTGAAAAGCCTTCAAGTCTTTCACCAACCCACTTCAAGAGCATTCAAGATAGGATTCAAGGCTCCACCAACTTCTCTTCATCATTGAATCCACTCTTTGAAGAAGCAAAGAAGTAGCTTGAAGAACATTAAAGAGCATTCAAGGCTAGGCTTCACCTTGATCTTCATCGGCAACATTTAAACAAACTCAGTTTGTTGTGTAGTTGCTTTATACTTTTGATATATCTTTGTTTTCTCTCTAAGAATAGCAAGGGGTTGTGTCTTAAAAAAGGGTTAAAGGTTTTTAGGTAAACCTTGTAAAAATCTAAGTTGGGTTCGTGGTGATCCCGATATAAAACCAAGTGTTAGGGTTTCTTTGGTGATCCCGTTTAAAACTAAAGGGAGTTGGGTTTTCTTTGGTGATCCCGATAAAACCAAAGTGTATAGGTTTGGATTGTGAGCCTGGTAAAATAATCCGACTGTATTCCGGTTGGGAGATATAGTGGAAATCCCAACTGGTCCTTGGGTAGTGGATGTAGGAGCCGAATGCTCCGAACCACTCTAAATTTTCTTGTATTTGTGTTTGTGCTTACTTTATCTTATTGCATTTACTTAATTACTTTCGCATTGCATATTGCACCACAACACCAAAAGGATTTCAAATTACTTGTCAAAGTTTTTATAATCCCAATTCACCCTCCTCTTAGGAAGCCACCTGGGCAATACATTTCCAATGATCAATTGCGATTGCTTCTCGGTGCATCCCATTGGGATATGGACACGTGGTGGACTCCCATTCAGAAGCACCCCATCCTCTCGGGCACCTCTCTGGATCATTATACCAATGCGTTGAGAGGTGCGAAGGCATCATTTTGAATTGTTGCTCTCCCACGTGCATGGCAAGCCCCCATTGCCTAGTGGGAGATATAAGAATCGCCAAAAGCTATGAAAATAAAATGCAAACCCCCAGGACCCTCTGCATCAATAACTTCCCCTCCTCTTGTACCTGAGGACCCATTCAACTTGTGACGGTTCACCAAAGAAGAAACGAACATACCATGCATGCTAGTCTGCCCCATCTACAAGAAATCTGAGGTTGACTATTCCCTTCGCCCCAAGATAGTGAAGCCATGACATGCTCCGAGCTCGGGAGTAGGAGGCATTTGATGTAGCAGCATGCTGATGCGATGTCGGCTAGGGCATCGTCGTCCTAACAATCTTGATGTTTATGTCACACCTTGCTTAAGAATTACCGTGCTCTCATTTTGAGATGAGCTCCTAGGCCAAGTAGAGCTCCGGGATAAGCAAAGCTCTCAAGCCAAGCAGAGCCCCAGGCCAAGCAAAGCTCTCAGGTTGAGTAAAGCTCCGAACTGAGCAGAGCTTCCAACCAAGTAGAGCTCCCAAGTCGGGCAGAGTCCCAGGTTGACCAGAGCTCCTAGGTCAAGCAGAGCTCTCAGGCCGGATATAGCCCTGGGCCGACCAGAGCTCCCTAGCCAGGTAGAACCCTAGGGCCGAGCAGAGTTTCCAGGGTGACCAGAGCTCCTAGGCTGGGCTAAGCTTTCCTAACGGATCATGACAGACAATAGCTCGACAAAAATTGTTATCATAACAGAAAAGGTACAGGCGATCAGATCTCGACACCATAATCAAGGAAATCCTGACAATGGGGATTATAGGGGATAAAATCTTGCCACCTCAACCAAATCCATTACGCCTGTCAGAAATGAATACCTTGTTTGAGAAGCATTCTACCACTATGTGGATCCCATTTCATAACTTTCATCCCTTATATAGGTAAGAGGGATCTCCGACCAAGGTATGCAAGTTACCACATGCTTGTACTTTGATTTTCCAACCCTTCTATGGTCATCCACCATAACTCTGGATTACCCAGATCACCAAACTAACTTGAACGTCAAGTATCCCCATTGGTACTCATGGCCCGGGTTTTCCTTGCAGGTCTCTCCATTCGAGAGGAGTGCTTGGAAGAAAGAGAGGTCCCTTCCCACTGAAGGAACCAGCGAGATCTCTGACCTCATTGGAGCTTCAAGCAAAAGTAATTTGGTAGCAACAATACCCTTTTTCTTTTCAAAAATGTCCTTTAAGCTTCATGATTAAGATATTTTAAAATATCAATGAATGGTTAAAATGAAATATTAAATAATAGTATATAAATATAATATAATATTAATATAATAATATATTTAATATCTATATTAATAAATTTATTATATTAAAATATTAATATTATATTAATATATATTAGATGATATTAATATAATAAATTATTATGATCTAATATTATATTATAATATATTAATACTATAATAAATATAATATTATTATTTATATAAAGTATGGGAGTAAAAGGTATGATCTTATATTTATTAAGGGTATAATAGATATTTTACATAACTTTTTCAGGAAAATGGATGTTTAACTAAATATAAGATGCTCTGTAATAAATCACTTTTTATGGTCAACCAAATATGCCTATTGAGGTATCTATTTGGATTATTGATCTCGAAAAAAATATGGGTAAAGTTCTCAAATCATGCCAATTACAAATTGAGTAACTCTCTCGAAATTAGACCGACTACTTTGTGGTTTCCAAAGCTTCACATGAATTCCAACACCATTATCAAAACTCTATTCAACTAATTGGTGAAATACCGATTAGGAGTTATGGGAATTATGGAACCTTAATTCTAGGATTTCAGTGAATTCTGAGAATTGGGAATTATAGAAAGCTTACAAGCTTTGTTATGGGCTTTGAGGATATCATTTGCTGCAACCATTGAAGCTACTCAAATCAACACTCAAAGTGCATTTTACTACTGTCTCCTGCTATAGTATGATATCAAGTGTTATTTGGAAGGCATCTTGTTGGGCTGCTATGTCATCTTCCTTTGTTTATGTTGTATCTTTGGACTGCTATGTTATCTACTTATGCTTATCTTGTATCTCTGGGTTCTTTGTTCATTTGTAATATGTTTGCTCTTCGTTTTGGGTTTTTGTACAAATTTTGTAAACTTATTATATATCTTCTAATATAGCTTTGGCCGTGCCTTCTTAGCAAAAAAAAAATACCGATTAGGAGTTTGGGTTCTAATCAATATCTAGTGATCAATATCACAATAGAAAGCCTTGGAACCTTGGGGGTTTTAGAGACAGTTACGATGCATTAAGAATGGATTAACTATGGATAATGACATGATCATGGGAAGAATTAGCTGCCTATAGCCGTCTTAATTAATTCAGTAGCTTCCACATCCCGGAGGGCAAATTTTAAAGGATAACAGTAAGAAATCCTCCTCTATAAAAAGAGATAAGAGAGAGATGGGGGGGGGGGGGGGGGGGGTTGGTAAGCATTTGTAGCTATTTTTTTAATTCTCTATCTATTACTTTCTTTTTCCTATAATTTCTTAAATCCTGGCTGATATGGCAAGATCGCTGACGTGGAGCGTACGACAACCCAGCTGGCAGCCGGTCAATGCCATGTGGCGTTCTCCTCCGAGCTCTCCTGCCAGGTGGCTTGACCAGTGTTGCACCCACCTTGATCCGAGCTCAGCACCTCTGCCCCTTCGCTAAGTGTCGACCCAAGAGGGGTCCACCTCGGTCGAAGTGGGCCAGTCCCTGCTCCTCCACCAGGTGGCACCCCCAGATGGGTCCACCTTGGCCAGAGTCGAGCCGAGCACCCTTGCTCCTTCACCAGGTGGCGCCCCTCGATGGGTCCACCTCGGTCAAAGTCGAGCTTGCTTCTGCCCCTTCACCTGGTGTCGACCAAGAAGGGATCCACCTCGGTCGAAGTGGGCCTACCCCTGCTCCTCCACCAGGTGGCACCTCCAGATGGGTCCATCTTGGTCGAAGTGGGCCTGCCCCTGCTCCTCCACCAGGGGCCACATCTGTCGCCCTGGGCTCCAAGGTTGGAGTGGGCTTGGGACCCTGGTCCGCCTCCACGCGGACCATTTTTGGAGGAGCCTCCTGGGCCGTGCCCGAAGCACCTCTCTTACGGGCCCCCTCCATTAGGCTTTCCAAGGAGAACTTCATCCCTGAGAATGAACAAGGTCAGATGAGATAAAAAAAGAGAAGAAGAAAAAGAAAGGAGGCCCGGATCCTCACCCATTGTCTGGATCCTCACCCATCGTCCGGATCGAACTGACCCCCGCCTCGAACAGGTTCTGCTCTAAGAGCAGAACCTAGAGGGAAGGGACCACATCGCCTATCAGCTCGAAGTAGATATCCTGGTCAGCCGGCTCGACCTAAGAGTTCCGATTCGGGGACCGGTCTGGTTCACTCCAGACCCAGTCAACGTCCCCAACCGAAACAAAGAAGAACTGATTCTTCCATCCCTTGATTGAGGTGGGGAGGTCGAACCGGAGACACCTAGACTGGGAGGAGAGATACCACCAGCCATCATCGGTAGAACAACACTTCAGGATGAAGAGAGCCCTGAACAGCGAGAAACGGGCGACAAATCCATGGAAGTGGCAAAAAATGATGAAGGGATGACCCTGATGGCATTAGGAGCCAACTGGGCCGGGACAAGACGGAAGTTACTAAGGAATGAAAGGAAGAACGGGTGAAGATGAAATCGAAACCCCCGGCAAGGAAGTCCTCATAAAACGTGACTCTGCCAGGGCCACTCGAAGTCACTCACTCCCTCGACCCTGGAAGTGAAAGCTAGATGGAGTCCGAGACCCCATACTACCCGGATCCAGGAAAGATCATCTCCGGTCATCGTCGAAGCGAAGCCGGAGGGACCGGAAGGAGTCTCTGCCACCGGAGGGGGGAGGGCAGAGATGGGAACTACAGGAATGACAGGAGGAGCCCTAGGAGCCCTAGGGACTCCGATGATTATACCGCACAGCTGCAACCACCGCTGGACGTCGATGGGAACGTCGTCCTCCGAAGAAAAAGATGATGGAGTCCTCGGCCAGGACAGACCAGCCTCGTCTGGGTTAGAAGAGGAATGGCGATGATGACTAGAAGGAGCCAATGAGAAAAAGGTAACGAAAAAAGGCCTGGCTCGGGAAAGACTATAGTTCGAGAGGAAGCAGGGATGAAAAGGGGGGCAACCAAACACTCACCAGGATGTTTTGAAGGAAGAATGGCAACCTGAGGGGTGAAGAAGGACCGCTGCAACCGTCGATGAGGTGTGAGAAAGCCAAGAACCCTCATTTCCAGAAAGTCTCCTCTCTTTTCAAAACCGATCGACAACGACCGTACAGCCCCTTTCACCTAGGCCACCAGATGAGCGCCACGGTGAAGACGTCCGACAACGATGCTTCGGTTCGCTGGAAATCTCCTCGGGTCTGGCACGGAGCAATTATGGCCCGTCGAACGTGTAGACGTGGTGCGGGCCCATTGGATCTCGAGCATGATAAATGGCGCGACGGCAATCGAGATAATTATTGCACGAGATTTCTGTCCTTCCACGTCATCTCTGCATTAACTCCCCATGTCCCTGTCACGGCGCTTCGACGGGACTTAGGAGTGGGGGGCAACTGATATGGCAAGATCGCTGACATGGAGTGTACGACAACCCAGCTGGCAGCCAGGCAATGCCATGTGGCGCTCCTCCGAGCTCTCCTGCCAGGTGGCTTGACCAGCATCGCACCCACCTCGGTCCGAGCTCGGCACCTCTGCCCCTTCGTCAGGTATCGACCCAGGAGGGATCCATCTCGGTCGAAGTGGGCCTGCCCTTGCTCCTCTGCCAGGTGGCACCCTTAGATGGGTCCACCTTGGTCGGAGTCAAGTCGGGCACCCTTGCTCCTTCACCAGGTGGCGCCCCTAGATGGGTCCACCTCGGTCGAAGTCGAGCTTGCCTCTGTCCCTTCGCCAGATGTCGACTCAGGAGGAGTCCACCTCGGTCGAAGTGGGCTTGCCCCTACTCCTCCGCCAGGTGGCACCTCCAGATGGGTCCACCTTGGCCTGAGTCGAGCCAGGCACCCCTGCTCCTTCACCAGGTGGCGTCCCTTGATGGGTCCACCTTGGTCGAAATCGAGCTTGGCTCTGCCCCTTCGCCAGGTGTCGACCCAGGAGGGGTCCACCTCAGCCAAAGTGGGCCTGCCCCTGCTCCTCCGCCAGGTGGCACCCCCAGATGGGTCCACCTTGGCCGGAGTCAAGCCGGGCACCCTTGCTCCTTCGCCAGGTGGCATCCCTTGATGGGTCCACCTCGGTTGAAGTCGAGCTAGCCTCTGCCCCTTCGCCAAGTGTCGACCCAGGAGGGGTCCATCTCGACCGAAGTGGGCATGCCCCTGCTCCTTCGCCAAGTGGCACCCCCAGATGGGTCCACCTTGGTCAGAGTCGAGCCGGGCACCCCTGCTCCTTCGCCAGGTGGCACCCCTTGATGGGTCCACCATGGCCGAAGTCGAGCTTGCCTCTGTCCCTTCGTCAGGTGTCGACCTAGGAGGGGTCCACCTCGGTCGAAGTGGGCCTGTCCCTGCTCCTACGCCAGGTGGCACCCCCATATGGGTCCACCTTGGCCTGAGTCGAGCCGGGCACCCGTGCTCCTTCACCAGGTGGCGCCCCTTGATGGGTCCACCTTGGCCGAAGTCGAGCTTGCCTCTGCCCCTTCGCCAGGTGTCGACCCGGGAGGGGTCCACCTCGGCCGGAGTGGGCCTGCCTTTGCTCCTTCGCCAGGTGCCACCCCCAGATGGGTCCACCTCGGTCGGAGTCAAGCCGGGCTCCTCTACTCCTTCACCAGGTGGCGCCCCTTGATGGGTCCACCTCGCGCGAAGTCAAGCCTTCTCCGCGTGGCTGGGGCGCAAGGCCCGAGGATGCTGCTGAGGACGGCGCGCGCAGGGCAACGCGTCCAGTACGGCGTCTCCCGGCCTGTAACGATGAGCGGAACCTCGTTTACACCAGTTTGGGAAGGACGCCCTATTCAAGGTACCAGATCCGGCGGTCGGTGACCTGGTGCTCCAAAAGGGGAGAGCCACGATCAACGCCTCGAGCCCGAGGGTGCCTTCGTGGGGATCGGGGTCCCGCCTAGTTCCCCCTTTTTTCGTGACTGCATGATAAACGAGACAGGCTCACCACTTAACTCCCAACCATAAGGAAAGACGGCCTTAGGAGAATAGTCGGTAAGCGCCGCTGACCTCCAAGACCTCCCCTGGAGGGAGAATCGAGATACCAAAGTATCCAACGATCTCAAAAGGGGCACCACCGGCAAGAAGAAATGTAAGCAATCGAGAGGGCAAGGACAGGCACGGGGAGAAGAGGCGATTCTGAGACAGAAGCTCCAAAGGAACTCGCAGGAGCAAGCTCGACGAGCCCGGTTGCAGGAACCGGAGTGCCAATCCCTCTCGTTCTCACTCATCTTTTTATCAAAGATTTCTCTAAGCACGGAGACCCAGCGAGGATCTGTCTTAGTGGATCTGTTCCACTTTATCGCTCTCTAACTTGACCGTCGGAGTGCCCCCGTCGGGATCCCCGACCCGGGTCTCTAACCTCGTTTTGCAGGTCCGGGAGCGTTAGGATTCCGCAGCAAAGGGGACCGCAGTCCGGTGCCAACTCACAGCTGCAGGCCACAGCGGTAAGGTCGGCAACACTGGCTAATTTAAACATTAGAGGATCCTCACCGATACACTCCAACAATACTGGAGCTTAGAAAAAGCTGCATCTTACTTGACGTTTAATTGAGTACTTCCTTGGGATAGTAACTTTCCAGGAAATTACTTAGGATCCATTTTTTGGTTATTTAATATCATGAAAAAGTTAATCAACTATCCGATTGATCAACTCATCTATTATTTAAGTGGATAAATTATTTTTTCATGGATAATATTTATCTATTAAAAAAAGAAAAGTCTTACCTACCTAGGAGATGAGTAAGTTATTTTCTCGTGAACTAGAAAAATAAGCATTAGATTTTGTTCCCAATATACCATTAACCACAATTATATTATATTATAATATATTATGTTATATTATATTATATATAATCTAATGCATTACTATATAATATATTATTTTTAATAATAATTAATTTATTATTTAAAAATAATTTATTATTTAAAAATAATTTATTATTATATATATATATATAATATAATATAATATAAATATATAATATTATAGTAAAAATAAAATAAAATATTTATATTATATTATATATTATGATATATTAAATTATATATATATATATAACCTATATTTTATATACTAGATATATTTACATAATAAAGGATATTATGAAATTTATGGAGAGGTCCTGGAAACTTACCCGAAAAACAGCAATATAAAATAATATGGATAATAGATGTCAAAATTATTTTTTAATACATAAAATGATATGAATAAATTATTTTTTATCTAAATATTATCTGAAAATATTTATCAAAAATTATTTTTTTTTTGGAAAGATGCAGTGTTGAAATCGAATAGGATACAAATCGGATATCAGTGTGTCCATATCCATATTTATTTTATTTAATGAATATATGGATGTATATATTAATCAAGTATAAAAATTTATATCCATATTTATTTTAAATATATATGAATATTAGAAATACAGATGTAAATATATATATAAATAAAAAAATTAAATTTTATGATTATAAAATCAAAGATATGGATAAATCATATTAATATCATATTAATATATTTTATATTTTTTAAAAATTAATAAATATTATATAAAATTAAATATAATCATAAATATAATTAAATATTTAGATAAGGATGCGATAGTTATCGGTCTATAACTATATTTATTATTTTATAAATATAAATATATGAATTAAATATTTAAATATTTAACCATATCTATAAATTTATGTTATCCGTGCTTTGCCGGTACCCGCCTCTTTTTATTTGGCCCCCCGCCCGCCTCCCCTGTTTCTCTCTCCAAGTGTCCAAAGCGGCGAAGCCTATCTCTTCCCATTTTCTCTCTTAAAAAAAATCTAGACTTTTGCTTTCTCCCCTTCTTTCTTGCATACAAGATGTGCTGCTTCCCGAGCAAATCGTGCTGCCTGTGCTCCCTTCTGGTGCTGGTGATCCTCCTCATCGGATTCGTCTTGTGCTTCGGGGTGCTCGCCCACGGCTTCCAGAAGCTCAGGAACGCCTTCCATTTGGAGGGCGTTGATGCCGATGCGATGAGGCCCTTCTTGGGCCAAGGAGCCCCCGCCCCCTTCTAAACAAGGGTTCTCCTCCCCCCTCCCCCTCCCTCTCTCTCTACCCCTCGTGTCTTTTTAATCCCAATTTTTAGGCACTAACGTTTTTTCTCTTTGTTCTTTTGGGCTGGGGATTGGGATTGGGCGGAGTTCTAGGGTTTGGTTCTTGGATCAAGATCTACTGATATGCTTGGGGGAAGTTTCGTGGATTCTGTATAAAAGGATATTATATATTTTAATGGATTTTTAGTTCCATATTCGCCTATTCAGATTTACTCTGTTTATGATTACCGTGCTGTGAGATTCTTCGAGCAATAATGAGGTTAGGGGAAAAAATCAGATGGATTGTGTTGGGATAAACTGGCTCAAAGACCAATCCTTGGTTCAAGGATATAATTGAATCCCTTTCGAATCGGTCATCCATATTAAAAGCCACATGTTGATAAAGCGACGTTTCAACATCACCATTCCGGTCACATCGTCGAGTCCGTTTTCAACCCGTATCGAAGAGGTCGGTCCCGAAGTATATCCTCGATCCACGCTGTACCAGGTGCCAAGAAACAGCCCAGCCTTCTTCAGATCATTGCAAAGAAGACTGGTCCGAAGAAGATAGCCGCTTCATCCCCTACTTGCTCCGAAAAGAACGAATACGAAATAAATACTTTAGTCCAAGGTAATTTGGATGCGAACGGCCAAGGCGTCTTCAGCCTACTCCGAAAAGGATAAGCTCGAGATAATCAGTCGATTCGGCTTTGGTCCCTTCCGAAAGGCCGCGGTCTAGAAAGCGCAAGGCGTCTTCAGCCTACTCCGAAGAGGATAAGCTCGAGATAATCAACCGATTCGGCTTCGGTCCCTTTCGAAGGGCCGTGGTCTAGAAAGAGAAGAGACCACCACCATGAGTCTACTCGACGCTCCCCTCAAGATCGGCCTTCTCACGAGGGTTGAAGCTCCCGACATCCAAAGCAAACTGACAATTGATACATGAGGAAGAGATCCTGGCGATCCCCTCTATCTCCTTCGAAGACTCTATTCCCGAAAGTGCTGGGCAAAAAGGCGCCCATTAAAGTTTAAGATGCTCGAGGCACATATGACTCGCTGCTTCCGTTCATCTCCAGAGTAATGAAGGAAATCGTCCCTCGACATTTTAAAGTCTCTCAGATGCAATCCTACGATGGGACCACAGACTCTCTTGATCATCTGAGTAGCTTCAAAGTCAACATGATGATTCAAGGAGCTTCCGATGCATTGTGCTATTTAGCCTTTCCTACTATCCTAAAGAAGGCAGCTCGAATGTGGTATTCGAACATATGCCCAGGTACTATCGATTGTCTCACATTTCAGGACTTGCCAAAAGATGCTCCGGAATACGGATAGCTTGTTCCTCCTTCATCAAAATAAAGGGGAGAGCTTTCAATTCGGCTACTCTTGAGATCCCTGATCTCAATGAGAATGTGACCATGTCCGCTCTGAAGAAGGTGCTCCGGTCATCCAGGCTCATATTTTCTTTGGACAAAAGGTTTCTGACAAGCTACGCTGAGCTCCTGGCAGGGGCTTAGAAGTACACGGATGCCGAAGAGCAAGCAACAAATCGATGCCTGATTGAAGGAAAATCTTTTTCCAAGAAGAAGAGCAATAGAGGGCCGAATCCCCCCACACCCTCCAACGACGATGACTTCACTCAATGACATAATCCCAGGTCCAAAGTATTGGGTGGAAAATTTGATTCATATACTCTCTCAATCTCCCAAGAGAGAGGATCTTGATGGGCGAAAAATTTGATTCATATACTCCCTCAATCTCCTAAGAGAGAGGATCTTGATGGAGATAGAGAAAGAGAGCTACCTCCAATGACCACGCCCCATGAGGACGTCCTCCTCTGCAAGGAACAAAAGCAAGTACTCCCGATTCCAAAGGAATTATGGCCATAGTACTGAAGACTACATCCAACTTAAGGATGTAATAGAAGACCTAATCAAGAGGGGATACTTGGGAAAGTATGTCGGTCACCCAAAATCTCGACCTGAAGCTGCTACCCCCTGGAGGGTCATTGAAGAAGCCGAACTACCTAACCAGAGGCCCACTGACAAAAGAGTGGGCATATTGCATCGGCAAACTGACTGGAGGAGAGCCGAAGAGGATGATCCCAAAAGGCTCTAGGGCAATAACTCTGTATACTTCTCTAATAATGACCTCCAGGGAGTTCAGCTGCCACACAACGATCCCGTTGTTGTTTCGGCCGTCGTGGCTAATTATGACGTAAGATTAATTTTAGTAGACAATGGAAGCTTCGTAGATGTTTTACTTTATGATGCATTTTCCATAATAGGTCTGTTTAGAAACAAGCTATAGAAATCTCCCATACCTCTGACTAGTTTTGGAGGCAACCAAGTCAGAGTCGAAGGAGAAATAATACTGCCTGTAACCCTCGGCATAGAGCCGTTTCAAAAGACGTTCCCCATCAATTTTATAGTAGTCTGAACCCCATCGGCCTACAACATGATATTGGGACGGTCTGCCTTGAATAAGTTTAGGGCCGTAGTCTCGACATACCACCTTCTAATGCGCTTTTCCATCAGAAGTGGGATCGGAGAAGCAAGAGGGGATCAAAAAATTGCCCGACAATATCTAATGATACAGGACAAGCAGTCGATTGATCTCATCACACTAGATCAGCTAGACCCAAGAGATCATATTAAGATTGTGGGGAACCGATGAAGAAGACTGTTTCTGTATCTTTAGACGAAGACGACCCCACCAAAATGGTGCAGATTAGAAGCCTACTTGATGAAGGAACGAAGACGAGATTGATTCATTTTTTATAGAACAACACTGATGTCTTTGCCTGGTCGGTTTCAGACATGCCTAGAATTTATGTTGAAGTCATTACTCATCGGCTAGAAGTTGTCTCAAAGTATAAGCTGGTTCGGCAGAAGAAAAGGAACTTTGCCCCTGAAAGACAGAGGGCGATAGATGAAAAAGTAGATAAGCTTCTCAAAGCTGGATTCATCAAGGAAGTACGTTATCCGAAGTGGATAGTTAATGTTATGATGGTGATGAAGGCCAATGGCAAGTGGAGGATCTGTATCGACTACACGAATCTCAACAAGGCTTGCTCGAAAGATAACTTTCCCCTGCCGAAGATAGACCAGCTAGTCGATGCCACCGCTGGTCAAGCTACTAAGCTTCATGGATGCTTTTTCCAGCTACAACCAGATATGAATGGATCCTGAAGATGAAGAGAAGACGTTCTTTGTAATAGAAAAGGGACTATATTGCTATAAGATGATGCGATTCGGACTGAAAAATGCTTGGACAACATTCCAAAGGCTGATCAACAAAATATTTGAGAAGCAACTGGAAAAGAATATGGAGGCATATGTTGACGACATGATCATGAAAAGCCTCCTCAAAGCGGATCACATTAAAGATTTGGAAGAATCTTTCAATGTTCTGTGGCACCACCGGATGAAGCTGAATCCAACCAAGTGTACCTTCGGCGTGACCTCCGACAAGTTCCTGGGATTTCTTGTTACCAAACGAGGGATAGAGGCCAACCCAGAAAAGATACAAGCTATTCGAAACATGAGGCATCCTTCTTACAAGGAGGAGGTACAACGGTTGATCGGGAGAATCACCTCTTTAAGCCGATTTATCAAATGGTCAGTCGAAAGATGTCTCTCTTTCTTTAAAGTCCTTCATCAGTCACAAAACTTCGAATGGTTCGAAGACTGTCGTGGTGCCTTTGAAGAACTGAAGAAATATTTGGAGAATCCCCCTCTACTTTCTAAACCCCAAAAAGGAGAAACCCTCTACGTGTACCTCTCCACTTCGGACAAGGCAATTAGTGCAGTGCTCATCCGAAAGGGAGCGGATAACCTTCAAAGACCAATCTACTACACCAGCAAAGTATTACACGATATCGAAGTGAGATATCCCAGGACACAAAAGCTTATATACTCGCTGGTGATTGCGGCGAAGTGCTTGCGACCCTACTTTCAATCTCACTCTATTGTGGTCATGACAGACCAACCCTTAAAATCTATCCTCTGATGCCCCGATACTTCGGGGAGGATAGCGAAGTGGGCCGTAAAGTTTGGAGAATTCAACATCAGCTTCCAACCCAGATCAGCAATGAAAGCACAGGTGTTGGTTGACTTCTTGACCGAATGCACATGAGTCCGGAAGATGACTCACAACAAGCCAAAGAAGATGAGGCCCTCCGAAGGGATTCAGAGTCTACATGGATGCTCCATGTAGACGGGGCTTCAAACTCGGTAGGATGCGGAGCGGGCCTCATACTAGCCAGTCCAAATAGGCATACTGTAGAATATGCTCTACGCTTTTCCTTCCATGCTTCGAACAACCAGGCTGAATATGAAGCCCTTCTTGCAGGACTTCGAATCGTGAAAGAGTTAGGGATTTGGAGGATCCAAATCTTTTTGGATTCTCAGTTAGTGGTAAACCAGGTGAAGGGTGAGTTCAAAGCTCGAGATCCTACCATGGTACAATATTTAGGCAAAGTGCGGGTCCTAGTTTCTCAACTAGAATTCTTCGAGATTGCCCATGTCCCATGGACGAAGAACTTTCGAGCCGACGCACTGTCTAGACTCGCCACCACCACCTTAGATTCTCTTGGTCGTACCTTCATAGAGTATCTAGAAACTCCAAGTATAGCAGAAGAAATACTAGAGGTATATCCGGTTGAGCACGAGCCCAGTTGGATGGACCATATTCTCAATTTTTGAATGAAGGTACACTACCCAAAGATAAGGTTGAAGCCAAACAAGTCTGTTGGATGGCATCCGAGTATGTTATCCTGGATAAAACTCTATATAAGAGATATTTTATACAACCTCTACTGAAGTGCCTGGGACCATCCGATGCCAATTATGCCCTAAAAGAAGTACATGAGGGCATATGTGGAGACCACTTGGGGGGCAAATCTCTGGCGTATAAGATAATATGCCAAGGTTATTACTGGCCAACCATTTAGAAGGATGCCGTCGATTTTATCCGAAGATGCGACCAGTGCCAAAAATATGCTAACATCCAAAGATGGTTCACGAGCCAGTTGACCCAGCTAATGGCACCATGGTCCTTCGCTCAATGAGGCATGAATATTCTTGGTCCGTTCCCACTAGCATCCGGACAATGAAGATTTTTTATTGTGGATATCGATTACTTCACCAAATGGATCGAAGCCAAACCTTTGGCACATATTACTGAAGGAAAGGTTGAAAGTTTCATAAGGAACTTCATTATATTCTGATTCGAAATTCCCCATGCCATAATCATCGACAATGGAAGACAATTTGACAACCTGAAGTTCAAGGACTTCTGCACTCAGTACCATATACTCCACAAATTGACTTCCGTCGATCATCCTCAAGCTAACGGGGAAGTCGAGGTGACGAGCCAAACCATTCTCCATGGTCTAAAGACCAGGTTGAACGACACCAAAGGACTTTGGACCGAAGAACTAAATTTAGTCCTTTGGGCATATAGGACAACTCTTAGAATGGCTACCTGCGAGTCTCCATTTCATTTGGCCTACGGCACCGAAGCTATTCTTCCTGTGGAGGTCACTCTGCAATCCTTAAGGGTCGACCAATACAAGGAACCCGAGAATTTGGAATGCCGAAGAGTGGATTTGGATCTATTACGTGGCACCAGACTTTGTGCTCAGATGAAAATAGCGGCGTACCAATAGAGAGTCGCTAAATACCACAACTCCGGGGTGAAGGAACGAACCTTCCGACCCGAAGACTTAGTACTGTGAAGGTCCGAAGTATCCAAGCCGATGGAACAAGGCAAGCTTTCCCCCAATTAGGAAGGTCTTTACCAAATCAAAGAAGTCATACGCTCAGGGACTTATCGTCTTGAGACTTTGGCTGGTTCTGTGCTACCTCGATCTTGGAATGTAGAAAACCTTCGCAAGTACTATTAATAAAAGTTCACTCTTGGAAAGATTTTAGTAAAGTCCATTCGAGGTGGGCCTAATAGCCTATTTTATTCTCAATCAAAGGCACAGGGATGGTTTAAGTAACCTACCCTACGGTAAATCCACTGATGTGCTGAGGTGGGCCTAATCAGCTTATTTTATTCTTAGTCAAAAGCACAGGGATGGTTTAAGTAACCTACTCTATGGTAAATCCGCTGACGTGCCGAGATGGGCCTAATCAGCCTATCTTATTTTCAATCAAAGGCACAGGGATGGTTCAAGTAACCTACCCTATAGTAAATCCACTGACATGTCGAGGTAGGCCTAATCAGCCTATCTTATTCTTAATCAAAGGCACAGGGATGGTTCAAGTAACCTATCCTACGGTAAACCCGCAGATATGCCAAGATGGGTCTAGACAACCTACCTTATTGTCAATGAAATGCCTAAGAATGGTCTCATCGACTTACCTTAATGACGAATCTGCTCAAGACAAACGGATAAATCTCTTTACGACTTCCACGAGCTCAGACTCCAAAATCCAAGAAGAAGACGAGGTCGACATGGAATCTTGAGATTCATCGTGAATGCTCTGCCCCAATATTCATGATGCTGAAGAGTTTACACTCAGCATTGCTCCGGAATGCATTTACCCATCAAAGAAAAATTTTTGCTTTTAAAAAGAAGAATCTTTGTACATTGAAGGAAGAACAATACAATCGATTGAAGTGTACCAAAAAAAGAGAGAGAGAGCTAGAGTGAGAAGCTATTTTTCTTCAGCAGTAGGAACGAAGACCCCCTTGCTGACCCCTTCAGCTGGAGGGGCCGACGCCACCCCAATGGCAAGTTTTGTTTCCTCCATCTCTTCGCCCAGCACGGCAATGGAAGAAACATCCAGGTCTGGGTAAGCCTTAGTGACTTTATTTAGGCAGTCTGTAGAGCCGATGAAGAAGCTCTCTGTCCCAACTTCATGCATTTCATCGCCAAAGGCCTTTGACTTCTTATAAGCCTCGATGGCCTGGGAAGTACTCTTCTCAGCCTGCTCTGCCCTCTGATTGGCTGATAAAATGTCCATCTCCAGTTGGGCAATTCTTTTCTCCAGTTCGACCTTATGGGCCGCCGCTACCTCGGCATTCCAAAGCCAATCCCTCATCAGTAGTTCAACTAAGATTGCCTTCTTCCTTCTCCTTTGCAACTCAGCCACCACCTCGACCACATATGTCTCAAGCGTCCTCAGTTCCTTATCCAAGGAACCATTGGCGGCAACAACCTTGTCTAGTTTTTCTTCAGTGGTGGCCTGAAGCCCCTCAGCTGCTTCTCTCTCGGCTATGGCCAAAGCCAGCTGGCTACGAAGGCTTTTGCCCAAGTCAACAGACTCCCGAATGCTCTCTTCCAATAGTGAAACATCGTGGGCGACCTATCAAGCATAAACACACATAAAGTCAGTTTGATCGATGCTGATGTACCTACACTACTTACATCGACACTCACTTGTCGCATCCTGGGATAAATAAAGGAAAAAGGGTCTCTTGGCCCTTGCTCCTTAGCCTCCTTCCCATCCTTCTGGGAGACGGCCGAAGTCTTCGCCTGCCCCAGATCGCTAGGACCAACATCGACAATGGACATGCCAAGTTCCCCCGAACTCTCCCTTCTACAGTTGGAAGTTTGGGCTTGATATTTCCAGCAGTGATGGGAGCTTCGCTCACATCCAGCGGGCCTCGCTCCCTCGATGGCCCTATAGGAGCGGTCCCTACCGAATGCCCGGCCAGACGTCTAAGCGAAGGAACCTGCTCCTCTTCCGAGGAAGAATCTATGTCGATAGGAACTCCACCATCAGTCTGAACCCGTGGGAGTGCCAGGACATAGACTCATTTCCGGTCTGACCATCTCACTAGAGGGGCCCCCGCCGGTCATTTACCCACAGCCCGTCGGAGCCATGCTACGTCTAGCCTCATGGTTAACAAGGACCCTTGAAGCTGGTTACAGTAGAAAGAGGAGGAAAGATCGCTCAAGGGGCGACGTTGCCAAAGACTCAAAAAGGTTTGATCTATGGGAGCATCAGTCTCTTATATAAGCCCGTTAGCGGCTCAAATTGATCGCCCATATTTCGGGCAGCCCTCCGATAATGCCACATGTGCTAGCCCTAATCAATAGGGGCCTTGACCCATGTGAAGGTGGTTACGAGAAGTCTGGGAGCTGCGACTGATTCGATTCTTGACATACATAGCTTTAATGGCTCTGATCATCACAGTCCCAAGACCTAGATAGTAACCGTCTCACCAATGACGATTGGACATCTGGCAGGGACAAAGCGTCGCATCAATTGGTTAGCCAAGATCCCCATCAAATATCAAGATTCCTTAATTATGAATCCCAATGCCAAAAAGCTGATTCATGAGCAGGAAAAAGCTAACCTAACGAGAAGCCGGAATGAACGGTTTGTCTCTGAGGTAGGCGATCTTGTCGAAGTCCGGTTTAAAAATCTCAGGCAACGAAGAAACTCATATCCAAGCCGAAGGCTTTCCTATACCCAAAGATGGATCTCTATCTAAAAGGTCGTAGCCTATCTGAAGACCTCACACTTAGAAATTTTACATTCAATTTGAATGTTATTGCATGTTCGGAAGCGGCCACCTACCTGAAGAATCCGCACTTTGAAAATATTATTGGAGGTTCTTATTCAAAGAATGCCATCTATCAGAAGACGGCAACTCACCAGAAGGCTCTTCACTTGAGAAAGCTTCCGTTCAAGTTTAAGTTATTATATTTTTCAAAAACAGTTATCTACTTGAAAATCGCAACGTGTCCGATGACTTCATACTTGGAAAAAAATCCATCCAATTGAAAGAAAATGTGTGCTTTCATTAATGTTCAAGTAGATCTGATTACACATCTTTTTCTTACAAAACAAAAGACAAAAGCTACAAGGCCTATTCATCTGCTACGGGAGCTTCTGGATCGGTCGTTGGAAAAGACTCTTCAGCATGAGACAAAGGAGAGGCCTCATCTGCTTGAGCCGAAGTTGTTGGATCGATCATGGTTGGCTCTTCGACCTGCTCTTGGCCTTCAGCCGTAGCTGGGACTTCTTCGACCTGCCCAGGCACTTCTTCAGCTTCAGTAGGGGCCGCGGGCTCGATTTCAACGAGGGCCATGGGTCCTTCTTTTTCCTCTACGATCTTGTACGTCGGGATGCTCGAAAGATCAAGATCAGGGTAAAGCCCCTAGACCTCTTTAAGCCCATCGTTAAAGCCATATTGGTAACTGACCACACTTGACTTAGTTACCTCTTCCTTAAATGCCGAAGACTTCTTGAAATCTTCGACTGCCCTAGCCGCCTGCTTCCTCGAAGCCTCGGACTCCCTAACCACTGCTTCGGCCCTCTTGGCCGCCTCATCGGCCTTCTACTGAATCTCCTTGGCGGAGTGTTCAAGGAGTGCACTTGTTTCTTCCTTTTTCGGAGCTTGGCCTCCTGTTCAGAGATCTTTAATTAAGCTTTCTTCAGCTCATTCTTTAGACCCTGAATCTCGGCATCCTTATTGTTGAGCTTCTCTTCCATGGCCAGCTTCAGTTCTTCGGCCACTTCTTTTTCGGCTTTCACCATTTGAAGCTCTTCTTTCAAGCTCCTAAGAAGTTGTTGAACCCTTCCACGCTTTCTTCCATGAAAGTGATATCATGGACCAGTTGCATTAAATCACCAAAATATAAAGTTAGTTATGCCGAAGACCACCAAAATACAAAGGAAGATAAGACGTCATACCTTCAGCATGGAAGATAATGCTAAATCGAACACCTCCACGAGGCATCAATTTCGGGTGGTTGCCCAGTCATGGGGCAACAATGTGGCCTTCAATACTCTTCTGGCCACATCGGAAAGCGCCAGACCCCTCGCATCAGAGAAGAGGGAGAGCTTAATTTTGCAATCCCTATCCAGGGGAGTGTTCCTCACCAGACTCCCCTCGACTTGAGGTGCCTTGCCCTTATCTTTCACAGATGGGCAAGGCGGTGGTTGGTCGGCAGTCAGGGCTGCGATCGGACTTTCTGAGATCCAAATCGAAGAACCCCCTGGGCGGCAACTCTATCGATGGGACATCGCACCTCCCGACGACTCCCTTGTAGGAGCGATGCTCCTGCTGGCTCCCTCCTCCTAGGTTTTCTTTCGAACTTCCGATCCCGATGAAGGAACTTGGGCTGCTTTCCTTTTGGCAGATTGAAGAAGCAAGTTGACATCATGCCTCATCCTACCACCTGTCAATAGAAACAAATCTCAAGGACAATTATCTATGGTAACTACGAAGCTGGATAGAAGCCAAAGCCATTTACTGGTTATACCTAATGACGAGAACTCGCTAATCTGAGCGAGACAAAGATTTCTCTCTTCTAACAGTTTCCGGATAGAAGCGACATCAGACACAGACAATAATGTGAAGTCTAGTTGGTCGGCCTTTAGAACCTTCTTACCGACATTTGCACTCAGACAGGGTTCTCTCCATTCTGTATCGAACCCCCACGATTGAGAAGAAGAGACGAACAAAAAGTTGGGTTTCCACCCGTGGATGGCACTGGACATATCCTTCATTATTTTATGGCCAGGACGGGGGCCGATAACCCGTGGAAGTCTCTCTTCAAAGTGAAGAGAGAAGTAAATAGACTGGTCCTGGGCTTCATATTTGCTATATGGCAGCGGACCAAAAACCCACATATATTTTGAATGCTATTCGGAGTCAGCTGCGTAGGGACCACATGGTATATATTTAGCAAAAAAATGGGTACAACAGAAAGCGAAGACCAGCTTTCAAGTGATCTTCGTAAATAGCAATAGCACCGGACGGAGACCTATTTACTCTCTCTTTGGGTTGCGGAAGTATAAAATGAAGGTTATCGGGAATATTGTAATATTTTCGTAGGTGACCGATCCTATCGAAGGATAGAGAGCTTGGAATCAACTCCGGTCGGGACTCAACAATGGTCCCCTTAACAGGTCTTGGGGCACTGGAAGATTCGACCTCTCCCCCACCGGAGGGGGTCCTACCAGCGACCAGAATCTCTAAAGTTCTAACCATGGTGGGAAAGGAGAAGGAAAGGGGAGGCCCTACCTATAAGAGGAAGTATGAACCAAGAAGAAAACAAAAGTTGAGACAACGGAAAGCAAAATGCACAAGACAAAGAAGCTTCCTCTGCCAACCTGCTCCCCTTTATATGGGGGGCAAAAGGCGTTTCGAATAGCCTCCTCGAAAAAGGAGACGTCTCTTCGATCATGCCACGTATGAAGGCGCCGATCGCAGATACGAAGCCCCAAACGACATCAATCAATTCGACAGAAAAAAAACCAAAGCTGTCAGTTGTGATCCATGTGACTACATCTGACGGCTGGGATAGAGTTCGTACCTTATATCCAAAGAACATGATGATGCCACGTCCTCTATCCAAACCGAAGCCGAAGAGCCCGTCCTATCGCCATAATGGAAGGAAGAGATGCGATTCATCGACTCGCCGTCTCTTTTTTGTAAGCCAATAGGGGAGCGACATCTATCCCCCAGATGACTCTCGAATCAGGTGGTAGTTATTGCAAATGACTGAATCGAAGATTCGCCATCATTGGTCATACCTTTTTTGCCGGTAAATGACAATTCATATGTACTCCTACTTCTCAAAGCAAATTATTGCTTTGAAAACTGGGAGTGGGGGGCAATTGTTGGAATAAACCAGCTCAATAAAGGCTAATTGCTAGTTCAAGGGTATAATTGAACCCCTTTCGAACCGGTCGTCCATACTAGAAGGCTCGAAGGTGACTCCATAGGCTGATGAAGCAATGACTCGACATCACCATTCCGGTCACATTGCCGGGTCAGTCTTTGGCCCGTACCAAAGAGGTCAGTACCGAAGCTTATCCCTGATCCTCACTGTGCCATGCGCCAGGTGGCAGGCCAACCTTCTTTGGATCATTGCGAAGAAGACTGGTATGAAGAAGACAGCCGCTTCATCCCCCAACTTGCTCTGAAAAGAATGAATACGAAGTAAATACTTTAGTCTACTCCGAAGAAGGCAATTTCGATGCAAACGGCCAAGGCATCTTCAGCCTACTCCGAAGAGGATGGGCTCGAGGCAATCAGCCGATTCGGCTTCGATCCCTTCCGAAGGAGTGGCCCCCTGAAGCAAATCTCTAATTGATCTCAAATCTCCAAATATGGATATGGTTGTTGTAACCAACCACGTAGCCACTAACTCCAACGATATCAAAGTGGCCAGAATCAGCCACGTGGCTACTAACTCCAGCACCAACAATATCGAGATGACCAGAATTATGTAGGAACCACTTATGGTCATGGAGGGGTTAAGTTAACCAACCCCATTTAACCAGAGGCAAGTGGGCTTAACTGCGTTTTGGCATATCTACCATTATAAATACTAGTAAGAGGGGGCACTCACGGTAAACAAAGGCAAGTAAGCCAAGCAAAAGAAAATTTCTTGAGTCTCTTTCACTCTCTTTCTCCCTCTGAGAACTCTCCATTCTGTTGCTCGAACCTTCATTGACTTAGGCATCGGAGTGTCCCCCACCGAAGAAAATCCGGTCAGGGGACCTATTTTGCAGGGTCCACGGGAGGCAAGCCAGCAATCAGCTGCTCCATCCAGTTCGCAGAGGTTCGATGCCAACAGATTGGATTCGTCATCTCTCTGCCATTCTTGGTTTGATTGGCCTCTAGATTTTCTATTTCTTTTGACACGAAGATGAAGCCAGGAAACCTAGCGAAGTCAAACATGAAAAAGCTGGCCAGTTCGGTAAAACTTGGGTTTCAGGATCCGGCCCGGTTGGTTTTCGGGTTTTGGAGTTCATTCATCGTCTAGTTGGTCTAGGTTTTGTGGGTTCAGGTCATTGAAGCGCCAGCTCGGACCAGAAGTTGGGTTTTACCGTCACGTGCAATGAAGGACGTTTGTTGAGTTTTTGGATAGCCTTGTACCTAAGGCTGCAAATGGGTCGGGTTGACTTGTGATCCAACCTAATCCATTTAGACATGATCTAATATATTTTTATGGACCTTTGGATCCAGATCGGATTCTAAAACTAGATCCATTCCATTTTCTGGATCAGGTCTGGGTTTATTGAATTTGGACCTGACCCATCTTGACTTGAATATACTAATATTGTTAGGATCATATAAATTTAGACCTTTAAATTATAATTTAAAATTTATATGAAACTTATTTTTAACATAAAATAGAATTATAATTATTTTTATATCTTAATTTATTTTAAAAATAATATTGTTTGTTATCTATTTTATGGTTAATAATGGTTAGCTATGTAATAATTGAAATATTGTTATTTATATTTTATCTAGATTATATTTAGATTTATTTTTTTTAGACTAGAATCGGATTATTTATGAATCCGATCTAATCCGAATGATGCGTTGGGTTGAAAATTTTAATAGTGAACCCGATTTTCTAGTGAGTTGGAATCAGATCTAATATTAGGACTCGATCAAAATATTAGGTCAGATCAGGACCACTCATGACTCGATCCAATCCAATCTATTTGCATCCCTAGACTTGTACCCGATCCCTTTGTGCACATGTGACTTTTGGCTTATCCACAAGCTTGTCATTGCTTGATGTCTTTTTTTTATTTTTTTCTTTTAATTCACAAAGGCCAATTAAGTGATGTTTTTGTTGAAAATAACTGATTATTATTTAAACTTCGCTTGACCTTTCTACGATTTTTTTTTTCCTTTTCCCAATGATATCAATCTTGGCCTTTTAATGATGTCATTGATATCATGCTTTCCCAGCAAAGTCCTTGCAATTTTTCAAGGCTTAATTATAAAAAAAAATATTTAAATTTTTTTATTTCATTATAAATTTTAATTTAATATAATTAGGGCATCAAGTTTTTAAAACATTTCAATTTAAATCTTGGTCATGAATTTCATCCGATTATCATAAAGAAATTGTTATGTGATGTCATATGATATGCTTATATGGTAGAAGGGATGATGTTTGTGGAACATCACAAGATAATTTTATTATGGCAGTTAGTTGGAGTTCTTAATTGAATTGAATTAATTTAAATTTTAATTATACTAACTTAAAGTTCAAGATAAAATTAAAAATTAAAAAAGCTTAATTTTTTTATGTTTATTTTTTAAAAAAGACTCACCTCTATTACTGCTTATGGTAAGTTACAGAAAAAGTTAATGTGGGACCTGCAATGGACCAAACCTTCTTTGCCAACATCAAAGATTTAATTCACTCTTAGAAGAGGTGATGTGCTAAAAAGGCCTTGCTAATTAACGTTACAAGCATTAAATACATATTTGAATGATGAAAATACTCTTTGTTGCTGCCAAGATCGTCGTGGTCCGTAGCTGCTGTCGATGTCGGATCGTCTCTCGTCTTCTCAGGGTTGACCTGCATCTCGGGGCCTGCAAAAAACAAGGTCAGTTACCCGGGTCGGGGATTCCGGCGAGGGCACTCCGACGGTTAAGTCAGTGACGATCCAGAGGAACAGATCCTCCTGGTCGAGAACTCTTGATGGACTCCACGCTAAGAGGAGTGAGTGGTGTAAGAGTGGGGGTGCAAGAGTGCTGGGAGAGGTGGTAGCCGAGGTGAATTGGCCCTCTCGTGTGGCTTTTTTTCCCCTCACTCGCTTGGATCCGAGCTTTGTGGTTAAGCTTACATTCGTTTGTATGCATACCTCCTTACTGGGGGTGTTGAAGGTTCTTTTAAGTCCAGGTGACTGTTGAATGCCAACCTCGGGATCTCCTCCGTGTTGGCAGGCATGTGCGGCGGTATTCTGTGCCGTGGTCGAGATGTATTTCCAGATTGGTGATAAGGAAAGCTACCATGCACTCTAATACCCCTTCTGGTCGCCCCATTTCGAGAAGTTTGACATTGCCTCGATTAGGGGGCCGCCATCCCAGGGATTCGAATCTCATGGTTGACTTCCATTTTCGGGTGGTGCAAGTAGTTGGTGGAGAGCGTGGCACCTTGGTCAAGGAGCTTCTTCCTCCTCTGGTATAGGCGGTGGCTGCAAACAGTTATTACGATCTGATGGATGATTCTTTATGGTCCTCGAGCAGCTCGCCGGTGCCTCAGGGGTAGCTCTACTCCCTTTGGTGTCCGACGGCATTGCCTGAGGTGATTGCCGAGCTAGAGAGCTGGGACTCGGCTCCGGCTCGGGGGGCTCGACCTGGTAGAGGAGGCTGGGCTCGACTCTGGTCCAGGGGGCTCGACCTCGGAGGAAGGCTCGACTCCTACTCAGAGGGCTCGGCCTCGGAGTATCGACCTGGTGGAGGAGGGCTGTGCTTGACTCCGGTCCAGGGGGCTCAACTTCGGAGGGGCTCGATCTGGCGAAGGAGGTTGGTACGTGACTCCAGCCCAGAGGGCTCGACCTTGGAAGGGCTTGACCTGGTGGAGGAGGGCTGAGCTCAACTCCAGCCCAGGGGGCTCAGCCTCGGAGGGGCTCGATCTAGTGAAGGAGGTCGCTCAGCTCCGGCCTAGGTGTCCCGAGCTCACGTGTGCCGACCTGGCGGAGGACGGAACTCGGTTTTGGTGGGCCACCTCGTCATATTGCAGGAGCTCGGCCCGGTCAAAGGAGTCCGAGGTGGGGTGTCCACCGTGGCAGTTTTTCTGACATGGCATCTGAAAGGGATACACGTCAGCTTCCTGCCATATCATTTGCCCCCCACTCCCGAGTCTTGTTGGTGCTGGGCGCCCGGGGCGAAGGGAGTAAATGCGTTGTTGACATGGACAGGTGAAGATCTAGTGCAATAATGATCATGATCGGCGATGTCTTGAAAATGGTTTCTTCAGCCTACCTGGAGGAGCCATGTGGACATGTCCGAGGAGTAGTTATTGCGAGCACAGAATCCAGAGCGACCGCAGTCGAAACCAAATGCCAACCTTGCAGATGAATGATGCGTGGCGCGGATCCGACGATGGTGATTTGTAACGGTACAGTCGAGCACCGGTCACTTCGAAATGAAAGGTTGCCTTTTCCCAAAATATGTCTTCTTCTTAAGGCTAGGTTCACCTCCAGGCTTTCAACTGCCTTCTTCCCTTGATCTTCTTCGTCATGTCTCGTTTCGGGCCAAGTTTCCGTCCTTCGACTAATCAGGATGAGGCCGGGCCCTCTAGGCTGAAGCCGACATCACCTTCTTCTTCTGATGAGGAGGGAGATGGGGCTCGCTTCGAGCTTAGAGGGAGGCGTCCCACTGGTGGTATAGTCATTAGGAAACCTGGACTTAACCCCTCTTCTCCTTCTCGTCCTCTTCCTCCGACTAAACCCATCCCCGAGCCTGTCCGATCAACAGGTCCCGGCGGGATCACTTCGACGATCTTTGCTGAGAAACTGGGGACCATCCGGGATATCTACGGCATCCCGCACTCCGTCCAGCTTTTAATCTCCCGACCAGGGAACCGGGTTACTTCTAGTAGCCCGGGCCGAATTGCCTTCTATGAGGAGACCTTCTCAAGAGGGCTCTGCTTCCCTTTCCATCCTTTCTTTTTGTCTGTGCTGAGCAACTACCGCCTAGTCCCTGCTCAGCTCGTCCCCAATGCCATAAGGACCATCTTTAGCTTCATTGTGCTTTGCCACTTCTACGGGATTGTTGCCCGGTTTTCTTTGTTCAGGACATTCTTCACCCTGAAATGCCATCCTACTGATGATGGGTGGTGGTCCCTCTCTTATTGCCCGAAGGGCATCAAGTTTGAGTTGCCCTCTTCCATCAAGGGATGGAAGAGTAAGTTTTTTTTTGCAACGGTCGAGGAGGTCGACTGAGTCTGGAGCGATCCAGATCAGTCCCCTAATCGAAACTCTACGGTGGAGGTGACTAACTTGGACATCTATGACCAACTTCGCACCATCCAGATTCCTTCTCTCGAGGTACTGTTGTCGAGCAGAACCTCGCCGAGGTCGGGGTCAACCCGACGAGGGAGTTTGGTAAGTTCGGCTTGAGTCCTTTTGTCCCTTTTAACTTGTTTCTTCTGGGCTAGAATTGACATTGCATCTTCTGTGTGCAGGTATGAGGTTCTCCGTGGAAGATCTGCATTCAATCACCCGGAAGAGGCCTCCAGCAGGATTGGCCGAGGAGTCCTCTTCGAAGAGGGCTCATGATGAGGGCGCGTCGGCGGCTGGCCCCATCGAGCCATCCGAGTAGAGGAGGAGGGAGTCCGAGGCTGCCTCCGCACGAACAATCAGAGTGGTGGCTACCGTTCCCGAGCCGGAGCAGAGGGCAGCCAGATCTTTTCTGGAGCAGCCGAGGGGGCGAGAACCGGTCCCGACCTTGGAGCCCGAGGTGGTCGTCCGGGCCAGGGTTGTTGCTGCGGTCATCACCATCATGTCACCTCCTCCTCCAGAGCTTGTCATCATTGAGGAGGAGGTGCGGGGAAGAGCAGAGCCGGTGCCAGGGGTGCCACTTGAGGGGGCACCGAGCTCCCAACCAGGCCCCGAGGCCTCTTCTAGTGACGGAGTGGGTGATTCCACCTCGGGGGCGCACAAGAGACAGAGAGATTATCACCGGGTCTCATTCAGACTGGGGCCCGACATTTCACTGCTCCGAGATCGGAAGCTTGCTGAACGCATGATGGATTTCTCAATCCAAACATGCGATCACAAGAGATGGCCGAGAAGGTTCTGGGGGATGCAATCAATAGCATTTTCTCCCTACTCTTCATGGTGAGTAGTTTAACTTTCTTCTTTTCTCTCTTTCTTCTTCTTCTTCTTCTTTTTTTTTTTGATGTCTCGTTTGGTGCAGGTCGGAGCCGAGATGCTTTTAATCAGGGATTGCTACTAGAACTGGTTGAAGAACGACCAGCAATGTACAGCTGAAGTTAAGACCCTGAAGGTTGAATTGAAGGAGAAGGTCGACGCCTCCCTCGAGCTTAGTCAGAAGAATAAGGAGCTCCAGGAGGGAATCGCTGGCACTGAGAGGCGCTTGAAGGAGCTCGAGGAGGCCCTCGACAAAGAGCGGAGCCGGTCGAGGAGCTTGCGGCCACTGAGAGGAGGCTGAGCTCGTTCAATGCCAAGGCAGTCCGGCAGAAGGGGATCACTCAGTCCCTTCGGGTCGAGCTAGACATGACGAAGGAAAAACTGGCTGTGGCCAAGAGGGAGGCAGCGGAGGCGACCAGGTCGACGGAGGCAGCAAGGGAACAAGTCGCCGAGGCGAGGAAGGAGACAGAAGGGGCCATGGAGAGGTACAAGGCCTCGGAGGAGTTCGCCGCTGAGTTCTATCAGATGGTGTTGGACTAATTCTACAAGGGCTTTGTATACCTACGCGACCAGATCAAGGGGTTCGTCCTTGACAAGGGCCGCAGCCGGCTCAGCTTTCCTCGAGCTTCGGGCATGCAGCCGGGTGCTACAGAGGGATTAGCCATCCCCGAACTTTCCCCGTCAATGGCGGTCGCCGAGGCCGGAGCTGCACAGCCCGAAGCCCCGGAGGGTGGAACTTCACCATCGCACAGTCCTGCCGACGGGGCTGCCCATGTAGAGTAGACTATTTTCTTCTTTTCTAGCATTGGCCCGGGTCGCCCGGCATGTCGGGGGCCTGGGAATACTTGTAAATGAACAACAATTTTTCAATGGAATGGATTTTCTCAACTGTATTGACTTGGGCACTCCTGGCATCTCCCCCCTCTTCTTCTCTCTTCTCTTCTTTTTTTTTTCCTTTTCTCTTCTTCTTTTCTCTTTTTTTTTTTGGCATGTGATGAGGTCAGAGAGGAAAGACTTGCACTTTGTTTCTGTGTCCCGAGCTTCAGTGCCATAGAGTTGAGCTCCGGGCTCTGATGGCTGGAGATCTGAGCTTGAAGACTTAGTGGCCGGAGATTTGAGCTCCGGATTTTGGTGTCTCGGAGTTGGACTCGGGGACTTGGCGGCCGGAGGTGTGAGCTCCGGGCTTTGGAGTCTCGGAGTTGGGCTCGAAGACTTGGTGGCTGGAGAGCTTGGCTCCGAGCTTTGGAGTCTCGGAGTTGGGCTCGAAGACTTAGTGCCGGAGAGCTTAGCTCCAGGCTTTGGAGTCTTAGAGCTGGGCTCAAAGACTTGGTGGCCGGAGAGCTTGGCTCCGGGCTTTGGAGTCTCGAAGCTGGGCTCGAAGACTTAGTGTCGGAGAGATTGGCTCCGGGCTTTGGAGTCTCGGAGCTGGGCTTAAAGACTTGGTGCCGGAGAGTCGTGGGATCCGGGCTTTGGAGTCTCGGAGCTGGGCTCGAAGACTTGGTGCCAAAGATCTGAGCTTCGATCTTTGGAGTCTCGGAGCTGGGCTTAAAGACTTGGTGCCGGAGAGTCGTGGGATCCAGGCTTTGGAGTCTCGAAGCTGGGCTCGAAGACTTGGTACCGGAGAGTCATGGGATCTGGGCTTTAGAGTCTCGGAGCTGGGCTCGAAGACTTGGTGCTAGAGATCTGAGCTCTGGTCTTTGGAGTCTCGGAGCTGGGCTCGAAGACTTAGTGGCTGGAGATCTATGCTCTAGTTGCCGGAGCAGGGTCTGATCTTTGGAGTCTCGGAGCTGGGCTCGAAGACTTGGTGGCCAGAGATCTGAGCTCCGGTTGCCGGAGCAGGGTCTGGTCTTTGGAGTCTCGAAGCTGGGCTCGAAGACTTGGTGCCGGAGAGTCATGGGATCCGGGCTTTGGAGTCTTGAAGCTGGGCTCAAAGACTTGGCGGCCAGAGAGCTCGGCTCCGAGCTCTGGTGTCTCGGAGTTGGGCTCGGAGACTTGGTGGTCGGAGAGCTTGGCTCCGGGCTCTAGTGTCTCAGAGCTGGGCTCGGAGACTTGGTGCCAGAGAGTCATGGGATCCGGGCTTTGGAGTCTTGGAGCTGGGCTCGAAGACTTGGCGGCCGGAGAGCTCGGCTCCAGGCTCTGGTGTCTCGGAGCTGGGCTCGGAGACTTGGTGGCCGAAGAGCTTGGCTCCGGGTTCTGGTGTCTCGGAGCTGGGCTCGAAGACTTGGTGCCGGAGAGTTATGGGATCCGGGCTTTGGTGTCTCGGAGCTGGGCTCGAAGACTTGGTGGCCGGAGAGCTTGGCTCCGAGCTTTGGTGTCTCGGAGCTGGGCTCGAAGACTTGGTGCCGGAGAGTCGTGGGATCTGGGTTTTGGTGTCTCGGAGCTGGGCTCGGAGACTTGGTGGCCGGAGAGCTTGGCTCCGAGCTTTGATGTCTCGGAGCTGGGCTCGAAGACTTGGTGCCGGAGAGTCGTGGGATCTGGGCTTTGGTGTCTCGGAGCTGGGCTTGGAGACTTGGTGGCCGGAGAACTTGGCTCCGGGCTTTGAGCGCTAGGTCCTCCTGTAAGGCAAAGAATGTTTGCATAGGGGAAACTTTAATTATTGGCGAGAGAACCTGATGCCATTGATGTGGGGAGCTGGGTCCCGGGCATCGGAGTCGGAGAGCCGGGCTTCGTGCTTTATTATTGGAGAACTAGGCTTCGAGTTTTGGCATGCCGGACCTTAGGCCGGGCAGCGACATCCCTGCAAAGCAGAAGGCAATTTATGCAAAAGAGGGCCTTCATTATTTTAAAGGGTGAGCCTTACATTACTGATAATATTTTCTCAGGTTGCAGGCGTTCCATGTTCGCGAGAACCTGGCACCGTCCAAGTTCTCGAGATAGTAGGCTCCATGCGGAAGAGCTTCGGCTACCTTATAGGGACCTTCCCAGTTCGGCGAGAGCTTGCTATACTCTCGGCGTTGAGATGCCTCTGCTCGGCGGAGCACCAGGTCACCAGGTCGAAAGACCTTAGGCCTTACTCAGGTGTTGTAGTATCAAGCAACTCATTACCAGTATGCTGCCATCCGGAGCCGATCTTTATCTCTGGTCTCCTCAAGGAGGTCAAAGTTGAGTAGAAGGTGCACCGAGTTCTGCGCTTCATTATATTGCCGCACCCACAACGTGGGTGCACCGAGCTCGACTGGGACCATGGCCTTGGTGCCGAAGGCGAGGTTGAAGGGTGTTTCGTCCGTCGCAATCCTGGGCATCATGTGGTAGGCCCAGAGGATACTTGGGAGTTCTTCTGCCCACCTGCCCTTGGTCTGGTCCAGCCTGGTCCTGAGTCCCTGGAGAATGGTCTCTCTTCCGGAGCTGGGGCGCACCTCGATCTTGGTCCCTGGTGGAAGCTCGGAGCCGGAGGCCCTGGCTTCCGTGCCCTGGACGTCTCGGCGGGAGCCAGCTTCTTTGATGGCTTCCCGTTTAGTTCCCTCCTCGTATGGTCCGCCTCCTTGGCATGGACATACTTTTGAGCTCAGAGGAGGAGCTCGGAGTAACTCTTGGGGGCTTCTTGTCGAGCAAGTAGGTCAGGCGGGAGGTTCTGAGCCCTCGCTTTAGTGCCAGCATGGTGATTGGCTCTTCAAGATTATAAATCTCCAATGCAGCGGCCTTGAAGTAGGCCACGTAGTCTCGTAGGGGCTCGCGGTCCTGTTGCCGGATGGAGAAGAGGCTATCTACCTCATGTAGCACCTTCCAACAGGCGTCGAAGTGAGCCACGAACTTCCGCTCCAGCTGAGTGAAAGAACCGATGCTTTCGGGCTCGAGGTGGGTGAACCAGACCCGAGCCGCCTTCCGAAGGGTTGCTGGGAAAGAGATGCAAAGAAGGGCATCGGTGGCCCCCTGGACTCTCATGAGGGCTTTGTAGCTTTCTAGGTGGTCCAGGGGGTCGGTGGTCCCATCGTAGGGATCCACCTGCGGCATCCGGAACCAATTGGGAATCGGCTCTTCTTGTATTTCTCGGGAGAAGGGGGGACGAGCGTTATAGCCCGCTAGCTCATCAACGAAGCCCTGCATGTTCGCAAATCGACGGGATAACTCCGCCAGCTTGCTCTCGTACTCCTCCAGGCGCTTCTTAGCTGTGCGCCTGATAGCCTCATCAGTAGAACTTCTGCTAAGAGAGATGCAGAAGGTGACATGGGTGCACAATGTTCATGAAGGGCAGACTTGCCTTTTCGACCTCGGCAGGGTTTGGTCGTTACCCGCTCAAGGGTTGGGGAGCGACTCTCCCTGTCAGTAGATCCGGCTCGTTGCCTTTTGGCCAGAATCTGATGACTACCCCGGGGGTCAATGATGGCTTGCAGCTGCAAAGGCCTTCCTTGGAAGGAATGCAGGCTGTCACGGGGTGCTACGGCGTGGGCCGCGGGGGTTCCTGGCTGCTAGTGGGTAGCCAAGGATCGTTGCTGGTGCTGGAGCTGGCACACTGCCGTAGCAAGGATTTGCACCTGCTGGGTAAGCGCGGCCAGCTGAGATTCCATCGGAGGTGGTTGAGGTAATGCGGCTGGTTCCACTTCCGGGACGTGCGGGTTTCCTCGAGAAGGAGAGTCTCCCACATGGCTGGTGGAAGCTTTTCTCGCTCGCGTTATCACCATCCTCCTGATGGACCCGCTCGTAGAGGGACTAGCTTTTGGAACAAAGGGCTTGCGTCAGTCCCCCCTTCCTGGTGCGCCAATCTATTGCCCCCAAGATCGTCATGGCCCGTAACTGCTGTCGACGTCGAATCGTCTCTCGTCTTCTCGGGGTTGACCTGCATCTCGGGATCTGCGAAAAACAAGGTTAGCCACCCAGGCCGGGGATTCCGGCAAGGGCATTTCGACAGCCAAGTCGGTGACGATCCAGGGGAACAGATCCTCCTAGTCGAGCCCTCTTGACGGACTCCATGCTAGGAGGAGTGAGCGGTGTAAGAGTGGGAGTGCGAGTGTGCTGGGAGAGGTGGTAGCCGAGATGAATTGGCCCTCTCGTGTGGCTTTTATCCCCCTCACTCACTTGGATCCGAGCTTTGTGGTTAAGCTTACATTCGTTTGTATGCGTACCTCCTTGTTGGGGGTGTCGAAGGTTCTTTTAAGTCCAGGTGACTGTTGAATGCCAACCTCGGGATCTCCTCTATGTTGGCAGGTGCGTGCGGCGGTATTCCGTACCGTGGTCGGGATGTATTTCCCGATTGGTGATAAGGGAAGATGCCATGCGCTCTAACACTCCTTCTGGTCGTCCCATTCCGGGGAGTTTGACAGTGCCTCGATTAGGGGGCCGCCACCCCAGGGATTCGAATCTCCTGGTTAACTTTCGTTTTCAGATGGTGTAGGTGGTTGGTGGAGATGTGGCACCTTGGTCAGGGAGCTTCTTCCTTCTCTGGTATAAGCGGTGGCTGCAGACAGTTATTATGATATGATAGATGCTTCTTCGTGGTCCTCGGGCAGCTCGCCGGTGCCTCTGGGGTAGCTCTGCTCCCTTTGGTGTCCGGCGGCATTGCCTGAGGTGATTGCCGAGATGGAGAGCTGGGACTCGGCTCCGGCTCGGGGGGCTTGACCTCCGAGGGGCTCGACCTGGCGGAGGAGGCTGGGCTCGACTCTGGCCTAGGGGGCTCGACCTCAGAGGGCCTCGGCCCGACGGAGGAAGGCTCGACTCCTGCTCAAAGGGCTCGGCCTCGGAGGGGCTCGACCTGGCGGAGGAGGGCTAAGCTCGACTCCGATCCAGGGGGCTCAGCCACGGAGGGGCTCAATCTGGCAGAGGAGGTTGGCAGCGACTCCAGCCCAAAGGGCTTGACCTGGCGGAGGAGGGCTGAGCTCGACTCTAGCCCAGGGGGCTTAGCCTCGGAGGGGCTCGATCTGGTGAAGAAGGTCGCTTAGCTCCGGCCTAAGTGCCCCGAGCTCACAGGTGCCGACCTGGTGGAGGATAACTCGGCTTTGGCGGGCCGCCTCGTCATACTGCAGGAGCTCGCCCCGGTCAAAGGAGTCCGAGATGGGCTGTCCACCGTGGCAATTTTTCTGACATAGCATCTGACAGGGATCACACATCAGCTTCCTGCCACATCACTCTCCTTATATGATATCCCATTGTAAACAAGATGTCATAATCCTATTCACAAAATATCATAAGGTAAGGAATATTTTTATCATTAAAAATTTTAATTTTTTTTTCAATAATGAAAATATCCTTTGATCCTATGACATCCTTGAACATGGGAACCTGCCATTGGATATCATAATTCAAGCCAACATGTATTATAATTTTTTCATAAGGGAAGGATATTTTTATTATTCAAAGTTTTTTAAGAAAAGATAAAATTACAATATTGAATATGTATTAAAAAGTAAGATTTACATGATCCAATCAGATTATGCAGTATATTTTTTCATCAAAGATAGTGCACAAAGGCTTTCTCTTTAGGAGAATTTAAAATTTAGAAGGCCAATAAAATCCAAAATCAAAACTCCTTTCTCAATAAATTTTGTCTACCATCCTGGTGAAAAGAAAGCATATCATAACTTTTTTAACAAATATACCCTTACAACACTATATAAATTTTTTGTAACTTTTTGTAGAATAGAAAATCATAATTTGACACAAGATATCATAATTTTAGTAAAATTATAACATTCATAATTCAGCACAAATAAAATTTTGACATCTTATTATAGAAAATCATAATTTACAATTTGACATAGAATATCAAAATTTTAAATAAAATTATAATTTTAAATTTTTAATGATAAGAATGCCCTTCACATCTTTATGAAAAGATAAAGATATCTTATTCTGGGATATCATAATTATATCACGCGATATCATAATTTTCTTTCAAGAAATTATAAAAATCATATAAGGGAGGACATTTTCATTATTAAAAAATCGACAAAACTTTCAATAACAAAAATGCCCCTTTCCTAGGGAAGACAAATACATTCTATCTCAAGATCTAATAATTTAGGCTTGGAATGCCACTATTTTCCTTCACCAATTTATAAAAACTAAGACGGGGAAGGATATTTTTGTTATTAAAAATTTTAAACAAAAAAATTAAATAAAACTTTTATTGATAAAAATACATTTCGCATCTTTCCGAAAAGATAAAGACATCATATCCCATGATCTTATAGTTTAGCCAAGAGATGTCCTAAATTTTATCCAAGGGAGTCATAAAAATAACATAAGGAAAGAATATTTTTATCAATAAAAAAATTAAAAATGAAAAAAATATATATATATATTTTTATCAAAAAAAATAAAAAAAAAATAAATTTTGAATTGTATTAAATACTTGGAGCATTAAAAACCGGTACAATCTCATTAATTGCACCTATGCGATTTAATTAAATAGAATGGGGTTATGCTATCGTGAGCATGTTTGCACATGCAAACGTGATTTTTCATCATTGAATTGCATCAGGCTTGGGATTGGTAATAATCTTGATGCAATTCAATGGTTGGGAGCCACGTTCACGTTAGCTTTCCAAAGTCCAACCTAACAAAGTGACATTTTATTTTTCTCCACAAGATATGATGAGCAAAAAATTACTCATCCCTTCTCTTCAAAAATATTTTAGTACTGCTTCCAAATCACGCATCAATTTGCGACCTTTGCCACTCTAAGTTTAACACCCAAGGAACGAGGGGAAGCTAGTAAGAGCAGCGTGATCATGACGAACCATCTAACAAGTTAGTATTCTGTCTGAAAATTGGCCACCAATCCATGCTTGCACTCATTAGAAAAAGTAATTAAGAGATGGCTATTCCACATCGAAAACAAAGACAGCATAAAAAATTCTCCAAGTCCAGATCGTCCGAGGAAGTCAAACATCAAATCCAAGGTCCTGGATCAGAGAAAGTTGAGCACCATAAAAAATCATAATCAACCACGCATTTGCTTGACCCAATTAGCATTGGAACAGATTCTAGTCCACGCTGATGCTTTATAATAGGTCCGCCATGGCTTAGAATAATAAGCCAAATTTGCCAATGACTTCGGTCCACAACAATCAAAGCACCGTCGACGTGGCCCACCCCATGAGTGAAAGTAAATCCACCAATCCTGATACTCCGACGTATGGCTTTCTGGGTGCCTCCATATCTCAAGTCGTTTCTCTTCGATGATAATGGGAGGCATAGGCTTGCTGGAGAAACGGTACATAGCGAATTATGGAAATCATAGGAGGAGAGAAAGGAAGTTTGAAAAAATAAAACATAAGCATACAAAATACATAAGATTTACATGGTTTGGAGTCTCTTACTTTTATCTTCATAGCCATATAAAATATTTTTTTCATTATGAAGAAAAATAGAAGGTTTATAAGAGATGAGAACAAAGAAAAAAATTTCTTTTTTTTTTTCTCTCTTCTAGATGTAAGAACAATCCAAACAGGAAGAAAGAAATCATTCTTACGGATACTTTTCAAGACTAAAAGTACTCTAGGATAGCGGACAAGAAAAACCCAAACTAACTCTCTTTCTCTCTTCTCTTGTTCTTTTCTCTCTTGGAAAAGACTTGCTAATGCCCTCTACCACTCTCTACCTGCAATTGCCCATGGCCCTCCTTTCAAATAGGCCTAAAAAAGTTTAAATCTACATCAAATTAGACTTAAAAACCTCATCCAACTAGTATTTGACTCCCCTAAAGTTGTCTGCCATCCGATCACCAACAAATATCCGAGATCTCTGCTGCATCATGCTTGGATCAGGTCATAATTGCTAGTGGCCATCGAATCTCGCCCAGTAATCGTGCTGTGCTGTCAGATTGTGCAAAATCACCATGGAATGGCCTTCATCAAACCGGCAGCTTCTTCTATCACTCGATCATGCCAGGGATGCTTAGCAGTTGTCCGATTGTGCAAAAGGGTCAGCCCTCCTTACATTCCGCAATAAAAGATCAAAGGGAAAGAAATCATGGATTGCGCCAAACCCTCCCATGGACCGAGTTGTTGGTCCTTGGTGAGCCGCACACGCATGGGTTGCAGACCTAGGCCACACGCCTGGGCCACATGCAGGCATGCCTGGGTTGCGAGCTAGGCTAGTTGTTGGGCTGGGTTTTGAGACCTTCGGTCTCCCTTTTTTAGTTGGATTTTGGGCCCCCTTTTTTAGTAGTTGTCTAATTATTGGGTGGATTAGGCTCTATTATCCAACAACTCTCTTGCTTACAGACTAAGACATCCAAACATGGATCCATCTAAAATAGAAAAAATAAACTTCTAAAAATAGGTTAGTATTTTATGTGCAACCTCCCTTTAACTAGCTTTGGAGGTCAATTGAGACCATATATAGCCCCAATTTTTCTACAGTGACTACTTTGATTAGCATATCTATCGATTTCTTTGAGTCCTGAATCTTTTTCAGTGATAAACTGTCATCTTCAAGTAATACTCTGATGAAGTGGCATTTCAACTGTGTATGCTTCGTTCTTGCATGGAACATTAGATTCTTTATAAAATGAATAGCACTATGACTGTCATTAAATAGTACACTATAATTTTGCTCTTTACCCTACTCTTTCAGTAAATTTTGTAGCCAAATTATTTCTTTACTAGCTTCTGTGATTATAACGTACTCAACTTTGATGGTAGAAAGAGTCATGATCTTCTGTAGTTATGAAATCTAGCTCGCCATTATCCCATAAATAGTATAAGCATATCCAGTCATGCCCCTCCTGATATCGGCATCACCATCTAAGTCTGCATCCATGAATCCTTGTAAAGTCTTACTGCCCTTCCTGTAGTATAAGCTAACTTCCTCGGTACCTTTCAAGTATCTCAGGATCCCCTTGATAACTTCTCGATGTTGCTTGTCCAGATTAGCCATATACCTTCTCACAACTCCTACTTTATGTGCAATGCCGGGTCTTGTGCAAACTATCACATTTATTAAGCTACCAACCGCTGAAGCATAAGAAACCCTTTCCATTTTCTTTAGTTCATCATCATCCTTGGGTGATTGTTCCTTTGAAAGCTTAAAATGAGCATCCAAAGGTGTCTTCCCAGTCTTAGCATCTATCATGTCGAAGCTGTCTAATACCTTTTCAACATAACTATCTTGAATTAGCTTTAGTGTAGTTGCCATTCTATCTCCTATTCTCAATCTAAATATATGTTTCGCTACACTCATATCCTTCATTGTATATTTTCTTGACAACTCCCTTTTCTATCTTTCAATCTCTCTTTTGTGCAGTCTGGCTATCAGTATGCCATCAACATAGAAGAGTAAGATAATAAAATTATTGTCGAGTACCTTGTGATAAAAGCAACGGTTCTCCTAGTACACTGCAAAACCATTACCAATTATGAATCTATCAAATTTCTTGTACCATAACCCGGGAGCCTATTTCAAATTGTACAAGCTCTTCCTTAGCTTATAACAAGATCTTCCTTACTAGGAACTAGAAAGCCAATAGGCTACTGCATATATATGTCTTCATCTATCTCATCGTATAGGAAGGTAGCAGTAATGTCCAATTGTTCTAAGTATAAGTTCTTTGTAGCTATTATACTTAGAATAACTTTAATGATAAAAAGCTTAACGACAAAGAAAAAAATTTTGTATAGTCGATACCTTCTTTCTATTAAAAGTCTTATACCTCTTACTACCATCATACTTACTTGATATTGTAAACCCACTTATTATATGGAGCCTTCTTTCCTTCTGATAGTGTGTTGAGCTTCCAAGTCTTATTATTTTTCAAGGACTACACCTCGTCCTTCATGCCAGCTCCTCTTAATCAAATCTTTGCTCTTCATAGCTTCTTCATAGCATTCGGGTTTATCGCTGTTGGTCCAAAGGATTTATTTTGATAAATAACAAAATATTTGAATATATAATGTTATTAATGAACTACTTAAGTTAATGTTTTATGAAAAGTTAAGGGTAACCACTATCAATCCAAAACATAAGTTTTTGAATACCAAAAGATGTTGAAAAGCTAGTATGTTTAATGGAGAAACAATGTGTACCAAAAGATGTTGAAAAGCTAGTATGTTTAATGGAGAAACAATGTGTTGGGAATAAAAGTTATAAAACTTTTGAAAAAATCAAGTTTCAGCTACGTATCAAAAGAGTTCCAGCTTGACACTACAGTTTCAGCTGGTACACTGCTAAGCAAACTTGGATAAAATTTGAGTCGACCTGACAAGGGGAGCCAACTACACAGAAAGCTATTTTTTGAAGGCTGTTCTTTGAGCCGACTCAAATGATGCTTGAGCCAACTAAAATGGAACTTGAACCGACTCAACAAAACCGAGTCAACTCAACCATGGACAATAGAAAGCTTATTTTTAGAAAAAGAAGACCGAGCCAACTCAAATAGAATTTGAGCTGACTCGATAATAATCCGAGTCAACTCGAAGACTGCTAACATATATAATGGCTAATTCTGCAAAAAGTAAAGAATGACCCATTCTTGTTTCTAATGGCTATATTTTTTTCTTTAATATCTAGAAACAGCTAGTTTGATCTTGGAAGGCTTCTTAAAAGCTACCAAACTCATTGAAGACATCCAATAACTATCAAATCAAGTTAAAATATTTCAAAGTCATTAAGAACACCAAGAAAAAATAAAAGCCTTGAATTAAGAGCTCGTTTTTCCAATCACCTAAAACAAATCCATCAATCATTGGTTTCTTAGTAAAGGACAAGCATTGAAGCTTCCAAAGATTTTTTATATCTCCTTCTAGTATGCATAAGTTTTTTTATTGCTCCTTTTAAGGAGTTTTATGTACTCTCATTATTCCTTCTTTATTTTTATTGTTGCCTACTTGAGTTAGGACTGAAGTTAGGTGTTCTTTGAGCCAAGGTTTGGCTTGTAAAGATTTTAGATTATGAGCCTTGAAAATAATCTATAAAGATTTTGGTTTGTGAGCCTAAGAAAACAAACCGGTTGTAATCTTTGAAGAAGATTATAGTAAAAATTTCCAAGATGAGACTTGAAAAGTGAATGTAAGTACTTGGTGCACTAAATCATTATAAAAATTTGCTTGTGTTTGTGATTGCTTCCTTGCATATCTCCTTTACTTTCAGTATTTAACTTCCTGCACTTAGATTATGTTCTCTTATACTTTACTAGCAGCAAATAATTAAGTTTAAATTTTTAAAACCTAATTCACCCATCTCTTGGATTGTCTAGCTAGGCAAAATGTGGTATCAAAGCTTGGTACACAGTTACATTTGATTAAATGATCAAGAGTAAGATCAAATGGCAATCCAACCAACTATGCCTCTTGTCAAAGGGCAATTCTCAAATAGATCTCCATTATTCATTGGCATAAATTACACTTATTAGAAAACATGAATACGTATCTATGTTCAAGTTATTGATTATCAACTTTAAAGAGTGATGATCAAAGGCCCACACACACCCACCACTAAAGTAGATGGAGTAGAGGTTTCCAAACCTAAAGAGAAATGGTATGAACATGATATAATGATGGCAGAATTTAATGGTAAGGCTATGAATATACTTATTTATACTTAAGATGCTACTGAATTTAATAGAGTCTCTACATGTAGCTCCGCTAAGAAGAATTGGGATAAGCCAAAGGTTATCCATGAGGGTATCAATCAAGTTAAGCATACCAAAGTAAATATGTTTGTTTATAAGTATGAAATGTGTAGATAGTACCAAATAAAACCATTACTTGTATGTATACTCAATTTACTGATATTATTTATGGTTTGAGAAGTTTAGGCAAGACTTACTTTACTAGTAATCTTCTGCAAAAAATTCTAAGTCTCTACCAAAATCTTGGAATCTAAAGGTGGCTGCCATACAAGAAGCAATGGACCTTGACAAGCTCCCACTTGACCAACTCATTGGATCACTCATGAGTTAACAATAAAGTAAAAAGACGAGGTAGAGTCCAAGAGAAAGAAGACCATCATCTTAAAGTCAACTACAAATAAAGAAAGGAAAAAAAAGAGTGATGAGTCGGAAGAAGAGGAAGATGATGAGCTGGCCATAATAGCAAAAAGGTATAGAAGATTCAGGAGAAAGAAGAAACCTAGCTTCAAGAAGAAGATCTACAAGGGTGAAGCTAGAAAAGACAAGGAAAAAGAAAAAGAAAGGGAGTAGCCAATATGCTTTGAGTGTAAGAAGCTTGGCCACTTCAAGATGGATTGTACTCAACTTAAGAAGATCAAGAAATATAAGAAGAAAGCTCTTATGGCTACTTGGAGTAATAGTGAAGATTCAAGCTTTGAGGAAGAAAAAATTAAAGAAGTTGCCAATCTTTATATTATAGCACAAAAAAGTAAGGTAAATTTTGAATATTTCTTAGATTACGATGAATTACAAATTGTATTTAATGATTTTCTTACTGATTTTAAGAAATTAAGAAAGATAAATAAGAAATTAAAGAAACAAAATACTAATATGGCTAAAGAAAAGAATATATTATGAAAGATAAAAAGAATGCTTTACAAGAATCTTCAAAAGAAAAAGAAAACGTGTTGAAAGATAAAGAAATTGAAATACAAATATTGACAAAAGAAAAGGATAGTATTTTAAAGGAGAAAGAAAGCATAGACAGATAAGAAATTAAAGAAACAAAATACTAATATGGCTAAAGAAAAGAATAAATTATGAAAGATAAAAAGAATGCTTTACAAGAATCTTCAAAAGAAAAAGAAAATGTGTTGAAAGATTAAGAAATTGAATTACAAATATTGACAAATGAAAAGGATAGTATTTTAAAGGAGAAAGAAAGCATTTTGCAAGAAAACCAAAATTTGCGAAAGGAATTGTAAAAGTTAAAATTATTTGTTGAAAAATTTACTTTTAGCTCACAAAAATTATAAATAATTTTAAATGATCAAAAGAGTCATTTATAACATAGCTAATTTAGATTAGAACATCTAAAATAAATAGGAATAATAAAAAAAAACTGAAAAATCTTTATTAGTTCTACATCTATATGTCATTGTTATGGCAAACAGAGATGGACCACACCAACTTTTCTTGGAGGGGCCAAGAAAATAAAAAATTAAAAAAATATTAATTTAGGGAGGCCAAATACATATATTTTTCGAGTTATATTTAATATTTCAATTTTTTTAAAAAATTAAATACATAAATATATATATTTAAAATTATATATATAATTTTAATTTATGAAAAAATAAAAAAATTAGGGGGGCCAAGGCCCTCCTGCCCCATGACGATCCACCCCTGGTGGCAAAGTAGGACATAAGACATATATATATATATATATATGTAACTTTAGAAAAATAAATGAAAAAATGATTAAAAACATATGGATTCCAAAATGAACCAATAAGACTACTCCCAGATGATTCAAAATGACTTGGATACCTAAATTAAAAACTTAATATTCTTTTATAGATGTATTTTGCAATCCAAGAAAAAAAGAAGACATCTTGATAGTAGGTGCTTAAGATACATGATGGTGACAAGGCTCAATTTATTACTTTGGAAGCCAAAGAGGAAGGCATGATAAAATTTGGAGATAATGAAAAAGGGCACATTTATGGAATTGATAAAATATGCATAGCCCCTTATTTATTGAAAATATATTATATGTTGATGGTTTAAAGCATAACTTATCTAGTATAAGTCAATTAAGTGATAGACGTTGTAGAGTAGTTTTTGAATCATCTAAATATTTTATATATAGTCCAATAAAAGATAATATAGTATTCATTGAAAATAGGCATGGTAATATCTATATAGTAGATTTGGATGATATATCTCTAAAGAATGGCCAATGCTTAGTTGCATGTCAATTTGAAAAATAATCTAAGAATTATTTTAAATCGAAAGGCATGGTTTCAACTAATAGGTCTTTAAAACTTATTTATATAGATTTGTTTGGATCCACTAGAATTACTACTCTTGGTAGCAAGTATTATGGACTTATTTTCGCAGATGATTTTTCAAAGTTTACTTGGATTTTCTTTCTTATACAAAAAGATGAATTCTTTTTTGTATTTACAAAGTGCTATAGAAAAGTTTCAAATAAAAAAATAATTATCTAAATTTGAAAGGATCATGGAATCAAGTTTGAAAACCAATATTTTAAAAATTTTTGTAATGAAAAAGATATTGAATATAACTTTTCAACACCTAGAATATCTTAACAAAATGGACTAATAGAAAGAAAAAAATGAACTTTACAAAAAATGATATGCACCATATTATATGAAGGCGACCTTCCTAGATATTTTTAGATGGAAATAATAAATACAGTATGTTGTATTTTAAATCGTAATTTAATTAGATTGATTTTAAAGAAAACATCATATGAGCTTTGGAAAAACAAGAAATCCAATATTAACTATTTTCATGTTTTTGGATATAAATATTTTTTATTGAATAATGGTAAAGAAAACTTATAAATATTTGATGCTAAGTCAGATAAGGAAATTTTTCTACGTTACTCCTCATCTACCAAGGCATATAGAGTTTTTAACAAAATAATATTTATTGTTGAAGAATCAATACATGTTATTTTTAGTAAAACTAATGCAAATCCTTCGAGAAAGAAAAATTTCTTATATGATGATGCAGATATTCTAAACAAGAAGATGGAGGACCTCACGTTGAAGGAATCATCCCATAAAGATAAAAATGAAGAGCCAAAGAAAGAGGATGATAAAGTGGAGCCAACTCAAAAGCAAGGTGACTTATCCAAGAAATGGAGGCCTGCTTATGGACATCCAAAGGATTTAATTATTAGTGATCTATTTCAAGGGATAAGAACTTGATCATCTTTAAGAGATCCTTACAATTATTTAACTTTTGTTTCACAAATAGAACATAAGATAATTGAAGAAATTGAAAAAGATAGTGAATAGATTAATGGTATGTAACATAAACTTAATCAATTTGAAAAAAACTTAACCAATTTGAAAAGATCATAGATCAATGCTGAGGCTACTAGAGAGGAAGTTCCACCACCTCCCACCAGACCTTCCATGCCATCTACATAGGTTCCATCTTCTCCACCTCCACAAGTCGAGAGGATGGCAAGCAGAGTTGTCACCATGAATAGGTGGATCAATTTTGGTTTCTTTGATGAGAATGTATGTCTTTGGTGAGTGGATTAGAAGACAAGGATGGGAGGAGTTCTGCAAAACTAACATTCTAACCTACCCTAGATTTATGAGGGAGTTCTATGGAAATTTGGATATATAGGATTTTTAGTGGCATCATATCTATAGTTAAGGGAGTTGAAATTTTCTTAAGCGACACTATCTTGGGATAGATACTCGGCATTCCTTCAAAGGATATAGTCGTCGATAGAGTGGCTGATACGAGAGTGGGACTCAGATGTGTGCTAGATAGGATGGATGTGGAAGGGATTGGAAAGCTTAAGTCCAATACCTTATCCATTGATTTAAGAGTTCTACATCATATTATAGGTAGGATCTTTATACCTAAGACTGGGAGATTTGACTTTATATCTAAGAGAGAGCTGGCTATGATGTACCATCTGATGCAAACCATCAAACCATCCCAATTAATCTCCCGAGAATGATGTTAGTCTAGATGAGGAAAGCAACAGAGAAGGTAAAGTTCTGCTTACCCTATGGTATGCTCCTGACGTGCATCTTTGAGGAATTTAGAGTATCCTTTGAGGAGGTCCTCAAAGAAACTCTAAAGCCACGATGAGTAATATGACCGAACCTTTCATCGAATGGGATACCGAAGGGGAACAGTAGGAGGATACCAGATGAGACAAGTGTCTAGTCTAGAGCTACAAGAGGGACCAAATTCTCCAGTACATAGGGCCGAGCCATCTTCACCATCTAGAGTACCAGAGGCTGCACTGGACCTTTAGATATTTCACTTCCTTCACCAAGGACTCCTGGCACCTCTCACCCACAGACCAAAGTTGATGATCTTTTGAAATAGAGGATAGCCAAGCTTGTGAGCAGTACTATTAGAGCAGAGTTCTAGATTTTATCAGTGAGAGTCAACAGGCTAACAATTGAGATCACTGACATTTGATGATTCATTGAGCAGCTTCTCATAGACTCTTCTATATCAAATATTTCTGATAAGCTATCAAAGAGACTGGATGATAGACTTGCTGATATTTGGACTATTATTGACAGGCTTAGGATGTCAAAGTTAGTGAACATTAGCAATGTATCCATATGGTTGCTAAACTTTTTGAGGTAGTCTTTGCACAGGCAGCAGTAGCAACTCCACCATCTCCTCCTATTTCTTCTTCTATGATTTAGATGTCGAGCCATCCTCCTCCTCAGCACTCTCCTCCTAAAGCATCTTAGACTGCACCCACTCAGCCTGGACCATCTACTAGGACTATCACCAGGATCTATAGGAGGTAGTAACAGCCCTGTAGATCTTCTAGGAGGCCACCACCACCATTTACTGGACTAGCCATTAGGATTTGGAGCCAAACAACTGACTCTACAACTTAGAAGTTTTTAGCTATGTTATAAGCCACTTTATATGCATTAGGACTTATAGTTCGATGATACATGTATCAGACTTTTCTTATGTTTCAGCTCTTGGATGATGGTATTGAGGTATACTATTTTGTATGCATCATTTTTTGTATGGGGTATACCCCTTTTTTTGACAAACTTATATATTTATGCTATAGATAACTTATATGACTTATATGTTTGATTGCATCTTATATATAGATAACATTTATGTTTCAATTTTCCCAATGCTATCTAATTGCACTAACTATTTTTCTTAGGGGGAGCTATATCCTTGATACCCTTTTGATTGTTGATGACAAAAAGGGAAAGTAATAAAAGAAAATAAGATTTATGAAACAAGGAAAGCAAAATGACATGCTCTGATATTTAAATGAGAAAAATGTTATGATGCTCTTATATTTAAATGTAATGACATGAAAATATGAAGAAAAGGCAATTTGTTAAAAATCTCTTGCAAATTTCTACTTTGATACTTATACCTTACTATTTCTGATACTATATCTTAATATTTTTGAAATTGCTCTGACATTTACACTTATGCTTCGATACTTTCATTTATTTTTAAAATATTCTGATACTCTCAAAATCCTTCTTGATACTCTTACTAAAATCTTTTATTTTGCTTCGATACTTCCATTTATAATCTTCAAAAGATTGCTCTGACACTTTCAAGATTGATATATCACTTTGATATTTTGAAACTATCTTTTATCTTACTCTAATACAATCATACTTTTGAAATCTAATATACTATATCACTCTGAAACTATCCTAATGTTCTAATACTTTACTTTGAAATGGTATTTGATACTCTTTGAGATATTAGTATTGATCAAATAAACACAAAAGCATGTACTAATACTTAAATTGTCTGCTTTGATACTCCTTGCATGCTCTAGTACTTAATTCATGGCTCATATAATATATGCTCTGATTCTTGATACAAAATTTATATGCTCAGATACTTAATTCATATACTCTAATCCATAATATAAATGATTTGCTCTAATATGATATTCTTACTACAATCTAAATACTCAGATACCCAATTTTTAAAAAGCTTGTTGTGATAATGTTAAAACAGTCTAAACTTGCTTTGATAATCATTAAAAAGTATTATGTTTGTTTTTGATATTATTTTCTTATATACTCAATATTTTATCGTCATTATCATCAAAAAGAAAAAGATAGTTGGTCCCAAGGATTGATTTTGATGAATAACAAAATATTTGAGTATATAATGTTACTAATTAAGTTAATATTTCATGAAAAGTTAAGAATAATCGCTATCAATCCGAAACATAAGTTTTTGAATGCCAAAAGATATTAAAAAGTTAATATATTGCATGAAGAAACAGTGTATTGAGAGTAAGAGTCATAAAACTTTTGAAAAAATCAAGTTTCAACTGCATATTAAAAGAGTTTCAACTTGGCATTATAGTTTTAGCCGACACGTTGCCAAGTGACTCGGATAAAATTTAAATTGACTCGACAGGGAGAGCTAACTATAAAGAAAACTATTTTTTGAATGATATTCTTTGAGTTGACTCAAATGATGCTTGAACTAACTCAAATAGAACATGAGCCAACTCGACATAACTGAGTCGACTCAACAGTAGACAACAGAAAACTTGTTTTTGAAAAAAGAATACTGAGCCAACTCAATAAAGGACCGGGCCAACTCAAATAGATTTGAGCTGACTTGATAGTAATCCAAGTCGACTCAAAGACTGCTGACATGTATAATGACTAGTTTTGTAGAAAGTTCAAATGATCCAATCTTGTTCCTAACAGCTATATTTTCTTTTCCGACAACTATAAACATCTAGTTTGATCTTGAAAGGCTTCTTCAAGACTATCAAACTCATTGAAGATACCTAACAACTATCAAATCAAGTGAGAATATTTCAAAATTATCAAGAACACAAAAAAAAGCTAAAAGTCTTGAATTGAGAGCTCATACTTCTAACCACCTGAAGTAAATCTATCAATTATTGGCTTTTCATTAAGGAAACAAGTATTGAAACTTCCGAAGATTACTTATATCTCCTTTTAATATATGTAAATTATTTTCTTGCTCCTTTTAAGGTTTTTGTGCTCTCATTATTCCTTCTTTACTTTTATTGTTGCCTATTTCAATTGAGACTTAAGTGAATTCTTTGAGCCAGGGTTGGGCTTGCAAAGGTTTTAAATTGTGAGCCTTGAAAATAATCTATAAGGATTTTGGTACGTGAGCCCAGAAAAATAAACCGACTATAATTTTTGAAGAAAATTATAGCAAAAATTCTCAAGATGAGGCTTGAAAAGTGGATATAGGTACTGGAGTACCGAACTACTATAAAAATTTGCTTATGTTTGTAATTGCTTCTTTGCCTATCTACTCTATTTTCAGTATTTAACTTTCAACACTCATATTCTGCTCACTTGTACTTCACTAGCAGTACATAATTAAGTTTAAATTTTTGAAAAATTCAATTCATCCCTCTCTTGGATTATATAGCTGGGCAACAACCACCATTTATCAACAATAGATAATAAAAAGAAGATGAATACCTTTTTGGTGGTTTCGAGATTCTTGCAAATCTCCTTAGCTGAGGTGTATCTGGCTTTGATTTAGGTTCTTTTGGTCTCTCGGCAATATCATCATCTATGATTTTTTCCAACTCGACCTACTCATTATATTTAACTAGCTTTACTGCAATGTTAGGATCATCCTTGTCCTTGTAAGGCTTCTTTCATTGAAGATCATGTCCTTTCTCTTGATGTTTTCTTGTCCTGCTTGCTCCAGAACTTATAGCCAAATTCATCAGCGCCATATCCAATAGAAAAGCACTTCTTTTATTTCGCATCAAGTTTGTCTCTTTTTTCATATTGATATGCACATAAAAGATAGTTGAAACCTTTAGATGAGATATATTAATAGGCTTCTTTGTCCACTCTTCTTCTGATAGCTTACAATCAAAAGGGACTGAGGGACTTTTATTGATCAAGTAGGCAACAGTACTAATTGCCTCAGCCCAGAACATCTTAGGCAAACTAGCATGAATCCTCATGCTCCTGGCTCTCTTGTTCAAGGTTCGATTCATGTACTTAACAATCCCATTCTGTTATGGCATGCTTGGGATGGTCTTCTCTATCTTAATTCCACTTGCATTGCAAAACTCCTTGAACTTAGTATTTTTATATTTGCCTCCATTGTTTGATCTCAAGATACTTGATTTTCTTGCCAGACTTGTTTTCCACAAGACTTTTCCATTTTTTGAAAATAAAAAATATCAGATTTATTCTTCAGAAAATAAACCCATACCTTTCAAATGAAGTTGTCGAAAAATGTCACATAGTAGTGTAAGCCTCTAAGGGATGCAACCGGAGAGGGACCCAATACATCAATATGTACAAGCTTCAGCTTCCTTAATTTTGGTGTTCTGCGAATCTTGGAGAAATTAACCTTCTTTTGCTTTTTAAGAATATAATCCTTGCATAAATCAACATCAGTAGACTTTAAACCTACCAGCTTGCCCTTCTTCAATAGTACCTATATACATTTCTTGCTCATGTGACACAATCTATAATGCTATAACTTTGAATCTATCTATGCCAGTGCCACTAAATCTCTAGTATTACTAGTCATATAGAGAGTACCCAACTTGCTTCCTCATGCTATCATCATAGCACCTTTGTTGATCTTCTAAGAGCCACCAATGAAATTTGTGATGTATCCCTCTATATCTAACTACCCAAATAAAATCAAATTCCTCTTTAAACCTGGGACATATATGATATTCTTGAGCTTCCATACCAACTAGTTTGGCATCTTTATATGCACATCTCCTTTCCCTACAATATTCAACAGCTCATCTTTAGCGAGATAAACCTTTCTAAAATCTCTGGCAGTATAATTCAGCATACACTCTTTCTATGAGGTGGAATGAAACGAAACTTCAGAATCTAGGATCCATGACTCCATCGAACTATCCATGATGAGGACTAAGGCATTAGTAGTTGCCTCTATTGCTACATTGATGGATTCTTCATTCTGTCCTTTATTCTTCTTTCTTATCCAGTAGTTCTTCTTGGCATGTCTTTTCTTGTTGCAATACAAACAGACATCACCCTTTGGGCTTGATTGTCTCTGCTATTTAGATTTGGATATCCTATAGCCTTGGTTGCATTGTGTAGTTCTTCTTCTACTTTCTTGAGTAATCAAGGTAGAACTGGAGTTCCCTTTGGATTCTTTCCTCTGATATCTTAGTTAAGAATCATATTTCGAATTTTTTTGAATCTCAACTTACTTAAGCTGCAAAAACTACTCATCGTTGTCATAATAGCACCCTAACTCTCGGGCAAAGAATATAGTAGAATTAACGCACTAACTTTATCTTCAAAGCTAATACCAATAAAGCTCAATTGACTAGTAATTAGATTAAATTCATTGATGTGATCAGTAATAGATGCACCTTTGCTTATCTTAAGATTGAATAGACAATGCATAAAATATACCTTGTTGGAGGCCAAAGACTTCTCATACATATTAAATAGAGCCTTCATCAAATTAGCATCATCTTCTCCTCCAGCAAGTTGAACATGACATTTCTGGTCAACATCAAATGAATTTCTTCCAAAGCCTGGCAATCCAACAACTCCCAATCGACTTGTGACATCTCGACAGGCTTCTTTCCTTGTATAATAAATGAAGCTTCTTTTGATATAGATAATCCATGATCTGTATTTTGTAGAATCTGAAGTCCTTCCTATCAAACTTATCGATCTTAAGTTTTCCTTCATCTCCGACCATCGCTCCCACCATTTTCCTTGAACCTAGAGCTTTGATGCCAGTTACTAGGAAGTGGTATAGAGTGGATTACGGAAGTCACATGAGAAGAGAAGGAAAGTCTAAAAGATAAAATACTAGCACACAAAACACAGGGGATCTACATGGTTTAGAATTTCTTGATCTTATATCCATGACTACATAAAATATTTCTTGCACTATAAAAAAAAAAAACATGAAGTTTACAATAGATGAGAACAAAGAAAAAACCTCTTTTTTTCCTTCTATTATCCCTATAGGAAGAAGATTCCCCTCCTAAAGATACTTTTAAAGCTTGGAAATGTACAAGAACACAAGCCCTCTCTCTCTTTCTCTCTTCCTCTCTTCTTCTCTCTTGGAAAAGGCATGCTACTGCCCTTTGCCACTCTCTGCTTGTGGTTGTTCGTGGCCTCCATTCAAACAGGCCTCAACAAACTCAAGTCCACATCAAATTAGACTTCAAAACCTCATCCAATTAGTGTTTGACCCACCTGAAGCCATCTAGCCATCCGATCGCCGACAAATGCATGAGATCTTTGCTGCATTTGCTTGGATCAGGTTGGAACCGCCCGTGGCCGTCACATCTCACCTAGCAATCGTGCTAGGCCATTGGATTGTGCAAAATCTCCATGGAATAGCCTTCATCAAACCAATAGCTTCCTCTACCATTGGATCGTGCCAGAGATGCTCAGCAGCCATTTAATCATACAAAGGGTTAGCCCTCCTTATACACTGCAATAAAAGACTGAAACGAAAGAAATCATGGACCACACCAAACCCTCCCATGGATCGAGTGATCGGTCTATGGTGAGCCGCGCGTGCCTGGGCTATGGGCTGGGTTTTAAAGCCTTCAAATTTCTCTTTTTTAGCTAGATTTTGAGCCCCTTTTGGGTCATGATTTTATCAGGTTATTGAATGAATTAGGTTCGAGGGCCCAACAAGGCCACCCAGTCATCTCAAGTCATTTCTAGAAAATAACTTTTACGATCAGTATCAATTCATGCTTCCGCACAGATCAACGACGAAAGACAAAAGAAATCAAACTATTATTGCTTTCCAAGCACATATAAATTACTGGTTGGAACACGTACAAACGGGATAGCATCAGATGTACAAAGGATTGTGCGACATTTTACCAACATGCAGACTGCACTTTTCACAAATTTAGGACCCAAACGTTGAAGAAACAAGTAGAACAAACAACTTTTCATGAGAACGGGACTATTGGTTCCATGTAGAAGGATAACAAATAAGGAATAGCATGAGTGACAGAACCAACATTCTTGAATATAAGCTCAACAGCAACAGCCACCAGCTTGAGAGGAGGAGACGTCCCTTCCTCCTCCTCAACCTGGGATTTCCCCGTACCCAACTTCGATTCCATAAGGCGGCAAAAGTCGCAACACAGTTTATACGATAGGAAAAAAAAAAAAAAAAACAGAAGCAACATTGGGTTTTGCTACGATGTTCCAAAGGTTATTTTAGCATTTTTACTATTTACTTATTTTTAACTATTGGATTAAAAATGAACTGTTTGGATTTCAACATTTTGAAAGTTGACATACATGGCTGGTATGGAAAATATTTTAAAATTAAGGATTGTTTCAAATGGATGGGTTGATTTTTTTAAAAAATCAAAGGGTGTCTTCATCATGGGCAGTGATTAAATTAAGGGGGGCTGCAACCCTCGCGGAGGAGGAAGGGTTACGGAGGAGCCATGGATGGGGTGGGGTGGTGCAAAGGAGCCACAAGAGGGAGGAGCAGGCAGCACGGAGCAATGGCCCAAGTGCCATGGGGAGGGGGGTGGGCCGACGGGTCACGGGTGCCATGGAGAAGGGGGTGTTTGGAGCGGCATGAGGAACCACAAGCGACGGGGCAGGGGCGCGGAAGATCTACGAGGGGGGAGGGGGGAAGTAATGGGAAGGCGAGTGGCAAGGAGATGGAAGGTAGGTGAAGGAGAAGACAAGGGAGCCATGCAGCAGGAAGACGGGTGATGAGAGACGGTGAGCGGCGTGCAACTACGGGAGACGGGCAGTTGGGAGATGGGTGACGTGTGTGCATCACCGATAGTAATGGGTTCATTGATAGTTGGGTGGTCGGTGCCCTCCTTCAAAAGGGTTCTGTCATCACTGCCACCATCAAGCCCAACAATAACGCTGCCCACCTCCATTTCCTTCCCGACAGTGGCGACACCTCGCACCTCCTTCACGGGGCCAACCTTCTTGACGACTCCGTCCTCGTCGCCGCCAGGCCGCCATTGCTAGCTACACGAGTATCTTCCATGTGACACGTTATATCCTCGAGGACTCGACGAATCCTCGATGAGAGCTCGATTATGTCAGTGCCATTTTGTTATTTTACTTGGCATGGCCTCTGGCACAGTCATGTGCATATTTTATGAATGGATGTCAAAAATAATTGTTGCTAGGATATATATATATTTTTATTTTGACTAGTTTTCAAAGTTTTACTTTGTATCGAGCTTCCAACGACGAACCAAAAAAAATGCAATCTTGCTTGATACCTTGGAACCCCCGAGATGGGATTTCGATGGATGCCCTGCATGTATAATATTGAAAGGATGGGCAAGAACAATCTAGTGGACCAACTTCCTTGTGGGTTCTTGTGGTGTCCATTGTTGCCTCCTGAGCCCTTAGAATAAGTGTAGTGGTTATTACATTTGCTTGTAATTTTTTCATTTTATTATCGAAAGTATTATTTTTGTCATTACACATTTGAGTGTATTGCCTTTACCATTTTCTTGTGCCTTTTGTGTGTTTGCCTTGTTTGCAGCATTGGTTTTTCGTTGCTAGTATGTATTGGATGGCTCCTTTGTGCAGGTGATATTGGAGTGTTGCATAGGTTTGGTCTAGCAAAAGACTAGTCCCGTGACAAGTGATATCAAAGCAGGCATGACTATGAATGTTGGTGCAATACTGTTAGGTTGCAAGAATAATAGAGAGACAAGTGGAATGGTGCATGGGAGACAATGGTTGTCACATCAATCAAGTAGAAGTACAAGCTTATAAAGCCACAAGGAGCGAATCTCAGCAATAGAGAAGCAGTTGTTCCAAATGGATGAGAGCATTGCACATTTGTTCTCGATGGTGGATCATGTTGCAAACTTGAAGTTGAGTTAGAAGCAGCTCATGGAGACAGTGGACAATCTCAATGACAATACTCAAGAGTTTATCAAGCTCTTGCAGGAGCAATTAAATGATTTGGCCATCGGGGTTGTAATGCTGACTCGGGCAGTTGGTACCATGCCGACCCCAAGTATTGGAGAAGGCGGGGTAGGCCAGATGAGAGCATCATAGCCTTAAAGCTACAATGGAGCTCGTGATGCAAAGGAGTGGAGAACTTATTCGACATCGAGCAATACTTTCAGGTGGTATAGCATGACTCAAAGGATACAAAGGTCATCTTGGCTACCATGTACTTGACTGGGAATGCCAAATTATGGTGGCAAACTAGGTATGAAGACATTTAGGCAGGTCGTTGCATCATTGCCAGTTGGGAGGACTTCAAAAGGGAGATTAAAGCCCAATTTTTGCCGAAGAATGTGGAGTTCATTGCTCGGTGAAACTTAAGGCATCTTCGGAACACTGGGACTATTCGAGAATATGTAAAACAATTCTTAGCACTAACATTGGACATTAGGGATATGTCCAAGAACGATAAGCTATTCTACTTTTTGGAGGGCTTGAAGCCATGGGCCTAGTAGGAGTTGTAGCGGAGAAGTGTCACAAACTTGGCATCTGCTCAAGCTGTAGCTAAGTGCTTGGCAGACTATCTCCCCTCTAACCACCAGAAGAGGAAGCCCATTCCAAATACTTCCAAGTATCAAAAGCTGTCAAAAGGAAAGAGTGTGGTGAATAAGAAGAAGAAAGACTCTAAAACTAAGGGCCCAGAGCTATCAAGGACCCCCAAAGTTTGGGTGCTTTCTATATGGAGGGCCATACATGGTGAAGAACTATCCCTAGAAACAATCTATGAATGCCTTGTAAGCTAGTATGCAACGGAGCCCAACTAACAAAGAAGACCGTAGTAGCAATGATGAGCAGATTGAGGGTCCTCGCATGGGTGCCCTCAAGTTGCTCAATGACATCAAGGATCAAGTGGAGGAGCAATCCAAGCCATCCAAGTAGCAGCAGCCAAAGCAACAGCAACAACGACCGAAGCCACATCAAACTCACCAACATGCTAGTCAGTGAACCAATGAACTCATGTATATGCAAGTAAAGCTCGACGGTCGTGCAACCCAAGCGATGGTGGACACGAGGACGATCTACAACTTTGTTGCTGATCATGAAGCTACCTGCCTTGGCTTGAAGTTGGAAGGAGATTCTAGTAAAAGTGAATTCGGAAGCTCGACCCATTGCTAGACTTGCAAATGAGGTGCCAATGCAAGTCGGAACTTGGTGTGGGAAAGCCAATTTCATTGCATACCACTGGATGATTTCCCGATGATTTTGGATACGGAGTTTCTTCAAGCAACTAGGATGATTCCTATGTCATTCCTAGATGCATTGTGCATAATAAGGGATGAGTCCCCTTCTGTTGTTCCAATTACTCGACAAACTCCGAAAGGGATGCAACAAATCTCTTCTCTTCAACTGAAGAGAAGGAATGAAGAGGGAGAATTAACCTGTGTGGCTTCTATGAAGCTAGAATCAGGAGCCCAGGGCATAGGTCCCTTGCCTCCTAGGGTGCTTAAAGTTTTGCAGGAGTTTGAAGATGTGATGTCTCCTAAGTTGTCGAAGACTTTGCCACCTTGATGGGTGGTGGATCACAAAATCAAGCTAGAGGCAAGTGCAAAGCCTCCTGCTCATCTGCCTTATCGCATGGCTCCACCGAAGCTTGCAGAACTCCAAAAATAACTTGATAAACTACTGAAGGGAGGGCTCATTCATAGCTCAAAGGTCCTCTTTGGAGCCCCAGTACTCTTCTAAAAGAAATATAATGGGAGTCTTCGATTATATGTTGATTATCAAGCCTTGAATAAGGTAACTGTGAAGAACAAATACCCAATTCCGCTAATTGTAGACTTATTTGATCAGCTGGGTAGAGCAAGATATTTCTCTAAGTTGGATCTAATATTTGGATATTAGCAAGTCTGCGGAGGGGTATGAAGGCAAGACTACTTGTGTGACAAGGTATTGGGCATTTGAATTTCTGGTGTTGCCTTTCGGATGACCAATGCCCCAGCCATGTTTTACACATTGATAAACCAATTATTCCATGATTCTCTCGACAAATTCATGGTGGTGTACCTAGATATTATCGTGTATAGTCAAACACTGGAGGAATATGCGGAGTACTTGCAAATCATCCAAGTTCTACGAGAGAACTCTCTTTATGTGAAGAAGGAGAAGTATTACTTTGCCTAGGAAGAGATTTTGTTCTTGGGCCAGCATGACCCAAATGGATCAAGAGATCCAAGCTATCCAAGAGTGGCAGGCCCCTACAAAGTGACGGAGTTGCGATCTTTCTTGGGGCTTGTCAACTACTTTAGGTGGTTTATTGTGGGTTACTCCCATCAAGCTGTACCACTGACTAAATGATTACAGAAGGATCAATTACGGGATTGGTCACCAAGGTGTCAAGAAGCTTTCGAAGATTTGAAAGTTGCAATCATGGAGGAGCCATATTGTGGTTTATGGCCACAGTTTGCCCTTTGAAGTCCACATTGATACCTCGGACTTTGCTATTGAAGGGGTTCTAGTTTAGAAGGGCCATTTAGTGGCATTTAAAAGTCAAAAGCTAAATGATACGAAGAGGTGATATGCTGTTCATGAGAAGGAGATGATAGTGGTGGTTCACTGTCTAAGGGCATAGAGGCACTATCTTCTTGGATCACGATATGTGGTGCGGACTGATAATATGGCCCTTAGCTACTTCCAAATATAGAAGAAGCTATCCCCAAAACAAGCTCGTTGGCAAAACTTCCTAGCAAAGTTTGATATGATCCTGGAATATAAGCTAGGACGTATGAACTATGTAGCTAATGCCTTGAGCCGCAAGGCCACACTCGTCGCTCTAAAGGTGGAGAAGCAAGGGCGAGTAGCCAAGTTCAGGTAACTCTTCTAACAAAGATTTGAGATAGATTATTGAACGATTCCATAGCCATTACCTTGAAACAGCTCATCAATGAAGAGAAGGCACAGCGATTCTGATATGAAGATGGGCTTATTTAACAAAAGGGTGTCGAGTGTATATACCCTGGATGGATAACCTTAGAAGAGAACTATTATGGGAATGCCATGATACTCTTTGGATTGGTTCTCCAGGAATGTACCAAACTCTTGCCCTCTTGAAGAGGGCATACCACTGCCCAAAGATAGGAGATGTAGAAGAGTATGTCTGAACATGTCTCATTTGCCAACAGGACAAGGTGGAATGGAGCAAGCTTGGTGGCCTTCTTAAACCCTTGCTTGTGCCAGAGTGGTATTGGGAGAGCATCCTTATGGACTTCATCTCGAGTCTGCCAAAAGTGAGGGAGTATGGGTCAATCCTAATGGTGGTAGATCGGTTCTCGAAGCATGGCATCTTCATCCCAGTACCCATGCATTGTTCCACGAAGGAGGCGGTTTGACTCTTCTTAAAGCATGTGGTGAAGTATCGGGGCATCCCTTAGAACATTATCAGTGATAGAACTCCAGGTTCTTAAGGCATTTTTGGACTGGGCTTTTCAAGCTATTGGGGTCCAAATTATATTTCTCCACTAGTCTCCATCCCTAAACTAATGGCCAGACAAAAAGAATAAATGCTCTCCTTGAGCAATCTTGTGGCACTTTGTAAGTGCCAACCGGGTAAAACTGCTTGACATAGCCCAATTCTCCTATAACCTATAGCAGAGCTCTGCATCAAGAGCCCTTTCGAGTTCATCACTAGATAGCAACCCTTCACTCTGCATACAGTAGTTATGGGGTACACAGGAAATACTCCATCAACTTATCATCTGGCCAAGGAATGGCATCGCAATGCTGAGATTGCACGGGCATACCTGGAGAAGGCTTCCAAAAAGATGAAAAAGTGGGCAGATAAGAAGAGGAGACTTCTAGACTTCAAGAAAAGCGACATAGTATTGGTCAAGCTCCAACCGACCCAACTTCAATTCTTTTGCAAAGTGCATAAAGAACTGGTTCGCAAGTATGAGGATCCTTTTTCTATCCTTAAAACAGTAGAAAAGGTATCCTATCAGGTATAACTTCCAATCTAGCTCAAGGTACATCCAGTGTTCCATGGAAGCTACATCAGACCATACCATGTCAACCAGGAGGATCCCATGAGGAACACGTCAAACTGTCCGACTTCTACTACTGCCTTCTTGGAGAGATGGGTTGATAATATTTTGACGAATAGAATCCATGTTCTACCTAATGGTGCAAAAATGATTGAGCACTTGATGCAATAAAAAGGACTTCCCAAGTTAGAAGCAAGCTAGGAACCAAAGGACTCATTATGGCATGAGGAGGATTGGGTTGAAGCATACAAGCAAAGCACATTGATGAGGACATTGACCTGATCAAGTGAAGAAGTCTGTCATGGCTATTTTGCCTAGTATTTTGCTTGACCATGATCTCTAACATAGTCATGTATATACTTTGTAAATAGATGTCATGAACAATTACCACTAATTTTTGAGATTTTTCCTTGTATCAGGGCTTCAATGATGAACCAGAAAAATACAACCTTGCTTAATACCTTCTCAATACCTTAGAACTCTCGAAATGAGATTTGGATGGATGCCTCGCATCTATAGTATTGGAAGGGTGAGCAAGAACAATCTAGTGGACTGATTTCTTTGTGAATTTTTGTAGTGTCCATTATTACCTCCTCTACCTCCTGAACTTTAAGATAGGTTTAGCGATGATTGCATTTGTTTGTAATATTTCCATTTCATTAATGAAAGTACACATTTGAGTGTGTTGCCTAATTATTTTCTTGTGCATTTGTGTATTTGCCTTATTTGCGGCATTGATTTTTCATTACTAGCATGCATTGGTTGGCTCAAATTGGAGTGCCGCACGAGTTTGATCTAGCAAAAGACTAATCCCGTGACAAGTAGTATAGGAGATGCTCTAACAATGGTGGAAAGGCTGGCCACAGGCGACGGAAAATGAATTTTTTAATAATAAAATAAAAAAAAGTGATATTAAAATATTGTAAATAATTTTAATAATAAAATATTATTTTGGAGCATCCTAGCAACTCCCAAATAATATTATGAGCCATGGGTGAGGATACAATTCCAAGAGCCACAGCATGACTTTATCCATGTGCTGAGGCAAAGGTAGAGTTCCTGACTATAAAGAGCTCCGGATTACAAATAGCGATACCATAATATTATATCTAATTATCATGATGATGATGGAGAAAGTTCAGAAGAGTAAAAGTTGCCAATATCATATCACTGTCATCAAATGATCCAACCTAGTCAAGCCTACAGAGTCCCAGCAAGGAAGTGACACCTACCATGTGCATTTACTTTTCCCCTCTCATCAATGTTATCAATAGCACCCACCTAACCATGCCTGGAAGTTCTACTTCTAAATGAGGGTCAACTGTGTTTTTTAATTGCCAAAAAACTACTAGAAATTCTACAGGCCTGTTTTATACCGTTCTCATTTTCTGTTTTGGTTTTCAAAAACCCAAGAAGAAAAAGAACTAGACTAAACAATATGCATAATAAAACCACTTTATTTTATGAAATTGATTCTAAAATCTTTAAAGTTTTTTGGCAGCAAAGAATTAAACAAGCCCCAAAATTTCAGGTATTCTAAATAATCAAAAGAATGCATCATCGCCTTTTTTTTGTGGGGGGAGGGTGTGTGGGGGGGGGTGGGGGAATAACCAATCATGCATTTTCAAGAAAAGTAATTGGAATAATCTATGCATCAGGGGATGGGGGACTCAGCATTTGTAGCAAACAATCTCATATGAGGGAAATCAGGAAACATGAATGCTATGAGGAAGGATGAAGGGAAGCTCTATAAAACTTACTGTCCTCCATGGGAAGAACTGGAACACCACTAGTTGCAGAACCAACACCGATACACAAGGCTCACTAAATATATCAACAAGCCCCCTTTTCCCAAAAAAAAATTTAATAGGGTCCAAACTTTCAGTAAAAGACTTACCTCATTTGATACATCAAAGACACCATCCTGAATTTTCTTGTATATTGTTGCCGCTGTGCTGATGAATGCCTGGAAAAGCAGTTAACATTAGAAAAACTGTATTGAAAAAGAAGGGGCTTTCATCTACTTCTATTGAGCATAAAAATAGCAAGACTTGTCACCTCTTCAACGATCTGAGCAGTTTTTGCAGAAGCCTCCATAAAGATCAATCCGTCCTCTTTAGCAAACTGCTCACCTTCCTTGGTACTGACAGCTCCTCTGTGAGCCAGATCACATTTATTTCCAATCAGCATAATTGTCATATTAGCATTTGCAAGCTGTCTTGGATCTTCCAACCAGCTTGCAAGATGGTTAAATGTCTCCCTCCTGATATTCATGTTGAAGGACAAAAGATTATAAGCATCCATGTAACACCTCAAGTTCAGAGAGTAATAAATTCAATTTCACATTGTTGCACACCAAGGTATCTCTATTAATAATATATACCCGGTGATGTCATAAATTAGTAGTGCACCAGCAGCACCTCTGTAGTACGATCTTGTTATAGATCTGAAAGATTCTTGGCCTGCCTACATTATTTACAAAAACTGTGCATCAGATGGACATGATGGTGATAGATGGGGATGAGCAAAGGATCAAGCCAAATAGACAAAGTACAATAATTCTTATCCGTACACCTGTTGATAAGCTAGCAAAGTTAATGACAACAGGCATCTAACTGAATTCAAGTTTATTAAGTTGGGAAAAAAAATATGACAACAATGTCACCATCATGACAAACAACCTAACCAATAAAGTTGCACATCACCAACACCACATATATCCTTAAACATTAATGATGTTCCAGCAATGGCTATAGAATTCATGATTCAGATCATAAATTGATAGAAACTCGTAGCATGCAGAAATTACAAGAGTGATTTCTTTTGTACCAGTTGGGGGCATTAAGAGGAAATTGAAGCATCATTGTTAGGTGGAAAGTTGCAGGCTCTGGCCAAAATGGAGTGAAGGAGGTGAAAACAGGAGGAAATTACAAAAGTCATTTGAATTGATACTTAACAAAAACAATACAATGATAAGTGATTATTATAAATAAATGATAAATGATCTACCTGATTATGCTAATTCCAATCACTATCAAATTAAGTCTATTGCTAAGTTGTGAGAGTGCTAACTTCATGTTCCAACTGGCAAACTGAACATATAAAGTATATCTATGAGAAGCAAAGTTTTTTTAGGGCCCATTCTTTTATAGATAAATATTATGAAAAAGTTGGTCAACTTTTCTATTGTCCAGCTTATCCATGTTCTTGTGCTTTTCAAAATGGATAAGTTACTTTCTCTGGATAGCATTTATCCATGAATTAGTGAAAAAAAACTTACCATCTGGGAGGTAACTAAATCATTTTTTTCCACCAGCTAATAAAATAAATATTTAATTTTATTCCTAAAATGCCTTCTTCCTGAATTCCAATGCCTCCTCATTCAATGTCCAATAACTTTAGTCACCATAAAGGATATTATGAAAAATATAGATAAATTTTAGCAACTTATTCAAAAAAGTAATATTGTAAAAGAACATGGTAACAAATTTCAAAATTACTTTTCCATACATAAAAGAATATGGATAAATTATTTTCATGTATAAGTGCTGCTAGGGAAATATTTATCTAGGAAAATATAGATTCCCATCTAAATCTTTTACTCGCAAAAGAACAAGCCCTTAAAAGTAAGTGAGGTGGTAAAGGGTATGGTTATCATTTGAACTGATACTTAACAACAACAATACAATGATAAATGATTATTATAAATAAATCATAGCTTATCTTCTACCTTGGGATTATGCTAATTCCAATCACTATCAAATGAAGTCTACTGCTTAGTTGTGAGAGTGCTAACTTTGTGTTCCAAACTGGCAAAGTGGACATATAAGGCATATATATGACAAGCAAAGTTCCTTTGAAGGTAAGTGATGTCCTAAAGGATCATAGATTGTTGCCCATACAGTCTAAACTCATTACGCATTCAGGAATTTTCTCACTCATTCACAAATATCATCTTATCATGAAGGATGAATTTTTCCACTATATAATTTATATTTATCAGGCTAGTAATCTCCAGAACCAAAAAAGGCAGAGCTTTGTTATGTCATAGCTATACTTTTGGCATACTTGAACAAATCTGTCAAAAACCAAAAATAAAATGAGAGACCCAACATTAAAATATGATGTAAATGCAAGATCAATAAGACTGCACGGTTGCAAGTTTGGCATTTGGCAGGTTTAGATAAGATGGAAACTTAGGAGTTCTAGAAAAAAACAATCAGCCAATTCGTTAAAAGTCCAGAAGGGAGTAAAAGCAAATTCAAAGTTCTAGGCATTTAAATAATTATATGTCCACAAACTCTCACATAAAAAGAAACAGCAAATGAATGATAACAATAGCAAGAAATAGAAAAAAAGAACAACAACTAGAATTGACTATTCAATAATTCTCTCTAATCTTGCATAAATACATAATTTATTGTCAAATGTTATGAGTTACTACAAAACAATTCGTGAAGAATTAAATTGCTCAACCATGAATCACAGGTTCAACTAAAAAATACAGATGTTTATAAATAATTGTAGGCTCCCAATAATACATGGAACATTGTTTCTAACAAAAGACATGAAGCAATGTTCCAAAAAGCTTAAAATTTTTTAGAAGGGCTGGTGTCCCAAGCATCAGAAATTGCTAGGAAAAGATGCATCGAAGTAAAGGGAACCCAGCTACATGAAATTTGGAAAACAGCAACACCCATAATATTTCTTTAATCTCTACTAAATTGTTGTGGCATTGACAAGTGGATGACTAACGAGACTGGGGCCAGCTTTGGCCTTAATGAAGGGACCAATCATGTCAATTATAATTTGCAAGTGGCTTAGGAGATGAGAGTGAGGGAGTGAGAACGGAAGGCAGTTTAAGAAGATATCTAGCAATCACAACTAATTAGGTTTTTTTAAAAAATACTTTTTGTTATATCTAAAAAAATCCCTTTGTTCCTTATCAATTAAGGGCTGCAAACGGGTCTGGTCGGACCGGGTTATGCTTGATCCCAACCCGACCCAGTTCCTTGATCGGGTATTGATATTGGACCCGAATCCAATCTAATAAAAGATTGGGTAAGGTCGGGTCAGGTCCATAATCAAATTTATTGATCCAATAGGCCATTCGGGTCGGGTCGGCTCCATATATAACCAGACCCCAATCCATAACATATGGGTCTGGTTCAAGTATGGATCAGGTCGGGTCGGGTCGGGTCACGGTTCCAATCCTGTCATGTATCAAGAGAATATCTTTATTTTAGATTGTTATACTAAACGAAGATGAAAACAATTTCCTGTATAAACCACCTCACCTTCCCTAGATTCTTTGTAGGTATGGGGCAATTCTGGAGGATTGCCCCATAGTTGCATGAGCTTAAACTATGTCGGCTGCATCCCCTTGCTCACCAGCTTGCCTTCTTGGTTTCGTGACAGGCCCCTTCCTTGTGCTCGATTAATTTGGGTATGAATTTAGCACTAAAATGTTGATGTCTGGTCAGCAGGTCAGTCAATTCTTCCATGCAACCTTTAGACTACAAGCTGCTCTCATAGCTGGCCCTATGCTAATGGGAAATGGATTGGAGGTTGGTGATGATAATATTCTTAAGTCATCCAGGGACAAGGTTTGGGCAACAAGTTAAAATTCCTGAACTTGATACCTGATATAATCTTGTTGGTATCTACTATGTTATATTAACATAAATTTTAGACATTCAGTGCCATACTGCAAAACCATAAAAAGGAAGTTGATGCATTTGAGGCCTTTAAGATTCCACTTTAGGTGCAGATGATATGGAGGTCCCAAAGCTACCCAAAGAACCTAAAGTGAACCATTCTCCCCAAAAAACATACTTGTAATGGTTGTATCTGCAGCTTATAACAAACATGGACAAATATTCAGACCAGTTTTTATAGGCCAAAAAAATGAAAATGGTTGATACTGGTGATACTGTGACTTTATATTGATACCTGGTTTTATAAAATTGCTAGGTAGCATGACCATGAGAAAAGCAGAGATACATCAGACAAAACTTCCTATCAATTCTAGCTGGAATCCCCGCCACTCATTGGAACCATTGTTGTGAAAATCCATACGTAAGCTCGAATTTACTCTATCCAGATTTTCCTGGGAATTGACAAAACTTACCTATGGGGAAGCAGCAACAGAAACAGAAAGATGAAGCACAAGATCAATACAGCAAAAAAGACTATCATGGTAAATTCCTTCCACCTGATATGCATGCAGATATTGAATCTCAGTAACTCAACTGATAACAAACAGAAACAAATTGTTACAATTATGCTATATTATATGTTATATCCTCATTGCAAAAAAAGAAAAGAAAAGAAAAGAAAAAGAAAAAAGAACAAAGTGCTAGGTTTGCAATTTTATAACAATAGCATGATTTAACATTTTGCAATTTGGAGAACAAACTCAGTTCATGAGAGAGAATACTATTCTTTTATAGCATTTGACCTCAAACAGGAAATGTACAATATCCCAGTCCAAATACACAGAATCGTTTCTTCAAAGATGTACCACACTACCACCTGTGATAAAAATTTTTTTATAAGAAACATAGATAGGTGAACAAATAAGAAAGGTAAATATAAAGCAAGTTTTCATGAATTATACTGAGAAAATTGATAAGTGTTCATGATTTGTCAGAAAATTAATTCATGAATATTTGACTTTTCAACACCATATCTCCTGTAAATCACCATGTATCACTTATTAGCTGACTTCCAATAGATGGGAAAAGATTTAAAACGTATATTTCATTATTGGTATGAGGTGGAGGATGAATTTGCTGAAGGTCCACTAATAATCACAGGACTTAGGAAGAAAACATCATTAGGGCTAACTATAATGGTTTTCACATTTGTTTGGAATTCCTTCACCCATATAAATAGAGTGGATGAAGGAGATGGATGCATAGCAGACATGGCATGAAGAACAAGTGTTTTTCTCCCCCTAATAGAACCTTACTCTAAGCTTGCTCAGGAAATTCAGCAAGTGCAAAGAAAGAATGGTAAGATTTAAAGAAGCAAACACATTCATGATTTGTATGCCATATTGTATATATGGTAACGATCAAACATTACTAGTAATGCTGTAGTAATGTGCCAAGGTTTAACATGGCACCATAGATCAAATCTACGAAAAATGTTATATCACCGACTAATCACATTATCAAGAACTTTTAATATAAAAGTAAATAACGTAAATATAATAACGAGAATAATTAATACCAGCATAAGCTAACCATCAATATCAATAACAATAGTTGTTTTATAATCTTCAATCTTGTAGTTCGTATCAGGTGGGCCATCTACATATAAAAAAATTATAAAATTAAAAATTATGAAGTTTAGAATGCACTAGTAGTCTAGTTTATAATAAAATTTATGAATGTTCTAAAAATTAAACCTGCAAGATGAGGCTAAATATCTCGAAGCCAATCTTGGGTGCATATTAATGTCTCAGCCTTATCAGGAGACTAAAAGATAGGTTGCCATGAAAATCATCCAAAACCCTTCTAGTGGTGCTAAAGGCAGACTCGGATGCAATGGTAGATACTGGAATTGCTCATATATCACGAATCATCTTAAACAATGTTGGATATTTTGATTCATTAATTCTCCAATAGTCTAGAATATCAAAATTCTGATCCCCTAAAGGATAAACCTGTTTAAAAAATAAAATATATTTCAAGTTATTTTATTACCAATATTGAGTTATATTTCAATGGATATATATAAATCAAAGATCATAAAGTACCTTCTCTTCTAAATAGATCTCTAACTCTCACTTAGATGGTTACGCAACTTCTTCTTGGATAAATTCTTCATAATCTTGCATGAAAAAATTATCATCTCCTCTACCTTGAAATGTAGACTCCATCTCCTCTACTTGAACATGAGAGCCATATGCCCCATATAAAATTGTATAATGATCATAAAGACTTTGAATAACATCACGTACCTTATTGAACTCAATTGAAGCACGTCACCATTATTATAGATTTTCTAAAAGCAATACTTAATAAGCTTCATCTTATGTCTTGGATCAAGAATAACCCCTATGGCAAGAATGTGAGAGCAATCTTTCCAATACTTATCAACTTTTTCTTGTATTTTTAAGGTCATCATCATCATAACTGTATTTGAACTTTGAGATTCTTGAATGAGAAACATTTGTATTCTCCAAATTTCATAAAAATTTAAATTTAAAGTTATGTTTTTTATTTGTGAAAATAATTCAGTTATATGATGGAAAACCTTTAAAAAGTTGCAAATAATGGTACCTTGAGACCAATCTTCTTCGGTTGGGGCATTTTCAAAATTAGAATCCCGAGCCTCAAATCGTACAAACACATCCTTAAATTGTATAGCATCATTTAATATGAGATATGTAGAATTCCAACAAGTAGGTACATCTATACATATTCTTTTCTTACCATTCATTTTTAATTGTCTAACAATTCCCATAAATGTTTCCAATCTTACTTGAGATGACTTTATAAATTTAACAGCCTCCCGAATTCTAATAATAGCATCTTCCACTACCTTCAAGCCATCCTTCACAATCAAATTAAGAATGTGTGCACAACAACGTACATGAAAAAACTTGCCATCTAAAAGTTTCTTCTAAATTGCCTTTGAAGGTCTATAGCCATGATTGTGTTTGCTGACAAATTATCAAGGGTGATTAAACCTAACATTCTATCAATATTCCAAGATGAAATGCAGCTTGTAATACAATCACAAATGACTAAGCCTGTATGTGGTGAAGGCACCATCTTAAAATTGATAATATGCTTTTTAAGTTTCCAATCATTAGTGATGTAATGTGCAGTGAGACACATGTATCCCAATGTTTGATTTGATGTCCACATGTCAGATGTTAAGCTAATTCTTTCATAATTTGCATTAAACAACTCATATAGTCTTCTTTTTTTCCTTTCATATACTTTCAAGCAATCGAATGCCAATGCTGTCCTTGAAACAATATGAAATTCAGGTCTAAGATTTCTAATAAACATCCGAAAAGCTGGATATTCAATTGTTGTAAATGGCATCTCTTATAGAATTATCATTCTTTCAAGGTCTTCACGGCTTTTCTCTTGTTCAAATAAATAGGGAGTTAACTCATTCAATGCAACATCATCTTTGGATGTTACAATACCTATTAAATGTTTCTGTCTTTTATCAAAACTTTTTTTTTGACTTATAATTCTTTACATGTTTATGAAGATGACTTGTTCTATTTTTAGGATCAGCTAAAAACACTGCATGTCAATAATTACATTTAGCTTTATCTTTTTGATTTTCTATCTCAGAATAATGATTCCATATCTCTGATCTTCTTTTCTTGCTCAACTTAGAGCTATCTATATTAGAGGGCACTACCGGTTGTGAACTACTACAACCCAGTGCACTTGAAACTTCTACTGTATTTTCATTACTACCCATCACGGACATAAACGTATTTCATATCGAATTAAATAAAAATATATAAGCATTAATTGCAACTAAATAAGATAGAAATATAAATAGAAATAAATCTATAAAATATAGAAATAAATCTATAAAATATAAAATTATAAAAAATGACTACAAGACATAAAAACAAAAATTGAATCATCACTGGTGCATGTGTCAGTGTACAAACATTGAGTATACAAACACATAACAATAATTGGACCCCTATTTTGGCATTTTTTGATTCCAATATTTGATAAAACATAACAATAATTGAACCATCACTGGTGTGTGTGTCAGTGTGTCTGTGTGCTTGCTGTGTCATGACTGTCATCGGTGTAGGCTTGCTGAGGACGTTGTTCATGATAATTTTGGGCTTAGCTTGCTAAGAGCTACTTCGAGCTAGACTTGGAGATCTAAGGTTTTGCTATTTGGAAGAAAGGCTTACCTAGAGGTTGAGATGGCACAAACCACGTGGTCCATGCACTTTTCTCCTCGCCGGCCTTCGGCAAACAAGAGTGAGATCCGGTGATGGGAGCACTGCTTCGACCTTCGGCGTTTGCAGGGAGAAAGCCCAACGGAGCCTTTGGCCTCTTGGAGAAATTTGGGATTAGGATTTAGTGCTATAGTCTATAGAAGAAGTATTTTGGAGAAAGACTTATCTATATGTTGAGATGAAACCATGCGGTCCATGCACTCTTCTCCTCACCGGCCTTCGGTGAACAAGAGCGAGATCCGGCGATGGGAGCACTGCTTCATCATGTTTTAGTCATCACTAATTCAAGATAACAAGGCATATAATTCACTTTCCAATTTTTTTTTAAGCAAACAACATCTCATATTAAATGAGTCTCAAACTAAAGAACTAGCACGGGCATACAAGACTCATAAATTTCTTTTCTGAATGTTTTTCCTTGTTGTGAGCTGAATGCATGTTCCAATATGTTTGTTTATCTTATGCTACCATGAATTAAACTCATCATAATTTGCAACATTAATATCACGTTTCAACTTTGATCCTGTATGACCATAGATCAATGTTAGCACCCCAAACCAATTTCTATGCCCCATTCATTGTACTAGATGATAGACATCTTGTTAATTTAACATTCATCTCCACCAAAACTACCCACGTGAAAGAGACTGAATGACTTCATGACTCAACCTTAATCAAACAAGTATGATATTACCAAATGCAAATTCAAATTACAAATTGTTCCTTCTTTCTCCTCTTTATTACAACATCCATGTACAAGATTAGAACACCAATTGAATTTGTTGCATGATCCTTACTCCTTTTATTATCCACTAGGACTTCAGCTGTCTTCCATCCAATAAGAGCAGCAGTATCACATGCAAATGCAAAACGTTTTTGTATAACAAGTCATACAAGAAATTCAAACCCTACCTGTTTAATGTCCTAGATGTCAAATCCATAACCAATCACAACCTATTCTTCCTTTGATAGCTAAAATTTCATTGGTGATACCAAAACCTCCTTTAAAAGAGAGGGAAACTAAGAACAGGCCAATAACTTGGCTACTCCTTTTGATGCAAAGTCAGCAACCAATATCTTAAAATTTCTCAGGATCACATGCAAATGATCACCATTCCACTCATCTTTTTCAGTCATCGAGGTCATTGAGGCATTATTATTATCTCTTTCAATTGTTCCAAGATATAACATGTGAGCAAGATCCCTCTTGCCATTCTCTATCTGCTGTGATTGAAGATATGATGCATGGACTCCATAGAGTTAATTTCAAAAGTTCAGAGCAAATTTCCTGAGTTAGCTAATAACATGTGCAAGGATGTCCACCCAATTCTGTTTCCATTTTGCAAGGTTCACATTTACCGGTCATAAACCTTCCCATCTTTTAAAATATGTTAGCAAAGATCATTTATGTTGAAAGCCACAAAATACCTTGGATTTAAAGTTCTTAGGATGCTAATTCTCCATTACAACTCTCATATGTTTCCTTCCATCTGTTGAGTGGTAGAGCTTGACTGATTTATTTTAATCACTTCATCTCTAATCTCTCTTAACCTCCCCATTAGGTTATGCTTGAAAATTAATTCAAGCTAACCAGATCTTTTGTCCATTATATATTCCAAACAACAACCAACTCATTTCAACTGGAAGAATCCCCCATATATGGTGTTCAAATTGGTAGAGATTTCCCAAAACTCAAGGTAAGCAAGTTCAAAGAAGTTCCATGAAGCAGGAGATCAAAATCCAAACTCATTTCCTTTTCCCCTTGATGATAGCTTAAATTTAGACTGAAAAAGATAATGGATGTTGCCCGGTTAGAAAACCCAAGAGGGGGAATGAATTAGATTTTCAAAAATTTAAACAAGTATGTGCACTTTGCAAATTGTGAGCTAGTAATTCAAGTGTGAGGAGATAAGAATTAAATGCTGAGAATGAAGACAAATAAGCACACACATAAACAGAAGAGATTTATAGTAGTTCGATGTATTCCAAGTATCTACATCCACTTTCCAAGATCTACTTGGAAATTTCAATTATATTCACCAAGAATACAGCACATTTGTTTTACCTAGGCTCACAAATAATCAAATTGGCTTTACCAAGATAGCCAATCAAAACTTTTACAACTTTTCCAAGGTCACAACAAATTCTCCAAGTTTCTGTCCTTTCTAAAACTTGTAACGGAAAACATGAACCAACAAATGCAACATAAAGAAAAACTCCTCAAGCGAGTTGATTGGTTGCCATTGAAGCTTCATTAATGATCACTTGAATGCAGCAATGAATATACTTGATCACTCTTTGATCGCTCTCCTTATGTCCCAAGAGAATTTAATTGAAAGTAGTTGAGCTCTTGAATAGCAGTCAATATAGTGGGATTTCTCTCTATTTTTTCAAAAATTCTTGTCAATATGTGCTTTTCTCTTTATTTTTTGGAGATTCACATGTGTTTCTATCAGTTTAGAAGTCCTTTTGCTCATTTCTAGCCATTAAAAATCGAAAAAAAGTGGTTAAAAAAAGTTTTGGACGAAACTGAAAATCTGCTGAACTAGTTGTTATAGTCTATCAAAGGCTCGTGAGCCGGCTCATTTAGATCAAAAGTCGGCTCATCTGCATATCCTGAAGAATCACTCTTCTGTATCTTCTGAAAGAGTCAGCTCATCAACTTCAAGAGTCGGCTCGTTTTTCTGTCCAGAAAAATCATTGTTTTGTATCCACTAACAGAGTTAGCTTGCTAGCTTCAAAAGTAGACTTATCTATGTGGTCTATAAATTTCAGTCTTTTATTTTTTCTGAGAGAGTTGGCTTGCCTGTCTAAGAGTTGACATGTCTGTCTGAGATAGAAAACCATTCCTGTTTTACAAAGAGAGTCGAGTCGTCCATATAAGAGTCAACTCATCTACATGCCTTGTGCTATTTTCAAAATATGCTAGAGTCAACTCCTCACGTGAGTCGACTTGACCTTTTCGAATTGAACTTTGACAACCATTTTTCCTTAATTATAGTTCTTTTAAGCTCAAATAAGTTCCAAGGCCTTTAGGACTTTCTCCAAAATTACTTGTTCTCTACAAAAACATTTTCAAACAAACTTGAAAGATATTAATATACTTTTCATGCTCCAATGTTTTATAATTATCAAAATCATTCCTATGATCATTTTTAGAAGAGTTAGAAACTTCACTGTCCACACAATAGTAAAAATCTTCATTAGATAATCTTCTGCCAAAATGTTGCTACACTTATGATTCTAAAACCACTTACAAAACATGGTTCCTAGGAAACACATTCCAATCAAACTTAGCTTTGATGAGAAACATGTTTGGGAAACAAATTTGGTTCATTTCCTCATGAGTTGTAAAGGGGCAATGCAAGGCACTAACATGTAAGGGAGAGAGAATGAGAGGGGGCATGTTAAGCACCTTCAAGGTTATTATCAGCCGCCATCAGTTTAGTTTTTTTGTATATGCCACTTGGGCCAATCCATTTTTATGCCAAGAATCGAGGAAGAGGAGAGGAAGAGGGAGAACAGGGCATGAGTGCATTTATTTCCTACTCAACCCTCTTAGAGCTTTTCTGTCGCCTCCCCGTTGTCCCAAAGAAAAATACTAGAACAGAATTTTTTGAAAAGGAAAGAGAGAGAATGAAATTGACAACCCGCCTTTATTTCATGATAAAAAAACCCTGCCAAAACGACAAATAAATTTCAAACTAGCTGCTTTGTAATAAGTATCACTACGAAAATGTAAGTACTCCTATCAACCAGAGATATGATAACCATACAACTCAATGAACTTAAAGGAAAACCACTTGACCATTCTACCCAACAATAATGCCACCGTGATTAAAGCAATGTATAAGTAGATTCATAACCCAATCTCTTTTCAATCACAAATAAGACCTCAAGATTTTGATCAATAAGAAACAAAACCTGCCCCAACATGATGCGGTTTCTTGTCCAATACATTCACTCAAAAAAAAAAAGCACACCCAGAATAAGCTAGGATTTCCCCAACTAATGACCACGATTGGCAGTGGATGAGCACAGAAAACATCTCTTTGACTGGTCCAATCTGTAGGCCTCGGATCTGTTTAAAGTCCTAACTTGATAAAGATTTTACCTGACCTGATCTGCCCCTCAAGAATATTTTTCACCTTTATTTCTGCATCATATTGGCAGACTTTTAAGTTGGTAGGTTATGTTTGGATCTGGAAGAAAAGTATGCTTAAGGTATCCAAAAAAGGTTGAAAAGAGCAATTCTTCAAAATTGTGCATGACGGTGAAAGTAGCAAAAAGTATCCCAAAGCCCCCCGAAAACAAAGAGGAAAAAAACAACATAATGACCCTACGTTCTGCTGATTTTTTAGCAATATAACATATCTGCCTTTACATCTGGCACATTCTGATAGTTTAAGGCTGAAAGATTCATCAAAAACCTTCTCCTCAAGATCTATTACCTTTGCTTCTGCAAACTACTACTGCTATCTGTAGTTCATCATCAACAAATCCAACAGCCATGGGCTACACTAAACAGTAACAGCTTTATTGAGTTTGGCTGCACTGATTTGATTTCTTTGTGGTATATGGTTAGAATTCAGCTAACTGATCCCTAAAAGCTCAAATATATATGTAAAGAACCATCAACAAAATAAACTAGATACCAGATGTATTGCTTCTTTAATATCACATCCATAAACATGGCTAGGGGTGTAAATGAGTCGAGTTACTTGCGAACTAATCGAGCTTGACTCAACTAGGCCATTATCTAGCTCGAGTAGCAAGATACTCAGTTCGAAAGCCTATTCAAGTTTATATATATTTTTAATAATATTATTTTTACTTATAATATATATACATATTATTATCAGTAGGCTAAAGTCGAGCTCAAACTCGAGCTCGAGTATGGCTCGATTGATATTCGACTCAAGTTGAGTCGATCTTGAGTATTATATTTTTATCATCGTGCTAAGCTCAAGCTTGGGATATCAAAGCTTGATCAATCTCGAGTCAAGTTTTGAGTTCAAGTATTTCAAATCGAGTTGAGTTAGAGCTTCTAGCTACTTGACTTGGCTCTGCTCGATTGCACCAGTATAATCACAACCCCTATGATCACATCAATTTTCTTCCAATCTTACTGGTACTAACAGCTTTCACCAAAGACTAAAGTTGCAAGACTTCTACATATTAATTGCCATCCAGATCCAGAATCCAACGACATAGAACCGACAACTATCTATATCTAATTGTTTATTCCCTAAAGTTTTCCCACAAGTATATTCTTATAAAACTCATTCAATTTTTACACCTCACTCCTGAACTCAAGAGGACAGCATGCTCATTACAAATTTACCATCCCGTTACATGAATTCATACATGCATTAAATCATGCATGTTCCATGAAAACACTCACCATTCTTGACTCCAATGACAATGATTCAAGCCATTAGGCTCCTAATCTAAGCTAAATAGTAGAATCCTGCCAATTAACTTAACAAATACATTAATCCCTTTGCAAATAAGCAGTTGCTTGGCCATAAGGTTTGAAATCTTGGTTTTGCTTTTAGTTTCAGGCTTTCAGCTTGATAATATGAGTTTTAAATCAGGTGATCTTTTGGGTGTTTTGTCTCCAATTTGGTAGTTTCAATTGAAAATAATATAAAATCTCATAAGACATCCAACTAATTACCGGAATAAATTAAAATATGCATCATTTTTCAAGTTCATTATACTATTTGGGTCCTTTGGATGAGATGCTTTGGTGGCTTTGCTCTCCAACAATCAAATCATTATTTTTTGCAAGTATCTATCGAGCAGCAGAACCTATATCAGTTGAATTTCTTCTGAATCTCTTTAAAATGAGATATCGCAATGCTTCTACCATGTTTAAACTAGAAAATGTTAGCTCATATTCAAAAATTGGAAAAGGGGGGAAAATCAGCATAAGCAGCCCATGTATACGATGTTGGTGAAACTGACCCAATTTTGAACGTTTTCGACTAAACGTGGAAAATCCCAACATGCTTGGCCCTCACAAGACAATTTACAAAGCCATTTTTCATCCTCACTTACAAGTCAAAACCTGTGATATACATAAATGTGACCCAAGCATATCTATTGCCTAGATGTATTATTTCCAATGCACAGATTTCTTTCCAAAACACAAAAATCTCTTATTAACATTTCAATGTCCAAGAATTCATTCTCAAGAAAACCAACGTGAATTATTGACCTTTGCTGTTATCATGGTAATTTTGCTACCTTCTCCAGAAGAAAGCTATTTAATTGTGTTGTCAACTGAGGAGGAAAAAACTACTGCAATTTCTGAATGCTCAAGGAAAAAAGGAATTAATCACAAGTCTAAGTGAACACAGGGCATTATAAACTAGGCCAAGATATTTGACGTAGTTGAGTTTGCATTCAGTAGTCAATATTGCAAATATAAAACCAAATTTAATTACCAGAAGATACAGTTTCACTCTACAAAGAACCAAAAGCAAGAAAGTAGAACGAGGGGCAACCGACCGTATCCCATATCTGCAACTTTATTGACTTTTTATCTATCGTAATCATCCTAGGCCCGAATTCAACACCAATCGTCAAGTTATGAGTAGATCGGAATCGTTTGTCCGTGAACTGCGGCAGACGGCATGATTTCCCAACCCCTGCACACAGAGAGAGAGAGAGAGAGAGATGGTCACACATTACAGAAACCACAAGCGATAAAGAAAAGAGAAAAAATCTTCAGAGAAATCTAGAACGAAAACAATTCAATTGGACCATCAATTCGAGTCCGGTTCTTTCGAAAATATAATGCTACATACGAACACCTGACAGGTCAATGAGGCCAAACCAACAAAGTCCGAATCATATCCCAAGGTTATCGCATCCAGGACATGGGCATCCATACAAAACTCATGCAATCCATGCAAATCAAGTTCTCTTTCATATAATCCATAAATTAAAACACACCAACGAATCGAGGTCCATATTTTACACAGATCAAAAATATTTCGGCATGAGAAGATCGATTAATAAGAGACCTCAAGGTCACAGAGACATCAGATTCCAGAAAAAACCAAAGAAACCCAAGAAAAACCTACAAAGGGGATGAACTTCCCGTGTCTCCGATGATGATATACTTAGAAGAGGTAGGCGTACGACAACTCTCCTGCTCACGAACCCCGACACAAGACGAAAGGCTACAAATGAATCAAAGAGAGACGATTTACGGTTCGAAGAAGGACGGGAGCGAACGAACGAAAGAGATGGGAGGAGGAGGAGGAGATGGAAACAGGTTGAGAGAAAGAGAGAGAGAGAGAGAGGCGCGAACGCATTTGCTTTGACTTTAAAAAGGAGGAGCCTCCACGCTTCGCCGTGCCTCGCGCCGACCATCGAAGAAACCCCACGCACGAAGGAAAGCGACCTCCGATTTGACTCGCCGAGTCAACTCGGCACTATACTTGGAATTCATGATTTTATCCGCTTTTCGTCCTTTTCTTTTGTTTTCTTTAGAAATCCGCATGCCTCCGTGGCACCAGGCTACTTTTATTTTTTCTTATTTTTAATCTACCGAACTTAGTTTAAAAGCGATCCGGATCCACGCTTGCTGGTGAAGGATAGGAATTTTGATGGGAATGGGTGGCGTGGATTAGAATGCATGCCCCTCCTGTATTGCTCTATCAACGGCTAAAAATGAAAAAGGTCCCAGATATTGACGGCTAATGATCCGATTTACAAATTCGATCCATCGTGGAACAAGATTATGCAGACAGTTACGATATACGGTAACTTAAATTCGTTCCATAAACGAAACTATTTATTTATACCCTTCGTGTAAGATGAACGTTCCATTGGGGTCTATCCATTTCCGGCTAATATGATTCAAATTTGAAGATCCTCGTATCGAGTCAGGCATAAAATTGGAACATATTTAAATTCTGCATCAAGTTTAAGATGTATACCTTCCGAGATCTACCGTACTTTTCATGGAGCATATGGTATGATGTATCCATCACATGATGGATGGCTGGCATTTGCACGCAACCATCCATCATATGATGGATGGTGCATGCAAATATCATGCAAGACACAGATCCATATTTGTACTTTTCAATCCAATTTAATTAAAAAGTTTTGATAAAGATTTAATTTTAAATAAACACTTTTTTATTTTATTTATTTTTAATAATTTTATATTTAAATATAAATTATTATATTTTGGATAGATACTTAATTTAAATTGCAAAATCTATTATCAACCTTTGGTCAACTAAAATGGCTCATTATATCTAAATCATTTCCTTGGACTCGACCTAACCTGAACAGCTGATAGGTTGGGTTTGGACCTATAAACAAGAATTAAATATCAAATCAAGATCGAGCATGTTCCAATCCGGCTTCCATTTCAGTGTCTTATAGCAAGCATTGGCTCTTGGTAATCATGTATTAGCTAAAAAATAATAATAATAATAATTTACATGATGTTTATAATAGGTTTTAATTTATATGCATATAAATTTATCATTTTTTAATTAAATCAGGCTCCTAATAGAGTTGATCAACATATTTAATCAAGAGGTTTCCTTTTTATAAGTAATGAAAATGAACTTTTTCTATTTATTTTTTCTCTTTGTTTAATGCTTTTGCTTGTACCAAGGTGTTCAACTATAAATTATATATATATGAACTGGCCGTAGATGAAGCATTTGATCCCAGGCTATGAGATTTTGTAACCCAAAAAATAAAAGGATTTCATTTACCGCATTGACTTTTTCTTTTTTCTTATCTTGTCTTGTCAGAAGAAAAGAGGAAGATTGTGGATGCATGGAGAGGATTTTGGTATTTGCAGTGGCATTCGCAAGGCTGGCCCAGCTTGGGCCCAGACCATCATTGCAATTAGTTAGCAACCAGCCCATCAGCAATGATGCTTGTGAGGAAGTCCATTAGCTCTTTCTTTCAACATATTATTATTTTCATTATTTATTCCAAGTTTTTTTTTCAATAAATTATGTTAAGTTTGTCTTGAATTTTACTACTTTCAGTAGAACGAGTTCACATCAAGTAAAAATATATTATAAATGGTAATTCAAGTTTATCTTATATGCTTATAAGCTTATCTCAGACCTAAAGATATTTTTTTTTTAAAAAAAAAAAAAAAACAAAAAAGCTCGTTAATTGGCATCAGTATTTTTGAAAGCATGGAGCAACAATTTGCAACGTTACTGGGATGTTCCATATCGACATTACCAATAAAGTATGTATCTTGGCTTTCCCCTCCAACAAACTAAAGCTTAGAGTAGCTGACGGCCGGGACTTCTTTTATTGAACAAAATTCATAGAAAGCTTGGAAAGGATTTATGTTATCAATTGGCGGTAGGCTCGACCTTGTCAACGCTGTGTTAACCACCATCCCTACATTATGGATGTCATATTTTCTTCCATCTTAGAAAATTATTATCCAAATTGACATGATTAGGAGAGAATTTCTTTGAAGAGGAGAGAAGCCTTGCACGGGCGCTCATTGCCTTGGTCGGTTGGGACAAGATTTGCCGACCAAAATCTCTAGGTCTTACGAATAAATGGTGGCATTTTTTTAACGATCAGGTCAGACTTTGGAGACTCTTAATTTTTCAGTTGTACTGCAGTAGCCAACCCCCAAGGGATGTACAGATGAGTAAACATGCTCAAAAGCTTCACCGGTCCGGAAAAGTGCTATTGCGATAAACCGACTCAGGAAGATAATTACCGGTCCGAAAATTTAATTGATCTCGTCCAGACCGGTCGATCAGATGGATTGGCATGATGATATTTTCGAAACCCGACAAGAGAATGGATCGATGCTATGTTTTAGCCAGCGGCAACATACAACTTAAGATCGATTTCCAGTTTATTCCGAAGTGGATGGCCGATCCACGATACACGCTCCGAAGAAAGTGGCTCCGAAGTGAATGGCATGCTCCGAAGTAGTTGGCTCCAAAGTGAACGGTCGATTCACTGTTGATCCACTTCGAAGAGAATAACCGATTCTCGATTGGCTTACTCTGAAAAGAGCGTCCGATCTACTTCAACCTAAAGCCGTCAAGAACGGACTTGGTTGTCATGGCCAACCAATCATATAACTGATAGTCATGTGGCTTCGGTAAGGCCAAGATAACTAACCTCCAACAGCAACTACAATTGGCTGAAATGAAGTTATATTGACTAAATTTCCTAACATAAATCAGAAAGCCTTAACTAATTTTAGTTTAAAACAACGTCTATAAATAAAAGTAAGAGGGGACCTCTAAGGTAAGCCATCCCATGCAAGCCTAAGCCAGTCTATGACTGGCTTACGTTATGTCCCATTGACTCTTCTCCGTATCCATCTCTCTTTCTTTCTTTGAGCTTTCCATTCTATTATCTGAACTTTACTGACTTAGGTATCGGAGTATTTTCCATCGAAAAAATTTTGGTCAGTGATTTGTTTTGCAAGAGTCCAAGAAGATGAACCGGCGACCCAGACATTCCGTCCGGTCCGCAACGATAAACATCAATAAGTGTTATCAGGATGTATAAAATATTCAGCCAAACCACCTCTTTTGAGATGGGCAATGGCAAGATAATTTCTTTCTGGAATGATAAGCGAGTATCGTCCAACTCATTGTTCGATGCATTCCCGGATCTCTTCTTATTGGCTTCGAATCAGAGTCTATTGGTAGCAGAATTTTTCAGATATTATTCAGTTAGAACACTTTTCAGAAATCCGGTGAATCGGTTCATAGATTGTAAACAGAATCACTTGTCAGGATTGCTTAATACGGTCGAGGTTAGGAACCAATACGACGGATGGAGTCTTATGGAAGTGGACATCTCATGGAAAACTTACAGCCAGGTCATTATACTTCCCCTTTTCACCAAGGTGGAATGACTCGTAGATTCGCAAACAAGATTTGGCCTTGTCCGATCCCCACCAAAATCAAAGTATCTAATTGGATTTTGGTTCGCAGGCCAGTGTTGACGGCGGAGAATCTTGCCAAGAAGCACTTCGCCAGCACGAGCTCTTTGCCGTCTTTGTGCATCTCGAGCCGAAGACACTGATTATTTGTTTGTTTCTTATGTGTCTACTTTGAAGATGTGGTACAATGTCGCAATCTATCGAAGCTTGAATTTACTCATATGCCAGTTTCTCAATTGTGGGAGGATTATGCACACCTAGATTCGCCTGCCCTCCTAGTCCTACTTCATGATATATCATTGCTATGAAGGTTTGCTGGCTTAATCCGGAAAGAAAACAACTGAAGGATGGCATATCTCCCTGATCTAATCCTAGCACAAATGAAATCTCCATCGTAATCGAGATTATCTGGAAGATGGTAATCTTGATTATCTCTAAAAAGGATGAGATTACCATCCTCTCTTAAAGGTAATACAGATTATCTTTTGAAAGGCAATCTAGATTACCGGACATGATAGATTGTTATCCAGAAAAATATATCAAATACAGCAATATACTGGGGCTCTATTAAATTATAGATAATTTGAATGGATTGCTTGTTATCGAATACAATCTAAGATTTTCGTCGAAGTACTCCCAGGGTTAATGTTTTTATCTTTAATTTTTCCTGACGTTATTTTTTTTATTTTTTATTTTTAAATAAGAATGGGGTTGTATTCATTGCACAGAACGAACACGAATACAACCTAGAGAATCAGCTTATATAATATTCCTTGGTTATACAGTAACAGAATGCCGGTCAGACCAAAGGGCAGGACTGTATGCTGAACAATAAAGAAGGCTATCCAGTCCATCGCTGAGTTTTCAAGAATTTTTTACCAAATTGTGTGCCTCGGAACTACCAGGATATTCCTTTCGGTGGTTTGTGAGGAATCCTTATCACTTTATCAGTATCGAAGATCGGTCTCTTTGTTGCTTCCATTTAGCAACAAACACTTTGTATATCTACTTTCTTCGATAAAGTAGGGTGGTCCGTCCTCCCAGCCCATTTAAAAAAAAAAAAAAAAAAAAAATTTCAGGCATGTTACAGCAATATTGATGAAATTTTATTCTGCGCTTTCTCATCGGTGGACCACTCACCTCGGAGAAGCCACAAATTATTGAAAGCCACGTTAGCATAAAATTGGGGATATGCTTCCTTGGTACCATTCTCAAATGGAACTTATACCCGGCAATATTTAGACCATGGGAAAGCAGGGACCTTGAATCTGACCAAAATATCATTTTGTTTCCCTTCAACGCTGGATCTTATACCATAAACTTTCCCCTACTCGTTGATGATTAGACTGGAGAGCAACATATAACATTTGCAAACTCAAATGCATCACATATCATCATGAAGCACCCAACAACCCTGATACATTTCAGGTGATATATCTCCTGTGAGCATCTTTCTAACTCTCGCACCATCACCTGGTTTCTCTTGTCGACCAATTAAAGGATGCACCTGGTTCGCACGGAATAGGAATCGAAATAGATGGAAACAGAGAATGGAATGGCCATAGCTTCCGACGTGTTCGGTTGGTGACAAGAATCAAAATCGAAATCATAATGGAATTTGAATACTAAAATAGTATAGGGATCGAAATTTGGAGGATCGAGATATTTCCATCTTTTCTTGTAATTGGAATGGCAATGAAACTTTCCAACTAAACCGAAATGGAAGTTATTCGAAATCCAAACCCTTCATGATCAAACGTACTCTACGAAGAATCGAGATTGCCAATTCATACGGTGTTATTTTACCTTTGGCACATTGGTGTAGGAGTACAGATCTTTGGCCCCCATCATAACCAACTCGAGACATCACTTTAATAATTATATATCAACCATCACCTTATCCACAAAGCTTATTTGTAGAGCATTTATATACATGACAATTGATCCTTGAGCCACTAACCCCGGCATCATGAGAGGGACATTATCACCACATGAACGCCTATATATTATAGGATCCTCTTTCAGATATATTTTATTTGGTCTTATCACCACCCCATGGACGTACTATTAGCGTGATAAAATCTATAAATGGCATCTTTTGGATAGCATTTAAAGCTAATAAAGCTTGGTCGAGAAGTAGTAGAAGACCTTCCATCATTGGATGCTCCTTCAAGTCTATATATACGACTTTTAATTTCCTCGGATGAACAACTAGCTAGCCATCATGCCAGCCAAGATTCACATCCTTCAAACGCAAGGCATATATGTTCTTGGGCAACGCATATTTAGTGTAAAGTAGTAAATAAAATCGAAGAGCCTATCATATGCACAACTTTTATCATCCCAATAAGCAATTAGTCCTGTCCCTATCCTCAGGCCAAGTCTTTCGGCCACGGACTGCACACATAACTTAAGCTGGAGCTCATGGCACAGGTATGATTAGCAAAAACGTACCCTATTGACTTCCATTGGAGGATCAGGAGAGGAAAAAGGAAAGGAATCTCCATGGTGGATATCAAGCATCCTGGCCCCTTCTCCTTGCTGCCAAGACGCAACAAGACGACAGACAGTTCATCGATGTTTAGACTGATTTTTCAATTAGAATGCAACACGTGCAGTGAATGCGAGTGAAAGAAATATAGTAAAGGTAAGAGATTTTACGATCTTCATATATAGCAGGCTCCTAAGTACCGATTTTGTATTTAGAAAAAAATACCATATTTTTACTAAAAATATCCTTCCACTTTTACTATAAGTAAATATTACTTCAAATTTTAGACCCGATTTTTTTTTTAAACAAATATATTTGTTTAAATTTCATTAACTCTTGAAAAGAAGAAAAACGATTAAATTCTCATCATCAATTTTGAAGGAGACAGAGAATTTGACGGTACCCCGATCTCTTTCTAAAATTTATATATAAATATGTGCGATCGTTATTTAAAAAACTAAAAGTCAGAGGTGGAGTCAAACTCGGGGTTGGAGTCGCACTCCTCGAGGTAGAAGCACAGACGTGCGGAGAATGTCCGAAGAAAACCGTTCACCGATGACACCGGTGCCAATGATTAGGAAAGCAGATCGGTGGGATGAACCCAAGTTGTCTTCCATTCTACCACTTGATCAAGACGTGCCGGAGCGCCATAACCTCTCGCAACGGCCGCAGGAATAAAAGAATATGTTTCCCACGTGCAAACCGAAATAATTTCGATGGAAGCTTGCGATGATTCCCCCCCTTCTTTTTTTCCCCTCATGGTGCTTGGGCCCCGAAGATCGCCAAAAGACGATTCCCGCCCCCCCCCCAAAAAAAGGTACGAGGACCACGTCGCACGTGCGACGAAGAGGACTGGGCGAGACGGTTGATCAACAGCCGAGCAACCAAACCGCTAATAATGATAGCATGGACAACGATCGAGGCTATCAGTATTAGGAGTTCTTTTTTTTTTTTTTTTAAGTTATAAAATGGTACTTAAAAGAGTGCCTTGCAAAGCATTTAAGCTTTCCGCTTTGGGATGATGCAAGCAGGGAGAGGAGAGTGCGAATTGGTGGTGGTCCTCTCCACCTTTTTTTTTTTTTTTTTTTTTTTTTTTTTGTGGGCGAAAGAGGTCCCTTGTTTATTTTTATTAAAGAAAGGAAAAAAGAGCACTGCGAGAATCCCCAGGTCACAATAATTCCATCAGAAAGCAAGCAGCCCTTTTGAGTCTCGTTATCTCGATATTTTAAAAGCAAAGCACGCTTGCGCGAAGCATCTGCCTGCATATTTTGAGGCAAGTTGCTTTGATCAGGGCCTTCGCTGGCATGGTCTCGAACCGAAGCGTTGCAAACCATCATATTTATCATAAAGAGCCACTCCCATCGACATGGAATCATCCATGCGGTCCCTGGGCTAGTGGGTTCGTTCTCATGTCAAACAAGAGGAATGCTTTGTAGCCTCGAATTAAGGGTCGATATTGTGTCTTACCCTTGAAGTTAGGCCTAAGGGGCCTAGGCACATGGTTGTTGTTCATGTGGTCCCTTCCCTTGGTGATTTATTTCAAAGCATGATGGTGCTGGGAAAAGGGATCGCTGGATGCGATAAAAATAGTGCAAAGATACGATTTCTAGATTCGAATGTGTGATAAATGATATGGACTTGGTCACCGATGATGGTGATCTCACAAAATTCGATCGATGCCAAGGTATTTTGATCATCGGTGGACCTTGAATAAAGGCTTGAATGAGTATCATTTTTATAGTCCTGTTTGATATAAATTGGATGCACGATGAATTCAACTAGGATCCTCTACGATACATAGGCCGCACCGTAAAGTGCCGTGCAGCTCTCGATGGCTATCACGAGAAGATGGATGATTATTAAATAATACATGCATGCTATATATGATATAGTATGTATTCATGGATTGTCTTGTTTGATGGCCATCCATTTTTTTATGATAGCCATGAAGAGTTGCGTAACACTCTTCGATGTAGTCCATGCACTACAAAAAAGATATATGTTTTAATAAATTTCTCGAGGCCTATGCTTCAATATTGGATAATAATGTTTCTTGGAATATTGCCCATCCTTGATAGAATGAACAAAAATCATATGGAGCAAGCATGAGACGAGAAAATATGAGATGGATTTTTTATTTTGTCTTATTTCTCCTTATGATTATCTTAAAGAAGAAGCCAAAAAGTTCGAAACTTCTTTCATCAACGGAGCCATCAATCTTGTGAAAAAAATAATAAAAAATACAAAATCAAAGAAAAAGTACATGTAGCATCCTTTATCTTCCTGGTCAAGTGTCTCTATCCATTCTCTTTCTTTCCGGGGCCCCTTTCTCCCTGTCAAATTCTCCCTTCTTTTCAAGATTTTGCATCAAGAATTCGTAGAATCTAAGAAATGATACGGATATAATTTATTATATTAGACAAAGCTAAGAAACTATGCAATGTGTACTGGTATCGATGAATGCTATGTTTTAAAACTATATATTAATTTACCTGGATGTATGTATTAGCTTGCTAGGTGAATTAATTTACTTGATATATAATACTTGGCCATATAGCGTGCACCGATAAAAAGTGTATTTTAAAAATTATATATTAAATTACTTGGAGATATATATTGAATCAAGAAAAACTTATATATATTAAAAATGGAAGAGCCCGTGTATCATCTCATTTATATAATATATATTATTAAATATAATGTAATGAAAATTGTGCATCAATTTGCTCGGAGATCCGAATTAGATTATTAGATGATAATTTAATTAATAATCATGTATCATGTATTGATAAATATCGTATTCTAGAAATTATGTATCGATTTATTTAGAAGCATGCGTTATCTTAATTACTGGATGATCGATTTATTTTGTGCGTATCAATTGGCCATATAGTATTCTTTTAATACGAATAGAGGTAGCAGAATGTTATCACCTATTTATAAGGAAGCAGAGAGAAATTTATAATGTTTACATAGAACAAGAAATGTAAGAGTACAGCAACAAAATCATACAACAGGGAGAATGACAAAAACAGGTTTCAGTATAATCTAAGATTCACAATAGGTTTAGGAAAGAACACAAGCCATTGGGAGGATGTGCCAAGGATTGCAATCTTATCCATAGGTTTTGAAGCAAGGTCTCCATCTTCGATGAGTAGATGTGGCCCCAGCTGCTAAATGAAAGAAGTGCCTTCTGAAAAATAGCATAAATGATTCCTCTTGTTGAGGACTGGACGTGCTTCCTCTTTCTCCATATTTACTAACAAATTGCAGCAGCCAGTCGATTTCCAGCTTCGTCGGTCATTACCTTTTCGTTCCCCATTCTCCAAATTGTCCATAAGTCATGAAAAGTGATCGGTCTCTCTCTTAATTCTAAAATCCAGCCACAATTTGATGATGATCCATAGACTCTTTACGAAACATCTAATAAACAAGGTGATTCGCAAACTCCATGTTCACCCCCACAAGATATAGCAAGAACTAACATCGTATTCGTTCCTTGCAAGGACTTTTTCCTGCCTCCTTTGCTAGCCAAACAAATACTTCCATCTTTTCTGGGGTCGGTGCCTTCCGAGTGCATTTCAAGACAGGGCACCCGGTCATATAATACGTATCGATAAAAAAAAAAAAAAAAATATTGCAAAAATAAGAGAGAAATACGATGCTTCGTATAATTTTAATTTTTTTTTTTTTAAAAAAAAAAATATTTTTTTAATCACGAGCAAGTTTGATTATTCAATCTCATTTATTTATTTATTTATTTATTTATTTAAAAAAAAAAAAAAGAAAAGAAGAGAGAAAATAGTAAATCCATCCCATATTATCTTCTTTATTATGCTTGCCCGATATGACTTTTGTTTCCGTGGAACGATGGATGGTCGATCATAAATGCGCAAAAACTTCAATTTGGGAGAGAGCAAGGGCCGGAGGGAGCCAAGGAAACGTGAACTTTTTATGCGGTGGTTCACGGGCCAAGGTGACATCGGGGGAGCAAGAGCAAGAGCGTGACGTGGGAATTTTTGGCATCTCCTCGCTCCTAATCCGCCTAGGATGCGATGCTCCTGGATTGGCCGAATTCCACTTTTGTCTCCATGCGGCACCCACCGGCCTCCACGCGTCATTAATTGCCAATCCCTCCTTTTAAGAGATGATGGAGAAAACCTAGATAAATAGGCCACGAACCATCATCATCATCTTCGATATTAATGGCAGGGCAGTATCCTCATCCTTGGAGTGGGCACCTCAAGAGGCTCGAGCCCTCGACCTTAGCTGAAAGAAGCAAGGAGAGAGCGAGAACTTTGATCTCGTACCACTTGCATGAAGACGGTAGCAGTCGCAAAAAAAATAATAATAATAATAAAAAAATAAAATAAAAAATCAAGGCTATAAATCTTCTCGATCAACCTACCGTTCTCTCACTTCTTGCCATAAATCTTCTCGTAGCCAGCTTTTTCCCTGCCTTTGTTAAAACTAGAAGGAAAACTCGGTTGGAAGCTTTGAATGCTCCCCTCCTGCAACCCGTCACCGGGTCAATGGGGCGGGGCCCTCTCGCTGCTCCCCATAAAGTTCAAATTCCAGACCATCTAAAAAGGTGGAAGAGATGGACGGAGAAAGGGAGCAGACAGATGGGGAGTGGAGTCGGAGGGCAGGGTCCGGCTGACACCACCCCCGTGCCATCTCGAAGAACGGGAATGCGGATAAAAGGATGAACACGGATAGCCCGCCCAAGTGGAAAATTTCTGTACAACCATTTTGCATCCTTCTATCCTTCCACGTATGCACATGTGCACATTTGTCCCATCCATCGAGAAAAGAAAAAAAAAAAATTTTTTTGGATCAAAAAATAAAAAATTATTATTTATATAATCTTTTGCTAAAAAAATACCATTATCATTCATCGATCATGAAAAATCAGCAAAAAGATTTTTCTTGGATCAAAAAATAAGAAAAATATCATTTATATAATGTTTTGCTAAAAAAAATATCATGATCGATATTTTATTAAATAATTCTTTTACTATCCATCCAGCACCCTAAAATCAACCACCATCTTGTTGAAAACCAAATTATTATATTAATATTATCTATATTATCAATCTTACTTGATTTTAAAAGATTCTATAAGGTTTTTATCGCCGTAGATTTCCAAGTTAATGCTTGGACCGGTAACTTTGGGGTAGAGAAACAAGGTAAGTGGTCGGTGTCTGACCGAGGTACTACGGTAAGAATCAAGAATCTTATAATCAATTTTAAAGTTCAAAGCATGTCATTGATTTTTTTTTTTTTTTTTTTTTTTCAATTTAGCTTTTGGGGACCGTTGGTAGTAGACGATAATTCAAATCTTTGGTACCACATGAAATGAAGAAGGTATCAAACTTGATATACATTATTTATTTTTTAATAGAAAATTGATCCTTCCAACATCCAATAACTCCACACAACTTGTGTTATGGGAGGGGTAGGTTTAACCCCCGACGTATATTCCAGATATGCTTACTCTAGTAAATGATTCCTTGTGATATTGATGCATGACATGTACTCGTATTACGGTAAAACATATTTATAAAAAATTGAAATTCTGTAACGATGCTCTTAACAAATCAAGCGAGCTCATTGCATGGCATGAAATAAAGTTTCTTACAGTTCTACGAACTTTCTTGATTTTTTTAGCAACAGCAATATCCTTATGATTTTTGAAAAAATAGACAAATTAATTAAGAATCGCATAAGTACATAATAATTAAAATTTGTTAATAAATGGTACAGCAGTTCAGTTGTTCTATATTGATGTCTTTCATTTTATAGAAGGGTCTCTCTTCATGTATTTACATGAATTAGTTTTTGACGAAAAAATATAGTGTATTTAAGTAACTTAACTTAAATGTAATATATATATATATCTACGTTCATTCTATTAAAATATTTGTAGAGAAAGAGATAAACAGCAGAAGTAGAGGGAGGGAAAAAAAATATATTTTTACATCATATTTAATATATTTTAAAAATTAGATATATACATTAATATACGGTTGTTATATAAAAAAATAATATAGTCTGTTTGCAGGACTTTGGCTGATGATGAAAAAGTAATATGGATTGATATAGCTTATTTTATAATTTTTAAAATCATTCTAATAAAATTATATTCAATAAAAAATATAAAATAATATAGGATTATGTTAATGGGAAAACATGTTTACGGACCGATGCAAATTATTATGTTTTATTTTTCTGAAATAACGCTAGCACATTTATACACAGTGACCGGTCCTTGGAACTAATGATTTTGAGGAATCCAAGGGACGTAAGGCTGCAGGGTACTTCTTTGACCAGGAGGACTCAAAATACTACCAAGACTTCAACTACGATTATATATCCTCGGCCCCTCTTCCCCATTCTTGGCACGCATGCAAGGCACTTTATTTATACGTACATATTCTGGGAGTCCATTCAAAATTGCTGGCCTCCAATGGAGACCACGGCAGGTTTCATTGCCGAGAACTTCCACTGCTTCTGTGGATTGATATGACAGCTCATGGGCCGCACCATCATATCCCATTTCCAAGTTCTTTTTCTTTCCTTCTCGTGACGATCAGTGGAGTGGGAGTCTCGGATCCACAAATATCATATTTTCGCAAGTTTGTCTCGGTGACATCGAAGACAGAACGACATGTTAGTAAAGGATTAGAAAATATTTTAGCTAGTCATTGTGCCTATATATTATATACCAATTTTTTTTTTTTTTTTTTATGCTTGTTTTCTAGAAAAAAAAATATTATTATAGGTAATTTAGATTCGTTTGTATCACAATATATATATATATTACAATTTTTTTTGAAAAATTGAAACTTGACTATATGATACTTAAAAAAAATATTTTTTTTACATATTTAATCAATCATAAAAAATGATATAAAAAATATAGTTTTTTTAAAAAATAATTTATATTTAGTTAAGTATTTACTTTTATAAAATTTTTTTGTAAATGCATATTATTGACATCAGATCCCGATGATCGGCCATCACCATCGTAAACCACCGGCCGGCTACTTCAAACTCTTGCAAAACAAGTTCCGGATCGGAAATTTTCTGGCGAAAAACTATCCGATGCTTAAGTCGGTAGAGTTCAAGTAATCAGATGGAGAATCTTAGAGAAGCTTCGATGTCGGAATTTTTCTCTTATCCTTAAAGGTCCCCTCTTATCCGTATTTATAGTATTCATCTTAATAGAATTCTGTTGAGAGAAACTTTTTGCAGTTAATTTCAACGTCATTTTATTGAAATTAACTTATTCATGTTGTAATAGACAACTGTTATAACAATATTCCTATTATGACAGCTGTCTTCTTTGCTCGCCAACTTCATCGGATATTTTTTTTTAATCAGCTAATAAAGTGTGGTTGTCGATTTGTTCGTCAACCATCCGCCTTATGCCTTGCAACCGAATTAGTCAGACTTTTATATTATGCCTCGAAGACGAGTTTGTCAAACTTTTAAGTTATCAACCTTCAATTTTTCGTCCCTTTGCCAATCAATCCAGTTATTTTGTCATAACAGTTGTCTCCCACTCCTGATTTTAAGACGTCTTATCATCTTGCGAGAAGGGAGTTATAACCATTTTTTGTCACTTTGAGTTCTTTCTTTTCACACCAGCTATTAATGCTCTCTCATGGTGAGTCGCTTCATTATTAGAACTGTCATTGAAGGGATGTCCACTAATGATGGCAGGTTCTAGCGACAACTGGAAGAATTGATTTGTCTTTCGCCCCTGCCAGGTATCGAATTTCTATTGTTGATGGGTCATTCTCATGGATCGAGGTGACACATCAATATCCTTTTTGGTGGCTGCGTACCTTCTTTGATTGTGATTCATATGCATGGCATGATCAAGGGCATCTCATGTCGTTCAAGAATGAAATCATTACCGTTGAAGTAATTAATATAAAGGGTTTCCTTTCTTCTCCTGGCTTGAACTTTTGTGATTCCAGAAGTTTTTTTCTTTTAGAGTCTTCGTCTTCTCCTAGTCTTCTTTCTTCTCCAAGCTCTTGGCAGGTTAGGCTTTTTCCTATACTTTTTTCTTCTTTTCTTCTTTTACCTTCCAGTATGATTAAGTTTTTAGAGGTCCCTGTCGCAGGCAGATCTTCCACTCATAGGGGAGAGACTGAACAACAGTCTTCCGACAGTTCTGGTCCTCCGAGGATGAGAGGCCCAAATATAAAGGATCTCCATCTTGGTTAGGAGTTCCATTAACAAGTCTAGGGTAGCCATCCTACAGAATTATTATGGGATTTCACAGGATTTTCAGTATTTGTTCCTCAACCCAGTGATAGGATGAATAGGTCCCCTTCCGGTAGTATAGCAGTATATGAAAATCATCTTAAGGCAGGGCTTCATTTTTCTCTTCATCCTTTCATTATTCGGGTTTTTAATTTATATAGAGTAGTCCCTGCACAATTGACATCGAATAGTATTTGGATAATTTGTACTTTTATCGTTCGATGCCATGACCTTCATATTGAATCTAAAACTTCAATATTTTATTCTCTCTTCATTATCAAGAAAGACTACTATGGCCAAGGATGGTGGGTCATCGGACCATGCCATGGTTGAAAATTCATCAAAGGTCTTCTATCCGCCATTCATGGATAGAAACCTTGTTTTTTCTTTTTGTTGTTTGTTCAACCTTGGGATTTTAATATTAAATGAAGGGAGCCTCGTTTAATCCCAAATGATGGTAAAAAAATTCTCGTAGCAGACAAAGAAGACTATGAGAGGCTTTTGAAAGTTGAAGTCCCTCCGTTGTAGGAGTCGTTGAGTGAACAAAGTCCCTTCCTCGTCATGATTAGTATGTTACCTGGATTAGGTATATATTTCGATGAATACACCATACTTTCTTTTTCTCTTTTCCTTTTTTTTGAGTTGATCGGCTTTTCTTTCTCTTTCTTTGCAGATGAAAATATGAGGTCAGATGTGAGAAAACTTCGTCAAGCGATCAGGAAGAAACAGGCCACTCCTACAAAGGTGCCCCATGATCCGAATAGGGCACGTATTGTTGCTGTTTCATCCTTGGAGGCTCTAGCGAGACCAATTATCCCAGTTGCAGTGAGGACTTTAGACGATGACGACATCCCTATCATCGAGCTACATTCGAGGACTTCTTCGTTTATCAACCAATCTTCTGAATGATCAAACATCCCACCGTCTACTGAAATCCCATCCTTATGAGTTGGTTAGAACAAAGGTAAGGCCCCTCAAACCTACTCAGAGTTCGAAGGAGATCGTCAAGCTGAAGAGGTGCTGGAATCGTACATCGATCTCAACATTTTTTTCGATGAGTCAGGCTCGGAAAATTCGAGCTAGCTCGTTGACTTTTGAAATCCATCATTCTCCCAAGGGACTAGGAGATGACGAAGGATCATCTACTGGACGAGGTTATCCCTTCATTCTTCTCAAGCCTCCTTAAGATATTTTTCCCTTTCACTTCTTTTTTCTTCCTTTTTTTTATGAACATCATTAACTTTAAATATCATTGTCTTATTTTAGTTTATTCATGAGATATCTCTAGTAGAGGAGAGCTTCTTGGGCTTCACGTAACTTAGCCACAGCCTCCGAGATCAACTGGAGATAGTGAGAGCTGAAAAGAGGTCGCTGAAGAGCTGAAATAGAGCTTGAAGGCAAAACTTGAAGAAAGCATCGTCGATGTCGCTAACTTGCAAAATGAATTAAAGTCGGTATAAGATAAGATGGCCGAAGCTGAGGCCAACCTGAAGAAGAAGAAGCTCCTTTCCGACAAGAAATTAATAAAGGAGTTAAAGCAAAAGGCCGATGAAGCCATGGCCTAGAAGGAGGCGATTGAGAAGAGGGCAGAACTCGCTGAAGGCAAAGTCCTCCATGCAGTAGAGGAGTACAAGAAATTATCTGCTTTTGAAGATGAAATGACAGAGGTAGGGACTTCCAGCTACGAAGTTGGGTTTGCCAACTACAAGGAGAAGGTTCTAGAGCTCTTCCCTCACCTAGATCTTTAGAAGGTCATCATTGGTGGGGATGATGAGGAAGGAGGTAGCGAACAGGTAGCTGAAGCACTTGATCCTGCTACCTCTCCTGAAACCACCATAAGAGCTGAAGAAATTATCTAAGATGAAGGAAGTATTGAGCCGGGGCTAGGAGAAGATGTTGCTACCGATGAAGACCGATATGATCAATCAACTCATTGTAGCTCTCTTTATATATACATATATATACCAATCTTTCAAGTAATCAATGAATTTGGTTTCCTTATTTTCAAAGTGTTCTTATGCCAATTGTCATTGCTTATGCAAAAAAATTCTAAAATATTGAACCCTCGATATTTAACATTTACCAAGTATTGAACCTTCGATGAACCTTAAGTACGTTAAGTATAAGTATTGAACCCTCGATAGATCTTAAGTACTCAAAATACATGTATTGAACCCTGGTAGATCTTCAGTGCTCAAGTACTGAATCCTCGATAGATAGTAACATGTTAATCCCTCTATCAGGCGTATTAATTAGTCGAACAGTTAAGCTAACTCTTTAATCTATCGAACATACCGATTGAGCTAGGTGGTTAGGCCCACTCTTTAATCTGTCAAACATATTAATTGAGTCGGGTGGTTAAGCTAACTCTTTATTTATTAGACATACCGATTGAGTCAGGTGATTAAGCCAACTCTTTATTTATCGAACATACTGATTGAGCAGGGTGGAAAGCCAACTCTTTTTTTGTTGGACATATCGATGAGTCAAGTGGTTCAACTCATCCATTGATATAGGGTCAAATGCTTTCATGGAATTTCTAGAAGGATAACTTTATTATTGATAATACATGCATAAGTTTTTTTACATTCATGGTCAAGCAATTTGATATCTATTTAAGCTTTCAATCTTGTAGGCTTCAGGATATATTATTTCAGTGACCGGTATGATCCTTCTCAATTTGGAAAATTTTTTCTTGCTTTGTTAGCTTGGATATTCAGATCTTTGTAATACAAGATCTCTAAGCTAGAAGATTCTAGTTTTAACCCAGGAATTATAATACCGAGTGACTTTTTATCGATATGTAGCCATTCTCAGTTAAGCTTGGAGCCTTGTTCCTTTAAGTAGGTCTAAGTCTATTCTTCACTTATGTAAATTATCTAGTTTTTCGAAATGTTTAATTCTCATGGATGGCAAGCTGATTTCTACTGGTATTATTGCTTCACTTCTAAATGTTAAATTAAATGGTAATTCTCATATTGTAGCTCGAGGAGTTGTTCGATATATCTAGAGAAATGAATTTAGCTCTTCGACCCATAGTCTTTTCGCTCTATTTAGCCTTGTCTTTAAACTATGAAGAATTATTCGATTTGTCATCTCTACTTCACCATTTGATTGAGGATATCCAATGGAGGTCAATTTGTGAACAATGTGATATTGAGTGCAAAAACTTTAAACTTCTGATTATTAAATTGCCTTTCATTATCGGTGACAATTGTGTTTGAGATTCTGAACTGATAGATTATGTAGTTTCTGACGAAACTCTCGACCTTCCTTTCAGTTATACGAGCTAAGAATTCAGCTTCGACCCACTTAGTGAAGTAATCAATGACTATAATGATAAATTTTCTTTAACTAGAAGTTGAACAAAATGGATCGAGGATATCGATTTTTCATCGAGCAAATGGTCAGGGGGCTATATTAACTGAGTCAACTGACTTGTAAGATGCCTTTGAATATTAGAATACCTTTGGCATTGATCACATTTTTTGACAAAGTCAATCACATCCTTTTGGATGGTCGGCTAATAATATCCTTGACATATTATTTTGTAGGCTAGAGATTTGCCTTCTAAGTGATCACCACATATACCTTTGTACACTTTTCTAAAGGCATAACTAGCATATGAAGGCCCTAGATATTTTAATAGGGGTTGTGTGGAAGATCTTTTATAGAGGGTCCCTTCTATAATCACATATTTTGAAGCAATCCACCTTACCATTTGGCTTCTATGGCATCTTCAGGAAAAAATTTTTCATTTAGATATTTAATTATTGGATCCATCCAGCTGGACTTTTGCTCTACCTGATGTATTTCTGTACTTTCTTCAATATTTGGAGTCTCAAGATACATAATGTATGTTCAATCAAGAGAATCAATAGTTGTTGTAGCCAATCAAAAAAACATATGCTAAAAAAAATTTAGTTTGAGGTATGTGAAATATTTTAAAGAAATTAAATTCAGCTACAAGAATTTGTACCTTATTTAAATACTTTATCATGGTGGCATCTCGTGCTTCAAATTTACCCTTTACTTACTTTACTACCAACTAAGAAACCATGAAGACTTTAATTTTCTGGACTTTGAGTTCCTTGGTGATTTTCAATTTAGCTAGAAGTGTTTCATATTTCGCTTGGTTATTTGATGCACGAAAAGAGAAATAAAGAGCATATTCGATAATGTCTCTTTCAGGATTAGCCAAAATTAAACCTGCCCCATAACCGGAAGAGTGCTCCAGCTACATGGAGTATCCATATAGGGTTAGTATTGTCTTCTTCGACCATCTTGCCTTCTTTAATTATCTTCTGGCTATCTTCTTCGATATTCCAAGTACATTCAGCAACAAAGTCTACTAATACCTGTACTTTCATTGCCAGTTATGACCGATAGGTTATATCAAATTTATCTAACTTTACAGCCCACTTTGCTATTCTTCATGATGTATCGGGACTTTACAAGATGGCCTTCAGTGGTTGATTTGTCAATACTATCACTGAATGAGCTTGGAAGTAAGGTCTTAGGCATTTTGTTGCTACTACCAATGTATAAATTAGTTTTTGTACCTTTGTATATCCTACTTCAACATCATATAGCACCTTGCTAGAATAATAGACCCGTTTCTGGATATTGTTGGATTCTTTTCTGACAAGTACTAAACTCACGTCTTCATGTGAAGTGGAGAGATATAAATACATGATTTCTTTCTCTTGATGTTTTAAGAGCAAAGACGAGTTGGTCAGATATTTCTTCAATTCTTCAAAGGCTTGTCGGTAACTATCTAACCATTCAAAGTTTTTTATTTATCACAAAGCTTTAAAGAAGGGTAGACATTTCTCTACTAACCAAGAGATGAATTGACTTAATGAAATGATGCACCCAATCAGTTGTTGCACTTCTTTCTTGTTAGAAGGATGCCTCATATCAAGAATTACTTTTATTTTTCAGAATTGGGTTCTATCCCCCGATTAGTGACAAGAAAGTCGAGGAACTTTCTCGATGTTTCTCCGAAGATACATTTTGTCAGATTTAGCTTTATCTGATATCATCGTAACATGCTGAAGGCCTTTTCTAGATCTTTGATATGGTCTGATGCTCAAATGCTTTTTACTAGCATATCATCGACGTAAGCTTCCATATTTTTCTAAGTTATTTTTTAAAAATCTTATTAATCAACCATTGGTACATTGCTTCAATATTTTTTAGACCAAATAGTATTACTTGATAGCAATACAGTCCTTTTCGGTTATAAAAGATATTTTTTTCTCGTCTTCAGGATCCATTGGAATTTGATTATAACCTAAGAAGGCATTCATGAAGTTTAAAGGCTTGTGTCTAGCTGTCACATTGACCAGTTGATCTATTCTTGGTAAAGAAAAGCTATCCTTGAAGCAGGCTTTGTTAAGGTCGGTGTATCAATACAAATTCTTCATTTTCCATTCGCCTTTTTAATCGTCACAATGTTGGTGAACCAATCTAGGTAATGAACTTTCCTAATGAATTTGGCATCGATAAGCTTGCTCACTTCTTCGTCAATGAGTCTTTATGCTCAGGAGCGAAGCTTCTTTTCTTCTATCAAATGGGCTTATACTCTGGGTCGGCTTTCAACTTATGAGTAATAATTTCCGGAGGAATCCCAGACATATCCATAATTGACCAAGCAAAGATGTCAGAATTATATTGGAGAGAATTTATTAGCTTTTCCCTTGTTTCCTCGTCTAGTAGACTTCCAATTTGTATGACCTTCGTTGGATCTTCTTTTTCTAATGACACAAAGATGGTTTTCTTAGCTGGTTCACCATGTTGTTCATTCTCTCTTTGATCAAGTTATTCCAGAGATACCCAACTTACTGATTGTTTGTCTTGAATCATTAAACATTACCAAGCTATTCTATGATCTCCTTTTATTTCTCAAGAACTGTACTAAAAGATGATAAGTCAAGATAATTACTCGAAATTTATTCAAGGTCGATCATCCTAATATAGAAATATACCTCGAAGATACTCGAACGACCATATAATTGATGAAGAGAGTTTTTTGTTAGGGTTCCATCCTAATGGTTACTGAGAGTGTTATTCTCCCTCCACCCTGACCGATTTTCTATTGAATCTTGTTAAAGGTGTTGATACTTTTTACAACTTATCTCTAAAAGGTTCATTCTGATATAAAACATCCTAGAATAAGATCTCAGTGAAACTTTCATTATCTGTCAAGACTTTTCTTATATTATAGTGTGTTATCATAGTTGAAATAATAACAGGATCATCATGGGGTATCTGAATGCCAGTAGGTCATCATCAGAAAAGCTAACAACATTATTGCTCCAATGCCTCTTCGAAGTGTCTTCTTTAGTTCTCACCTCCTTTCAGTTTGATCGATAGTGTTTGATGCTGACCATCCCATCTATGGGCTATTGGTTTGGGAGCTCTGCTCCATCAACATACTTTTTTGGAATAGTAACTTCAACCTGATGATCTTTGTTGAGGACATTTTTTTTCAAATAACCATGCTTGATCAGATCTTCTATTTCATCTTTCAACTGGATACATTCTTCAGTTGTATGGCCATAGTCTCGGTGAAATTGGTAATATTTATTCTTGTTTCACGAGGTTGGTGGTGCTCACATAGGTCGAGATCTCTGTAAGAATTTTTTCTTCTATTTTATCTTTTAACTGGATACATTCTTCAGTTGTATGGTCATAGTCTCGGTGAAATCGGTAATATTTATTCTTGTTTCGCAAGGTTGGTGGTGCTCACATAGGCCGAGATCTCTGTAAGAATTTTTTCTTCTCTATTTCCATCAATATTTTTTCTCGTAGGAGAGATAAAAAAGTATAAGTGTCAAATTTACTAGTCAGGTTCTTCGATTTTGGACTTCGTCGTCAAGCTTGAGCATTATCATCATTAAAGGGTCGAGAATCAACATTCTTTTGATTCTTCTTTTTTGACATTGATTTTCCTTCAGCTTGGCATCAGCTGGTAGCTTACTCTTCGACGAGCGCATATTTTTAAGCATGTGCCAATAGCTCCAAATAACTTACAAAAAATTTCTTATCCAGGAAGAAGGTAAATTTGGAAGACTAAAGCCCTTCTTCATTGCTGACATGGCTACATGTTCATTAAGATCCAGGATCCAAGTATGGCATAATTAAAGTGAGCCACATATTCTCTCAGAACTTCTCCTTCATTTTGCTAGATGAAGAAGAGGTTATCTGAATTGCACAGCATCCTTTTGCTTGTTCTGAAGTGAGCCATAAATTATCCTTCCAATTGATTGAAGGAATGTATAGTACCTGGCTTGAGACTCGAATACCATATCCGTGCAGCCTTTCTTAAAGTTGCTGGGAAAGCAAGGCAGTGAAGGGCATCACTTTCATTCTGAATCATCATATGGACTTTGAAACTATCCAAGTGATCCAACGGATCCATAGTTCCATCATAGAGTTCTAACTGTGGTATTATGAAGTGAGGCGAGATCATTTCTTTCATGATCCGTTGAGAGAACAAAGGTCAAGAATCATATGCAAGTCATTCGTCACTTTTTCGCCTATTATCCAACTTTGCAAGTTGTCACTCCAATCTTCGGAACTTCCTTTCATAATCATCATATCGACGAGCTTCCCTACCTTGTTAAGTAACTCATGGGGTGGTGTCTTTTGAAGATTTAGAGAGGAACCTTGGACGTTTCCCTTCAAGCCAACTTCCCATGTGTTCATGATGTTGAAAACTTTGCTGTATAGGAGACTTCCCTTGAAGATTCAGTGAGGAACCTTGGACGCTTCCCTTTAAGTTGACTTCTCATGTGTTCATGATGTTGAAAACTTTGCTGTATAGGGGACCGTCAATTCAAGGAGCATTGATATCGAGAGTATCAACTCGATTCTTATCAACTTGATTCTTGGCACCGAACATCTTTCAAAGGAGATCGTCAGCTGAGTTTAGAAGCAATCATTGGAGCAATTGGCCCCATGGGTTGCTATTGATCGTTGATTGTGGTTTCTTGAAAATTTTGAATAGCGGCAGTTAAAACCTCCGTCTTGTTTAAAAGAACATCAATTTGTTGTTGATCTATCATCATTGTAGGAGGTTCATTGTTGTCCTCTAATGAAAGATTTGGCAGGTTGTTCTCTCTAGATGGCTGACGATCCATGCAGGTCGAAGCATTTTGGATTTTTTCTTTCACCATATTTCTAGATTCTCCTTCCTATCTAGGAGGTATATAATTGGATGTCGCTGCCCTCTTCTTGGCATACTAATCTGTTGATGTCGAACCTCGATGATTGACCTTTACTGTTGAGACTCCACCGGAGGTGGTTGAACCGGAGCGGATGGCCCTGCCTTTAGGTTGTGCGGGTTCCCCCGGAAGGGGGAGTCCCCTGCATGACTGGTGGAGGCCTCTCGCGCCCATTTCGTCACTATCCTTTCGTGGAACTTGCTTGTAGAAGAGAGGGGGGCTTGAACTAGATCAAGGACTGTTCACGGGAACACCCCCCTACCTGGCGCGCCAATCTGTTGCCGCCAAGATCATCGTGGCCCGTAGTTTCTGTCAGTGTCGGAGTGCGCTCCCTTCACCGTCTGGCCATCCGGACATGCAAAACAAGGGTCAGTGACTCGGGCTAGGGTTTTCAGCAGGGGTACTCCGATGGTCAAGTCAGTGACGATCTAGGAGAATAGATCCTCGTTGTCGAGCCCCTCTTGATGGACTCCATGCTAGGAGGAGTGAGTAGTATGAGAGTGGGATGCAAGTATGTCGGGGAAAGAGCGGCTTGGCTAGAGGGATTCTCTGTGTAGCCTTTCCGCCTGTCCTTGTTTGGATTTGCTTGTGGTGCTGTACTCTCTGGTTGAGCTTGCACTTGTGTTTGAGTGGTATTGCATGTATTACCTCTTTTGTCTTGCTTCCATCGAGCTTTGTAGTCTAGGTTACCATTGGGCGCTCATCTTGGGATCTTTGCCGAGCTGTCAGGCATGTGCGGTGGTGTCCTAAGGCACCTTTCCCGATTCATGATAAGGGAAGCTGTCATGTGTTATGACATTCCCTCTGGTCACCTCATTCCAGGAAACCTGGCAGTACCTCGATTGGTGGGCTGCCGCCTCCTGGGATTTGAATCTCGTGGTTGACTTCCTCTTTCAGGTGGTTTAGGTAGTTGGTGAGGAGCATGGCACCTCGATCAGTGGGCCTCTCCCCTTTCTAGTGTAATCGGTGGCCGCAGGTGGTCACTCCGGTCTGGCGGATGTCTCAGTGCAATCCTTGGGCAGCTCACCGGTGTCCTGGGACAGCAGTGCTGTCCTTTGGTTCGTCGGTGCTTATGTCTGATCCGGGGGCTGAGCTAGGAAGGCAGGGCTAAACTCCGACCTAAGTACCCCGAGCTCGCAGGATCATCTCGACGGAGGAGGGCAGAGCGCAGGCCCGGTCCAGAGGGATCGACCTCGGAGAAGCTCCATGTGGTGGAGGAGGGCTGAGCTCGACTCCGACCACGGGGTTCGATCTCCGAGGGGCTCGCTCAGGAGGGTCGAGTGCGGGCCCGGTCCAGAGGGCTCGACCTCTAAAAGGCTTCATATGGTGGAGGAGGGCTGAGCTTGAATCTGACCACGAGGCTCGATCTCCGAGGGGCTCGCTCAGGAGGGTGGAGTGTGGGCCCGATCCAGAGGGCTAGACCTCGAAGAGGCTCCACGTGGCGGAGGAGGGCTGAGCTCGACTCTGACCATGGGGCTCGATCTTCGAGGGGCTCGCTCAGGAGGGCAGAGTGCAGGCCGGGTCCAGAGGGTTCGACCTCGAAGAGGCTCCACATGGTGGAGGAGGGCTGAGCTCGACTCTGACTATGGGCTCGATCTCCGAGGGGCTTGCTCAGGAGGGCACCGCTCGGCTCCGGCCTAGGTGTCCCGGGTTCGCGGGTCCGACCTGGCGGAGGACGGAGCTCAGCTTCGACCGGCGGTCCTGTTTTTTCCTGGGGGAGCTCAGCCCGACGAAGGAGTCCGAGTAGGGGAACTGAAGCGGTGTCTAGTGCAGTGGCTTTCCCTGACATGGCATCTGATAGCTACCCCACATCAGTGATCTTGTCACATCATTTGCCCCCCACTCTTGAGGCTCGTTAGTGCGCGGTGCTCGGACTGAAGTGAGTAATTGTGATGCTGACATGGAAAGGTGAAGATCTGGTACAATGATGGCCATGATTGATGGTGCTCCGTGGAATGGTCCTTCAGCCTAGTGCGGGGGTGCCACGTGGCCATGTCTGAGGAGCAGTTAATGTTGGCAGAGAATTCAGAGTGGCTGGGATGCCTTTTTTACCGATGGCCGGCACGTGGCGTGAATCCGTTGGCGGAGAGGTCGTAACGGTACGGATGCACTGGGTCACTTCGAAATGAAAAGAGGTTCTTACCCAAAATATCTGTTCTTTTGAATTCTCCACACCCGCTGCAGTATCCGAGCCTTCTCCTTCCTCCCAGTTGTCTCAGATCTTCTAAGGAACCAGGTTAGTTTCCTCTTTCTTCCTCCTTTGTCAGAGTAAGGTCCTTCCTCTGAGTCTAGGATTTTTCTCGAGTCGAGTCCGTCCCTTCATCCTCTTCTTTGAGTCCTTTGCTTCTCCTTTCTCTGGGGATGTCTCGCTTTGGCCCGAGCTTCCGCCCCTTCACCAACCATGGCGAGGCTGGTCCTTCTAAGTGGATGCCAGCATCTCCTTCTTCTTCCGGTGAGGAGGAGGATGTGACTCATTTCGAGTTCAGCAGAAGGTGCCCTCCTGGTCTAGTACTCATCAGGGAACCAGGGTCCGGTCCTTCTCACCCTTCTCGTCCTCTTCCCTCTTCTAAACTTGCTCCTGAGTCCGTCTAGTCCACAGGTCCTGGCGGGATCGCCTCGATGATCACCACCAAGGAACTGGAGACCATTCGGGATGTCTATGGCATCCCGCACTCTGTTCGGCTTTTGATCCCTCGTCCGGGGGAACGGGTCACTTCCAGTGGCCCGGGCTGTATTGCTTTTTATGATAAGACCTTTTCTGGGGGTCTCCGCTTTCCCTTCCATCCGTTCTTCATGTCAGTTTTGAATAATTACCGTTTGGTCTCTGCTCAGTTAGTACCAAATTCCATTAGGGTCATCATTTCTTTTGTTGTGCTTTGTCACCTTCATGGGTTCGTTGCCTAGTTCTCTCTGTTTAGGGCTTTCTTTGCCCTGAAGTGCCACCCGACTGAGGACGGGTGGTGGTCCTTGTCTTCCCGTCCGAAGGGCATTAGGTTTGAGCTCCCCTCTTCTGTCAAGGGATGAAAGAGTAAGTTCTTTTTTACCACAGTTGAGGGGGTCGATTGGGTCTGGAGTGACCCGGACCAGTCCCCCAACTGAAACTCTATGGTCGATGCAGCTGACCGGGATGACTACGAGCAGCTCCGCACCACCCAGGTCCCTCCTCTCGAGGTTCTGTTATCAGAGCAGAATATCTCCGAAGCCGAGGTCGACCCAAGGAATGGGTTGGGCGAGTTCGACCTGAACTTTTATTCTTTTATTTTGTTCTCCTTACATTGCTTTCTGTGGGCTCTGACTGTTGTATGGCTTGCATGCAGGCATGATTTTCACGGAGAGCAACCTGCTGGCGATCACCCATAAGGGGCCGCCAACCGTGCTGGTCGAGGAAACTCCGTCGAGACTGGTCCGGGACGAGGGCGCGTCTGCAGCTGCTCCCGCCGTGGTGGCTGACCCGAGTCGATAGGCAACTGAAATTGCTCCTGCCGCACCTGCTGGCCAGAGTTCGGGGACGACTGAAGCTGCTCCTGCACCAGTGGAGAGGGCAGCATCTACGGCATCAGGGCCAGTCCAGCGGGCCGTTCAGAAGACTCCAGAGTGGCATGGCCGACATGGGACGACCCCCACCGTGGAGCTCGAGGTGGTTGTCCGAGCAAGGGCTGCAGCTGTTGCCGCGGCATCCCCTAGTCCCCCGAGCCCAACTATGACTGAGGTTGAGGATGGGCAGGTCTGGGCTAGGGCTGAGCTCGTGACCGAGGCACTGCCTGCAAGGGTGTCAGGTCCCTAGCCTACCCCCGGGGGCCCCGCCACTGGTGGGGCAAGGGCACCTATCCCCGGAGAGAGTAGAAGGGAGGAGGCGCGGTGCCGACTTCCGTTCAAGATGGGGCCATAGAGTTCTTTTCTCTGGAACCCCACACTGGCCGAGTGCATGATAGATTTTTCAATCCAACCATGCGATCGGCAGGAGATGGTCGAGCTGCAGCTGGGCAATGTGCTTAGCGCCATCTTCCCCCAGCTATACTCAGTGAGTTGCTACACTTCTCTTTTTCTCCTTCTTTCTCTCTTTTTCTTTTTTTTTTGCTGACCTTTTACACGATGCAGATTGGTGCCGAGGCTCTCTTCATTAGGGACTGCTGTCGAAACTAGCAGCACAGTGAACAACAGCAAGCGGCTGAGATTGAATCACTGAAGGCCGATCTGAAGGAGAGGGCCGGGATGAACGGAGCGCTTGAGCAAAAGGTCAAGGACCTGGAGAAGTAGCTCGCCGACACTGAGGGGCGAGCGAAGAAACTTTTGGAGTGTCTTGACCTAAAGCGGAGTCGCTCAAGGAAGAAGGCTGATGAGCTCTCCCTTGCTGAGAAGAAGCTGAGGTGGTACAATATCGAGGCCGATCGGCACAAGGAGATCGCTCCATCTGCTCAAGCCGAGCTGGCAGCAGGGAATGAGAGGTTGGCCGTAGCCGAGAGGGCGGCAGAGGTGGCGGCCAAGTCAGCGGAGGTGGCCAGGGTGGAGGCCGCTGAGGCAAGGAAGGATGCTGAAGGGGTCGTTGCCAGGTACAAGGCTTCGGAGGAGTTCATCATCGAAATCCATTAAACGACATCGGACTCCTTCTACAAAGACTTCATGTTCCTGCACGGCTGGATCGAGATGTTCATTCTTGATAAGGGCCATGACTGCGTCAGGTATCCTCTAGCCTTGGACACGGAGTCTGGCTAGGCGGCGGTCGTTGAAGAAGCTGTGGCCTCCGAGCCTTCCCCGCCGGCCGAGGCTGAGGCTGGGCCACCCGGGGCCGATGCCGTTCAATCGGAGGTTCCTGGGAACGGGACCTCACAGCCTCAAGGTCCAGTCGGGGAGCCAGCCAGGGTGGAGTAGTTTTCTTTCTTGTTTTCATTTTTATGCTTGGTTGGGATCACCTGGTATGTCGGGGACCCGAAAATGTTTGTAGTTGACCTTTGTTAATAAAATGAAAATTTTCCTGCCACCTGTTTTCGAGCATTGCCTAGCTTTTCCCTCTTACCCTCTTTCTTTCCTTCTTCTCTCTTTCTTTTTCTTTCTTTTCTTTCTTTTTTTTTTTTTGAGATGAGTGGGGAGATCAAAGAGGAGGGTTCCACTTTGTTTGGGATTTAATTGCCAGACCTCGGTGTCGGCAAGTTGGGCACAATATTTTGATAGTTGAGAGCAACTGGGCTCAAAGATTTCTTGGTCGGAGAGCTGGGCCTCGGTCCAAGGTGCCTTGGAGCTAGGCTCAAGGCTTTGGTGCCGGAGAATTGTGCCCCGATCTTGTATGCCTGAGAGCTGGGCTCAGGTCTTGGGTGCCTTGGAGCTAGGCTCGAGACTTTGGCATCTTGGAGCTGGGCTCGAAGATGTCAATGATTTGAGAGCAGCTTGGCTCAATGATCCCTTGGTCGGAGAGCTGGGTCCCGGTCTTGGGTTGCCTAAGAGCTGGGCTCATGTCTTGGCATCTCGGAGCTGGGCTCGAAGATGTTGATAAATTGAGAGCAACTTGGCTCGAAGAACCCTTGGCCGAAGGGCTAGGCCCCGATCTTGGATTGCTTGAGAGCTAGGCTCAGGTCTTGGCATCTTGGAGCTGGGCTCGAAGATGTTGATGAATTGAGAGTAGCTTGGCTTGAAGATCCCTTGGCCAGAGAGCTGGGCCCCGTCTTGGGTTGCCTGAGAGCTGGGCTCAGGTCTTGGTGTCTCGAAGCTGGGCTCGAAGATGTTGATGAATTGAGAGCCGCTTGGCTCGAAGATCCCTTGGCCGGAAAGCTGGGCCCCGGTCTTGGGTTGCCTGAGAGCTGGGCTCAGGTCTTGGCATCTCGAAGCTGGGCTCGAAGACGTTGATGAATTAAGAGCAGCTTGGCCCGAAGATCCCTTGGCCGGAGAGCTGGGTCCCGGTCTTGGGTTACCTAAGAGTTGGGCTCAGGTCTTGGTGTCTCAGAGCTGGGCTCGAAGACGTTGATGAATTGAGAGCAGCTTGGCTTGAAGATCCCTTGGCCGTAGAGCTGGGCCCCGATCTTGGGTTGCTTGAGAGCTGGGCTCAGGTCTTGGTGTCTCGGAGCTGGGCTCGAAGACGTTGATGAATCGAGAGCAGCTTGGCTCGAAGATCCCTTGGCCAGAGAGCTGGGCCCCGGTCTTGGGTTGCTTGAGAGTTGGGCTCAGGTCTTGGCATCTCGGAGCTGGGCTCGAAGACGTTGATGAATTGAGAGCAGCTTGGCTCGAAGATCCCTTGGTCGGAGAGTTGGGCCCCGGTCTTGGGTTGCCTGGGAGCTGGGCTCAGGTCTTGGCATCTCGGAGCTAGGCTCGAAGATGTCTTAGAGGTTTCCCTGCAAGGCAGATAGATACTCGTGCAAAAGAAAAACCATTACTATTATTATTGGGGGAAAGCCTTACATTATTGATGGTATCTTCGCAGATTACAGGCATTCCATATTTGAGGGAACCTGACGCCGTCGAGGTCCTCGAGGTAATAGGCCCCCTGTGAGAGGGCCTCAGCCACCTTCTAAGGGCCTTCCCAGTTCGATGAGAGCTTGCCGCACTTCCGAGGTTGAGATACTTCTGCCCGGCATAGCACCAAGTCTCCACGTATGAATATTTTTGGCCTGCACGGGCGTTGTAGTACTGGGCTACTCATTGTCGGTATGCCACCATTCGTATCCAGGATTTATCCTGTGTTTTTTTGAGGAGATCCAGGTTGAGCAGGAGGTGTGCCGAGTTCCGTGCCTCGTCATATTGCTGCACTCGTAGCGTGGGCACGGCGAGCTCAACCAGGATGACCACCTAGGCACCGAAAATAAGGTTGAAGGGTGTCTCATCGGTTGCCGTTCTAGACATTGTGTGGTAGGCCGACAAGATGCTTGGGAGTTCTTTCGCCCACCTGTCTTAGCTTGGTCCAACCTGGTTCTGAGCTCTTGAAGGATGGTCCAATTAGTCACCTCGGCTTTCCTGTTTGTTTGAGGGTGAGCTACAAAGGTGAATCGGTGTTGGACGCCGTGTTCGGTGCATAATCCTTCGAACTCCCGATTATCAAATTGTCATCCGTTATCAGTGATGATACAACGGGGGAGTCCAAAACGGTAAATAATTGACTTCCAGAAGAATTGGCGGATATTGGCTTCCGCGATCTGGGCCAGTGGCTCTGTCTCGACCCACTTGGTGAAGTAGTCGATCGCCACCAGCGAGAATCTTCGCTACCCTGGTGCAGGGGGAAACGGCCCCAAGATGTCCATCCCCCACTGGGCAAAAGGCCAAGGGGCTGAGAGCTGGGAAATCGGCACCGCTGGCTGACACTGTATGTGAGCATGGTGCTGGCATTTGTCGCACCTTTTAATGAAGTTAGTGACATCTTCCCTCATGGTCTCCCAGAAGTATCCCTGGCGAAGGGCTTTATAAGCCAGCGTTCTCCCTCCCACATGGTTCCCGCAGAGGCCTTCATGGATCTCCTGGAGCACGAAAGTTGCCTCTACAGGCCTGAGGCATTTCAGGAGTAGGTAGGAGTAAGATCGGCAGTAGAGCTGGTCCTCCATCAGAACGAACCAGAAGGCCTTCTTTTTGACGAGGGCTGCTTCTACGTGGTCCTCGGGTAGGGAGCCGTCGGTGATGTACCTGAAGTACCTGTCCATCCAGCTCGACTCGGGGGTGACCTGATGCACTTCCTCTAGGCCTTCGTAGCTTGGATTTTCGAGGTACTCAACGTAGACGCGTCCTAGCGATGAGTCCGGCAGGGTCACGAGCCTAGACAGTGCATCTGCGCGTGCATTCTCCCCACGAGGGATGTGGAACATGCTAAAGCACCGGAAGCCTGTCGTGCTCGAGTGAACTTGCTCCAGGTACTTCATCATCTAGGGGTCCCTAGCTTCATACTCTCCGGAGACTTGTCCGGTAACTAGTTGGGAGTCAGTGAAGACTTTCAGATTCTGCACACCCAGCTCGTAAGAGACTCTTAGACTCACGAGGAGTGCCTCGTACTCCGCCTGGTTGTTTGTCACGGTGAATTTGAAGTGGAGGGTGCATTTTGTCACAACCCCATCGCTGTTGGTGAGGATGAGGCCTGCTCCACTCCCACTGGAATTGGATGCACCATCCACGGGAGGATCCAAGGCTCCTCCCTTGGTCCGGGCTCCGTTATTGTCTGCTCTAGCTCCTTGGCGAACCCGGTGCACTCGACTACGAAGTCAGCTAGGACTTGGGCCTTTGTGAGGACCTCGGCTGGTACACTATGCCGAAGTCGCTGAGCAGTAAGGACCACTTGACCAATCTCCTGGAAGTCTCGGGGTGGCTAAGTATGGTCCTCAGCGGCTGGTCCGTCACGACCACTATTGGGTGTTCTTAGAAGTAGGGCCTGAGGCGCTTAGCAGATATTATTAGTGCAAAAATGAGTTTCTCGAAATGAGTATACCTGATCTCCACATCGTGGAGGATTTTGCTAGTGTAGTATACTGGCTTTTGAGATTTGTCCTCGTCTACATGGACGAGAACCGAGCTGACAGCTCCGGGTGTAACCGCCAGATAGAGCAGGAGCTCCTCCCCCTCTTCTAGCCTGGAGTGCAATGGGGGAGAGGCGAGAAATCTCTTCAGCTCTTCGAAGGCTGTCCTACACTCCTCCGTCCAAGTGAAGTCATGCATCTTGCATAGCGCCTTGAAGAATGGAAGGCAACGGTAAGCCGACCTCGAGATGAATCGGCTCAGGGCCGCAATATGCCCCGTTAGACGCTGGACCTGCTTCTTGGAGGTCGGGTGCTCCATGTTGATGATTGCCTAGACCTTCTCCGGGTTTGCTTCGATGCCTCTCTGGGTGACCATGAAGCTGAGGAACTTCCCTGCCACCACTCCGAAGGCACACTTTGCTGGACTCACCTTCATCTGATGCTACCGCAGATTATGGAAGGATTCGACGAGGTCAATAATATGGCTCGAGCTCGGCTTGCTCATGACGAGCATGTCATCCATATACACTTGAATATTCTGGCCAATTTGGTCCTTAAAAACCTTATTGACCAGACGCTAGTACGTGGCTCCTGCATTCTTCAGATCGAAGGGCATCATCTTGTAGCAGTATGTCTCTTGGTCGGTGATGAAGGTGGTGTGCTCCTCGTCCTCCGGGTGCATACGGATCTGGTTGTATCCGGAGAATGCATCCATGAAGGAGAGCAGCCTGTGGCCAGAGGTGGCGTCCACCAGCTGGTTAATCTTTGGTAAAGGGAAGCTATCCTTCGGGCATGCTTCGTTGAGGTCGATGTAGTCTACACGGATCATCCACTTGCCATTATTCTTCTTTACCATCACCACGTTCGCTAGCTAGCTCGGATATTGGACCTCCCGGATGAAACCGACGGCTAGGAGTTTGTCCACTTCCTCCTTGATGGCTGCCTGTCTCTCCGGGGCGAAGCTTCTCTTCTTCTGCCGAACTGGCATGTACTTTTGGTCAACACTCAGTTTGTGAGTAATGATGTCAGGAGGGATACCTGGCATGTCCGTCGTTGTCCAGGCGAATACATCCGTGCTTGCCCGCAGGAACTCTAGTAGTTGAGCCCTCTCCTCCTCGGGTAGCTGGGCTCCAATCTGTACCATCTTCGTGGGGTCATCCCCGAGCAGATATGAGAGCAGGCGCTCGACCGGACCTCCCCTAGGGTCATGGGCCCTTTGGTTGAGATTATCTACCTTGGGTTCATCCTCGGGGACCTTGGCCCCAGGGAGGGTTTGGAAGCAATGTTGCACCGGCTGGGATGCTCGCCTCATTTCCCTGACACCGTAGGGAGTGGGGAACTGTACAAGTAGCCTCTTGGCGGAGACAACGGCGTCGAGCAGGTTGAGCCCGGATCGGCCCAGGATCATATTGTAGGCGAAAGGAAGCCTGACAACCATGAAAGTCATCAAAACTGTGCTCTGCCGAGGCGCGGTCCCGGTGGTGACCGGGAGAGTGATCTCTCCCTCCACCTTTACAGAATCACCTATGAAACCAACAAGGAGAGTATGCACAGGTTTGAGTTGATCGAAAGAAAGGTTTATCTTGGAGAAGGCATCATAAAAAAGCACATATGTGGAGCTTCCACTATCAACCATGATGCATTTTACAGGTGCTTCGCGATCGTCATCTCGACAACCATGGCATCGTTATTTATATTTTTTTTCTCGTCTTCCCCTTCCCTTATAAAGGGGAGTACATTCTCAAGATCCCTTGCCCCCCGGGCCTTCTTGGGTGCGCGCGCAGCTCCCTAGGAGATCATATCCACTGGCTTCTCGGTAAGGCAGTTGTTGATTGCTGGAGCTGTCGGAAGAGAGACGAGCGCTTGGAATTCCACCTGAGGTCTGCCCCCCACGAACCTTTTGAGATAGCCTCTCTTTATGAGTTCTTCAATTTCCGACTTGAGGTTGTGGCATTCCTCGGTGTCGTGGCCGTGGTCGCGGTGAAAGCGACAGTACTTCATTTTATCATGGCCAGTGAAGGGCTTCATCGGAGGAGGGAGTCTCATGTAGTCCTCGCCTTCGATCTCCATGAGGATCTTCGTCCTCGGGACGAGGAGGGGGGTGTAACTCTCCTCGGGAACGGGAGTGCCTTTCAGTCTTGGTCCCCTCCCGGAGTTCGGAACCTGAGGTCCTGGCTTCCGGGTTTCTGGCGTCTCGATGGGGGTTGGCTTCTTCGATGGCTTCCCGTCGAGCTCTTGCCTCATACGATCCGCCTCTCGGCATGGATGTACTTTTGGGCTCGAAAAAGGAGCTCAGAATAAGTCTTGGAGGGCTTCTTGTCGAGCGAGTAGGTCAGGCGGGAGGTCTTGAGCTCTCACTTTAGTGCCAGCATGGCGACTAGCTCATCAAGGTTGTAGATCCCCATTGCAGCAGCCTTGAAGTGGGCCACGTAGTCCCGTAGCGGTCCTTCTATCGGATGGAGAAGAGGTTCTGCCTCTCGTGGCAACTTTCAACAGGCGTCGAAGTAGGCCACGAACTTCTGCCCTAATTGGGCGAAGGAGTTGATGCTCTCCGGCTCCAGGCGGGTGAACCACACCCGGGCTGCCTTCCGAAGAGTAGCAGGAAAAGCGACACAAAGGAGGGCATCAATGGCCCTCTAGACCCTCATGAGGGCCCGGTAGCTCTCCAGGTGGTCCAGGGGGTCGGTGGTCCCATCGTAAGGATCCACCTGCGGCATCCGAAACCGACTCGGAGTCGGCTCCCCTTATATTTCTTGGAAGAAAGGGGGACGGGTGTCGTAGCCCACTGGCTCGCTAGCTGAGCCTGGCAGGTTGGTGAATCGGTGTGTTAACTCCGTCAACTTGCGGTCATGCTCCTCTAGGCGCTTCTCCGTCGCGTTCCTGATGGCTTCGTCAGTGGATCCCTCCACCGAAGGAGATGGATAAGGTGACATGGGTGCATGGCACCCGTGACGGGGGGTCTTGCTTGACCTATCTCAGTGGGGCTTGGATGCTGCCCGCCCGAGATTTGGTGAGCGGCTCTCCCTATCGGTAGACCCCGCTCGTTGTCTTTTTGCCGGAGTTTGATGGCTACCCCGGTTGTCAGTAATGGCCCGCGGCTGCAAAGGCTTTCATTGGAAGGAACGCAGGCTATCACGGGGGGCCACGGCATGGGCCATGGGAGTCCCTGGCTGCTGGTGGGTAGCCAAGGACCGATGCTGGTGCTGAAGCTGGCGCACTGCTGTGGCAAGAACCTGCATTTGCTGGACGAGTGCAACTAGCTGAGACTCCGCCGGAGGTGGTTGAACCGGAGCGGATGGCCCCATCTTTGGGTTGTGCGGGTTCCCCCGGAAGGGGGAGTCCCCTGCACGACTGGTGGAGGCCTCTCGTGCCTGTGTCGTCACCATCCTTCTGTGGAACTTGCTTGTAGAAGAGAGGGGGGGCTTGAACTAGATCAATGATTGTTCACGGGAACACCCCCTACCTGGCGTGCCAATCTGTTGCCACCAAGATCATCGTGGCCGGTAGCTGCTATCAGCGCCGGAGTGCACTCCCTTCGCCGTCTGGCCATCCGGACCTGCAAAATAAGGGTTAGTGACACAGGCCGAGGTTTCCGGTGGGGGCACTCCGATGGTCAAGTCAGTGACGATCCAGGAGATTAGATCCTCGTTGTCGAGCCCCTCTTGATGGACTCCACACTAGGAGGAGTGAGTAGTGTGAGAGTGGGATGCAAGTGTGTCGGGGGAAGAGCGGCTTGGCTAAAGGGATTCTCTGTATAGCCTTTCCGCCCACCCTTGTTTGGATTTGCTTGTGGTGCTGTGCTCTCTGGTTGAGCTTGCACTTGTATTTGAGTGGTATTGCATGTGTTACCTCCTTTGTCTTGCTTCCATCGAGCTTTGTAGTCTAGGTTACAGTTGGGCGCTCGTCTTGGGATCTTCGCCAGGCTGTCAGGCACATGTGGCGGTGTCCCGAGGCGCCTTTCTCGATTCGTGATAAGGGAAGCTGTCATGTGTTATGACATTCCCTCTGGTTGTCTCATTCTGGGAAACCTAGCAGTACCTCAATTGGTGGGCCGCCGCCCCTGGGATTCGAATCTCCTAGTTGACTTCTTCTTCCAAGTGGTTCAGGTGGTTGGTGAGGAGTGTGGCGCCTCCATCAGTGGGCCTCTCTCCTTTCTGGTGTAACCGGTGGTTGCAGGTGGTCACTGCGGCTTGGCGGATGTCTCAGTGCAATCCTCAGGCGGCTCGTCGGTGTCCTGGGACAGCGATGCTGTCCCTTGGTTCACCGGTGCTTACATCTGATCCGGGGGCTGAGCTGGGAAGGCAGGGCTAAACTCTGACTTAAGTACCCCGAGCTCACGGGATCGCCTCGACGGAGGAGGGCAGAGTGCGGGCCCGATCCAGAGGGCTCGACCTCAGAGAGGCTCCACGTGGTGGAGGAGGGCTGAGCTCGACTCCGACAACGGGGCTCGATCTCCGAGGGGCTCGCTCAGGAGGGCGGAGTGCAGGCCTGGTCCAGAGGGCTCGACCTCGAAGAGGCTCCACGTGACGGAGGAGGGCCGAGCTTGACTCCGACCACGAGGCTCGATCTTCGAGGGACTCGCTCAGGAGGGCAGAATGCGGGCCCGGTCCAGAGGGCTTGACCTCGAAGAGGCTCCACGTGGTAGAGGATGGCTGAGCTCGACTCCGACCATGAGGCTCGATCTCCAAGGGGCTCGCTCAAGAGGGCGGAGTACGGGCCCGGTCCAGAGGGCTCGACCTCGAAGAGGCTCCACGTGGCGAAGGAGGGCTGAGCTCAACTCCGACCACGGGGCTCGATCTCCGAGGGGCTCGCTCAGGAAGGCGCTGCTCGGCTCCGGCCTAGGCGTCCCGGGCTCGCGGGTTCGACCTAGAGGAGGACGGAGCTCAGCTTCGACAGGCGGTGCCGTTGTCCTGGGGGAGCTTGGCCCGGCGAAGGAGTCCGAGCAGGGGAACTGACACGGTGTCTAGCACGGTGCCTTTTCCTGACGTGGCGTCTAACAGCTACCCCATGTCATCGGTCTTGCCACATCACACACCTCTCTCAAAAAATAGATATTCAATCAAATATAAGATATTTTGGAATATATCATTTTTATATGATTAACTAATATACTGAAAATTACTTTCCAAGCATCATATTCCAAAAATATTAATTTTTTTTAAAAAAAATATTTTCCTAAAAAAAATTCTTCTTGCGAATCAAATGAGCCTGAAATATCAAAAGGTTATTCCCAAAAATAGCTAATTTTCTATTTCTCTTTTTTAAAATCTTTAATTAAATATAACATATGTTTTCTTTTTTTCATTGACCATATTTTTTGTTTTCTTTATATGAAATCAAGTTAGTTCTTTATGCTTGTGTATAATGCATGTCTATTAATATAGTGTAGCATAGAAACTGTCATTTATAAAGATGTAACCTATATGACAAAGTATAAAAGGAAGAAAGGTCTCAGCAGTTGTTGTAGTCCACAAAATCATTTTGAACATATGAAGCTTATAAATAATTTAGAATTATTTTTTTAAAAAAAAATTAATACATCAATATATACCCTTTTATTGTCACTGAACTTTACCATCTTAAACAAAATAATGCGAGATTCTCATTTAATGGAAGGAAAAAGAGATGGTCCACGATGTTATCACGAGCTTTCAAATTCCTCCTTTCAACTCTTTCATGTACTAACAACCTTTTTTCTTTACTATTTTATAATAACCTTTCTGTTTTTTATTCACTTATAATTAACACAATTCATTCTTTCCGTTTGTCATTTAGATTGGTTAATTTAGCTAAGATATTTTGGTAATTTAATCCAATATAATATCTAATTTTCATATAATCACGCTGTGACTATTCAAAATAAAAATCTATGCAAGTCAAATGCACATTTTCAAATATTTAAACACTTCATTCTTTATTCTGATGTTTTATCTTTGCACGGTACTCAAAAGAGTTAACATGGCTAATATCTTGCCTACTTAGTTTTGTAGGAATTTTAGATGATTAGTTCTCAGTTATATGAGCTTAAACTTTGACCAATTGTACTATACTCTTTCCGGTATCTAGACGCTCGTATCAAGTTCATAATTTATTATCAAATTTAATTTACTTAATCCTTCCATTAAATTTATAAATAACCTTATATATATAAGGGCTAAGAAACACGAAGATGATCATGAGGGCTAAGAATTTATGTCATCATGTCTAAAAAAAATTTCATTATAGTAAATACATATTAATAAATGCTATTAACTAAATCTTGTTAATTTTGTTGCTGAATATTAATGATAGCGATACTAAATGCTTTAAATATTATAGCTTAGAAAAATGCTTCACCTTTCAAAAACCTTTTTCTTTTTCTTTATTAAAATAAAGATGGGACAATGAATAACTTAGTTTCTTATACTTCGATTAGCGACCAAAGAATTTCCAAAAAGATAAGAAGAAATCCAAATGAAAAAACATTTCTTTTGGCTTTTCTTTTAGTATTGGAAAAGAATTATAATTTTGTAAAAATCTCAGAAGAAACAATAATAAATATTATGCGTCAAATAGATGGGAAGTCCTCAAAGTCATGCTCACGCTTCTCCATGATTTCTCTGATTTTTTTTTTTTTTTTTTTTTTTTTTTCATTTTCATTTTCATTTTCAAAGGTCACCTGCTTTGTAGAAGCCTTTTCCTGCATCCCTTTCGCTTTATAACAACTAAACTAAAACTTAAGCGAACTCGTTCCAAGATCCAGAGTCTTTGAGCACTCTCCACGTAAAGTGCAGCTGAGATGCTATGTGAAAGCTATAAACTAATACAGTTTAATCCTGATGGTGGTATTCATACCAGCAGAAGGAGATAATATAACGTAGGTTTGGATAAATATATAAAATATATTACAGAGATATTCTCTCGAGTTCGACGCGAGATAAACAGCTAAGAAGTAAAGGGGGGGGGGAGATTGATGAGAAGCCGAAAGCTCGGGTCTGCTGCTGTTTCGTACTCCCCACCCGATGAGGCTATCTATGGTGGACCCATCTGTACTGCAATCTCTGCAACTCGTGCGGGTGTTTAAATAAGTGCCTGTCCTTGTTACGATAGCACTTTTTTATTTTTAATATAAGTGTAAAACTTGAGAGAAAGGTAAAAATATGGCATAACTGGTGAATATATATATATATATATAAGAAATTATTTTCTTGATACAAAAATAGAACTAAATTCCAAAATGACTGCACGTATCAAATGAACTCCAAAATGATTTAGAGCAAATATGGTTTGCTGAAACCTATTTCTCAAGATTCCTTAGATAGTTTGGTGCAGAATTTAGGAGAAAGCCAAGTCTTTACAGTAACAGTAATAGATATCGGATGCTCTGGAATTTGAACCGGGGATGAGAAAGAATTTAAAGAGTATGCAAGGATTGAAGAACATTAGTTTAGACTTAAATTTTGTATCCATATTGGTTATAATTGTGGAATGAAAATACCAAATCCTTGTGGGTTCACAGAAGTTCGATGACTTGCGGCTATGACGGCCGACCCGTCATCTTCTCCGATGATAGGGATGGACTCCTCATTGACGAAAAACCTGCAAAAAAACTTCTGGACCGGAGTCCAGTAGGGAATACTTCGACACTCAAGTTAAAACGAGATCTAGAAAGGCAATAACAATTACTAGGATTTGAGCATAGAGTGGGATGAGGGTAGCCTACCTGGTCGTGATACCCCCTTACCTATTTATAAAAGATGTATTAACTACTTTCTGTTAGATGTAGCTGAATAATGTTGGACAGGATAAGGCACCGCTAAGGTGGTTAGGATCGTTTAGTAATTGAAATATGTTATTAATAATAGATTTTTGGAGAAGTAGTTTGAGATTATTTGTTGCCTACTCCAGCAGGGACGGACCACCGGGGGAGGGGGGAAGGGGGACCTTGGCCCCCCTAATTTTTGCAAAAACCATTTATATATTAGGTTTCTTTAAGGTAAATTCTTATATAATAGATATTTGGCCCCCCTCAAATTCCTCAAAACCAATCTCAAAAAAATCGGTAAACAAATTCCAAAAAAAAAATTGAAACCGAGTCTGAATAAAAAAAATTCTCCAAAAAGTTTTGTTAAAAAAATGATGAACAACTTACCTGAGAGGCGCCGCTATCTCCTCCAAAATCCCGAAGCCTAAACTCGACGAACCCCACCTGGCACCTGCTGGTCACCACAGTCCCCGATAGGGCACCTACTGCCGCTGGCCGCTCCCCCCACGGCCCTACCCATCGTGGCGCTACCCCACCCGTGACCTGCCGTCTTGTTGACCTGGTGCTAGCTCACGCCTCGTAGAGGTCTGGGTCCATGCAACATGGCCGCCAGCTTGGTAAGTCGGGTCCAGCTCATGCCCCTTGGTTGGTGTTGCGGTGCTCGTCTCCAGCGGGCTGACTCAAGGTTTAGTACTCTGGGTTGCTCTTGTGGGGGTCGGCGGAGGGTCGGCTCGAGTGCCCCGGGGTTGCTGTGCCGATTTAAGAGAGATAAACCTGCATCTTATAATAGGGATGTTCCTTTTGTAAGAATGGTTAGGGGCATCGATCCAACAATTGGTATCAGAGCCGAGGTCTCGGGTTCGAGTCTCTGCAGGGAGAAAAACTCGGTCATTTCACTGGCGGGGGGATTGTTGACCTGGTGCCAACTCACGCCTCATAGAGGTCTGGGTCCATGTAACATGGCCACCAGCTTGGTGAGCCGGGTCCAGCTCATGCCCCTTGGTTGGTGCTGCGGTGCTCGTTTCCAGCGGGCCGACTCAAGGTTTAGTACTCTGGGTTGCTCTTGCGGAAGTCGGCGAAGGGTCGGCTCGAGTGCCTCGGGATTGCTGTGCCGGTTTAAGAGAGATAAACCTGCCTCTTATAATTAGGACATTCCTTTTATAAGAATGGTTAGGGGCATCGATCTAACACGTCTCCTTCACGACTTTGCCAATGGTCGGGCTGCCGCTCCACCAGAGAAGGTCCAAGCCGTCGTCGACTTTGAGTAGAAGCCCTTTGTTCGTCTAATCGCCTTCGAGTTTGAGTCGAGGTCATCTATGAAGTACAAAGCGAGCCCCAAAAGGTATAATCGGTTTTTATAGCTTTTCCTCTTTTTTCTCTATTTTTTTAGAAAAACTAAGTTTATGATTGTAATTTTGCTTTTATATTCTCTAATCTCGTGCTTCTTTCTTCTTTCTCTCTTTTTTTTTTTGAGGGGATGACCAAATGCAATACTGCAAGTTTATGTTTTTAGTTTTTTTTCCTTCTTTCTTTATTTTTTTAAGTGTTTGATCTAAGAAATTTATAAATTTTCTCATTGCACGGTATTTGAGATTTTTTTGTTGGTTGATTTTTTGGTAGATTAAAAATTTGGTGAAGTTGCAAGAATTGTCAAATGAAAGTATTCGATGGAGAGCCGAAGAGAAACCCAGTATTTGCATGACTCCCAAGACACAGCCTACCACCTACTGCCGAAGCAAACCAACACATGACATTAAAAAAAAATCTTAGTATTTTTTTGCCCTCCCTAAAAAAATTGGTGTGGTTTGCCCCTGTACTCCAGTCATGTTATTGTAGTGACTTGGAGATCACACCCGGTGTCGAGTAGGAGTGCAAAGGCCGTTTGGAGATAAGAAAATGTTCTGTTGGTCTTTAACGGATGGCATTGGCTTTTTGGGGCTGAATTAAAAACATCCACAATAGTTAACCCCCCCCCCCGTTATAAGTCCAGAATACCATGTGTATTTGTCGTTTCTAGATAAAAGGAGTCATCATTTTGATTAGCTCGAGGGTCGAGGCTGCTTCTCTATGTTGTCTTGCCATTAAATGTTTTTTTGGAGACTGTCCAGTTGATTCAATGATGGCGGAGAAGGAAATCATAGCCAGGTAGTTGAAAAGGTTGGGCCATGATTTTTTTAAAATGGCTAGCAATTGATCTTATCTTTTCTAACAAATGGGGATGTGCCACATGACTTGACAATAAGTGTTCATTAATGATATACACAGAGTTCGAAGACATGCATTGATTGGTGGCTCACCTTTTCGAAGCATCGCCGGTAAGGGATGAGGCACGTGTCATCATCTGGTAGACTCAACCATTATGGGGGCTCATATCATGGCCATTGCAATAAGGTATAAATAGGAATCTCCTTCCATCGTAGCAAGGATGGCTAGCTTCATTATGTGACAAGCATAAAGGAAGAAAGGAGAGGAAGAAGTAGGCGTGTTTTTGGTTAGCTTCTAATAGGCTATTTTCTTTAAATTTCTATGTAAGAGCCCTCTTCTTGCATTCTCTTAAAGTTTCCTAGGTGTTTAGGACTCTTTAGGGTCCTCCTAGACAAATTTGTCATTGGTGCTTTTTGTTGTAGCTTAGAAACACTTAAATTCTCTGGTTTCTTTCTCTTTGTTTTTTGCTCGGTCTTCTTTCCTTCTCGGCTCCATCCTTATAACTGAGATATCTTCTGAGAACGAGAGTCACTTAGTAAGCAACATCTTGGGACTATAGGGATTTGAGGGCTCTTCCCCTTGGAGGATTACTTTCCTAGTTCAAGAGAAAGTCAGGGCCGCTTCTCCTGACTTGGGGGATGTTGGGGCTTCCTTCTAAGAGGCAGTTCAGGCTAATAGCTCTGCTAGTCCGGACATCCCTGACCAGTTTCCACCCTATCTATTGAGCACTGCCTTGATAATGACTGCATAGAAGATTGATAAATTGCAGTATCGGTACTGCTTTCCTATTGAAGTCAATACCATAGTTTCTTGCTTTAAAGATCAAGTGACTTTAGGTTTGCCTAGCTGCATTCCTTTATATGAGAAATTCTTCTGAGTAGGTTTTCAAATTTTTTTTTACCCATTTATTAGAAATATACTTAACTTTTATGAACTGGCCCCAACTCAGCTAGTCCCAAATTCGGTTAGAATTATAACCTGTTTCATAGTTCTTTGTTATATGATCGGGATCGAGCTGAGAATATCTTTATTCTGAGCACTTTCTAACCTGAAGAAGCATCCAACAATCAGGGGTTGGTGGTGTTTTGTTTTCCATCCTCATCAAATCATTATTAAGGACCTTCCTTCAGCAATCCACCATTAGGAACATAGGTTCTTCTTTGTTTGTTCCCCTTCTTTTTCAAAGTCAAGTTGGTATGGGGGGAACCTAATAGAAAACCAAATAAGAATGATGAAGTCCTTGCAACTAATAAGGAGGACTATCTAAAACTGACAAATATAGTAGTTCCTAAATAGAAAGAATTGTTGTCAGAGTAGAGCCTTTATGATGTAGGACTCAGTCCCGTAATGGCTCTGAGTAAGTGTTTGAATCAGCTCCTCCAATTCTTCTTGTGTGATTTATCAGCTAAGTTCTTTACTTGGTGAATTGCAGGGATGAGGATTTCTAAGGCCAATCTGAAGAAGGCCAAGGAAAAGAAATAGGGTGCCAAGGAAGGGGTGACACCTTCAAAGAAAATAGCTTTGCAAAGAGACCCCAAGTAGCTCTCAAAGGGCCTTCAACTTCAGCCCAAGTTTCAGTGGTGCGATTATCAGGAAATCCTATCAAGGGAGGGGATGTTGATGAGGTGAAAGTCATCTACATTCCCTCTGAACCTAAGTCGGTCCCTTCCCCGGGACCAAGAAAAATGACTGCCATGTTGGGAAGACAATGTATAGTAGCCCATACGGATGCAAAGGGTAAAGCTCCACTGACTCCCAAGGGGCCAGAAGAGACTCTCCCAGAAGACAACTACTTTGAGATATCCGCTAGGGTTTTGAGGGACACTTCGGTTATAAGGAGCAAACATTTGGCCGAGAAGATGTTGAAGATGATCTTGCCCCCTTAGGACCAACAAGAAGAATGAATCATCCACTGGAGGAAAAGATTAGGTCCTTCTTTTCGGGCCTGATCAAGGTAAGACATCCTTTCATGAAGCAATTTCTCTAGGCTATTTCCCAAGCATAATACTTAGAGAGTTTTTCTTCTCCTCGCAGTTGACCCATGACATAGTTTTGATCCAAGAAGGATTGGAAGGCTTCGCTGAGTTCAGTTGGAAGCTCAAGGACCAAGTTGACACAGTGAGAGCTAAGGTAGAGGTGGCCAAAGAGCTGTGAAAAGCCAGAGAGGCCAGGGAGATGATATTAGTAGAGGATTTACAATCATCCTAGGCCTTGGTTTGTTGTTTAGTGGCTTAGCTAAAGGAAGCGGAGGAAAAGCTAGTTGCTGAGTAGACTCTTGTGTTTGAGCTCAAGGCGAAGATGTCATTCTGACTCAAGGAGGATGACCACAGAGAAGAGAGTCAGGGCATTGAAGGTTGAAGGCTGCCCGCCTGGTTGCTGACAAGGTGATTGCGGAATATAAGAAGTCCGAGGACTTTAAAATGGAGTTGATGAAGGTTGCATCGATTCTTATCATCTTGGGTTCTCGGACTACAAGAAGAAGATGGGGCCTTTTCTGGTATAGACTTAAAAGATATTGTTGAATCTGATGAGAAGGACATGGAAGAAGAGAATGATAGAATTGGAGGGGCTAAAGGACTGGTCAAAGTCAGGGCTGATCAAATCAGTGTCCAGGTGGCACTGAACATTACTATTAGAAAGGAGGCAGCAAAAGACATCATAGCTGAAGCTGTAATCGGTGTCGGTGTCATGGCAGCCAAGGCAATCGAAGATCAACATGCAGTCCGGGAGGATGCTCAGGAAGAGTTACCCAATGTATCTTTTTAATTTCTATTTGTAATGGAGAAGGCCCAACCATGTAAATACTTAGCACCTTAATGAGAATGCTTCTCTTTCCTTTTCAATGCTTGATTGTCTAGACAACTCTTCTAATGGAATGATAACTAATTGTTATGAAATATCATGAATAACATTTTCAAGGTTGACTGGTTGTAAATGCATTATCATCAAAAGACTCAAAGTAATGTAGTCGGTATTTACTTGTAGTAGAGATGCCATTGCCAAAATACTCCAAGTAGTGTGGTCGGCATTTGACCTAGAGTAAACAATCAGCTGATTGAATGAGTGATTTGAAAGTGGATATTCTGATCACAAGTGTTGACGACATCAAGCCTTGGTGAAGACAGTATAACCTTCGAGTCGAAGAATTACTAACTGATTAGCTATGTGCCAAATAGATTAGGTTAGTGATAATCGGGAAGGTAGCTATCACCATGGTTCAAAGACAGAAAGTCCTCCTGACTAGAATGCTGGATAATCATTCCTAACTTTGGCACTTCCCATTTTTGATTCATTATTTTGACCACTAGCATGGCTTTTGGTGCCATCCCAAAAGGCACATCGCTTCCTGAGCTTTGGATGATTATTCTCTTGATAACCGCTATCTTGAGCGGTGGGGGCCACATGTCAGATGAAGTCTGATCATTGATTCCTAGTGCAAATTCTTGAAATGATAATAAATGAGGCAAGGTCTCCCAAGTGGAAACTTTTGTTGGCCATTCCCATGAAGCCACATGTAGCTCTTTGGTGGGTAGGGCAAAGTATAAATAGGGGCCTTCCTTTCTAGTATTTCCCTACAACCTCCTCAAAGTGAGAGGGGTTTTCTGAATGCATTGAGAGGATCATCAAAATTAGGTGAGAGAACTTCTACCAGAGATAATTGTGCCGGCAACAACCAGAGTACTAGGGAAGGACATGGATCATCATGTTGATGAAATGGATGGAATGTAGAAGGCTGAAGTGAGCTAAAGGTATTTTTGGAGATAAAAAGAATGGGTACCAAAGATATCCTTGAAGATACCCGACCTGGAATAGCCTTCCCACCTGGAACAACCTTCCCACCAGGTTTCTAGTCGGGCAGTCTCCTTTGAAAAATCCTTCGTGGATAAACTGGTTTTTTCAGTTCATCCGCATAGGGTGTCATACACCGAGAGATTATTTGGTGCTAAGGGAGGTCATTAGGAGTGAGATAGATGATGATGAATTTCAATTGCAGAGTCGACAGCGAGGAGCCTTTCAACGTTTGAAGACAACTGGAAGTGAAGAATACATCCTTTGTAATTTTCTTTTCTATGTATTTGGACATGATTCGACTTTATATTGGAGTTGAGTACTTGTACTATAATCGAGTCTTGTACCAAACTTATTTTAATCAATGAAATTTCTTCCATAATTATTGTTGCTATGTTATGCATATGTTGACTAAGATTTTGTCAATTATTTTAGTCAGTGTGATCTTCGATCTCACTTGTTGAAGAGTACTCGTCTCACTTGTTGAAGAGTACTCGTCTCATTTATTTGAAAGTATTATTCAACTGATTCTGGTCAACTAACTCATTGACTACTATCGGGTACCTACCCCCCCCCACTCTATTTCAAAAGATATTGTTGACTAGGGAAGTTATTTTTTGGGCAAAGGGAGTAGAATGGCATTGTTCGCTTTTAGGCATGCATAGATTAGCTATTTTTGCTAGAGTGTGAAACTTTCATTATTTAAGTGGGATGATGGATCACCAGAGCCTAAGGGTTTGGAACCTGAGTGGGGCAATGGATTGCCTGGTGGCAGTATCCTAAGGATTTAGAAACCCGAGTGGGGTGATGGGTTACTTAGTGGCCAGAGCTTGAGGGTTTGGAAATCTGAATGGGACGATGGATCGCCAGGTGGTCGAAGCTTGAGGGTTTGAAAACCCAAGTAGGGTAGCAGATCGTCGGGTGGCCGAAGCTTGAGGGTTCAGGAACCAGACTAGGGTGACAGATCGCCTGGTGGCCAGGGCTTGAGGGTTTGAAAATCCAAGTGGACCGATAGATCGCCTGGTGGTCGAAGTCTAAGGATTCAAAAACTCGAGTGGGATAACAGATCGTATGGTAGTCATCGCTTGAGAATTCGAAAATCCAAGTAGGGTGATAGATTACCCGGTGATCGAAGCTTGAGGGTTCGAAAACCTGAGTGGGATGATGGATTGCATGGTGGTCGTAGCCTAAGGGTTCAAAACCCAAGAGGGGAGGTGTCATCAGGTGGCTGAAGCCTGAGGGTTTAGGAACTCAAGTGGGGTTACGGATCGCCTGGTGGCCAAGACCTGAGGATTCAAAAACTCAGGGGCAATTTATCTCCTGGTGGCCAGAGCTTGAGGGTTTGGAAATTCAAGTAAGGTGATGGATCTTCTAGTGGTCAGAGCCTGAGGATTCAAAAACTCAAGTGGGGTGATGGATCGTTTGATAGCCAGAGCCTAAGGATTTGAAAACCTGAGTGGGGCAATAAATCGCCTGGTAGCTAGAGCCTGAGGGTTTAGAAATCTAAGTGGGGTGATAGATTGCCTGGTGGTACCTTTGTCGAGTAATTGATTTAAAATTTTTAACTTGCATTGTCTAGCAATAATTCATACATCATTGGTAATACATTTAGAGGTTACTCGCATTCCAAGTACAAGGAACTAGCTTTTCACTTAATTTTTTAAGTGTATAGTATCCTTTGTGTAGGACTTCAGTTGGTATGGTCTTTTCCAGTTCGGAGAAAGCTTTCCCTACTCCATTGACTTTGAAACTTTAGTTCATCGCAAGACCAAATCTCTTTAGCGAAAGATCTTTGGCTTTACATGAGAATTGTAGTATCTGGCAACTCGTTGCTGATATGTTAATATTCGAAGGTGGGATTGGTCTTGAGTTCCTTCTAAAAGATCAAGATTGGCCCGAAGTTGAGTTGAATTACTTGATTCATCAAAATATTTAATTTTGATGGTTGGTAATCTAATTTCAACTAGGATTACTACTTCGGTGCTAAATGCAAGACTGAACGGGGTCTCCTTAGTTGATGCTCGGGGGATCGTGTGGTATGCCCATAACACTCCGAGTAACTCATTGTCCTATTTGCCCTTGGATTCATCCAACTTTGTCCTGAGTCCTTGTAAGATTATTCTGATAGTAACTTTTGCCACTCCATTCATCAAAGGGTGCCCACAAATGAGGATTGGTGCTAAATGTGGAGATCGATGCAGAATTGTTTAAGGGATTGGTTGTCAAATTATCATCCATTATCGAAGACTAGTGTATGGAGAATCCTGATTGACATACTATAAATTTCCAAAAAAATCTCTTGACTTTAGCCTTGTGTGATGTGTGCCAAAGCTTCAGCCTCTATCCACTTGGTAAAGTAATCGATGACTACTAGGAGAATTTTTTTAACCTTCTATCAGAGAGAATGGGCCCAAGATATCTATTCCCCACTAAGTGAAAGGCCAGGGAGCAGAGAGTTGGGTTAGCTAAGTAGCAAGTTGGCATTGGACTTTTGCATAATGTTAGCACTTATCACACTTTTAAACAAACTCCAAGATATCTTCTTTCATAGTGAAACAGTAGTATCCTTGTTTAGACTTTGTAAGCAAGGGATTTTCCCTCGAGGTGATTCCCATAAATTTATTTATGGAATTCTCGAAGTACATAGTTAGTATCAATAGGTGCAAGTATTTGAGCAATAGAAAGGAGAAAGACTTTTTTTAAAGTTGTCCATCTAGGAGGACAAATTGGGAAGCCTTATTTTTGAATCTTTCAATCTCTTGTGGAGTCTTATCAAGGAGGGTGCCTTTGACTAGGTATTTTATAAAGGGATCCATCTAGCTAGATTCATGATCGATTTGTTGAATTCCTTCAACTTTGTCAATACTGGGATCTACAAGTATTCAAGATAGGCTTGTTCAAGGGAGTCATCGATGGAGGTGGCTAATCAGGATAATGTGTCTGCTCAAGTATTTTCCTGTCCAAGAATATGGAAGATACCAAAATATCTAAAGACTTGCATGAGATTTTGTTCCTTGTCAAGGTATTTTGCAGTATCGTGGGTTTCATATTTCTCTGTTGCTTGGCCAACTCTGAGTTGGGAATCAGTGAAGACTCTGAGATTTTAGACTCTGAGTTCCTTGGCAAGTTTGAGCCCAGCTATTAGGGCTTTGTACTTGGCTTGGTTGTTAGTCACTTTGGATGAGAAATGAAGTACATATTCGATAATCATTCCTTCCTGATTTGCAAGGATTAATTTGTCCTTGCTTCCTTGGAAATTGGATGCCCCATCTACATGGAGTATCCAAGCTGGCTCCAAATCTACTTGCATAGTTAATGCTTCTTTAGTCTTGCCATCATACCAGTGCATTCAACTAGAAAATTGATAATAATTTAAGCCTTCATTACCCTCTAGAGATGGTAGGATATGTTAAACTCATTAAGCTTAATTGTCCATTTAGCTATGATCTATTGGAGGTATCAAGTCATTGGAGTATGGCACTGAGTTGCTGGCCAGTTAAAACAACTATCAGGTGATCTTGAAAGTATGGCCCAAGATGATTCGCTAAAATTATTAGTGTATAAATTGTTGGTTTTCTCCCAGGAACAGGAAATTGCAATTAAACAGGCATCAGCAGCCTGTCGCAGCGGAAGCATATATAAAAATAATTTATATCTAATCATGCAATTCATAAATAAATGTAATTTATTTATCATAAACTCCTAACATGCTGCATAACATGAGAAAAATATTAGATCTGAAATAAAAATTATTTTAAGTACAAAATACTAACCTGGATCGCTATCCAGGCCTACTCTGAAAAGCATGCAGATCTGCTGCTAAAAAGCCGGGATTCTATCGGAGCCGTGCAATCATCCGGCCTTTATTGGTATCCACACGAAGCTCTCGCAACCGAGTCATAGAGGGCACCGGACTGCTAGATCCTTGCAGCCCTCTCCTCTTTCAGCAAATCACCCGCTTTAAGAACTGTGCCGATCCAAATTCGGATCGGCTTTCGGCTCTTGTCTTGCAATCAGAGTGCAAGACTTTTGGACCCTTTCCTCTCTTCTTTCTTTTCTGTAGAAGACCTCTCAACACTCTTGAAGATCTCAAGGAAGAAGAGAGAAAACAAATAAAAGGGAAGAATTAAACTTGGTGCTAGGAGAGAGAACCTCAGGTAATAGCACCCAAGAGAAGAGAGGAGGCCCAAAGTTAATTCACAATGAGAAGGAATAATTCTTCACGCCCAAAATCTGATCTCTTCAGTCGGCCACTTTTCTCCCTTTATTTAAAATTTAAGTCTCCCATCCCATCAAAACAAAATACCAGTGTTTCATTTTATCTGGCTAGGATTTAAGAGGAGTGGAAGAGAAGGACTCTTCCCTCTCTTAATTAATTCATGCCAACTCCATATTAGCACCCTCTTTTTATCGTGCAAATATTCTCCACAAGGATGAGCCTCTTAGTTTTTGTCTTACAAAAATTCTCCACTCCAAAATAAAAGGAGTTTGAACTTATTTAGTTTAGGTTTTTAAAAAGGAGTAGAAGAGAAGGACTCTTCTCCTCTCTTATTCTCTCATGCCTAAACTCTTATACTGTCCACCTAATATTCATGCCCCACTATTTGCCACACAAAATAAATGGGACCCACTAGGTTGGCGTGTGGAGGGAGGGGGAGACAAGGAGAGAGAGTCCCAGTCTAACTGGACTCTAGGTCTTGGTCCAAATGTAATAGTTTTACAGTCAAACTGAAGCCGATTTTAAATTTGATCGAACCATTTCGAAGCGGACATTGATCCTAATCAATTAGGATTAATTAATTGAGTCTAACTCAATTAAATTAAATCTAATTTAATTTAATTGATAATTAATCCACAATCAATTAATTGTAACATTTACAATTAGGTCAAATATTAATTATAACAATTATAATTAGGTCCAAATTGATTTGCTGATTGGTTGCTTGAGCTCCTAATGTATGTGATCCCTCAGGTCCTTTCCTGTCTGGTAATGAGACGTGCTATAATCTCTATTATACATCATCGAAACTCCTTTCGATGGACTGAAATAATTTCAGCTCAACCCTAATTAGGATCATCGATCCAAGAATGATCCTAACAGGCTCTCATAATCCACCAGTGATACCTAACAGTATGTAGTGGCAACCCAGCAGAATAAGATTGAAATCCCTAGGTGTAGTTATAATGTGATTCGGTTCATCTATCAAAATTCTGACATGATATTGGTAACGGATACTCGTCAAACCCATCAGTCATATGCTTAACCTAATCGACTCAAGTCCAATTGTGATATTAATGAAAACACATTTTCATTATCACCCTGCTATGGCCATAGACTTTTGGACTTAGTCTCATTAAGCTTGCATAGGATTATACCTTACTACTAAGGCTGATAGATCCCTACAAGTGAACACCTTACTCCTACATAAACTTACTGTAGCCAACAAACACCACAAGGTCCCGTATGGATAGGAACCATGTGATTGTGCTGTCAAACTACATCAACCTTATTGTGAGTAGCCGAGACACTCTAGGTCAAGGAACTATGCACATAACTACAGCATCAGGAAGTTATCGATGAGTGAGTAGTCATCCGTATAACTTCCTGTACTTGGTCACGCTCAGTACTGTTGATCTCTATTAACCACCTGCACTCTCACTCCAGTGTCACCACACTGTAGGTCAGAGACTCATCTATTCTAAAAGGGAAGTGATCTGTACACCGATTTTAACAGATCATTCACCGTCCTCATGATATTTCAATAATCGAGAGCTTTTAGGAGTTAATCTATAAAGACACATGTCTCAGATTCTCAACTCTTGAGAATATGTGTCATTGTCCATTAACTTTATGGGCGATTCATAGACACAATAATATGAATGAAACGAATGCCCTTTATTAATAAAAAGAATTAAGTATAAAGTTAATGCACTAAAAATTACAATGTGTCAAGCCAACATGGCTTTCAGGCATACATCTAACAATCTCCCACTTGCACTAAAGCCAATTGGCTACATATCTAAGTCCTATTTTCTCAAAGTGGACTTCAGCCTTCTGTTGGCTCAGAGTCTTAGTCAGTGGGTCTGCCACGTTGTCCGTGGAGTCTACTCTTTGCACCTCAACATATTTCTTTTCGAGGTAGTCGCGTATAATATGAAATCACTGCTCAATATGCTTGAACTTTTGGTGAGACTTGGGCTCCTAGCAAGAGCTATTGCACCATTATTGTCACAATATATGGGGATGGCATCAGATGGCATCATCCCAAGCTCCGTAATGAACTTTTTGTACCAGAAGGCTTCCTTTGCAGCTTCAGAGACAGCGATGTACTCTGCTTCCATTGTTTAATCTACTATGATGGGCTGCTTGGAACTTTTCTAACTAGTTGCCCCACCATTGCATAAAAATACAGACCCTGATGTAGACCTTCTATCATCAGGATCAGACATAAAGTCTGAGTCTGTATATCCCTTTATCCCTAATTCTGAACTCCCTCGAAAGACTAAGAACAAATCTTTAGTTCTTCTCAAGTACTTAAGAATGTTCTTCACAGCTATCTAGTGTTCTTCACCTGGATTCGACTGATATCTGTTCGTGACACTCACAGCAAGAGTTATATCAGGTCGAGTACATAACATGACATACATAAGGCTTCCAATTGCCGAAGCATATGGAATCTTGCTCATGCATTGAATTTCTTCAGGTGTGTTGGGACACATTTTCTTGGAGAGATTAATGCCATGTCGAAGAGGTAACAATCCTCTTTTAGATTTCTTAATGCTGAACCTTTTCAGCACTTCCTCTATGTACAATTTTTATGAAAGGCCAATCATTCAATTAGATCTATCTTTATAGACCTTAATCTCCAAAATATAAAATGATTCACCTAAGTCTTTCATAAGGAATTCCTTAGATAACCAACTTTTGACCAAAGTCAACATGGAAATATCATTCCTTATAAGGAGGATGTCATCCACGTACAATACGAGGAATGTCACTGCCCTCCCATTGGCCTTTCTGTAAACACATGGCTCATCCTCATTTTTGATAAAATCAAACAATTTGATTGCATCATCAAAACGAGTATTCCAACTCCGAGAAGCTTGTTTCAATCTGTAGATGATCTATGCAGCTTGCAGACCTTATGATCTTCATCATTGGAAGTGAAACCCAAAGGCTGCTACATATAGATATCTTCTTCAAGATATTCATTCAGGAATATAGTTTTCACATCCATCTGCCATATCTCATAATCATGATATGCTGCAATTGCAAGCAATGTACGGATGGATTTTAGCATAGTTACTGGTGAAAAGGTATCATGATAGTCAATGCTTTCATGTTGACTATACCCTTTCACCACTAACCTAGCTTTAAAGGTCTTTACCTTACCATATGCACCTATTTTCCTTTTGTAGATCCATTTATAACCAATAGGTACTGTTACGGGCGTAACGATGATGTGGCGGGTCTCAGATTTCGTCGGGCGTGATTCGAGCCACGTGGAGGTTTTTTTTTGGCCAAGTCAGCTGCGGCTCCCACACGTCCGAAGTCGAGCTCGGCCGGGGCCCCCCGGCCGCCTCGCTAGTTGGCACCCTAAGACGTTACTGCCCCGGCCGAAGTCAAGCTCGGCCCGGCCCTCCTGCCGCTCCGCTAGGTGTCCACCCAGGAGGGGTCCACCTCGGCCGAAGTCGATGGCTCCCCTGCTCCCTCGCCAGGTGGCACCCTGAGACGGTCCCACCTCGACCGAGGTCGAGGCAGGCCCCCTTCGATCCTTCGCCAGGTGGTGCCCGAGACGGGACCACCTCAGCCGAAGCTGGGCATCCTTCTGTCGCCCCGCCAGGTGTCCACCCAGGAGGGGCCACCTTGGTCGAGGTCGGCCAGCTCGCACAGAGAAGGTCCCGAAGAACGGAGGTGCGGGCTCCAAGGTTGTCCCTCGAGCCGTGCACGCCGCACCTCGAGAAAGGCGCCCCGTACGAACGGCGGCGGCATGCGAAACATCACTTACGTTGGCCCGACATGTTCCACAATCGAGAGACGAGGCCCTGACAAAAGGACCCGATAACGGACAGCGCCGGCTTGGGAAGGAGAGCGCTCACGCTCGGCCCGAGGTCTGGTCGGCAGTCTGACCAGCGCCCCCCTCCCTTACTCTTTCCCTGCTGGGCTCGGCAAACGAGACCGGAAAGCCGCCCAGCCCTCTGAACCAGAAGGGGAAAGAGAAAGGGACGAAGGGAAGGAGACGAGAGCGACAAGGGAGCCTCCCGGGAACGGAAAACGAGCAGGCAACGGGAGGAGATAAAAGGAAGGAGAAAATAGACGACAAGGTAAGTGAAGTAGAGCAAGCAAGAAATAAAGGCTGAAAAACTCTGCTTCAAGAGCAAGATCCAAGGTCCCAAGAGGGGATCGCTTGGCGTGAGCTCGGCAAAGGAGCCCAGCCGGGTTTCTGGTCTCTCTGGCACCTTTCTTGCTATCACATTCTCTGAGTCTGGGACTCCTTCGGGGGCCCATCCCAGAGAATCTGTTCCCTCTCGCCGTCTACTGACTTGATCGTCGGAGCTCCCTCGCCGGAATCCCCGGCCAGGGTCTTCTGATATTGCCTTGCAGGTTCGGTCCAGCCAGGAGGCCCCAGGAGCGAGACGGTCTAGTAGGATCGGCGATTCCGAAGCATGGGCGCGACGGCGAGATCGGCAACAGGTACAATACCCTCTAGTGGATCCACTAAGGACCAAACTTAGTTAGAATGCATTGAATCAATTTATGACTTCAAAGCATTCAACCATTTCTCAAAGTCGATGTCTGACATCGCCTCATCATAAGTCTTAGGATCAATCAATTGATCCTTGTCTCCAATAAGAAACATTTCCTTTAAATCCTCTGTAAGCATACCCAAGTACCTTTCAGGAGGTTTGGAGACTCTAATAGACCTACGAGGTGGAAGAGCATTTATATGTATTGGTTGATTGGGTTCGATCTGATCTTTAGCTAGTTACTCTTCAGAGACTTTCTCATCAAGCTCAATTAACCTCCCACAACCACCTTCCTGAATAAATTATTTTTCAAGAAATGTGGCATGTCTGCTCACAATCATATTATGATCTTTCTGGAAGGTAAAAGTAATATCCTAAAATTTCTTTAGGATATCTTATAAATCGAGTTTTCATAGATCTAGATTCTAACTTGTCCGCCATTAGTCTTTTGACATAAGTTGGACATCCCCAAATCTTGAAATGGGCAAGACTTGGTTTCTTATCATGCCAAATCTCATATGGTGTGGTAGGAACAGATTTAGATGGAACTCTATTTAGAATATAAATTAAAGTTTGTAAGGCATATCCCCAAAGAAACAAAGGCAAGTCAGTGAAGCTCATCATGGATCGAACCATATCTAATAATGTCTTGTTTCTCCTCTCAGATACCCCATTAAGCTTAGGCGTACCAGATGGAGTCCATTATGAGACTATGCCATTGTCCTTAAGATAACCTAAGAATTTCTACTAAGATATTCTCCTCCCCGATTTGATCGAAGAACCTTAAGGGTTTTACCTGTTTGTTTTTCTACCTCATGTCTGAATTCCTTGAACTTTTCAAAAGCTTCAGATTTGTGTTTCATAAGAAACACATAACCATACCGTGAACAATTACTAGTGAAGGTTATGAAGAAGTAAAAACCACCCCTGGACTGCACATCAAATGGACCATACATCAGTGTGTACTAGGGCAAGTAATTCTGTGGCCCTCATCCCATGTCCTACAAAAGGTAACTTGGTCATTTTGCCTTGAAGACATGACTCACAAGGTGGGTATGATTCAGAATTAACTAATCTAGGATCCCATCCCTTTCCAATTTGTTAATTTTGTCCTCACCTATATGACCGAGCTTTAGGTGCCACATGTATTTTTCATTTAGGTCATCTCTAGGACATTTATGTCCTAGGGCATTCACTTTAATTTTCTCGTTAATGTTCATAGATGCATCGGCATGCAAATGATAGAGACTATCAATTAAAATAGCTTTTGCAACTAATTTATTTCTCAAATAAAAACTACAAAATTTTTTATTGAATTAAATTCAAATCCTTCATGTGCTAGCACAGAGACAGAAATCAAATTTCTACTAGCTCTAGGCACAAAATAACAGTCACTAAGAACTAATCTAAATCCTAAATGTAACACCAGAGAATATGATCCAACGGCTTGAGCAAAAACTTTTGCTCCATTTCCGACACGTAGGACCATCTCACCTTCTCTCAGCATTCTACTTCTTTCCAGACCCTGCATTGAAATACATATATGAGCACTAGAGCCAGAGTCTAAAATCCAGCTGGAAATAGATGAAATCGTTAGGTTAGATTCAATAACGAGTATAGGCTTACCTTCAGAAGGTGCAATCTCCTTCTGTTTCTTCAGGCTTTCCAAGTAGAGAGGACAATTTCCTTTCTAGTGGCCATTTGTGTTGCAGTGGAAACATTTTCTTTTGCTAACCTTGGCTTTCTTGGGAGTGTTCTTCTTCTTCTGTTTGTTTTCTTTCTTCTGCTTCTTTGTAGGTTTCTTCTTCTTCCAAGTAGACTTTCTTTTGGAGGAAGACTGCTCCACAGAGTAAACAGAGCCCCTTGAACTCTTCAGGATCTCCTCATTGCTTACCAGCATGTTCAACAATTCAGGCAAAGTGTAGTTCAACTTGTTCATATTATAGTTCATAACAAATTTAGCATATGAACCAGTTAAGGACTGGAGGATCAAATCCACCTGAAGCTCCTTATGAATAGGAATGCCCAGCTTCTCAAGCTATTCGATGTCCTTGATCATTGTTAAACAATGATCGTGCATTGACTGCCCTTCATGCATTTTGATGTTGAAAAGCCTTTTCGATATTTCGAAGCGTGCAATCCGACTTTGTTCACCATATACCTTTTGTAGGTGAATCAGAATCGATTTAGCAGTTGGCATATCCTCATGTTGGCTATGCAATTCATTTGATATTGAAGCCAACATATAACACTTAACCTTATTATCATCTTCCATCCATTTCTCATGTGCAGTCGTCTGACGAGCACTTGGATGGTCAGGTAAGACAGGGGGTTCCTGTTTAAGCACATAGCCCAACTTCTCAGAACTCAAAATAATTTTTGAAGTTTCTCAACCAATCTTTAAAATTGAGGCCAACTAGTTGGTTTGTCTCTAGAATATGGACTAAGGAATTTGAAGCAGACATGGTTAACTGCAAGAGTAGAAGATTCAAATTAGATGCTTTATACTTAATTATAAAAATTATTCTAGGGTCTTTAAGAAATAATTTTAGAACTCCCACTATTTACTCGGATCTCTCATACTCCCCGTGGAGATGCAAAAACCTTGCGACTCTAGGTTTCTAGCAGGTGCTACTGTTCCATCGATGTGCGGCACCTCACCGTATCCGGTTATTGGTAACACGCTACACCAATAAGTGGCCAACTCTTGTCCAATATATCTAATACAAGTTGTAGCTCTTGGTCTCTAAATCATGGAATCTCAATGTGTCCATTTATTGGTCCAATCATTAGTTAAGTCAGACCCACAATTCCTGCTAGACAAAGCCATAATTGAGTCCCTCAACGTGCCCGTTTATTGGGCCCAACCCCATCAGTGCCTAGCAACATCTCATGCCTAATAGGATGGTTGTGTCTTCCCGATGCAACTAGACCACTGTAACCGATCGAGAATAATCAACACCAGTAGGACATCCGCACACCTATAATAGTGGAAGACCTATGACTTAATATTTATTGGGAGCTTAGGTTCAGGTCTTTTTTAAATTGATCAGCCAAATCACGACTAACCAATTACATTCAGTCAGTACAATCTCATGTCTGACTAAAATTATATTAGGTCAGCACAATCTCATGTCTGACTTAATATAACCAGCATGGATGAACTCAAATCAAAAGTGACCCTTTTGAAAACTTAATCAGCCAAATTGGCCAGTTTGATCCATAGGAGGATTCTACCAATATACCCTCTTTTTGCCAAACTTGTTGGTTAAGAAAGAGTTAGCCCCAATTAGCAAACCATAATCAAAACCTTCTTTAGATACCAATTGACTGACAAGATTCAATTAGGTTAACCAATGATCTGGGCTCATCACTGAGCCAAATTAAGTCTTAACTTATCGATTCACTATCAAATGAATTAATCTGACCAGACTACATCTAAAACTAATTTTGAGCACACTTGACCTAACCTAAATCATCAGTTAAGTCACTTGCTCAAAATCATATTAAGGTTACTAGTTGATCTAATCAAGCCCTAATCACGCAGCCCAATCTCTAGACCTAATTTGCTCAACCCAAACCCTCATGCACCTAATTTAATTTTCTTGATCAAATCCATTTTAAAATTAGGTTTAAGTGCATGATATTAATGGCTTATGATCATAAATCATATAAATATCTAAACCCTAATTTTGTGCATCTCATACAATAACATACATAGTCATAAATTGATCAAAATTCTTTTGAAAACCCTTTTTCAAAACTGGTATACATCAAAGTAGGACAACCTTTGCACTATAAGGGATAAACCCTATAGCAGAACAACCTTATGTCACTTTGTGCAACCTTTGATCAATTTAATTTCAGATTATTAAATTTAAATTAAGATTTTAATTTTGAAAATAATTTTTCAAAACATAAAATTCTATGCTAGAACAATCTCATATTCAACATAGATCCAAAAAATCATAATCTTTCTAACTGATTTGAATATTTTTTAGATCTGATTTTCATGCATGCATGTTAAAGAGAGAACTGTGGCTCTGATACCACTGTTGGTTTTTTTCCAGGAACAGGAAATTATAATTAAACAGGCATCAGTAGCCTGTCGCAGTGGAAGCAGTTATAAAAATAATTTATATCTAATCATGCAATTCATAAATAAATCTAATTTATTTATCATAAATTTCTAACATGCTGCATAACATGAAAAAAATATTAGATCTGAAATAAAAATTATTTTAAGTACAAAATACTTACCTGGATCGCTATCTGGGCTTGCTCTGAAAAGAGTGCAAATCCGCTACTAAAAAGCCGGGATTCTGTCGGAGCCGCGCAATCGCCCAGCCTCTGCTGGTATCCACACGAAGCTCTCACAACTGAATAATAGAGGGCACCAGACTGCTAGATCCTTGCAGCCCTCTTCTCTTTCAGCAAATCGTCCGCTTTAAGAACGGTGCCGATTCGAATTCGGACCGACTTTCAGCTTTTGTCTTGCAATCATAGTGCAAGACTTTTGGACCCTTTCCTCTCTTCTTTCTTTTATGTAGAAGACCTCTCAACACTCTTGAAGATCTCAAGGAAGAAGAGAGAAAACAAATAAAAGGGAAGAATTGAGCTTGGAGCTAGGAGAGAGAACCTCAGGTAATAGCATCCAAGAGAAGAGAGGATGCCCAAAGTAATTCATGGTGAGAAGGAATAATTCTTCACGCTCAAAATCTGATCTTCAATCGGCCACCTTTCTTCCTTTATTTAAAATTTAAGTCTCACATCCCATCAAAACAAACACCAGTGTTTCATTTTATCTAGCTAAGATTTAAGAGGAGTGGAAGAGAAGGACTCTTCCCTCTCTTAATTAATTCACACCAACTCCATATTAGCGCCCTCTTTTTGTCGTGCAAATATGCATCTTAGTTTTTGTCTTGCAAAAATTCTCCACTCCAAAATAAAGGAGTTTGAACTTATCTAGTTTAGTTTTTAAGAGGAGTAGAAGAGAAGGACTCTTCCTCCTCTCTTATTCTCTCATGCCTAAACTCTTATACCGCCCACCTAATATTCACGCCCCATTATTTGCCGCACAAAATAAATGGGACCCACTAGGTTTGCGTGTGGAGAGAGGGGAGACAAGGAGAGAGAGTCCCATTCTAACTGGACTTTAGGTTTTGGTCCAAATGTAATAGTTTTACAGTCAAACTGAAGCCGATTTTAAATCCGATTAAACCATTTCGAAGCGGACATTGACCCTAATCAATTAGGATTAATTAATTGAGTCTAACTCAATTAAATTAAATCTAATTTAATTTAATTAATAATTAATCCATAATCAATTAATTGTAATATTTATAATTATGTCAAATATTAATTGTAACAATTACAATTAGGTCCAAATTGATTTGCTGATTGGTTACTTAAGCTCCTAATATGTGTGACCCCTCATGTCCTATCCTGTTTGGTAATGAGACATGCTATAATCTCCATTATACATCATCGAAACTCCTTTCAATGGATTGAAATAATTTCAGCTCCATCCTAATTAGGATCATCGATCCGAGAATGATCCTAACGGGCTCTCATAATCCACCAGTGATACCTAGCAGTATGTAGTGGCAACCCAGCAAAACAAGATTAGAATCCTAGGTATAGTTACCATGTGATTCGGTTCATCTATCAAAATCCCGACATGATGTTGGTTACGGATACTCGTCAAACCCATCAGTCATATGCTTAACCTAATCGACTCAAGTCCAATTGTGATACTAATGAAAACACATTTTTATTATCAGCCTGCTATGGCCATAGACTTCTGGACTTAGTCTCATTAAGCTTGTATAAGATTATACCTTACTACTAAGGCTGATAGATCCCTACAAGTGAACACCCTACTCCTACAATAAACTTACTACAACCAACGAACACCGCAAGGTCCTGTATGGATAGGAATTATATGATTGTGCTATTAAACTACAACAACCTTATTGTGAGTAGCCGAGACACTCTAAGTCAAAGAACTATTGACACAACTACAGCATCAGGAAGTTATTAATGAGTGAGTAGTCATCCGTATAACTTCTTATACTTAGTCATGCTCAGTACCATTGATCTCTATCAACTACCTGTACTCTCATTCCAGTGTCACCACACTGTATGTCAAAGACTCATCTACCCTAAAAGGAAATGATTTGTGCACCAATTTTAATGGATCAATCACCGTCCTCGTGATATTCCAACAATCGAGAGAGCTTTTAGGAGTTAATCTATAAAGACATATGGCTCAGATTCTCAACTCTCGAGAATATGTGTCATTGTCCATTAACTCCATGGACGATTCATAGACACAATAATATGAATGAAACGAATGTCCTTTATTAGTAAAGAAAAATTAAGTACAAAGTTAATGCCCTAAAAATTATAATATGTCAAGCCAACATGGCTTTCATGGCATACATCTAACATAAATAATATTTTTTGGTTTGTAATACCTAGTCTTGGCATTATGGAGTACCTGACTGGTATAGTAGATAAATTCTTAGATTTCTTTGTCATCCAAATGGACTAATACGAAGCTGACTGCCTCCAATGATGCGGCAAGATACAAATATAAGGTCTCATTAATTTCCAGTTTGAAGAGCAGAGGGGGAGATTTGAGGAACTACTTTAGCTCTTTGAAAGCTAGTATGCACTCTTCGGTCCAAGCAAAATCACTCATCCATCCAGGGTTTTGAAAAATGATAGGCAGCATTCTACCAACCTTGAGATGAATTGACTAAGAGCCATAATTTGACTAATTCGTTGCTGTACCTTATTTTTGAAAATTGGATGATGTATATCAAGGATGGCCTGAATTTTTCCTGGGTTTGCCTTGATACCACATTCGGTTACCAGAAAATCGAGGAACTTTTTAGCGGTGACTCCAAAGATATACTTGGTCAGATTTAATTTTATTTGATGACGATGAAGGGTGTTAAAGACTTCTTCCAAATCAAAGATGTGGTCGATTACCTTGAAGCTTTTGACAAGCATATCATTAACATAAATTTTTATATTTTTATTGATTTGATCTTTGAAGACTTTGTTTGCGAGCCCTTGAAAGGTAGCCCCTACATTCTTTAACTTGAAAAATATCACTTTATAATAGTAAATATTCTTCTCGATGATGAAAGCAGTGTTCTCTTCATTTTTGGAAGTCATCTTTATCTAATTATAACCAGAGAAGGCATCCATAAAGCTAAGTGCTTGTGCCCAGAAATAGCATCTACCAGTTGGTTGATATTTGGTAAAGGAAAGCTATCTTTTGAATAGATTTTGTTGAGATCAGTATAGTCAATGTATATTCATCACTTTCTATTGGCCTTTTTAAAATTACCACATTCGCTAGCCAATCCAGATAGTATGCTTCTCAGATGAAGCCAGCGATCAAGAGTTTATCGACTTTTTCATTAATAGCTTTCTACCTCTCAAGTACAAAGCTCTTCTTCTTTTGTCCAATAGGCCAGAATTTGGGATTGATGTTGAAATTGTGCATGATGATTTCGAGAGGGATCCTGGGCATATCGAAGGCTGACCATGCAAAAATATTCACATTTCGATGAAGGAAGTCTAATAGCTGATTCTTTTCTTTCTTGGACAATAGAGATTTGATTTGTATTCATTTAGAAAGATCATCTTTCATAGGAAAGGATGTTAGCATCTCAGTATATTACGCTCTTTTTTCGGGCTCCCTTGGATCCAAGGGTTCAGCTATGGGTACCTCAGTAGATCTTGGTGTCTTGGTGGACATTATAAAATAGTGCCGGGCATTTGTTGATCTCTTCACATCTTGCCTATCCCATATTCAGTCGAAAACCAGATGAGCAGATGCTTGGTAGAAATAATGGCATCTAATTGGTTTAGCCCTGGTCATTCGAGTATGATATTATAAGCAAACGGTATCGAACAATCATCAAGGTGATAAAAATAGTACTTTGTTGGGATGTGATCATAGCAGTAATAGGCAAGATAATTTCACCCTCGACTTCAACCAAGTCACCGAAGAAACAAATTAAAGGGATAGAGATTTGTTTTAATTGACTCGATAATAAGCCCATCCGGATAAAAGCATCATAAAAGAGAACATTAATAGAACTTTCATTATCGACCAAAATCCTTTTTATATCATGCTTTGCTATTGTCATGGATACAACAACAGTGTCATTGTGGGGATTTTAGATTCCAGCTAGATCTCCATCATAAAAAGAGATTACATTCATCTAGGGTTCTTCTTTCTTTTGATACTTTATGGTGGATCCGACCCCCTAAGAGATCATGTTGATTGGCTTCTCAGTAGGTTGATTATTGATTTTAGCTTAGGTAGATACTTGGATAGGGCCTTGTTCGCTAGGCCAAGTACCTTCTTTCTACATGAACTTCCTAAAGTAGCCATGCCTGATAAGCTCTTCGATCTCATTTTTCAAGATATAGAAATTTTCGATGTCATGCCTATGATCTTAATGGAATTGGCAGTATTTATTCTTATTGTGGGAGGAAGGATGAGATTTCATCGATGGGGGTTGTTGGACATTTTCCCTTCGATTTCCATGAGGATATTCATTCTAGAAGCAAGGAGAGTAGTATAGCCAGGACACTTTGGCTTCCTTGACTCAAGGCTTTGCTGATAAGGGGTAGTGGGCTTCTCATTCTGATTATTGTTGGATTCTTCTCGAGGTTTTTTTCTCCTCGACTTCCCGACAGTCTCTTGCCGAATAACTATGACTTCATCTACTTGTATGTACTTCTGTGCATGGGTTAGTAGCTCCGAGTAGGACTTTAGATTGGTCTTCTTTAGAGAATACATGAATCTAGAGGAGCGAAGTCCTCTCTTTAAGACAAGCATCATCACAGACTCATCCAAGTTGTATATTTTTAAGGTGGCTGTCTTGAACCGGGCCACATAATCTTTTAGAGGCTCTTCATCTCATTACCGAATAGAGAAAGGATTGCTAGGCTCTTTGGGCATCCTTCGGCTAGTATTAAAATAAGTAACAAGTATCTTTGCTAGCTGTTCAAAGGAAAGAATGCTACACAGCTCTAGCCCAGAGTACCAGACTCGTGGAAAGGCAATGCAAAGTAGGGCATTGGAGGTGGCATGGATCGTCATCAAGGATTTGTAGCTCTCAAGATGATCAAGTGGATTCGAAGTGCCATTGTATGGGTCCACTTAGGGCATTTTAAACTGGCTGGGGATCGGTTCTTTCATGATTCTTCGAGATAATGGAGGGGAATGATTGAAGTCAAGAGGATCAGATCCTTCTCCTTGTAGATTAGTGAGTTGGTGGCTAACTTCTCTGAGCTTGCACTCATACTTTTCGAGGCACTGTTCAGCTCGACACCAAATTGCTTCTTCAGAGGATCCTTTTTAGGAGGACTTGGATGACAAGAGTGGATGTTTGCTCTATGTCGATTTCCTTTCCCATGGGTGCTCTTCATGGTAGATACTTCTTAGCCATGGAGGAGATGACCAAAATTAAACCTATCAATGTGGGCTGGCCCAACACTGCTCGGCTTTAACCCACATGGGCTAACATTATATGGGCCGGGCTGGGCTAAGCCGACTTGCATAAATGGATCATGAAAACCTAGCCCGGCCCGGCCCTATATGGGTCGTGGGCTAGGGCCGAGCTAGCCCACTTGCGCTTCCCTCTCTCCAAACCACCCCTCCCTCCAACCAAAAGCCTCTTGTCTCTTTTCTGCCATGGAGATTGATGAGCCTGAGCAAGCAATGGGATCCATCGCAGAGACGGTGGAACCACGGAAGATCCAGTGGCTAGACGAGTCGGTGGTGAACCGGAGCGTTGTAGGGGAGGTGATCTAGCGGCCTGCATTGGCCGGCTATGAAGGAGCTAGTGGAGAAGTGAGAACAACCTCGATGTCAAGACCACCTCCATCTCCATTATCATTGAGGATGGCGAGCATCGGCCTTAAGCTCATCTAGGTCTCAGACAATGGATGTGATGATGGAAGAGGAAGAGGACCTAGCCTTGCGAGCCTGCCTAGCAGGCCAACACCCCTATTGATGCTTGACCACTGTCTCTGATCGTTTGACATTCTATTGAAAGAAAATATAAAAAAAAGAAGATTGGGGACTCACCGTCCAACACCGTATTCGTTGCCGCCGGCTTATCGCATGCTGTAACTGCTTCTCTCCTCCGGCCCCTTGTCATCGCTGGCACCAGATATTCTTTTCTCCTCTGCCAGATTGCTAAAGCCTTCTAAGCCTCAAGTGAATTACTGAATCGAAACAAGAAAGTAGGATCGCCAAAAAAACAAACATGTAAGGATTTTAATATTTAAGTTTTTTTACAAAAAAATATATTTTTTTCCTATAGGCTGACTCGCCCTAATCCTGTTGAGACCATGGGCTACAAGGGTCGAGCCAAAAAGTCCGGTTACATAAATGGGCCAAATTTTTTCAGCCCAGGCTGACCTATTTATAGGATCAAATGGGCTAGCCCATGGGCTCTCACCCATTTTGATAGCTCTAACCAAAATCGGTTCCGACTCGCTTCTCGGTACCGACTCGCAAGATGGAAAGTTTCTTCTTTTCTGGAAATCAATCAGGCAAGGTGATCATGATGGGGAATGGTGAAAGGTCCTGCAATGAGAGTGTCTCGAGGGGATTAATGGATAGGAAATGTGGTGACCACTGTAGGAATGGGATTTTCTAGCTATGCCATAGCCTTCTGTCGTTGTAGCCCTTGCACCGTTGTGGTCAGGGCTTAGATTTGCTATGTTAGGGCGGCGAAGGTCTCTTGCTGGGTGATTGAAGGTGACAGTGGTGGTGGAACAGGAAGCTCTATCGCGGGTTGGGCATTCTTGCCTGGGGTGAAGAACGTCTGGTATAGCTTATAGAAGTTTCTTGGGCTTTGTTCGTGGTCTTAGCTATTTCGCTAGGCACAGCTCTGGATCTTATCAATGGGGATGAACAGAGAGTGCTAAATGCCCCTACATGGCATGCTAGTTTGTTGTGGGTTCATAGACCTTCGATAACTCATGGTGGTGCCGGCTGGTCCCATCATCTTCTTAGGTAATAGGGATGGATTCCTCATTGGTGAAAAACATGAAAGAAAATCCCAGGCTGGAGTCCGACAGGGAACATTCTGATGCTCAAGTTAAAAGAAGATTTGAAAGGGCAATAGCAGTTAGAGTTGTATGCACTAGGAATTGAGTATAAAGTGGGACAAGGGGAGCCTACCTGGCTGGGGGCACCCCCCTTTCTTATTTATAGGTGATGGATTAATTACCTTCTGTTAGAGGTAATTACATACCATGGGGTGGGATGGGGCACCGCTAAGGTGGTTAGAATTGTCTAGTAACTAAAATCTGTTATTAATAACATATTCTTGCAGAAGTAGCTTGAGGTTGTTTGTTGCCTACTCGAGTCATGTTGTTTTAGTGACTTGGAGATCACACCGGTGCCGAGTTGGAGTGTGGTGGCCATTTGTAGACAAGAAAATATCCTAGTGGTCTTTAATGGATGGCATTAGCTTTTCGAGGTTGAATAGGAATATCCACACAAAACCAAACCACATAAACCTCTATTTGTGTGGTTTGAATTGTAGGAAATTTAAAGAGGGGATGCAAAATCTTGAGCAAACATAAATAATTAAAATAAATTAATAAATAAAAATTAATTAAGAAAGAGAAACTTAGCTATATAAGTACATAAATCATATTATTTTTAAAGATAGGTTTCACATTCTTGGGAATCAATGATTCGACCTAAAAGGTCCTAACATGTCTACCTTACAGGATTCAACTATAACAGCATTTTTGTAAGGATACACTCCAAGTATACAGATTTGATTAAATTATTTTTAGTTATTTCTTGTCTTAATGATAAATATGCCGTAGTATTTTGCAGAAAAAAAGAAAGATGGAGGGCTAGGTTGCAAAAAAGAGATGCGAGAAATCAAAAGAGCTAAAAAAAAAAAACAAAAAGAATCGACTGTCAGAATTTAAAAGAAAGAGCATGTATTTTTCATGGTATTCTGATCAAAGAAGCGACCATGCAATCCAGTAATAACAACTATTTAGATATCCAATGCTACAAAAATTTAATAGATAAAAATATGAAACAATATTTTTAATTTTTAAATAAATAAGAATAAAGAGTTGGAAATATTTTGAAATATAAAGTTTAAACAAAAAAAAAATCAACATGAATCACGACACCATGCATTAGCCGTTGTAACCTATACCAAATTAAGGTGGCAGGTCTTTTTTTCTATGTTTATGAGTACTATCAATTGACTTCCTGTTCTTCCTGTTATTATATTGCATGGATCAGGACATCAACAAAAGATTACAAGCTATGTTGCAATGGTGTAGCCTGCAACTGGATGAATTTAGATGGGCAATTACAACATCAATTTATACATGATCAGGTATTTGGAGGGGCTGTCACAACGTAGTGCATCAACTCTCATTCGCTTCTATTGTATATTTAGTCCCATCCTCTACGTGTGTCTCTTTCACGAAAGGGAGTAAAGAAGTCTAGATGCTATGCTAACTTTGAAGCATTACCTAGGCTTCTGCCCAAAAGCTAATTTAACCCTGCTGTAATAAAGTGTCAGAAGCCTTGTTGTTTTTTTCTCACAGAGGGCCTATCATGGTGTTGATATATAGGTGCCTCCCGCACAAGAGTTCTGAGGCTGTTGGTTTGGTGTTCTTGATATATAGGAGAGTTGGAGTGGTAAGATATGATGGTGGGAGGGTTTTTCTCTATTGTTTGTGTGGGATTGATTGGTCTCTTCTTGGGTGTAGTCTTGGACCATTTCCTTCCCTTGCTATTGAATCTTAGGGCTTCTCCAAGGGGAAGTTTTGGATGGCCTTTGGTTGGTGAGACCTTGAGATTCTTGAGGCCGCATGCTTCAAATACTCTTGGGAGCTTCTTAGAAGACCGTTTTTCTAGGTAATTTTAAGCTTTCATCTAATTCAAGCCCCAGAAAACCATCTCCAAACATTTGCTCTCAAGCACTGATAATAGCATGCTGTTGCATGCCCTCTCTCTCTCTCTAATTCCACCATTTAAAATCTGACTCTCTTTGGAGTCTTCTTGTCAAATTGACACAGGAATTTGTTGTCAACAGTACAAAGAATCTCAGCTTTTCCATGGCTCTTTTTTCTACCCGGACTTCACTACCATTGTGTTTGGTTTAAACAGGAAAAGTAGATGTCTTGTTCTGCTAATAACCAGGCAACCGAGTTACACAGAAAGCTTTTTTTTTTTTGATGGCTTTGTCGTATGCTAGAGAAAGCTTTCAGTTTTGTGTTTTTAGCCTCCCAACCCAATCTCCATAATTATTTCTTTTTTACATTTTATTATGAAATTTACCTTCCTTTAAACGATTTTTTCCCACTAACCTATTTAACATGGACTTTTTAGAACATTATTATTCGTGTGAAAGTTCACATTTTCAAGATGTATACTAATATAATTCATATAGAATATGCAATTCATTTCGTAAAAATACTTTACAGAGTTGCTTTTTTTTAGAATTTTAAGAAGGTAATTAAACTATATGTACAAAGGAATGGGTATCCTGATAAAGTTGAGAGATTGGATAATTTCTGGCAGGTATGGCAAGGTATTCAAGTCCCATCTATTCTGCGCCCCAACAATAGTTTCATGTGACCAGGAGCTAAACCATTTCATACTACAGAATGAGGAGAAGCTCTTCCAGTGCAGCTACCCAAAGCCCATCCATGGAATCCTTGGCAAGTCCTCCATGATTGTGGTTGTAGGGGATGCACACAAGAGGCTAAGGAATGTGGCCCTGACACTGGTCACTACGACCAAATCTAGAGCTGGGTATCTCAATGACATAGAGAGGATAGCACTTCACATCTTAGGGACATGGAAAAAGAGAGTTGTCTTCTGTGAAGAGGCTAGAAAGGTTGAAACATATCTCCTAATGCAAGGAAACTTTATGTAGGTACTCGTAAAACCGCACTAACACCAATATGATTTATCTAATGCTTTTGACTCTGCTCCACAGTTCACATTCAGTGTTATAGTAAAGCAAGTGCTTGGGTTATCACCAGATGAACCACAGACTGGTAAAATACTTGAAGATTTCCTAACCTTCATGAAAGGACTTATCTCTGTCCCTCTCTACATCCCAGGAACCCACTATGCAAGAGCTGTCCAGGTATTTTTCTTTCCCCTTTTGTGCAGTAGTTATATCAAAATAATTTTACTGCATCTTTGATCACTCCTTTATCTCTTTTTACAGGCTAGAGCTAGGATATCTGTTACTGTCAAAGCCTTAATAGGGGAAAGAAGAAAGAATGGAGGAGATTCCAACAACAAGGGTGACTTCCTTGATGTGCTCCTATCAATTACTAACCTATCTGAAGAGGAAAAAGTTAGTTTTGTATTGGATTCCTTACTAGGTGGCTATGAGACACCTCTCTTTTGATGTCCATGGTTGTGTATTTTCTTGGCCAATCTCCTTTAGCTCTACAGCAACTCATGGTACAGTCTCTTTTCACCCCTTTCTTATTATTTCATGTACTTGTTGCGCGTTGTAGAGATATTATTATTATTATTATTATTTTTGACACAGAGAGAGCACAAAGCTATCAGAGCAAATAAAAAGAAGGATGAATACTTGAACTCAGAGGATTATAAGAAAATGGAATTTACCCAATATGTAAGTGGAAGAAAGCCAGACTTCTCTATAATTTACAACTACTTTATCTTGTTTGCAATGATTGGCTGCTGATGTTCTTCAGGTAGTTAATGAGGCATTGAGATGTGGAAACATTGTTAAATTTGTCCACCGAAAGGCTCTCAAGGATGTCATATATAAAGGTGCCCCTCCACTTGTGATGATTTATAAATGTGGCCTTCATATATGCTCTTCACATGACCATACATGCAAATAATTATATCTTTAGTGGTTTAAGTAAATACTTAAGAATAGCTTTTCAGGAATAACTTTGTTTTTTTTTAAAAAAAAAATAAATAAAACCCTTTTCTTGGCAGACTATCTGATTCCTTCTGGTTGGAAGGTCCTACCAGTTTTCAGTGCAGTACATTTAGACCCATCTCTTCATGGAAGTGCCCTTCAGTTTCACCCTTGGAGATGGGAGGTAACTACTTGTTAGATGATGAGCTCATAGATTCTTAATTCAAGGAGGTACTTTCATGATTTTTCGAGACCATATGTTTACATCTGTTTTTTTTGCATAAAGTGCATATGCTCCATATATAAAACAATTATTTGTTGTTAAATCGTGTCCTAGTTTAATATATGATGGCCTTACAAGATATAGAAGGTCCAACTATCTGGTTGCTTATCATAATAATACTAGATGCTGCAGTAATTTCCTCAAGATTCGCACATGTTTCTATGATAAGTGTGTCATGCTTTAGGTTTCAGATGCCAAATCACTTCAGGTTCTGACTTTGTTTATGGTGTTAATAATGTTACATTAAATTTTAGCATCTTTGTCCTCTGCTTTTGAGTTTCTTTATAAATGATATTATTTGATTGATGAATAGGGCCAGAATCAAACAGCATGCAAGAAATTTACTCCGTTTGGTGGTGGTCCAAGGCTTTGCCCAGGATCTGAGCTAGCTAAAGTAGAGACTGCTTTCTTTGTCCACCACCTTGTACTCAATTTCAGGTAAATTTGTATAACTATCGACCCACAGGACCTATGATTTCCTTCACTAAAGCTCTCTCATTCATGATCACTTTATTTCTATACCTTCAGAGGTAGCAAGACAAGGCTCTGCTTAACCAACCTCTGCATGCATCTTGGTGCATGGTTTACAAGTAAAAAACCATAAACATGTCAATATATTCATAAATTCAACTGTCCTTGTGCTTTTTTTAATGAAAACTAGGGCATACAGCATTATAGTTTTCATCGAATAATTTCTGAAATAAATCAGTCATCAATCCTGGCATATTCAAGTGATGCTGCCATTAGTTACTTCTTTTTATCCTCTGTAAAATGTAACCGTTTTGAGTAGCTAGCAATTCATTAATTTATTTTTTCAAAGATCATCTAAATTTTTGCTCTGAAAATAATTTTCAACATGAGATGAACCATTGCCAAGAATGTAAACTGGACATGGTAATGGTGAAAAAAAATGGCACAATTTTAAAATTTTGTTTTTTTTTGATGAAGTGGGAGGTTGAAATAGCAACCACTAATTATTATTCAAGGAAAATTATTACATAAAATTAAGTAACATCAGAAGCTAATATCAAATGATGGAGAGACAAAATATTGATAGTTATAAAATTCCAATTGAAAAGAAAAAATTAATCCAAACAAAGAGTCTTGAAGTCACCCTTCCAAAACATTTGTCAATCTTCTTAATTTATGAAAATTCAGCAAGTTGCTTTGCATAATTTTAAAATTTTATGAATGAATAACTTATAACTATTTATCATTTACATCATTAATTTATCTTGTAGATGGAGACTGGATGGTGAGGACGCGCCCATGGCCTATCCGTATGTAGAGTTTCACAGAGGGTTGCCACTACAAGTCGACTCCATCCTGTAGGAATTGAGATGATGGCTTTGCAGTGATTTTGCTGGCTGGAAAATATGTAATCAACCAATACTTGTTAATGCTGGTAGATATTTAGTCCAGACCGCAAACGATGGCACACCAATTAGATGGCCTTTGATCCAGTTATCAAAAGAATAGCCGAACCGGTAACAGTCCAGATGAATAAAATATATATATAAAAAGAAATGTAATGTAAATGGAGTAAATTTGTTCCATTTGATTAAGTATGCAGTCATCCAAGTAAATCCCCTGGGCTGTCCACTGTTTAAATGGCTTCCATGTTAATTGCTCTGTTATTCAGCTTGTTCTCAGGTAATATTATCCAACAGGTAGTTCATCTTCGGTAAATCAAAACCAACACTTGAACATAAGGAACTTTTATTTACCAAGGTTGATAGATACTTTTGTCACAAAATTTAAACATAAACACTACCATGATTGATTGTAAAAAACAGAGTCTACGTGGATGAGCGGATGAAGTAGTCATTCAAAACCTACGAGTATATAAGTTTTCAAGGAACTTATAGATAATTCATAAATATAAGAATAAAAGAAGAAAAAGATTTATTTATATGTGGGAATTTAATCATTGTGATTTTGTCGTCATTATATATATATATATTAAATAAAAGGGAAGCAGAGCGATTACCACCCGCCTTTTATTTTCTTCTGAATGTAATATTTACGATGAAATGAACTCTGTCCCATTATGAAATGGCGAATGACACCATTCTTCGACAAACAAACATAGCAAAGTCAACTGACAAGTCAAATTATTTTATCTTTACGCAATCTTAGCAAAAATCTAAACATATATAACTCCTTGAAATTTATTAATGACCCCATCCTCATCACTTGACCACAATGGGGGTTCTGACATGGTGCGTCCCATCTGACCATATCAATTTCCCAAAAGCATAGTCTGGAGTCACATGAGAGCCCTTGGCCTTCAGAGTCACCGTAAACTTCTTCTCATCACCAACTTTCTGAAATGCAAGGTTTGTTGGGTTCACCGAAACTGAAATCCCTTCTGGTTCGATCACACGAACTTTGTATGTCCCTGGAGTTCCAACATTCTTAAGAGTTCGCGTTAGACTGACAGAACCTGAGAGAGATGGTATGGCAATTGAGGGGTAGTTCATGTCTTCAATCTTTAGTGGTGGAGAAGGGCACGGGTAAGGTTCCACATTGAACGAAGCTATCTGAGTAGAGTTGTAGCCAAAGGAGCATAAGAAGTTCAAGTAGTCATTTGTAGTTAGATCATAAACAAGGCCAGGATCCATGGCACGATTCGGGCGGATATGACCAGTGCCATAGCTGAATGGATCAGCCTTCGCAAAGGATGAATTTTTCATAGGCTCCAGAGTGTTATCTCGAGTTCTAGCTGCAGAAGGGGAAGAGAAGACAATGGATTGTACGTGTATTAGTTACCAACAAGAAGCATATAGGTGCCGAGATATTTTTATAATGGAAATGGCTCAATTATTTTGCTATATATCTATTGATGAACCATGCTTAAAAAAACACAGATAAGTGAGCTTAAAAATAAAATTTTCACAAAACATGAAATCATACTCAAGAAATGCTCACCGGAAGTCATGATCGCCGACTTGATCGCCGATGGACTCCAATCAGGATGGAGTGCTTTGACAAGGCCAGCAATGCCAGAAACATGAGGACAGGCCATGGAGGTTCCAGAGTCGGTGTTAAATAGAACACGGCGTGAATCGAAGGCTAGAGTACTTGGCCCTGATGCTCCAGTGTAGGCTGCAATTATACTAACCCCCGGGGCAGTGATATCAGGCTGCGAAGCAACATAAATGATCGATTTCAATCTTTGATACAGCTAGAATTGTAGCGAAGGAAAATGGGATTTGCTTTGAACCTTCAGTATCTCAGGGTTGATGGGATTCGGTCCTCGGGAGGAGAAAGCAGCCATGAAAGGCGAGGGAAAAGTGTCATGCACCGTTTCAGCGTTTGTAATACAACCAAGTGGTTGCCTACAGAAAGTAAAAGTTAATAGAAATATTTCATAACGTAGGAATGACCGAAATTTAGCATCAAACTTTGCCAAAATTTGCGCAATGTATATAGCAGTGCCATTCTATTTCATTGTCTTGTCTCATGCATTGCAGGCTCTGGATTATTTTTGAAAAACTTCTGATTTGGTTGTATTTGACCTTGCCTTCTAGTTCCTTTCATACCTAATTAATCCAATTCAAAATAAATCTAGGAATTTTTTTTCTCTTGCTTGAAAAAAATTTAAAATAACAATGACAAAGAACATGACTTTCATTAACGTAGAGGATTTTTCAGAGTTCTGTCGTAGGACCCGGGCGTGTAAGGTTAAAAAACTTTGATAAAATGTTTTTAAAATTTTGATAGATCATAAAGTTTATAATGTAATACATGAACCTACTATGACGTTATGTAGGTTTTGAGCATGAAGATAATAAAATACAAAATTCAAAAGAGCAAAAGCAAGACAACAAAATATAAAACAACAAAAAAAAGTTTAAAAAGAGTAAAACAACAATATAAAAAAAAATACAAAAGCTTTTTTCAGAAATATAAATGGTGCACGCAGGCCTCAAACCTAAAACAAAATATATGTTCAAAGAGCAAACGCGCAAATCAAGAAAATATACAACAAAAAATAAAGTATAAAAGAGGAAAAAAAAGTAAAAAACTTTTATAAAAAAATAAATGGCCCTTGCTGCAGGTCTCCAACCTGCAACCTATGGATTATTTCAAACAGAGCTAGTTGGCCGCTTTGACAAGTGGCCTTTCTATGATTTAACTCCTTCTCTTGAATTTATGCGGCTGCCATTGTTTGTTATAGTAGTCACTACTTTTCCTTCCCTCTTCTACTTGTCTTTCTGCTCTACCTCCCTTTTTCCAACTGTTCTCTTGATGAATTAGTGATGAGTTACGCATCGTTTTACTTTAAAAAAAGAGCCTCACGAGGATGACAACTAACTCAAATGACAGTCATTTCTCCACTAAAAGCTTGCCCTTGGGAATGTCTAGGATCAAGACTTTGATCACATTGCTTAACAACAAAAAAAAAAGCATGTGCTGGCAGATCTCAACACAAGCAATTTCTTACATGCTCTTGTAAAGTTCAGAATGGAGAGAACATACTTGGAAGTTTTGACGTAGGAGAGTATAGAAACACCATCAGTATAGGTTACATGGGTGGCAGGAAGAACGTGAGCATCCGCAATGAGTTCATTCCCAGAGATTACATCATTGGCGAGGATCATTCCGACTCCACCAGCCTGGCGAACCGTCTCTCCCTTTTCAACTCGAGCGTTGCTCCCACGAAGGCATATTACTATCTTTCCTCTCACCATTGCTGGATCTAGAGATCCAGGAACGCAGTGAGTGCTGCAATGTTTTACAAAAGAAACAAAACTAAATATAGGTACATAGATTGGTTTGCTTCCTTAATTACAGAGTTTTTATTTCTCAAGAATTCATGCCACTTGATACTTTTGGTGATACGTTGAAGTGACATTTTGCTAAATAATTTTGCTGACATCTTATAGTGAAAAATATCAGCCAGAATATTTTTTTGAGAAAGGGAGGTGTATATATAATTATTTGATAAGATGATCTCTAATGTGAGGCTTCTCAGGAAAAAAAAAAGATGATTTCTACTACTGTGAGATTAATATTATGCATGGATAAAAAGCAAGACCATAAGCTGTCATCCAAGTGATGAGATTTCAACTAAAACTGCAATTTGGATCTCGTATATTTATCATAGTTTAAATTACTGCAATGATATATGAGTTTAAATTCTCTCTTACGCATCCTCATGTGAACTCTTGGTGTTTCCCGCTTCTTCAGAGCTAATCAAGGGATAGTATTGCTGTTGAAGGCGGATGGGTGAAAGACTTTGTCCCTGAAAACGAAAACAAATGAAAAATATGAAAGGACAATAAACTGAAAAGTAATGAAATTTTGTTCACATACAATTTTTTAAAATATTGATAGTTTCTAGCATTAACCAGAAAACATAAGGATACATTAAAACTGATATTGAGAGAACTAGCTAAACAAGGCATCGCATTGTTAACATAATGAAAATATTACTATTATGGCCATCAGATTCGGTCGTGATCAGACCGACGACTAAGTTGGAACAGGATGACCGAATATAGATACGAATGCCAGATGACCAGAACGACCTAGTCCCAAAAATTTTATGGTCAAGTACTTGTATTGATTATTGCATCGATGAAGGAGAAGACAGTCACAATCGACTAGCCATAAGCTCTCGGATAAAATACTTACTTGGAACCGATTTCCTACTTGGGCCCGACCGATAATTATAGTCGAGCAACTATGAACCAACAATCATGGCTACACAACCAAGCCAGAGCAAGTTTGGCATCAAAGCCCGAAGAGCTATGAGCGATAGCTAGGCCTAACTTATAGTATCCCTTCACACGTTTACTGAGTAGTTACTCGGTGGGCTCAGCATCCATCCTCTCTTTATAGGCATCGAGCAAGCTGGACTGACAAGTTATGCATGGCTATCCTAGCAGAGAACGTGATGAATAGGATCATGGGAGGCAGGATCCAAACAGAACCTGCCATCATGACACCAATCAGAATTTTGTTATACCTGTTGAAAGAGACTACCTCCCTAATAATATTCTGTTACTCTGCATAACTCTATAAATTGATATGAGAGAACCCCCGATGAAATTAGTTTTTTCTACTACTTTCATGCTCACTCAATAATCTTTCTTGGTTCTTAACTCCGATTGCTACAGACCATCTCATCCTCTTCACTGACTTAAGTATCAAAAGATCTCCTGCCAATTACCACTGGTCAAGGGATTGTTCTTGCAAGTCTCCATTCGAGAAGCACCCAAGAATAGGTATCCACCCTTGTTGAAGAAGACCGGAAGACTCTCAGCACCACGGTAACCCAACAAAAGATGATTTGTTGATAACAGATTGACGTACTAGAAGAGGGCAAGCATTATATCGAAGAAATTCCTAAAGCTTGGAGTCCAATGGTGATCATTCGACTGCAAGACACCTTCACTAGCTGCACTGGATGCTCTCTCCATCACAAGGAGCATCCCAACCACGTGCTGGAACCTCTCGCTTCTCCATCCCCGCCACTGGCCATCCAACAAAACTTGCTCACCACATTGGTACAGCAAGTCCAAATGCTGGTCACGATGATGTGGAAGTTGCATTAGTGCCCCATGGCAAAATAGTAGCACTCGGAGGTCTCAACTTATCTCACTATTGTTATTTGTCCCAATCACTGATCTCGCTAGAGAAAATCTTCTGGCCAATGAAGGTCCCATTAGTCGCAATTTTTCTCGCCCCACCAAGCAAGTTATTTGTCTCTCTGAGGGAGATCTCAACAAACTTTCCATCAATTACAATTCTCATCTTCATGATAAGCAAGCCCCTAGTGCGAAGAGCATCAATGAGAAATAAAGAAAAGGTCCAACAAAAATCTTTGACCAGTAGTTCTACGACTACAACCTAGGGAGGTTGACTGGGAAGCTCATCATGCTTGTCTTCATTTCTCCCGACAAATCGTGAAGAAATTCATCTCTAGTCGGTTCAAAATACTACAGTTAGAACTCTATCCTAGCTGACTCGATAATGTTTCATGGATACTTGCTCGGGCTATAACCAGATTAGGATGACTTTCGAAGATAAAGAGCAACTACCTAATCCAAAAAGGCACTCTATCGTTGCAATGTAATAGTTTTTTTGTTTGAAATATATAGGAACTACCTATGAATGGATGGAGAAGAGCCAACAAGCTTCCAAAGAATTGAAGTTCTTCGAGCCTCCGCTCTCTATGCCAAAAGTCAGAGATGAACTTTATTCATGTTTAAAGAGCCTCAGAAGCTACAAATTGAGTACTTATTCAAGTGGATAACAAAGAAGTCCAAAAATTCATCCACTACTCCAATCGGATACTTTATAATACTGAGATCAGCTATTCCAAACTTGAATAAATTATTTATACACTAATCATCTCAGTGCATGCCATATTTCCAAGCTAATTCAGTCATCATCATAATCGACCAACTACTCAAAGCCATCCTTAAATAGCCAGTCACCTCTAGAAGAAGAAGCTTATTTGGATGACGAGCTTAAGGAGGCTTCACTCAATCAACTAACCCTCAACTGATAAAAAAGATCGTGCAAGTGAATCTCTCTCCAATAATCCCTCCTTTGATGACCATCTTGCCCAATTAACTCTTAGCTAATGAAGAAAATGCTCGAGCTGACATCTTCTCTCTCTAATTGTCCCTCCTTCAAGGATCATCTTGGTCGACTAATACTAGACCAAAGAAGATGGCTGACTCACAACCTCTATCTTGGATCTCATTCCAATCTGATCGCTCATAACCGATTGAAAAAGATGGCTGCATTCTCATACCACCATCTTTCTTAGGTCTCGCTCCCTTAGATCACTTCATAACTAACTGACTAGATGTGGCTACATCCTCGTACCTCCATTATTTTTGGATCTTACTTTTTTCAGTTACTTTATAATTGGCCGATATGATGGCTGCATCCTTGTGTCTCCATCTTTCTCGAGTCTCACTACCTTCGGTTGCTTCACAACCATTAGACAAAATGGTAGCATCTCCATACCTCCATCTTTCTCGGGTCTCACTCCCTTCGGTTGCTTCATAACAAGTTGACTATATGGTTACATTCTCATACCTCCATCTTCCTTTGGATTTCACTCTCCTCGACCAACTAAGATGCCACGTTTCTGCAACTCTCCATCAATGAGGTCTAACTCCCATTGGCTAACACTTGGTCACCAATAAAGAAGATTGTGTTTCTATACCTATCATCTCCTCTGAAGCTGACAAAAATAATCAACTTCCTACAAACTGGTTTCAAGCAATGATCGACTTGTCATAGTTAGGATTCAAGTATTAAATGATCTTCTATACCTAGCCTACTAAATCCCGAATAGCAACTCGACTACAATAAAACCTAGACTTCGGCTCTAAGGTGCAAATACCACCATTGATCAAGGCCAGAGAAGTAATTCTACTCTCTTCATTCAAAAATGATAAAGCTCAATCAATCGGTAATGTTTTGGACTCGGGAATGGAGGTAATGCTGTGGCCATTAGATTCAGCCTCGACCAGATCGATGAGTAAACTAGAGCAATGATGGATGACCAAATATGGACAAGAATGTCGGATAAGCAAAGCACCACAGTCCTGAGAAGTCTATAGACAAGTGCTACTCGCACTGACTATTACAATGACCAAGGAGAAGACAATCATAGCTAAGTAGCTGCAAGCCCCCAGACCAAGCACTTGCTCGGTACTAACTACTTACCTGGCATCAACTTCCTACTCCGGCTCAACCAACAATTATAGCCGAGCAAATATGAACTAGTAATCATAGCTGCACAACTGAGCCATCGGCTACCCCGGGGAAGTTTGGCATTGAAGCCCGAGGAGCTATAAGTGATAGTTGGGCTCGACTTATAGCATCCCTTCACACGTCAAAGAGTAGTTACTTAGCGGGCTCAACATCCATCCTCTCTTTATCGGCACCGAGTAAGCCAGCCGACAAGTTGCAACCATTCCAATAGAGATCATGATGGATAGGATCACGATAGGCAGGATCTCAATATAACCTACCATCCTAACAAAGGCATACTAGTAGAAAACGATACAGGAGATAAAATCTTGATATCCATCCAAATTCTATTACACCTATCGAAGGAGGCCACGTTTCTAACAGCATTTAATTATTCTACATAACTTCATAAATTGGTATAAGAGGATCCCGACAAGATAATTTTTATTATCATTTTCATACTCACTCGGTCATCTCTCTTGGCTTTTAGCTTTAGTTACTTTTGCACATCTCATCCTTCTCGTTGACTTAAGTGTTAAAGGATTCCCTACAATTACCATTAATTAAAGAATTATTCTTGCAGGTCTTCATGCAAGAAGCATCCAGAAGCAGCTCTCCCTCCTTGCCAGAGAAGACCGAAAGATTCTCAGGTGCCGTTGCAAGCCAGCAAAAAGCGATTTGTCAGCAACAATTACCAGTAGATTAATCAGCATCACCAAAACAGTTAGATATAGAAAATTTTATTAAACTTAAGGACAGCCTCTAAGATTAAACAAAACGGTCAAAGTGAGTTTGTATCAATGATCAAATGAAAGCCAAACTCCATAGATAAAACTAGAGCAAGATTAACTAACAAGAAGAGAAAAACGACCAACCTTTATTCGCATCCTGTTTCTAAGCTGAACAAAGGAAGTGAACTCCCTGTCTATTGTACTAGCGCCGACCGTTAAGATCCATGGTGCAACGTTCGACACCGTGCCCAACGATGGTCCAGCGTTGCCGGCAGAGCACACCACGATGATCCCATTCTTCACAGCATGAAACGATCCAATGGCAAGCCCATCCGCAAAATACGGTGCAGGATCTCCACCGAGGGACACAGAGAGGATATGCACCCCATCTTGGATTGCAGCATCGAAGGCAGCCAAGATGTCAGCATCGGCGCACTCGGCTCCAAGGAACGTCGGTGGCCAGCAAACCTTATAGGCAGCAACACGTGCATTGGGCGAGCCACCCTTGGCCATGCCGGTGCCGTGGCTGTAGAGGTTGGCGCCTGGCACCATCCGGCCGGCAGCTGTGGAGAGGGTATGGGAGCCATGGCCTTCGGTATCCCGAGGGGAGTTCAACTCTGGACCGAGCGGACCCGCTATTGACCGATACCCCTTGTTGAAGTACCTCGCACCTATAAGCTTCCTGTGCATGGCAGTGATATATATAATAAGTCATGTCATTGATGGATGGCTGACAAAATATGGTTCAAATTCAAATGGGTCAGCCCTAGTCCTAAGTAAACAAGATACTCGTTCTCTCTCAACTGTTTGAAAAGCTTATAATGCACCTATGTATCAAAAAAAAAAAAAAAAAAAAAAAAACAATCCATTTGAAAGCATTTTGATTTGCTTAACTATAATTTCCCAATGCGGCTGGTCCCCAGAAAGTTGTTTACAAATGTTGGGTAACTTTAATCCTTGATTCTTGCTTCTATATCTATGATATTCCAAGATTTATCATTTTCGTACCGATAACATTTTATTACAATATTAAACCTATATTCTATGGATTTTGTTCCTCGGGTGTTGTTTTTTGTCAGGCTCTTACTTTTCCTGCCTTCATGTAATAAAAATTTTTATTCTCTTCTATGTATCCTTCTTCTTCTAGATATTTTGGTTTGCTAATAAATTTCAAGTGATTAAGGTTATAACCCTAGTCTCGTTCCATTCAAAAAAAAATTGCTGTATCTATAATGGTTTTGAAACCTTCGGTATTGCAATATTATGTGAAAACTAGAAGGCTGGGCAGGGACTTGTGGGTTGCTAATGAAATGATCAACTTGATGGAAAACATCCTGATGAGTTGAGGAATAGGTCTTAATTTTTCACAGAACTTAATTTAGTATGTTACTATCATCTATACCAAGTTTCTATAGCCTGATAAACCCAAAAAGATCAATTAACAAATGATATGCATATTTCCAATATCAAATAAAACATAAAAAAAATTCTCAAATAAAATGCTTTTTGATTTTATACCCCTCTATTTCAATATAAAGTTTTGGGTGGCCTTGCATCCCTTTCAGGCAAAAAAAAAACAGAAAAGACAATACTATATAAATCTCTAAACCTTTTTTTTCTTTGAGAATGAATCAAAATTTTATTGGTGTAAAAAGAAATCATAAGTGATTCCAAGATAACAATCCACGTAAAAGAAAAAACTCATATGTAAGTCAAGCTTGTAGCACTGGAATATCTTAAACCATGAAATTTCTGTATCTAGATGAAGACATAGTTTTCCAACTGAGTAATAACAACAGATTCAAAGCTTTCTAAAAGAGGCCTTGATGTATATATCTGAAAAGGTTGTTATGCACAAGTTTAGAATCAACTTCTTATCTTAATAGCATGATGCAGGCAACCAGATGCAAAACGAACAAGGCTTTCTCAGGCGATGATATATAGCATCACATCAATCGCAGTCTAATAATATTCTAAATTAAAAGGTACTGATGTGAAAAAAAAAAGACAGACTTGTTGCACTGAAATGGAAATTTTGTATCATTATTCTGACAGATTCCTTTCCACGTTGATGGAATGGGACCCATGCCATCATCGTTGAAGCTCTCTGATTCCGGCCACACACCTGTTACACCCAGTAAACAAGGTTCAGACAAAGAATAATGGTGAAAAAATAGATGGAAAAAATAGTGGTCAGTACTATCTCGGCCTTCATGAAGAATCGGAAAAGTACTTTCTTTTGAGAGCTATTTAATGTTGAAGTCGATGGAATGGGTAAAGAGGCACAATCAACTTTCATCTTGGGGTGGTTCGATAAGGAGAATAGAACTAAATTTATACAGCCTTTGTCTAAATTAAAGTTTCTGGTGGTTTCTAGTTTCTAATGCCTTACGAAGTAACCGGATAAATCTGATGGACTAGGGAGATCAGAGAGTTATTTGTATTATATACAAAATGTCTTTTTGAGGGAAGCCTTGTACATCTTCAAATTTTAAACGACAGTTAGATATTGATAAATAACTTTTTTATAAAGATTAAAAGATATTAACCCTCGGACGGTAGCTCAATTCACATAGATTTTGCCTTACCATGAATAGATCATGAATTCCCGATAAAATTTCATGGATAATTTGATTAAATCTAGAAATTATTTTTTAGGATTCGTGATAGTTGTGTGAATAAAAGATTAATCTACCTGGCAGGATGGAGGCCGTTTCTATTGAGATAGCTACACTGAATTTAACCTCCCCTTTTGATCAATAAAAAAAAAAAAAAAATATTAAAAAAATTTCATTTAAAATCATTGAAAAACATAGTAGATTATGTTCCAGCAACTAAAAAGAATAGCCTAAATTTTTTTATAATCCTTAATATTTGTGCCAGAGAGAGGGAGAGGTTGAGAGAGATGTTAAAGAATTTTAAGATAAATTAAGATAAAAATCAGAAAAATAACTTCAAATGGGTAGAAAAAAAAAAAAGTATTGCGCAAAGAACATCAAGACACGGCAAATCCAGTTTATATATATATATATATATATATATATATATATATATATATATATATATATATATATATATATATACATGAATCAAATGATGCCGTCTTCGCAACGAAGGACGCTACCTGTGTCGAGGCTCCCAATGATGACATCTTCGCCGAACTTCGCTTTTGCCCATATGGAGTTCTTCGGAATTACGCCGTCATTCTCGAGACCCATGAACTCCCATGAACGGGTTGTATGTAGTTTATGACCTCTGTTTGGAAACACTGATATGACTCCAGGATGCTCTACAAATAACAAAGCAAATAATATGAGGGTGAGAGAGAGAGTCTGTGTGAACAGGGGTTTGCAAGAAAGAGGCAGGGAGAGTAAATTGCCCCACTTGAGATCTCCATTGCTTCATCTTCGTTGAGATTAGCAGCGAAGCCGTTAATGCTTCTCGTATACGAGTAAAAGATGGCATCTTGGGCCTTCTCGTTGCTGCATCACAAGTGTGTAAAAAATTATAATATCTGATGGTTTCACTAAAAGTATAGAAGGGAGAGCTCTGAAGAGCACCTACCTTCCCAAAAACGACCCAAGAAACTCGTAATGGGAATTTACGACACGGTCTTGGGTAAGCGAAGAAACCTCTTCTAAGCTGTGAGAATGACCTCCAAGGTAGACAATATAAGACTGCACCAAAGTATGTGGAAAAAAAAAAAAAAAATAATAAAATAGCATGTTTTTAGAAGTTCAGAAAAACTCAAACTTTTGGGAGGAGAAGAACAAAAGGTTCTCATCGTACCTTTTTGGCAGCAAAGGTGGGTCTTTGCAGAAGAAGAAGAGAGAAGAGAAAGAGTAGGAGGAGGGAAGGAAAACTCTTGCCTTCAATCTCCATTCCTCTGTTTCTCCGATAAGAGGAATGCCAAGGGAAAACGTATGGGTTTTTCCGAGTTATATAGACCCGAAACAGGAACGGGGAATGGCTGGTAATGAGAACAGAATTTGTTTTTTCCTCTTTTATTACTTATTTATTTATTTATATTTTGGTTTCCGATTGTAAAAAGCTGGAAGGAGCTGAAACTTTCTGTTACAATTCATAAAGCCGCCTGTTTTAGAAAGGACAATTTGGCAAAGATAATTATTTAAAAATGATGGAAAAAAAAGGGTAAGGATTGAGAAGATGATAAATTGAGATTCTATTTTAGTAAAAACTTAATATTGATTTAATGTTGTGACAGTTGGTATGCTCCTGATAAGTAACGTTTTAAAAATTGTTAACTGGTTTACATATATGTATAGAAAATTTAAAAAACAAAAAAAAAAAAACAAACAAGGAAATAAGGTGTATTTAGTCACTAATATAGAAATGGAAATATTAAAATCTTGGAGAATTTGGTTATTTTAAGTGAACCATATCTTAATATATTAATGAGCATTTAATTCTATTCGGAACACATCTAGCTGGAACGTGGAGGGCTTGTCTCAGAAATATCCTACAATAGGAGGAGAGGGTCCAGCCGTGGATCCACTCCCTTTCTACGTTGGATGCTATATGAGAGGTGTCCAATACGGATGGTCCCACACCAGTCGGGGTGTTGGAGTGGGTCATGTGGCCCGAATTGTTTCGCGAAAAATGAGGACTCAGGTGAGACAATAATCTCTGTTCTATCTGAGCCGTCCATAAAAAGGTTCATGACCCTTCGTGGTGTGCATCCACCGAAGCGGATTTTCGTCGACTGCGGAACGGCATGGTCATGGCATCTCGCGCCAAATCTTGGAAAGAGATCATGTGCACGTATAATAATATTATTTACAAACAATTTTATTTATATTATTTAAAATATAAATATAAATATTATAAATAGTAAAATTTTTAAGTTAGCAATTGGATTGTAAGTATTTAGTAAAAATTTATAATGTTAGAGATACTTACCCAACAAGAGGATTTGATAATTTCTTCTAATGGATGGGCCTTTTGATCCTCTCGGTCTCGAGGGAAAAGAATCATTTTGATTAATGACTAGCTTCTCAGCTAGTCCTTTGTTTCATAATATGAAGGCAATCTTTCTTATCTATACTCCAACCAAATATATTTTTTCTTGTTTCCATGAGCTTTTTCGAGCTTCAATGAAGTCTTCGAAGCCTTCTTTTTCCTTCGGCCTCCGCTCGATTTGAAGGACTCGGCCGTCTTGATGTTGCAACCGATAATAGTTCTGTTGCTACCGGTAGCATTGGTGCCGAGACGAAGTTGGTACTATGTTGGTGCCGAGATAATTTCCATCTCGTCATCATCCATGACGGTAAGAGCTTCTATCGGGAGTGATGCTGGAGCCCTTGCCGAGGTTGACGAGCCTCCAAGAGCCACTCAGGGCCTCTTTGCCATAGCATTCTATTTCGGTAAGACCTTCATGTCTACAAAAGGTCGAAGGGAAGAGTTAGTAAAAATTAAAAGCAGACAAAGAAAATGGATAAGTTTCAAAAAACTTACTTAGTGTATTGACTTGGCTGAACTTTTCATCGTACAAGCTCTACTTAGATAGTAGATCTCGTTGCTGAGAAATTTCCATGCCGAGTAATCTTTTGAATTAAATTCATCTTGTCGGCAATGAAGACTTTATCATTCTTATTTAGAGATCGATTAGGCTCGCTCCAAACCTAATTTATTTCCCAAGGGACATCAGAGGAGGCAAAAAAAAATCTACTCTTCTAATTATGAATGGAAGAGGAGAGACCCTTAAGAAAAGTACGACATTGACAAGGATCGATGAACCACCTATCCCTAGCTATCGGGTGTCACTTCAAAAAAAAGAATGCTCGAAATAAAGAAATCCTTGGTTGGGTTTCGAGCATGTTGCACAAGATGACAAAAGAAACTATGAAATAAAAGGAATTGGGAGCAAGCTAAGTGGGAGATACTCAATAAAAGTCAAGGATATTTGTGATAAAAGGATGGAAGGGAAGTTGAAGACTTACATGAAAAAACTCCTTGCACAGGGAACCCAGCTCGATGGACTTGATGTCATTTCATCATCGAACCTAAGAGCAAAGACTTGAAACTAACTCGGGAACCTATATTGCTCCTGGACTTGAAGGATATCCACCAGGGTCATTGTCGAGATAGTGCTCACTAGACAAGACAGGATAGGAGTGCTTGGACTAACAGACTTGCCAGCCCAGAGTGTCTTTTGGAAAGAAGAAGTCCTGACTTCTCTTAAATCTGGAGAGATAGCTTCCTTCGAAGAGGACTCCTAAGAACCTTGAAGTCAGGAGATATGACTTATCGAGTGATTCTCATTCTCAGAAGAAGACATCCCAATAACAAGTAAGAAATAGGAAGAAGGAGATTAAACAAAAAGAGGGAAAAAGAAAAGAAATGTTGGGAAAATCCCAACTAAAGAATACTTTGAAGATTTTTTGAAAATGATAAAAGTTGCCAAATGTAGCTCTACCAAAAGAACCTAAGGAGATCCGAAAGCCTTAAGATAGGCCCTAAAGGGGTTCAAAGAAGAAGAAGCGGAGGAGAAAACCTAACCTGGAAAGTAGGAGACCTATTGGGGAGACGAGTTTGTAGCAAAGGCCTTCTTCCTCTTTACTGGTTTCCTACTCTCTTTAGAAAAGATGATCTTTGCAATAATGCAGGGGGCTTCTATTTTTATATCGCTTCAACGATCAAGATTGAAATCCCTGAATTGGCTAAAGCTATTGGATCTTGACACATCACCCGCACTCAGTTAGGTAAGCACCATGCCATTTCAAAAAAGTGCCACAAGTCAATTAACTCTTAGCATTGGGATCACACTAATCATTTAAAAGCCATTACAATCAAACCGCATGGCACACCTCTGTTAACCGAGAAGGATTGGATGAATTACCAGAAGTTTTAGAAGTTATTGTGCAGTCCTTTCGAGCATTGCATCCATGGTTTCTCTATCCACCACTATAAGGTGACAAATACTATAAGAAAAAAATTATTAGTGACAGCTAACTTGCTATTGCTAATAACTAATATAATGACCAAAATAATGATGGAAAAACTTACCATCTCTAATACTATTAGCGATGATCGAGTGACTATTAGCGATGACATTTGCTGTCGCTAATAAGTTTAAATATTTTACAGAATTTTAATTTTTTTTAAAAAATTATCAGCGATGAGTTATTAACTATTAGCGATAGCAACACTATTGCTAATAGTTTTTAAAATTCCAAATTATTATATTTTATGGAAAAGGAATTTAGCGATGGCATTTTTATTTTTAGTGATGCTATTTGCTATTACTAATAGTTGTCATAAAACTTAAGGTATTTCTGACAAACTATAGTAATGGCAATCCTTGCCGTCACTAATAAAAAGTATTACCTATGAAACACAAAGTATTAGTGATAGCATTAGCCATCACTAATCATCCTATTAAAAACTGCTCCTCATGCCCATTTTTTCTTTTAATCCTACTTGGACTGTTGGTCTTCCCTCTCCCCCTTCCCCCTAGTGGGTTGCTTGTTTTCCCACTCCCCCTTCCATCTCGTGGCTCCATTCCTCGCCTGCACCCTTTCATTGGTGCCTCTCTTTGGACATTCGCTTGCATACAGTGCACCACCACCATGCCACTCTTCTCATTTTCATGCAACTAAGCATCTCTGTCCTTCCCTTTTTACATCGCTGAGCCTATTCTCCCCTCTCCCCTTTTCATCACCACCGAGCCTCTCCTATTTTTTTACTGCCACCAAGCTTCTCTCCTCCCTTTTTCACCATCGCCAAGCCTACCTTTGTTCTCTCTCCTCCCCTTTTAATCATTGATGAGCCTTTCCTCTCCTCTCCTATCCTCTCTTTTACTGTCGTCGAGCCTCTCCTTTCCTTTTCACCACCATTGAGCCTCTCCTTTCCTCCCCCCTTTCTCCATCGGTGCCTCTCTTTCACACTCTTGCCACTATTTGTATCACCACTGGTGCTTGTACCTATGCTGAGGTCCTATACTGTCACGCCCCGAATTCAGCACCGGAATCGGCTACGTGACCGGCTGCACAAACCCTAGATTTTATCCTACAGATCATGCAAGGCCTAGTATACAAGAGTCTAACACATCAAAATTAAAACTAGTATTATATAAACAATTGATTAACAATTAAACAATCCATTTATTAAATCAATATCACTAATTGGTCTACTGATTCACATCAAGCATCATTAACCGAAACTAACACAAACTAACTAACTAACTCAACATTAATGAAGCTCCATCTCACACCCAGCCCAATCATCGCTATGTATCCTAAGTCTCTGAAAAAAAAACAAAAAAAAGAGTGAGCTATACAGCTCAGTAAGGTTCCTTCACAATCACACCAGTATTAATATAAAAATTGAAAGTAGCAAGATCATAATCATATAACGGAAAAAGATAAATTTTTCGGTCATGCAACCAAAACCAATTACATATCAAGAATATCAAAAACCTTCATAATATTATATTTCCTTTATATACTTTTATTAACTTTTCCTCTTCTTTAGGGTACTGGACTAGCCATTGTCATGCGATGCCCATGACTGGCAACTACACTATCAACCATGTATTCTAAGCCCGTGGCCAGGTTAGCTCACGTACAAAGCTCGTGACTATGGCTGTCCCATGTTTTAAATGCCTATGACCAGCTATTCTTCGTACAAAGCCCGTGGCTTCGGCAACTTCAGATCCATGGCTAGTCCAGATACCGTTATCACTTTATCCATCCACATCATCTCATAGCAATCATAACATTCATAGCTTTCCAATAACTGTATCATGGTTCAACCCACACAAATAATACATCATTCATGATCCAACCCACATAAATAATACATCATTGATAACACATGGTATACCAGAACATAGCTAGTAACATCAAAAATCATGTTGTCCAACACATAAATATCAACTATTCCATGCAAATCTAGTCATGTATGCTGATGCTCATATGCCCGGATCAAATTATGTCGAAATAAACACATATATATATATACTGGTGATCAGGTCCAGAGATCCTTACCTCTCAAGAATCTACATGAACTAGTCCGTACCTGAATTTTGCGCGACACCTTCCTGCTCAGAAGACTGATTCCCTATATTAATAAATAATTTTTATTAAAATCTAAATTCCTAATTTTCATGAATCCCAAAAAAACCCCTTGATTCTCTCTCTTCCTTCTCTCTCCTCTTTCTCTCTCTTCCTTCTCTCTCTTCATTTTTCTTTTTTTCTTTTCTTTTTTTTTTCCATGGAATAGAGGCCCTCTTCTTTTATTTTTTTTTTCTTCTTCTTTCTTTCTTTCTTTCTCTTTTCTTCCTCCCGAACTCACCTCCCTGCTCTCCCATTAGCTCGACCCGAGCCAGCCTCTCGGGGTCACCGGTGATGACTAATGGAAGGTGGTCACTGGAAGACCCAGATGGATCAGAAGCTGGCAATGGCGGCGGCCACCAGTGGCCCACGACCTCCATGGCAACCCCAACCAAAACTCAAACCAAAAAAAAATAAAATTAATCCTTCTTAACAGTAAAAGAACTCATCGGCTGGCGTCTGGGATTCTCGGTCACTCGACGGAGAGGAAGAAAGTGCATGAAGAGGCTTGATGGGGCGGCAGTGTGGGAAATTTAAAGAAAATGACCGGTGTTTTCCTTATCATTTGAAAATCAAACTCTGCCCAATTGAGTCCCAAAACCCTCCCAACTCGTTGTCGATCACCTCCCACTCCCCTCATGACTCTTCCACCGAGACCCTTGGTGAGAATTTCGACCGGATTAGGGAGAAGAAGCCTCCCCTGCTTCGGACTCTGCCAACGCTCGTTCGTTCATTTTTTTTTTCACTAGTTTGGGTTGAAGTCGGCTGGGCCTGCCGACTTTAGCCCAAGCCCAAATATTACATTCTCCCTCCGTTAAAAAAATTTTGTCCTTGAAATTAGCTTGTTTGAACTTGACCCTTGAAAGTAGCCTACCGTCATATCACTCTCAAACTCTCAATTAGTCTACCCCTTAAGGTACTTACTTTCCAAGTCTTATTCAAAACTTGATCTTTTTCATTTATAATCCAGATCAAGTTTTTGACATACAAATCATATCCTAATCACTAATATCATAGCTCCAAGTGGTCATAAGCTAAGTCTATATTATGTCTTAATAACTACCAAGTGATTTCCAAATCACAAATGTTCAGTCTCGAACAATCATGACCTGAATTTCGATATGACTCATATCTATCAAAATCACTTATACCATAGTTCCAATTCATCATAATCTAAGTTCTAACACTATTCTTGTCATATCCTAATAATTATCATGTCATTATGATTCTAATCACTTGTATTACCATCCTAAATGGTCATAACCTACTCATACCTGTCACCACTGAGTTAGATGCGTTGGCATCCTACTACATGAGTGCATACTCCCATCTTTGGGTGCTCGGGTTTTGCTGCCCTCCTCCAGGTTGCTATCTTCCTTGAGGTGGTCTATATAGTGATCCCTTTTGCTTATAGCACATAATCGCCTTGTGACCCTCCCTTCTACAGTTATAGCACTTCCCTCCTGGCCAAGTACAGTCTCGCTTAAGATGAGACCCACCACTCTTGTTACACTGGATCTCCTCCTTTTGTTGAGTCTCGTCATCTAGAGCAGCATTATCAGGCTTCCATGTCTTTGCACTGATGTTTTTATTAGGTTGACCCTGAAATCCTCCTGATCTAGATCTTTTCTTTAAAGCTTTTTCTCTTTCAGCTTGAGCCACATCCAATCCCCTTTCTATAATCAGTGCCTTGTTGACGACCTCCTTATAGGTTGGTAGCTCGAAGGTAGTTACCTGATGCTGAATCAGACCTCTAAGTCCATTTTCAAATTTTCTGGCCCGAATCCCTTCATTTGCTAATAGTGATGGAGCATATATTGACAATTCTTCAAATTTTGCAGCATACTGAGAAACGGTTAAGTTACTCTGCTCCAAGCGATCAAATTCTCGAAATTTTTATACCCGAATACTTTAAGGAAAGTACCTCTCATAGAAAACTTTTCTGAAATTTGTCTAGGTAAAAGGTGCATTGTTTGGTCCCTGTTTTCCAAGCTCCAACTCCTACCAAGCAGCTGCCTCATCTTGTAACAAGAATGTAGCAAAAGTATCCTTCTCCCCTTCCGGACACCGCAAGGCTTGGAATACTTTTTCTACAGCCTTTAACCAACCCTCTGCCTCCATGGGATTAAATGTTCCCTTGAATACTGGTGGTGCATACTTCTTGAAATCTATCAAAGTGATTGGTCATTCTTGTGAAGTCCTAACTTCTGGCTGTTGTTGCTGTAATAATGCTGTTGCATGAACTGTTATTGTTGCTGTTGTGCTTCTATTAATCTCAGTGTATTAGCTCTTGCAGTAGCTTGTTGCTGCACTAAGTACTACACCAGTTGAGGAAGACCCACCTGGTCCCCAGGCTGAACTCCAGATCCTCCCGATGTTTCCATTTTCGTAGTCCCAATTTCCGGGGTGTTGTCCAAAGGATTGGGCGACGGTTCCTGTGGATGTTCCCCACCACCAGTGTTGTCCATGGGATTGGGTGTTGGTTCCTGTGGATGTTCCTCATCACCAGATAAGACCCCAGTATCCTCGTGCTGCTCTATAGGATTCCAAGCATTTGATCCATTCGCAAATCTTGTGGGCCTCCTAGCATGTCCACGCCCACTACCACGTGCCATGGAAATCCTACACCAGTCATTATTAGTATATAACTAATACTTAGATGATCAAAAATTACGTCACACTATCTACCCCACCTATGAATCAACCCACACTCTCTCGATGAGCTTATATCCTAAGATCCTAGAACATGGTTTGCTTTGATACCACTCTGTCACATCTCGAATCCAGCACCGGAATTGGCTACGTGACCGGCTGCACAAACCCTAGATTTTATCCTAGAGATCATGCAAGGTCTAGGTACACAAGAGTCAAACACATCAAAATTAAAACTAGTGTTATATAAATAATTGATTAACAATTAAATAATCCATTTATTAAATTAATATCACTAATTGGTCTACTAATTCACAACAAGCATCAGTAACCGAAACTAACATTAACTAACTAACTAACTCAACATTAATGAAGCTCCGTCTCACACCTAGCCCAATCCTCGCTATGTATCCTGAGTCTCTGAAAAAAAAATAAAAATAAAGAGTGAGCTATACAGCCCAGTAAGGTTTCTTCACAAGCACACCAGTATTAATATAAAAACTGAAAGCTGCAAGATCATATTCATATAACGAAAAATGATAAGTTTTTCAGTCACGCAACCAAAACCAATTACATATCAAGAATATCAAAAACCTTCATAATATTATATTTTCTTTATATGTTTTCATTAACTTTTCCTCTTCTTTAGGGTACTGGACTAGCCATTGTCATGCGATGCCCATGACTGGCAACCATACTATCAACCATGTATTCTAAACCCGTGGCCAGGTTAGCTCATGTACAAAGCCCATGACTCTGGCTGTCTCATGTTTTAAACGCCTATGGTCGGCTATTCTTCGTACGAAGCCCGTGGCTCCGGTAACTTCAGATCCATGGCTAGTCCAGACACCGTTATCATTTTATCCATCCACATCATCTCATAACAATCATAACATTCATAGCTTTCCAATAACTGTATCATGGTCCAACCCACACAAAAAATACATCATTCATGGTCCAACCCACATAAACAACACATCATTGATAACACATGGTATACCATATCATAGCTAGTAACATCAAAAATTATGCTGTCCAACATATAAATATCAACTATTCCATGCAAATCTAGTCATGTATGCTGATGCTCATATGCCCGGATTAAATCATGTCAAAATAAACACACACACACACACACACACACACATATATATATATATACTGGTGATCAGGTCCAGAGATCCTTACCTCTCAAGAATCTACCTGAACTAGTCCATACCCGAATTTTGCATGACACCTTCCTGCTCAGAAGACTGATTCCCTATATTAATAAATAATTTTTATTAAAATCTAAATTTCTAATTTTCATGAATCCCGAGAAAATCCCTTGATTCTCTCTTTCTTCTCTCTCCTCTTTCTCTCTCTTCCTTCTCTCTCTCTCTTTATTTTTCTTATTTTCTTTTCTTTTTTTTTCCACGAAATAGAGGCCCTCTTCTTTTATTATTTTCTTCTTCTTTCTTTCTTTCTTTCTCTTTTCTTCCTCCCGAACTCACCTCCCTTCTCTCCCATTGGCTCAACCCGAGCCAGCCTCTCGGGGTCGCCGACGATGGCCAATGGAAGGTAGTCACCGGAAGACCCAGACAGATCGGAAGCAGGCGACGGCGGCAGCCACCGGTGGCCCACGACCTCCATGGCAATCCAAACCAAAACTCAAACCAAAAAAAAAAAAATTAATCCTTCTTAATAGTAAAAGAACTCACCGGCTGGCGTCTGGGATTCTCGGTCACTCGACGGAGAGGAAGAAAGTGCATGAAGAGGCTTGATGGGGTGACAGTGTGGGAAATTTAAAGAAAATGACCGGTGTTTTCCTTATCGTATGGAAATCAAACTCCGTCCAATCGAGTCCCAAAACCCTCCCAACTCGTCATCGATCACCTCCCACTCCCCTCATGACTCTTCCACCGAGACCCCTGGTGAGAATTTCGGCCGGATTAGGGAGAAGAAGCTTCCCTTGCTTCAGACTCTGCCACCACTCGTTCGTTCATTTTGGGTTGAAGTCGGCTGGGCTTGCCGACTTCAACCCAAGCCCAAATATTACATATACTCCCCGTTCTCGGCACCTCTTCTTATCGCTTGTATAGTCACCGAGCTCCCATGCTTCCCGATTTTCTCCCGTCGTCGACCACTGATATCCTCCCCCCTTCCTTTCTAGTGAGCATCTCTATCTACAACTGGTAATGATGAAGAGCTTGAGCCAGGATGTACATTAATTATTATTTTTCTATTATTTATTTTGTTTTGTAGCTTCTTTTTTGCTTTGTTACATCCTAGTTGCCTTACTAGAACTCTTATATTGGTACTTTTCTCTTCTATAATTTGTTGTATTATTTCTTTTATTTGACTGTGACATTTAATGATTATGATATGTGAATATATTTCTATTTTTCATATATATTTTGACTTCTTTTATAATTATTTTGAATAATTTTGTTAAAATTTTATTGGATTTTTATCTAAATACTCCTAGTAATAGAAATTTCAAGATAATCTACAATGGGCACTAAGACAAGGTTGCTGTGCTAGACTAGTAAAACAGTAATCACTTTTTTTTTGAGACCTTGCTACATAATATTAGCGATGGTGGCAGTGACGGTGCCAGAGTCATCATAAAAAATTAATAATTTTTATGTTAATAAAATGTAATTAATTATTTAATCAATTAATTAATTAATTAGTTATTTATTTTATAAAATAGATGTTATTTATTATTTTAATAAATTATATATATATATTTGTTTATTTAATTAATTAGTTATTTATTTAAATAATTAGATGAATATTTAATTAATCAGATGATTATTTAATTAGTTAGTTAGTAATTAATTAATTAAATATTTATTTATTGATCGGATGTTTATTTATTGATTTAGTTAATTAAATTTTTATTTATTTATTTAGTTATTTATTTTATTAATTAATTATTTATATAATTATTTAGATTCTAATTTAATTAAGTAAATAATTAATTAGGTATATATTGATGCATGCCCTTAATGTATGAGATTTGGATCTTGACATGTAGATAGAGTTGGAACGGATTATGTAAACTAGTTGGGTTGTGTACTAGGTCAACTACAATTCTGGAAGGCCACACATCGGTTCAAAAGGACTGATTATTTATTTAATCAATCAATCAATCAATCAATTATTTTTTTAATTAATTAATTATATAATTAATTAGTTAGTTATATAAATAATTAGTAAGTTATTTAGTTAGTTGTTTTGTTATTAGGTATTTATTTTTTCAAAATTTGCATTGCATAGAACCATAGACCCATCAATTTATTAATGTATATATTCTATGGCATCCATATGTTTATATACTTTTATATGGATGAGAGAATTATGTATATTGATCAATTGATTATCTAATTTAAAAATTATAAATAATTTTATTGGTAGTTACAGTAATGAAATGGTATGCTGAGGGTTTGATAAAAATTTTGGATAACATTTTTTTAGTTCTCCTCATATATCTTTAGTCATGTGGAGAGAACTAAAAAAATACTATCAAAATTTTTTTCGATCTCTATTGCATATTATTTGATTATTGTAATTAACCTATATAATTAATGCAATTCTTGAATGGGATAGGAATCAAAGTCAATTTAAGTCAAAGTAAAAGTGTAGAAATCAAAAGGATATACCATATAAAATTCTTCGATACTTTTTCCTCACTCCTAGGCTTTGAAGGCTCTACTTATTTAAGATTACTACATTACTAATGAGATGGTACAAAGAAGGGATTCACAAGTACACCAATATGATGTGTAATATATCATTGGACAATGAGGCATGAAAGAAATTTGATGCTTGCTATCCTTTATTTACTTAAAAATCATGTAATATCCGATTTGGTCTATCTATAAATGGTTTATACCATTTAGACATGTAGCGGTCTCTTATTCATATTGGCCGGTCTTTATTATTTATATAATCTACTGCTTGGGTGTACATGAAAGAGCATAATATCTTTCTTATATTAGTCATTCCTGAATCACGATATCCTGATAGAAATATTAATATATATATCCGAGACCTCTTATTGATGAGCTTAAATTTTTATGGTTCAATAGCACAAATACTTCTGATACATCAAAGAAGTAGAATTTCATAATAAAGGCACTGATATAAACCATTAGCAATTTTTCTGCTTATGGGATGATGTCTGGATAGAATACCCATGAAAAGCTAGTATGTCTATATTACATGGAGAATATAAAATTATTTCAACTTAAGCATGGTCATAAACCATGCTAGTTTGATTGTCATTGTCAATTTTTTCTCGAACATCATCCTTTTTGAAAGCAATGAAAAAGTTTTAGGAGGCATAAGATAGAGAAAGACTGTGCACCCCCATGCCTCAAGAGTATGAAAGTATTTCAGAGAGTATCCCAAGTTGACAAATTCTAATTTGGCATACTATTTGACAAGTAGAAATCTTGAGAATTCGGTAGAACTCATAATTAGATGAAGTGCAGTATCTTCCGGGAGGTGCTATACTAGTATACCAACTTGATTTATCATAACCTTGATATTATACACGTTAAGAAAAGTGTATTCGATAACATTTTCTATACTGTTATGGATGTCAAGGGCAAGACGAAGGACAACCCAAAGGCCTGAGCAGATATGTTAAACAAATACAGGCATCCTTTATTAGAGCTAGTTGAGATATCATATGGAAAATTTCTGAAACTGAAAGCATTTTACACCTTAATGAGAGAGCAGTTGAAGGATATATATGAATGGTGTAAAAATCTTAAATTTTCAAATGATTATACAAGTAATCTAGCTAGGTGCATTAATGTCAAAGATTGCTGGTTTTATGGGCTAAAGAGCCATGACTACCATGTCTTCATGCAACATTTACTACCACTAGCTCGGCATGATCTCCTTCCCAACTCCATATGGAGTTCTTTAATTGAGCTTAGTCTTTTTCTTAGAGGCATTTATGCTATCGAATTATCAATCGACCATATCTCTAGTCTTGAGGCTAGTGATTGTTGTCATAGACGGTCAAAAATAATTTGCCAACTCGAACTCTATAGCTAGGATGAGTAGGGATCGTATCCTCAGGGATTGAAGAGTTGAGTTGTGATTGAAAAAGAATAAAGAGAATAATTTGGTTTACTTGGAAAAAAAATAAAAAGTAAACATAAATTAAACTATTCTAATAGTGGGATCTCATAAAAGTATGTATCTCGGAGGTTGTAAATCAATCTTGTAACTAACAAAGTTATATTTCTTTTATAATTTAACTTAAGAGAATATCTATCTTTTCTCGTCATGCCCCGTATCCGTAACAAATCATGCCATATCTTTGGAAAGTATAAAGTATATTTCTTTTACAAAGTAATGGTAATTAAGCTTAAGGGAATATCTGCCTTTTCTCGGCAAGTCCTGTATACATAGATCACGACGCATCTCTAGGAAGTACTAGGTTTTCAACTCTTTTTTCATCGATATGCCCCATATCCATAGATCACGGCATGTCTCTGGGAAGCAAGAGTTGACGTTAATCCTAATTTAACATGTAAATGATAGGCCATGATGTTATCGTTAAGATATTGTGGCTATCAATTTAATTAACCGACTTCTAAATTAAGTTAAGAATACGTAGAAAGGGTGAGTCGGGTCAAATCCACAGAAAAGGCAGTATATTGAATATCTTAAAATTCTTGATTTAAGAAAATAGATAGATTGAAGTCAGAAAAATAAAAATTAAAAGTATAAAAAATAAATAACTTGGTACTAGGATCTACTATTTAGATCCTAGCATCTACTTGTAATAAAAATGAATGGCATGAATTTAAAAGTGCATGAAAATAGTTTTTTTACATTAAATAAAAGAAGAATTCTATTACAAGAAATTAGAAAGGATAATTTAATAACTAAAAAAAACTATAAGAAAAATAGTAACAATGATTGGAAGTAGATCGGCACAGCCTCGTCAGGAAGATGGTCAACGAACTTCATTCTTCCTTTGTACTTCTCGAAGTGAACTGGCTTTTTCTACTTCTTCCTCCTTGGGTCTTGATTTGGAGATTGGTGCAGGTGAAAAAATGGTAGAGAAGACATCTTCTCCTCTAAGAAACCTTATTCTTAGAGGCCAACCCATAGCCCAATGTTGAACCTCCTATCTTATATCGAACTCCTCTCTTTAAGATGCTTTTTTCTTAGCTCAGGGATCCTTTAAATAGAGCTCGTCTAGGACTTTCTCCTGATCAAATTTGGACTTAATCAGGCTCTAGATTGGCTATATATTATGCAAAAAATTCTTAGCCATTCATTCTGCATCACAGCCTTGGATCGTGCCAGGATTCATACAATGTGGCTTCTTTTCCTTCTTTGCCGAATAGAGTCTAATCCAGACTTGTAGAATCCCAAAATCCCCATCTCCCTCTTCGATTGGGACTCCACCTCTTTGGCACTGCTAGCAAATGGTGGTGGATGGTGGATGACGGTAAGAGGCGGTGACTGATGGTGGAGATGATGGATCTGGGGCAAGCAATAGGAAATCGTGGACCACTCATATAGGGCCTTGATCGAAGCTTGGAGGAATAGTGACTGGAGGCTTCTCTGGTGACGGTGGGTAGGGATGGAAACAAAATTCAAACCCTTGGGTACCAAAGCTGGCCCGACCTGATTGGGCCGAGTAATCAATGCTTTGACTGAGTTTGGGCCGGGTTTGGGTAAAACCCGAATGTTTAACTTTGGATTTGGGCCGGGACTGGGTAGATATATATCTGACCCGAACATGGCCCAAATTATTTTAATATTTAAATATATATAATTAATATATATTATATTTTTATTTATTTCAGAAGTATTGAATTAAGTCTTGTTAAATTTTATTTGTTTAAGATAATTTAAATTTTATTTTGAATATGAAACTAAATATTGTTGAACTAAAAATATAGTTAGATTTTATTTATTTAATATATATATAATTTATAAAATGGTAGATGATTTTAAAATTGATAAAAATAAAAAAATATTTAATATGACTCAATTGGATTTGAGCAGAGTAAATCCAAATTATCCGATGCCTAATTGAAATGGATTTGGATAAAAAAAACTAGTCCTGATAGTGTTTGGACCAAGTTTGGATAGTTTATTGAGTATTCGGGTTTGGGTTTGGATAGTTATGAACCCAGCCCGAACCCGTCCCATTGCCATCCCTAACGAAGGGTGCTCGGCGATGGAAGGCGGCAGGATGGTGGAATAGGTCACGAAAGTGACGACCGGTGGCAACACAATGGCGAGGATTATTTTAGGAAAAGAAGAATAGGCTAAGAATTCTTGATGATTTTCCAGCCATGGCAGGTGCTCGATGGTGAGGGGAGATCTCCTATGACTTCTCCGGCCATAAGTAGTGATGGCACATGAAAACAAGGCTCGGGAGTGGAGATGGTCCACAAACAGGCTTGTGGACCGACTCCAATGGCTGCTGGTGGACCATTCACCCTTTCGTTGACCCAGCGACCGGTCCATGGTAGACCAGTTGCTTCAAAAATTGTGTCTCATTCAAACTTTAATTATGGGCTCAATTGAACTTCGATTTGAGTGTTGTTTTCACCGTTGAACTTCAAAAATCGAGCTCTTCACAATGACAATCTTTTTTTCCTATAAATAATATATAAATATATTAATTTAATATAAATAAAGATAGTTTAATTATTAAATTAATACATATATATATATAATATAATTATCACATCTCCTAACTTGAACTTTATTCATCCTCGAGTAACGTAGATGAATTAGCTATGTATACAAACTCATCCTTAAATTGAAAGTTGACTTAGGCAGTCCTAAATGTAGCTGATACCCGGTTAGACCATTAAAGAGGTACTTCATTGGATCGTTGAGTCAACCCAGTTAGTGGTTGAGTGATGACCATAGAAATCTTTAGAGGTCTTCCTTACAATCTTTCCAATTTATTTTTTAAATCTTCTAACTTAATTTCAGTTAGGTTTGTTGCCTTTTATACTTTAATCTTTTTGTTCTTTCTTTTTTTTCGAGAAGTCTAATGCAATATCTTGACCTCTTAAGTATTAACATCCCCTTCTTTTGACGTGAACCACAATGCTTACTTAGGTGAAGGGATCTGGTTACTCAATAGGGTGCCATTGCTTAACAGATCTCTTGACTTTCTCACTTTTTGAAGTGAACCACAATGCTCACTTAGGCGAATGGACCCGATTACTCAATAAAAGTTCAAGAAGAGCCGTGAGATTAGACTGACTTTCTTTTTTTATTTTATTTTTTAAAGATTTTTTTGTATATCTCAACATTTCCACCCCTACTCTCAATAAGTAGTTCTTTATTGAGATAAGAAGGGAGATAGTTTTGAAATCACTTTCAAAATTTAACTTGGTTGATTTCCTACTATTTATTAGGTTTTTTTAGTAATTTGCCTCTCAGTATCTCTAAAACTATCCAGGTCGTTAATTAATCATTGATTATGGTGCCTAATTAACTTCAAATTGAGATAAAATTTGGATACAAAACTAATTACTTCTGGTCATACTTGAAGACTTAATTAGATTAGCTATTCTTTCCTAATTATTTTTTTCCCAACTTAATCAATATTGTCCTCAATAGAGAAGGAAAATAAAGGATGCAATATGTAAAAAGGAATAGGAAAGAGTATACCTAGAGTGAATAGACTTTGAAAGTTGAAGAGGGTTTTATGAAATAATGGGCTCTTGTACTTTCATCTAAGTTTCTGTAATTATACTAAAAAAATAAGATTGTTGGGTTGCCTCCTAACTAGAACTAAGTTTAACATTTTCAGCCAGATATTTTTAGGGAGTCCAATAGATAATTAACTTTAATATATCTGTTATAATATCAAAAGGGCAAGGCCAATCAGGAAGCCATATCATTATGGTAGAAAATCATTCACAGAGTACTCTATGATGATTAGCCTGACTCAATAAAGTATACTGGGCAAGTATATTATTCCAGGATTTAAAATGATTATTATAGTTTATATGATAATTAGGAAGGGATTGTGCTAATTGGGCCGAGACTAGAGGTGGTAGTTTAAAATTTTTTTCAATTATGGGTTGGTGTATTCTATTCCCTTTCTTGGATATAATATATTTGGTCAATGTCCCTTCCCATTTTAAATTTAGTTACCTTTTTCAAATTAATATTAACCCTGTCTCTATATAATGTTTTAATACTATGGAAAGATTTTGGAGGCAGTTTTCAAAGTTGGCGCCAAATATAGAGAAATTAATTATAAAATTTCTAAGATTATGGTCCCTCATTTCAATAATATCCTACTCGATAGATCTTTTATGTGCCTTTAGAATACTATTAAGTTGGGCTTCCTAGGTAAGGTTCACTAGAAAAGTTTTGATGGGTGTATTAGGAAGTAGCTTCAATTCTAGATTAGGTTGTAATTCTAACAAAGGGACTATTGGTGGGTTAAGTGATGGCTCTTATTATTCATCAATCAAAAGTGGGGTAGTTTCAAAGTAGGATATTTCTATTAGGTCATTCACTTGTGAGGTATATCCATCTACGTTAAAATTATCTACCTTGAGTTGAGCCAGGTAGGGATCTAACAAATCTTGGAAAAGAGTTGTGGGGTGGCTTCCTCTATTATGTTATGCACTTGTAGCTTTTAGGATGGCTATACTAATTCCATCATTGCATCTATTTATTCTTTCATCCCATTAAAAGGCATGGATGATTCTAGATTACTAGGGAATGGGGCCATAGGTGAGTGGGGTAATGATGGAATTAGTTCATCCCATAAGTTTAATTTCTCTATATATTTTTCTATCTTAGCCAAATTGTCTATATTGGTCTTTATGGTTATGCAAGATTATTCTAAGACCAATTCATTGCCGAGAGTCATAGTTGATTGTTCAAGAAAAGATAGAGCGTCATTAAAACTTGAGCAAGGTATGGTCCCTCTAGGTTACCTCGGATTGACTAGGTAGTTCACCTCCCTTCTCTATATTAAGTTCAATTAATCATTGGTTAGTTTGATCTATTAGTTTATCAATAGATTACAATTACAATAATTATTTATTGAAATTGAGCAAACCTATTGACACCTAGGTTGGTCTATAAGGAAGGTGGGTATGATGCTTGCTAAACCTTCTCTTTAAATAATGGACTATAATTAATTGGAGAAGGTTGATAATGGGAATAGGGCTGATTGAATAAAGGTATATCTATGAACAGAAATCCTTGGGTTGCTAGGATAATCACTGGATGTGATTACCACGAAAAATCTGGTTGAGCCTGCCAACCTGAATTATAAGCATTAAAGTATAGATTATCTCTTGAGTTGTAGGTCGGTTGGGTTTGATATTAATAAACTTGGTCATAAATAAACTCAAAAGGTTGGTACCCGGTTGGGCACTCACTCTCAAAGTGAGTGGGACTCGAATAAACTTGGTGTGCCAGGAGAAAGGGTACTCTACTATAAGGTTCATTCTCCTGGCACTAATTCAATCTATCGGATCATTCTAATCATTTGGATGTTCAATCAAAATTTTAGATTAGAGCAATCCTTATTTATTTAT